>UYYG01001150.1:1014543-2214543 GCA_900625125.1 Dracunculus medinensis | reverse complement strand
TCCAGTAAATATAGGATTACCTAAAGAATCATTATCAAATAATATGTGCAAATAATTCAACATCGGATGTTGCCTGAGCTAAACCTGGCGTGCCTCAAGGTAGTTTACTGGTTCTTTGTGCTTCTTAATATACATTTATGATATTAATTGTCATGTTCCAAAATTTTGTGTATTAATGACTTATTTATTTTTTACTATCAAATTACGCAAGATCTAATGAGTTGAAATTACTGAAGAAATTATTAAATTATTGAAGCCTGTCTGTAGGATCCAATTAAGAAGCTATAATTTTCTTGTTCGCACCATTTATTATTGTAATAAATTAGCGAAAAATATACGTTACTTAAGTTTAAAAAGGCAGCGATATTCTTTATAAAATTCTTTAAATATAAAATAATAGGTTAACTAAAGATTTATAATCATTTCACTGATCTCATATTCTGCCATTCTACTATTTTGCCATTATTTTATTTTTTGCTTTTATTTTTGAATTCTCTTTTTATTTACATATTTGTTTATTTATTTATTTATTTTGTTGTCTCCAGCTGTTACCATTGCTATGCTTGTTTTTTATTGGTTCAGTACAAGCAAACAACACACTGCCTGGCTTTTTCGCAAATACAAACAAAAAAAAAATAAAAAAAGATGGCCTGAATTTGTTTCTAGAATCAAAAATGATCGAAGGCTTCCATATAAGTCTTACAATTTTCAAGTTTAACCTTATTTTCAAGGATGAGCGTCTCATTTCACCATCCATTTAGTTAAATTATAAATTAAACCTGTGATTTCATCAATTTTGTCCGAATATTATGATGAAACATTTTAAAAAAATTTAGCTGATGATCATAAAGCAATGGCTAAAATACCGTGAAAGAAGATCTCGGGCAACAAAATTAATTTCCACATAATCAAGTATAGGCAATTCAAGAGCAGTTTCGAGTCCATGGAAACAAAGACTACTTAAGCTTTGACCGCAGAGAAGTTCGAAAAAAATTATGCCGACTGACCATCGATCGGCTGCATCTGTTGCAACGTTGGTTAATGATCGTAATTCTGCAAGAATTTATTGATAATTGTGGATTTTCTCTCAAAAATGGAAATGCTGACGAAAAATGAGCTCCAAAATTCGTTGAAGTGAAACAAACTATTTATTTACTTATTTTACTTCATTTATTTACTTTTTACACCACTCTCCGATGGTCCTTTTTGGTATTTTTAAAGTTATCATTTAGCCACTTCCATTCTGATAAAAAAAATTGCTCAATTTACAGCTAAGACAATATGGAAATATCTTGAGATAAATTGTAGGTGTGAAAATTCATGCAAAGGTTGGCAACTTATTCAGTCATTCACTTATTTATTAACCCATATCGAAGCATATTAGATGAAAAATCGCCGATCCAATCAGAATTTCCTGAAGAATCACTCATCTAAATCCAATAATTTTCAGAAAATAAACTTATGCTTATGATTTAGATTCCATAAAGTTATGACACATTCTATTCGAATAAAGTTTTAATAATATAATAATAAATTCATTACAATTACACAAGAAGTTCACCTGGAGCAACATAATGATTATCTATTGCACTTTCGTCGATTCTTTTATCGATATTGCTCCACTGCCCACAATAAGTTAGTTTTAAATTACCATAGTCATCGATTAATAAATTTTTAGGCTGCAGATCGCTGGAAAAGAATTTTAAATAATGATTTAAAAATTCTATATATAAATGTTCCTTAATTTACGCCATTATTCGAAGGATATTTAACGAATGACAAAACAAACAAAGGAAAAAATCATCCGAAAACTTCAAAAAAAATCTAGGAATTAGAGGAGTAAAACGTTTAATACAGCAATACCAAACAATGATTCCTTGGGAATGCAATAAGTAAAGAGCACTTGTGAGTTGAGCAAGCCAGTGACCAATAAGAACTTCTGGTAACTGTTTCGTACTGTCCCATGTTTCACCATCTTTCAATCGCTCATTTACCATTAAAAGAGCTTCGTTAATGCTCAAGGAATTATATGCTGCAAGAAATATATAAATAAATAATTAACAAGTTATATTCAGCTATGTATGAACCTGTGTATGAACCAGTTTCACTGGTTACTAGGTTGACACCATATAACGAATTTTACAGTGGTACTTTTTATCCTAATAAGATCACCAATATTCATGGGAAAAATAGATTCAACAAATACCATGACTGGCAAAGCTGGGTGAACTGCGACAACTCCTTCTTGGGAGAAGGACCGGCGCTGGTGCTTCCTCATTTACCTCACCAGCGATATTATGGCAACCAACTGTGGATAAACTTAAGGTTTGATTATTTGATTTTTCAGCATATTTTTCAATATTTTCAACAGGCCGGCAACCGGAGATTTTTTCTTTGATGCGTACAGCATCTAGACCAACTTGGCAAATATCCGAACTATTACATTCGTTTGAAAAATTCACTCCAACCTGGAATGTTTTTTTCGAAAGCAAAAAATAATAAGGAAATTTATGACATCAAAAAATATCATTGCAGATTAAAAAATACAGTAGCAAAATGGTCGGTACGAAAATCTCCCAACTAGAATGCACTAATGGAATAAAAAAATGAATGGTTCTCTTTCCATCTTAGACATCTATTTTATTTTTCCAAACATATACTGCAAAGAAAAACTAACTAACGCACTCTAATAGCACAGTCGCAGCTACGGAAAGCAGAAGACGAAGTAGAGTCGCTAATTTTCATAAAATCATCTTCAGAATTAACAGCAAAACGAACATGCTTCCCTAAAAAAAGAGACCTAAAAAAAATGATAAGACACTTACATTAGCAAGAGAAAATCATTCACAATATAACCTTTGTATACGTTGACCGAAGATTGTACACTTGATCTACTTGAATCAGCATAATTGCTATTTTTTCCATTCTAATAAACAATAAGAAACATTAGTAATAATATTAATAATTATTAAAAATAATTTAAATATAACAATTTAAATATGACAAAAAATAAAAATAATAAAAGCATTCAATAATAGTAGTGATAATAATAAATAGAATAAATAAGTAGAGATAAAAATAAATAGCAATATTATAATAACAAATATAACAATATTTAATTTAATATGAAAAGAATGGTAATAAATAAAAATAAAAAAAAAATATAAAACAAAAATAAAAAAACATAAATAAAAACTGAAATTTGATACAAATAAAATATTTAATTAGTAATGCATAATTTAAAAAAAGTAAAACAAGTTTAGAGTAGTAATAGTAATAAAATAATTAAAATTATTGCTTATTGCTTTATTAAATTTATTACTTTTAGTTCATTATTTATATATTCGTTATTATTATTCTGTTCGCTCACTGTTGTTCATTAGCAATTTTCAGTTATTCATTATTTAGGGGGATAAAATGGCTCAGTGGGTTGTTGCTAAATTGGGAGCTCCAATTCTGAGGTGCGATTCCCCGCAGGAGTGAACCTGTACAAAAATCTGAGGATGCTGGCGATTCATCATTATTTCTAGCGCCAAAGGACTCTCTGGCATATCTATCCAATGCGACAAGCCAGTGGAGCGATTTTTACCAGTAATAGTGAAGACAATCATTATTTAATTTTCAGTTAATCATTATCATTTAGCAGTAACGACTATAACAATTTTGAAGATAATGATAACTAATAGCACTTACAAAAAAAAAAACTTACATTGCTATCCATCTCTTCAACACTGAAAAGAAAATTTCCTTTTGCAGAAGTCATTTCCTGCCTGCATCTTTGGAAATGGTTATTCTAAAATAAAAATCAATCAAAAACAATTGTAATGTTTGCAAAAGGAAAAAGAACGGATGAGCAAATATCTCACCAAAAAATCAAATAACAATCCATGGCTAATATATTCAAGTACTAGAACAATAAAGTTATCGATGTCGAAGAATTTAAATAGTTGCACCATGTTTGCGACACCAATTGGTACGATTGTAAAATGTTTTTGGGCATCACCGTACTCAGATTTTTCTAATAATTTAAGAACATATTTAGTTGAACCAGCTGAAAAAACATCTCAGTTAAATTAAAAACAAAAATGCGATAAAAAAATTTCCATATTCGACTTTCTTAAAAATTATGCTCTATTCGAGAATATAATAGAATAAAAATATTCGAAAATGGGAAAATTTACGCATGCGACGATCGACAGCCAAATAAACACGTGATTTAGCATTTACTGTTGGTAATATATCCACAATATTGTAGAATTTAAGGCCAGCATTAGAACTTTGAAAGGCTATTAAAGTTGGATCCTGAAATAACTGTTGTGACTAATTGCTAGAAAGGGAAATGACTGGAAACCAGAACTGAAATTCCCAACCTGAACTGAATAACCAATCCAAGAGTCTGGATCAAACTTTGATCCGTCAAACGACAAATATGATCGATATAATTCTTCAGCTTTCAGCAAATATTTTGCTGTTTTTTTCCGAACCGCATTACGCTTCGGTAAATCACATTCACACTGAACACCCTTAATTAATAATAATAATTATTATATACAAAATTCGTCGAATAATGCTCAAATAGAATATACATATTTAACCAAAAAATAACGGTAAGTAAAATGAAATGAATAACCTCCAAGTACATTAATAAAACGTTACGTTAACTTAATTATGTAACATTTTTGCCCAATTATTAATGAATTAATTATTAATGAATAAATAATTCTTATTACGAAATATTTTTGCAGTTATTCGCCAAGGTAATGACTTCAGTAAAATCCATTTACCTGTAATAAAGCATTGACAGCACTTTTATAATAATAAAAGGCCAATTCAAATGCTTTTTCCAATTCAGCTTTCTGAGCAACCGATATAAGTTGTGCCGCTTGAATTAAGTAATCCGTTCGATAACTCGTCGCAACTTTCCTCGGTCTGGATACGGTGGGAGAAAAAGCTGAATGCAATATAAAATACGAACAGAAACATTTGTTGAAATCCTATAGTAAGAAAACCTTTGAAATTTTTTAAAAAGTTATAATGAATCAGTGGTTGCAAAACTGAAATATTAAAGTTGAAATCGTAAAAGGATGAAAAAATCAGGAAAAAAATTTGAGCTCAATAAATAGTTAAACATCTAATTAATAGCACAAAAAAATTGTCAGCAAAATAACGACAGAATAAAAGGGAACTGAAATACAGGTAGTCTGCACCAGTGATTCTTAGCCTTTTTTATTACCTCAGGAATCGCTCATTCAGAAAGTTATATTTGAATTTATAACCGAAAAATGATAAAAAAGCATATTGATTTTAATAACGCCTATTTTTAAATCATGTGATTTTCAAGTAAGTTTTGTGTGTCGACACTTGGAATTGGTTTTTTCAAAGCAGAAAATAAAATTTTATAATTTACTTTGCAACTCAGCATCATTTCCTTATTTTCTTATAACTCTGGTGGCTCTCCTGGCAATTTTCCTATTTTTGTAATTTTCTCTGGCCCCCAAAAATGTCCGACAGCCCCCGTTGAGAACCATTGACTTAAACTGTCCATCAAAAATTCATTGGTATTCAATAAATTCAAATGATTTTGTACCTGATAGTGTCCCAGCACCAAATAAAGAATAAAAACTTCCATTTCTTTGTTCCTTAAATATTTAATAAATATTTAAAATATTAAATACTGATTTAGAACCAATTAAATAAGTTTCAAATTTTTTATAAAAGGACGAAAACTTAAACGATTATAACTAAAAATTGGCTTTATTTTCCCTATGGCTTACCTCATGTGAACACCCAGTTTGAGAATATACTGTAGAAGCGGATGATAAGATCTTTGGTAGCATTCGTTTCACAACCGATGGACGACGAATAGTATTCTGTTCAGAACATGAAGCTCGATCCACGTTAAATGTTGCATTGTAATAATTAATATCATCCGAATGTAACAAAGAAGACTAAAAAGAAAAATTTCAGATTCTTTAACGAATCAAAGAGTTATTTGTCCTCAAAAAACCAATATTTTGCCTAGAATTAAAAAAAATTTGATGTACCAAATGCAGTAAAGTGATTAATGATAACGAAAGCTTATTGAAAATGAACACTTAATATTAAACCTGCATAGAAATATCAGGGAAGTCGAATATTATGGAAGGCGAATTCAACTGATTCGTAGCCGTGACGCTCTTTGGTAAATTCGACTCCACTGATGGAATGTCATTATGACCACGAGCTTTCTACAACAATGCTTTATTAAAATCTGCCATTAGAAAACAAAAAGTAATTCAAAATTCGCTGTGGGTTTTTTCATAGCCCATATTAAATAGTTCCATTATTCTAGCAGTGGGAAGGGACATAAGAAAAGAATTTTATTGTGAGAAATAAAATGATACAATAATAAAATGATACTGACTAAAAAATAAAAGAAAACAAAACAACAGGATAATAGCGATTCTTTTAAAATGCTTCTAATCTTTGATAAACCTAACAATTACCATGAAAGCAAAAATATATAGTAACCGATTATAAAGGAATTAAACAAATATCACAAGGAGAAAAGATTATCTGTCTTCAAAATATCGTAAAAAAATCAAAATTCACTTTTGCTTACTATAAGAGACAAGAGTGATAAAATGATAACTCTCAAACTGGAATGACTGACTTGGAAAAAGAAAAACCGCGAGTCAATAACCACTCCAAAGAAAAAGATACAGCTACAGAATGGAAAATATATGTGAAAACAATAAGAAACCCAAATATGAAAATAATTAACACGTTAGGAGAGTCGACCCCAAGCTAGATGAAGATAAAAAACACAGAAAAATAAATTTTATCAAACGAAAAAATGCCAGTATAATAAAAATATATAACTAAGACATATTAATAGAATAGAGAGTTCAGATAAAAAAATTGATAAAGTTTACTTCACTCAGCAATTCATGAGAACCGCCATCTAGTCTTTGCTTTACTATATCACTTTCATTTGAAGTTCCTGCTTTTTCTCCAGCTGCAGCATTTGTTTCTTTAGTCGTTTTAGTTAATATATCGACAAGAAAATCTGACTGTTTCTCGAAACTCGAATTTCTGTAAGAAACAATGATTAGAAAAAAATATAAGTTAATATTGACAATTTGCCAAAATTTTTTAAATAAAATAAGAGCCTCAAAAGTAGCATATTTCAATTGTAATGCAGTTTCCATATGAGATTCAGGAAACAAAATCACGTATTTAGAATCAAAATCATGTAAAAAATATTTCATAAAAACCTTTGAGGACGACAAATGACTATTTCTAACGGTCGTGTTGGATCATCAGGTAAATCAATCTCAACTGCAGCCTGAAAATTTATCGGCTAAATCAATGGAACAAGCGACGCCTTTTGTTTTTTCAAAAAATCAAAATAAAAGGAAGACGGGAATAGAATCACACAGGGCCAATTGAGTATTGTTAAGCTCAATCTGAATTCTAGCAAAGCAGCCAAGCGTCTCAAATAACCTCGAATACTACAAATTAAACAAACAATGCCAGAAATCAAACAATTACTTCTAAAAACTGATGAAGAATCTTTGTTTTCCTCAATACTTCATTTTTTAAAATAAAGTTCAAAAAACGTTTCGATGCTTCAATTCGTTCATTAATCACCGTCGGCCCAGTGTTACCAAACAATTTGGCTGGCGCAAATGATGGAAAAACTTCACGCAAATGAAGCTGGAAATTTCAAAAATATAATAATATTATAATATATAATAATAATATATAATGTATTATAATATATAATGTAAAAAAAAGATATAATATAAAATATAATATAATGTATTATAATAGCTATAACAGTTACACACTGTTAGACAAAGAATCGCTAGAATCATAAGCAGAAGATAAGAAATGTACTTGATGATGTATTTTTGAGAGCTGATTCCATAAATGAAGCAAATCCTTAAAACGAGTCCATAAGGTGAATTTCCTCGAATCTAAATCAATACTGTTTCGAGGTGTAGCCTAAAATAATTGTATTTCATAAATGTACAAATATCCTCCCTTAAAGATGCATCATTTTGATGAAAAACAAATAGCTGAAGTCTAAACCTCCAACTTTCAAAAAAACTGACTGTGGATGACGAAACATAAAAAGACTCACAGTAATCAAGAGTTGATATTCAGTATGCTGACTGATCAACGTGCCAGCTGTAGTAGTATTTGTAATATCTGCATGAAAATCCCACAGAACACGTGACTGGAAAAGAAGCCTTCCCAAATCTGTCGTACAAAATGCTTGATCAAGAAGTACCGCCATTACTTACAAACATCTAAAGCCAATATAGTACTTTAAACCAAAGGTAATAAAAACCAAAGCATAAATATTTAAATCTTCCTTGTCATATTTTACAGATAAAATATTTTAAGTGATACGATTTCTGAGCATTGGATATTGGCAAATTCAACAGTTCATCATTCATTTATTGGCATATATATCAATGACAATCAAAATAGTACCACAAGTTGACTATTATTACTGAAATCTCATGTTTGTTCAGGTTACATATTCAGATACAACCAATCAAAAAAATACCACCGATAACATAGCAAATTAACTTCACATTAACTATGCAAGTTCTTATATCTGTGGAGATAAAATATTTACCTGCACTTTTATCGCCAAGCCACTTTCTGAAAAAATTTGATTCGACAATCTAGTGAAAAGAACCTAACTAACAAAGCCTCTAGAAAAAAAAGACAGATGTTTATATTGCATTTAACGCACTATTTGAATATAAGGCAGAAAAAATGAGGTTTAAAAACGATATTTCAAGGCACTTTTGAACTAAAAAAGAAATGATTAAAACTTACCAAAAACTTACCAACAAGATAAAGCAAAATGAATAAAAAACCTGCTTCAACCCGCTACAGAGAACATACACCGAGAGAATATACTATGAACCATACACCGAATCAAGAAAAACGATAAAATAAGAAAAAAAAGCCAAAACCGCCGCAATTATAACATACTAAATGATGAAAAGAAACAAAAAAGATTAAAAATCTAAGAATAAAAGAAACTTTCGAATATAACCAAATAATATGATAAATTTAAGAAGATAAAAATCAGCAAACATATAAAATAAGCTTCAAACTATCAAATCTTTTCTAAAATATACAGAATCACAAAAATCCGTTGAAAAATGTGAATCAACGATCCACTTCACCGAAAACGAGATCAAGTGTCCCAATAACAGCGACCACATCAGCAAGCAAAGCCATGTAGCATATTTCATGAATAGCAGCGATATGTGGAAAACTAAAACCAAAAAAAAATCGTTGAAAAGATGTGCAGTCACAAAAAAAAGTTGTATTATTTATTTCATCGTGAGATTTTTCATTAAAATTTTAAAGATGTGGAAGTGCCACTGATATTTGTAAACACATGGAACCAAACCGTACTAAAAAAGCCAATCAAGATTATTCTTCCTTTGATTTTCTAAAAAAACCGACAGTTAAATTATATAAGAAAAAAATCAGAATTACCCTGGCGCACGGATGTAACATCGATAGGGTTTTGAAGACCCATCAGACACCAAATAGACACCAAATTCTCCCTTCGGTGCTTCAACAGAAGTATAAGTTGCACCGGGAGGAACTTGAAAACCTTCGCTGAAAAGCTTGAAATGGTGGATTAACGACTCCATACTTTCCTGAAATCGCCACCGGTATAGCAACTTCCGAGCCAGGATATCTGTTAAAGCTTGTTTATCCCTTTTTTGATTAAACGATTTTATAAAACCAGTAACTGTTAACAAATGATATGACTAATCAAACATTATAATGGTATTCGAATTTTTATAAGACAAAATTTTTCTTGTGTAATATTTTGCACGATTTTAAACACAAAGATTTTAATTTTATTGGTTTGTCGTCATTACTTTCTTATCAGAAGAAAAACACGGTATACGAACCTTCATTTCGGCTCGTTTAGGAGGAACAATTTTCTGATCATCAATTTTGATTTCACCCGTAGGCATTTTATTCAAACATTGGTGAACAATTTTGAGGCTCTGCCGCATCTCTTCAACGCGACAAAGATACCTATAAAATATAGTAATAGGTAATCATATAGGTAATCATCAATAATATAGGAGGGATATAAAAAATTTCTCTCATAACAAATTAAATGTTATTATTTGGCCCTATGAAATGATACAGCAATAAAGTTATGCGAGCAAAATTACAGATCTTTTCATAAAGAATAAACTGGAAATAAATCAAGTAATAATAGAAAACTATCCCTGATCTGAAAATGAAATTTGGTTATGTCTGGTTAGAGTTCAGTTTTTAGTACTAGAAAATTAAAGTGTAAAAATGTAATAATCAGAAGCGAATATAACAAAACTTAACCTATCATAGCAATCCCCTTTAGTACCAACAGGAACATCAAATTCAACTTCATCATAAGCATCATAAGGCTGGGCCTTACGTACATCCCACTTGATACCCGATCCACGAAGCATTACGCCCGAAAAACCCCAGTTCAGTGCATCACTAGCAGAAACCAAGCCTATATCAATTGTCCGAGCCTAAAAATTCCTATAAGTCAAAGGAGAAGGAAGCATTTACGAATTATTAAATTCTGTGATTCAATCTTCACAATAGTGAAGCAACATAATATGTAATGAATATATCTTATCAAAAAAGTGTTCTTTCATTTTCTTTTCTTCTTCATTCTGTCTCGAACCTCTATGATGACGCTGCTAAAGGTAGAATCGTGGAATCATACGAGATGCTATGCGCTCTGCATGCATGTACATTAGACATGAGTGACTAAAGATAGACACTTCTTGATGCTTTCAATTCTCATTGATCATGTCACACCTAGTGCATATTAATCAGAGAGACGAGAAATTTCCTTTCGTTAGTGATTTCGCACCATTTTCAAACAGGTTTTACCATGTCAGATTTCTTTCACTTGGCTAAAATTTCATCTTTCGCTCGACTCTTTGGTGTGAAAGTGGTATAAGATATTTAAAACCTGGCACTTCCTCAAAGCAATGAATTTAAAAAGAAGATATTTTCAAGTACCTCTAAAAGATGAAAAGAACTCGTCTTATTTATGATATACAAAGTCGGATCTTCGCTGTAGTTATATTTTAATTCATCGTAATTATCAGAAGAAATATGGATCAAAACTCACCTTCCATATTCGATTTTCTGTCAACATATCCTCCAATTCATCGATTCGCTGTGGAAATTTAACACACCAATCATAAATGTCGTCCATCAAACCAAGAGGCAAATCCCATGCCACACCACCAGGACGAACATAATTTGCATGCATTCGTGCTCCAGATGCGCGCTCTCTAAAAAAGAGACAAAAAATACAAGAATCATCTCAAACGACCCAATCTAATTTATTTAAGAACTTAAGCGAATATACCATCTCATTATCTCTCAGATCTTCTATTGAATCCACACTTAAATATGCATGCTCACCACTCAAATGCGCCTGAACCTCATAGAAAATTCATTAAATAAATCCCTTTATTATATCATGGATAAAATAACTTAGATAAAATAACTAAAATTAAAAAGAGTAATTTTTTAAAGAAATAAGGAAGCGATTGATAAGTATCCATGGAAGAAAGTACGAAAATCTACTTTTTTTTAGCAGACAAACAATCATAAGACGATCTTACACTAGCTCGAAAAGTTTTTCCCTCTCCTCGAACAACCAAAATAGTGGTGTCATTGCACCAATATCAAGCGCATGAGTGGTAATTCCCATAATATGATTTTGAAGTCGAGTGATTTCACTCATCATAGCTGAAAAATAATCGTGCAGGCTTTTATAAACCTAAAAAAAAATCTTAATGCTTTATTATTTACTTGCAAATATAACGAATAAATAAATATCATCCTCACTTCGAATGTATTTTGCACGTGGAGGAATATTGATACCGAGTAATTTTTCCACAGCCAGTGAGAATGCATTCTCATTACACATCATCGACACGTAATCAAGCCGATCGAAATATGGTAGTGCTTGAGCATATGTTTTATGTTCAATTAGCTTTTCAGTTGCACGATGTAATAAGCCAATGTGAGGAGTAGCCTTGATAATAACCTAAAAGAAAATGAAAATTTTAAACTAAATAATTCATATTCGTGTGTTTCATCTCTTATTTAATCTTTTCAAGTTAGAATGAATGGGTCACGTCTGAATTCCCACAATGGAATCGGCATATAGAGTCAATCAACCAAACTGCCTAAGTTTGGCTAACCTTTACCCAATAATCAAGAAATAGTAGTTCAAATAAAATGTACATTAGGCTATTTGAAAGGATCAGTAATTACAAGGAACAAGCTGAAAGGACATTCATTACTTTCTAAAAACTTTCTAATATGAATACACAATAGAAAAGGTCTAAAGTTCAGGATCATTGCTCCTCATGAAAAATACACCAACTACATACTAAACTTTAAATTCCGAATAAGCAAACTTCAGCTACTTGATTTTAAATAATTCAAGAACTTACTGAGTTCCTCATTTGCAAAAAAAAATACCAACCTCACCTTCGAGTTGCAAAACTAATCTTAGTACACCATGCGCTGCTGGATGTTGTGGTCCAAAATTTAGCGTCATATTTTCAATGTTCTTTTCACGCAGTGGTCCCATATGATTATCACCCAAACGCTGATGATTTTCTAAGATATTGCTCAATTTTTTATCACCAATTGCCTCAGCGAATTCAGGATCATTCACTTTGAAATTGCCTTTTCCAATCGAATAGCCGCAATTCTTAAAATCGTAAAAATAAATCGTAAAGTTGCTTATATTCCTTATTGAATGAGATATGTAATTATGGACAGAAAATTAGTGGGAAATGTGTTTCCAAGACGATTATATTTTATATCAATGATATCCACCAGCATGCAGCATTAACCAGTATTAAGCACTGGAACAAAATGCCTACTGGTGTTATTTCTGTACTATCAGTATTTAAAATTAAATTAAATTAAATTAGATTAAATTAAATTAAATTAAATTGAACAGAATTATCCACGATAAAGTTTGCATAAACAAGTAATCAATCGATTTTCACTATGTAACAGTTTCAACATTTTCTTTTCTTAATTTTTTATTATGCAAACTTATGTGTACTCCTATGTTTTACACAATTAAGTTTACTGTTACCGCTATTTCACAAGCAAACCGCTTTTGCTTTTGCCCTGTTTGATCATGTGAAAAATTCTAAAAATTTCATGCCGAAGATACTGAATTACAAACCTTAAATTGCCGATAAAATTCAGCGTCTGGATACCATATCGATGCACTGCGACGGCTTCCTTGAAATATTGAAACGTTAACTGATGAACGAAATAACATTGAAAGTAGAAATGAATTTCCAGGCAAAAAAGCAGCCATGACTTATATTAGGAATAGCAACAAAAACTATTAGCTGAAAAAATAGATAATTAAGCAAGCATATTCAATAAAAAATTGTAATTTCGCTTGGTCTGATATAAAAAACAGCTCGAAGCAATTACGCTTCAACTGTCTCACTCGCAAAATGTGGCTGATAAAGAGTTATCCCACAGGAGATTTTTTTAATCGCACGAATAATCAATCGAGTTAGACTAATCGGAAATGGTGACAGTTAATCACTTTTCATGATAAATGATAATATAATTGTACTGAGTAGCCACAAAAAACGGCAAAATCACCGAAGAAAAAGTTTCAGATAAAAGTAAACAAATAAAATTAGCATTATTGTATTAAAATCTGGCAAAATATTTCTTAATAAACCATCAAAACCCGATTTACAAAATTATTTTTTCAAAGAAAACAATTAATCCAACCAGAAACTGAAGATGACCGACGGCCAATCGACAAGTAGCTGTTCGGCCGTACCACTATTAGTCAGTTCCCTCATCAATTTAAACCGAGGATGATCTGACGACTCAAATATTTGGCAAACGAATTCGGTGATTGCTAATATTCTTGTTGGTTCCTAGTGGAACGAATTAAGAAGTGCATTGCTCGTGCTTTTTTTCATTTTTACCTATCTTCCTTCCAAGACGAATATACAATTATAATTTAATTAATTCGATTGCTTAATGGAACATGCAAAATTGTTTAAGGTTGTTCGCAGCTAAAATATTTTATTGGTCGATTAAACGAAACGTACGGTTCCTGGTGAATAGCTGCATTAATTACTGTTAGAATGAAGTTTTTTCGTCGAAGGAAAAGATGCACATAGTAGTAAATACGATTCTAAGCAGTAATACAGTTCACCAGTCACCTATTAATCTAGAACCGATAAAAATTAAGAATTTTAATCAAAATTCTCCACAATGTGAGAACGAAGATCCGTTGGTCGGATAGCAAAAGAGAAGTCGGCCGACAAATAGCGGATAGTTTTGTTGCATTGCGGCAGTTTTATATTTTGAAGGTATCCGGTAAGTATATTACAACTTCAAGACTTGCTACTTGTTTCTAATGGCAGTCGATCATTGTGGCTTATTATATTGATCTGTAGTTTCTAAAGTTTCCCCCCTCTTGCTCTTTGGAACGTTGTGCTCGCATCGAGGTCAAAGGTCATACATTCATCGGAATTTTAAGTGGAAACTTTAGGAAAGGGTAATTCGTCCCGTTCAAAATCCTCGGGGTCGTCAGAAAGCGAAAGGTAAAGTTAGTATGACGAAGATGCAACAGTGATTTGGTAGGTTTTGGTAGAAAATAGGTGAATTTGTTAAGTGGTAGGGTTTCCGCCTGAATATGAGGGATATAAGGCTTCAACATATAAGCGTAGATTTGATGCTTCGAACAGGATTTTTATCTCGGAATTTTTAGCTTAAGTGGCTGCTAGCGTTAGTCGGAATATGTGCTAGACGATTTTTTGAAGATCATTACCAGAGTTGACTCTTGAGAAAAGGAAATGGTATTGCCTCTTTCCTTCTTATTGTTCTGATATCGTTTTTAAGGCCTAAGGCTCTTTTCTGCAAAGAACTCGCTTATCGACAGCAATTATCATAATCTCAACGTATAGCAGTTAATATCTGGCGTGCACATTATATGTCGCTCATCTTTATGGTTCGCGATTTTTTTTAAACTGAATTTGCTCGATTTTGATAATAGATTTTGTTAATGAAGAGCTGCGGTGACCAGGTGATGTTGGCGGTTCACCTATATCTCTTTCGGCAGCAAGTAATTTGCTGGCAGAATTTATTTGGTCGTGCCAGTAGAGCGAGTTTAACCAAAAATGTTGAACGCTGTTAGAAAAATGAAAAAATAAATACGGTGGCATGAATGAGTTCGGTTTATTATTTATTTTTTTTTATTTTTTTATTGTGGTTTTTATCTTGGTTAGTGGTGATCTATTGTGCATATTGAGTTCGGAATTACATAGAATTGTAACCGATAGCATTGCATATAAAATATAAATATGAATAGTCGGCGATTGGAATCAACGATTGGTTTTAATAGGATGGAATCTTATTTTAGAGAATATTTAAAATTTAAAGGCCATAGTAGGTCAACAGATTTGTGTCTAATCTTATGAGGATTATTTTTTTAATATTGGATTTGATTTTTCGAAATCAGTATGACGTGATTTTCGTTGTAATTTTTAGCGCGTAGTTTCTGACGTGTTATTGGAAGAAAATTTTGGATTTTAGAAGAACAAGAAATAAAGAGAAGGTATATTTTGAAATATAACGTGTATTTAAAAATATTTTAAAATGGAAATACCTCGTCGTAATGCGCGAAGTACTCGAAAAGTCCTCAATTATGCTCTGCTTGCCAAAGGGAAATGTAAGTCTTTTTTTTTGAATTTGATATATGAAATGAGCTATTCTGTCGTTAATCAGACGCCCTCAGGCATTAGCAGATCTGCAGTTACCTTTATTATTATTTATTTTGCAGCCAATACAAGGCCGAATCACGAAGAAGAAAAAATTTTCTCCAGTTGCTCAAGGAGTAGTGTTGCCGATCGTTATTGTAATGCTTCCATCATCAATAGGAAGCGAAGACGTAATTCAGTGGGCAATTTTGTCTTTCAACGAGCAAATAATAATATTGATGAAAGAAGGCATTCCATGACGACTGTTAATCGTTGTCTTCAGAATTCCCTGGGTGATGAAAAGCTGACTTGTTTTCGCTTCCATAATGTAAAAGAGGCAACCTCAGGTAGTCGAGCTGGTCACAATACTACTTTCCAATCAAAATTATTCAGCTTACCTTTTGAATATTTTAAAGAAGTTCGCCAATTCCGTAAACAACGGCAGAATGAAACGGATCTTGTCAAAGCGATTTTCGCAGAGTATAAAGCTTTAAAGGTGTTAGACAAAGCTTTAAAACTGGCTCAAATTCAATATCCTGGGTCATATTCGAAATATTTTGGATACTTGAAAGAAAATATTGATGAAATCAATGAAACTCTCACCAACTCGACATTTCAAGAAAATGAAAATTTTCCTGATTGTTCATCGAGTTCCAAACATTCCATATCGTCAGATAAAGTACAACTTCCCTCATTCATTTCTGCTTGTGCTGCTGGCTCAAAGGATACCTCTAACAGAGTTGATGGATCGAATTTAAATCAGAGAAAAAGTGAAGATGATATAATCTCTGGTGATTTATATGTAGGCACGAAGGTTGTCTCTAAAGCTATTCCTGCTAAAACTTCAGCTGAAAAATTCAAGGCAAACAGAAATTCTTCAACCACTAATACTTTAAGACATATTCGACCTTCTAGCTTTAACAACAGCGATGCTCGCTTGTTCGGCCATCCCCCAACTAAAATCAATCTTCCTCAGGCAGTGAAGGCCTCAATGAAAGCAACCAAATGTATCTAATACGAATATCTAAATATAAATCAGTTGGTTTTTCATCCAAAGAAATCATTTGTAAGTTTGTTTCGAAAACTCATCCGTATCTTTTAAAAACATCAAGAAATCAACCGCTTCATCTAATTGATATGAAAAAAGCATTGTTTAGGTCAATTTTTTTCATTGTAATTTCCATTTTTTTTTTATAGATAAACTAGTGCTTTTTATTTAGGTGGTTAATTTGCAGCTTGAAATTTATGAGATGACAATTTTAGAAAAATTTGCAAAAATTTAGAAAAATTATTGATATACCAGTTTATTTCATATTTTCAAAGGACTGTGAAATAACTGAGATATTTATCGCAAAAATGAAGCCAGAGACTTGTGAAAAGTATAATTTATTGTATTAATATATACCTTTAGACATAAACTATTTTTTTTTCTCTAAAATGTCCAGTAAATTCCGATACTCCTATAGATCCGTCGTACTAATCTCAGCTCATTGGAATTCTTTATTATTGGAATCCTTTGATAACCTCCAAAAAATTTTACTTCTCGAAAAACCTTAAAGAGCCCAGTCAAATACCTCCTTTCGGAATTTCTGTTTATATCTATTTCACTTCCATATACCTACCAGGGAAGAAGTAATCCTGTTGAGTATTGTTGGTTTCAATTTTTTATGTTTAGCGGAGTTTTTATTCCTGTTTTATCAAAAAAATAAATTCCTTTTTGTCTGATTTTAATACGGTTGGATTTTTGCTTAAATTGTGAATTGATTTGAATGAGTATTTGCATTTTATTTATTTAAATAAATAAAGACCGAGGATACATGTTAAACGAAGCACAAAAATTAAGAAAAACATAAAAAAGCAACGAATTGGCAATGTTTATGAGAAAAAGCTTTATTTCAATCCATCGTTAACCCCCAAAAGTTTATGGTACTATCATTAATACTGTTTGAAACTATGCTCCGATTGCTCACGTCATAAGGTGACCAGTAGTGCAAACGAAGAATTCATGGTTTTTGCTATTACTCAATTCTTTTTAATAACTTAAGACTATTAGATCCAATAGCATTAGAACTCAGGTGTGGTACTTGGTGCAGTCTAGTTCAATGTAGTCATGGAAAATTTAGCATAATTCAGAATTAGGCAAAAATCTTCAGTAGAATTGAATGAAGAAGAGTGCAGAGTGAAAGCAAAGGTTTAAGAATTATATGTGGTCCAGCGTAAGTGCCAGCACATAACTGTTATAATCATATTTGATGCATCCTTTCATCTGCAATATTTTATACAGAAAGGAAATAAGGTATTGACACTGCAATACATTTTCATATTTAAAATAACTAGGAACAAATTTCTTTTGTTAAAAAAGCTATTAAAGCCTAACCAGTTACCAGTTCGAAATCATAATGCAAGGAAAAGAATATATTCAGGCATATTTAATATTTAATAGCACGAATTAAAGTTATTAAATTATCATTCCATTTACTCGCTGATCATCGATACATTTCCTGACGACTAAACGAACATACAATTTGTAGGCACAGCAAAGGTAAGGAAATGTGTGAAATAATGCGCAAAATGCTGATGACGAATGAACAAACAATTTGCAATGTGTTAAAGCACTCGGATATCCAGATATGGCACCGTCGGAAAGTCCTTCAACCTTATTTTGATAATATTCCTTCATTTAGACATAAAAATGTAGGGCAATAGTATTGCGCATGTTAGTACCAGATTCAGCTCTATTATAATAGATGTTATATTCAGAATAATTCTATAACAGCGGCGACAGTATCATTCGTGTATGAGGCTAAAACATTTTGCTAAGTCTAATAAATTCTTTAGGAATTATCGAAATGAGTAATTAATTATTGCAGAAATGAACTGAGATTGGCAATTTTATCGAATTTGTTGACCAAAATTTTCTTAACAAAACCTATATTAAACCTCATATAGGGCAAAATGGCGTAGTGATTGTCAGATCTAAAAAGGCTCGATCCGCTGTGATTGTATGAAAGCCAGTAAATGACCGTATGGCCCATGCGTGTTTCAAGGGAAATTTCTGCAATATTTCGGTCATATATGTCCCAACTTCATGCGCAGATGACCGCGATAAGCACAAGTTCTATGCTGAGCTTCAACTGAAGAACATGAACTCTTTGTTACTAATACATGCTTTCGGTATCGGAAGAAACATCTAGTCATGTTGCCGAATGGCAAAAAAAGCTGCAGATATGGTCATCCGGATCGCATCTGCTATACACAGCAAAAAATTAATGAAATAAGGGAGAGAAGAGTTGGAGAAGGTATTAGAAAATATCCCATAATAACAGTAGAGTACCTCACAAGTGACAGGTACAATGTAGCTTTTATTATGAGAAAATAAAAAACCATAAATCTTCCCCCCATTTTAAATTAAGTATAAGCTCCCAAAAGATCATTTTTGGTCATTTTATACTTCTATTAGGGAAACGAATAGAGAGCGATGGGTGAGCTGGAATTTATACTTTATGTTTAATTTTATTTATATTATTTCTTTGTAGTTGGACAGTAGTTTCACTTTACTCTCTTGTATACATTTTGTGTCATCACTAATAAAGGTTTAATTACCCAAGTTTGAGGGGTTCGTAACGAGAAAAGTAAGAGAAGAGAACGCTGGCTGCGGAGTTCTACAATATTGCTAAAAAATAAAAGTCCCGCGTGGTAAAGTTATTAAATAAAAAACACAGTGGAGCGTATCGCCTGCTCGAATGAACGTCTTTCTCACTTCGTGTCTCGAATAATTACTAATCCTAGCAGAAGTAGTACTGGCTACATCACTATGGTGCTTCGTATAACGAAATTGCATAGCGATTACCATGTCTGATAAAGCCCATTCCGCTTTTAATGAATGGAATTCGGTTAGCGACCGTATGGCCTATACCCGAAGGAATTTTAATAGAGATTGGAAGTGGGAATCGCCGTGCTCCCAACGGAAATTTCGTAGTGCTAAGAGTACACTCTTTTTTCTGTACAGAAGTCTCCGAAACCAATATTCCAATCAGATTGACTATATATTGGTCAATCACCGCTGGAAGAGTTCTATACTTGAAAGTCGTTCTTATCGGG
This sequence comes from Dracunculus medinensis, assembly GCA_900625125.1. Taxonomy (NCBI): domain Eukaryota; kingdom Metazoa; phylum Nematoda; class Chromadorea; order Rhabditida; family Dracunculidae; genus Dracunculus; species Dracunculus medinensis. Next base: position 2,194,621 of record UYYG01001150.1, on the reverse strand, counting down.
GAACTGCAACTGGTAACCGCCATGAATCAGATCGTGTTATGGTTCGAGCCAAGATTCGTATAAAACTGACAAGTTGCAAGAAACAACGTATCTTTCAAATATCTCAAATTAAAAGAGCTGAGAACAATAAGCGCATTTCAAATCGTATTATTAAAATTCAGTAAAATGAACGTCAGTGATCTATGGAAAGTCGAATGAACACTGGTCCCAACTAAAGATATGCCGACAAAAATTAGCCACTTCTACGCTAGGGTACACTAATAGACATGGTATACTAATAGGAAGTGTACTAGTTGGGTATCGGAAGCAACTGTCCAACTGCCTGAAAAAGCTGCCAAAGCACGAATGTCAGGTGATCCTGAATACCGGATGCTTCGAAGATTTGCAACGAAAGCAGCACGACGAGACAGAAATCACTATTGGAGTGATATGGCCTCAAGAATCGTAATAATAAGAAACTTTCGCCTTCTCCGCAAAGCAAATATAACTCGAGAAATGATACGGGATATTAATGGGGTGTCTATTTAAAGCTGTTAAGGATCGCCTCAGAAGATGAAAGAATTTTTTGAGACAAACTTAACCATTATGCGCCATCTGTTGTCCCGATTTGCCCGTCGAGTCTTACGTTTGCAACCCCAACAAAAGAGAAAACAATTTCTGTAAGCATAACATAAACTTAAAACCAATAAAACTCCCGGAGAAGATGGTCTTCGTGCAGAACTTTTCAAATGTTGCCCATCATAACTCACCTTCAACAAAATGTATTTATGGCAATAGGAAATAATACCAGAAGGGAGCATCAAAGCAATTCTGCTTCCAGTTCTTAAGAAAGGTGACAGGACATACTGCGACAATTACTGAGGAGTCAGCCTTCTGGACATCTCCGGAAAAATTTTCGCTCTCCTTCTCCTAAATAGACTCATCGCCGCAACATGAGATAGTATGTGTCCTAACCAAGCTGGATTCAGATTGGGAAGCAATTATGCTGACCAGATAGTTACGCTAAGAAGAGTGCTGGAACATCGCTTCAAATACCAATAACCCACTGTCACTTGCTTTATCGATTTTGCAGCTGCCTTCGATTCGCTTGATAGAACAGCGCTCTGAAAAGTGAAGTGATGCGACGGAAGGTGTCCCAGATATCATTCGGCTCATAAAGGCATATCAGCATATCCCGACGCAAGTCCGAAAATACTTTCGTATACGAGGACAGAAATAAGAACTGGTGTCTGTCAGGTTTGGTCCATTCCTCCACAATATTCAACTATGCGATAATAGGCAACGCTTGTCAGCTCTCAAGGGGTGTGCAAATCAGCCCAGAGCTCAGATCTTGAATACGTTGATGATTTAGTCCTTTTTATTGACAGTTATGAGGAAATGCAAATAATGTTAAATAATGTGTCAACAACTGCAGCTAGAATTGGACTCAAAATCATTGTAAATAAAACGAAATTTGTCTTATATGCGAGATGAGAAAAATACCTATTTTTTTCAATTCATCACCGATTGTGGAAATGCTTGATTTTTAAGCACCTTGGATCCACTCTAATCCCAAATAGCCAGGCAAAGGATGAAATTGTAACCCGGATTATGACAGCTAGAAATGTGCTTTCCGATTGATGAAATTTTTATGGAGCTGTCGTGAAATCACCATAAAAACGAAAATCCGCATCCATATAGCTGCGAATCGTTCAATCTTGCAATATGGTTGCGAAACATGGCCAATGAGAATGGAAGATATTAAGAAGCAATTAGCCTTTGACTACTCATATCTAAGATACATTTTGCAGATCCATAGAGCTGATAAAATCGCACATGATTATATCCATCTTCGCTCAAATACCACCTGTATTAATGTTATCACACAGCTGGTTAGGGTACGTTCTCCGTCGTCCACCAAAAGAGTTGTCGCATATTTCGTTACTTGCTAAACCCTGTGATAGTTGGCGTCAAAAGCGAGGAAAGACCTGGACTGATACAGTCAGGAAAGATTTTGAATATAGGGGGACCAGCGATATGTGGACTTAGACGATGGAAAAATGAATGGCTTCTATTACTAATAGCGATGGTGTCGGACCGAGCAGCTCAGAGATATCTTAGATCCCTTTTTAGCCAGTGGAGCCTAACCAGTGATGGTGAGAGCTGTTAGAAGAAGGCTTTCCCTCTGTACTAACTGTAGTGATTAGGCTCTGCCAGATTCGTCAGCTAATCATTCGTGTGATAAAAGTAGAAGCCCATCATTCGCCCGGACTTCAATAAACATCCAACTTTTAATAAACATCCAAGCAACAGCCAACAATGACTATTTTATTCGAATTTTAAGTTAAAATAGCCAGTCTGGTAACGCTGCCACCAACATTACAAAAATATTTGTGGTCGATCCTTGGCAGTTCTTTTGCAATTCGTTAATTACTCCTGAGCAACTTTGCTGTAGACATGAAGGTTCTTTTAATCCATAAAGGCTTACAGAAGCCTTACAAGCGTTGAGCAGAACTTCTGTTTTATCAGAAATCCCCAAATTTTTTATCAGTCACATTTCCCTAGCGTTGAGCAGAACTTCTGTTTTATCAGAAATCCCTAAATTTTTTATCAGTCACATTTCCCTATCGCCATTTCAAATTTCTTTTCTCTCAGTTCTATGTTGCTTAATCGTCTTTTTTCATAAATTACATAAAAAATTTTATCAGTCGTTTTTTATTTATTATCAATCACTCTACAGTGTTCCACATTATCCATAAATTCTTTTAATGCTCTTTTAAATATAACGATAAAAGCGAAATAATGATTAAAATTATAATCAGTAATTGTACAATCAATAAAGATATTTAACAAATCGGTTAGAACGAGAAAAGAACATTTACAATGAGTTAAAAATGAACAGAAGATTTCTGATAATTATAATGGAATTTATGGTTATTTTCTTCGTGGATAACGAATTAATAAATGATTATTTCATCTACAATAATATTAAATATTTTATTTTTTAATCCGTCAAATAGTGCATATCGCCTAAGATAAATTCTTAAATTTTCCTAAATCAAAATTTTTGAAAATTTAATTTTTTATTCGCTGCAAATAACCATTCAAACCATTTTTTAAAATCAAACAATTCTTAATTTCATAAAGTTTTTTCACAATTAAAAATTCTTTACAAAATAATTTTTAAACAAAAGGAAAACGGCAAGAAAAAAAACGATTTAAAATGCATTGAATGGAATTATTAAAGTATTCGATTGAAGGAAAATTTTTTCTCGAGAAAAAAATTTTTTTACCAATTCACCAATATACTTTCGAAAAAAGTTTCAAAAAAACACCTTATTTCCATCAATTAAAATAAACTGATATCGGGAAATATATACAAATCGCAAGTTAAATAATATTTTTCTTATTTGTTTTTTAAAGAAACGAAACTATAAAAATTCATAAACAATTAAGGAAAATTTAGTGAACGCATAATTCTCTTTTTTTCCATTCTTTACATTGAAAAAATCTTTTTTTTGCAATATCCTTTCATAGAATTTATCTAAAAACTAGTCACATAAAGAAATTAACAATAAAATATTTGGAAATAATTTTTCCTTCCATCGAGTTTCAGATGAAATTTTCGGAAAAAAAATCGCAGAGAATTATTTCCCTAAATAATATTTCTTTAAAAAAATAATAATGTCATGAAATTAGCAATAGAATAGAATGTTTCTGCCAATAAACACAATTGGTTAGGCTGAACTGGAAAAATTTCGTTAAAAAATGTCATTTAACATTGCTGACAACTAAGAATGGTGCGAATCAAACGTTTTGCAAACATAATTTATATACAACAGATATAAATTATAGTAAACAGTATGATTGCTCTTATGGACAAAATAATAGAAAAGTCAAATGCAAAATTTCCTTATCCATTGCGAGGGTTCAAGAATTTTGGTAAAAATTTTTGTTGTATTCTTTCTCTGAATACTATATGGGAAAAAACAACCAAAGCAAAAAAGAACTATATAAAAGGTAGAATTTCAAAGAACATCATTATGTCGAAACATAAATATAACATGACCGTAAATTCACGACGATTTATTAATTTTAATAAAAGAAAAATTATTCGTTAAAATTAATCGTTAAAATATCATACGAACATAAACAACGACAACAATGTGAGGAAATCACGACGCGAAACCAAATGAAAAAATTTTAAATGAAATTCTGTTTATTTAAAAAAAAGACGACGAAGCAAGAAAAACCAAACGATTTTGAAGAAATCGCCCAATATAAACGAAACTAAGCGAGATGGCCAAAAAATTATAAATTTCCGCACGAAAGTGATTAAACTGATAGCAAAAGTCGGTCAAAAGTTAGCAAAAACTTTGTGAATCATTAAACAGAATCACATTACATAAAAAACTGAATACAAATGAAATAAAATAAATAAATTGACAAGTGGTCTGTGCTTCCCATCCATATCTAACAATTAGCGTCAGTGAGAATATTTTAAAAAATCAATTTATAAGCATTTTTTTAAAAAAATACCAGTGAAAAATCAAAGTTAGTTATGGAGGAGCACAATTTTTGAGCAAATCGACTTCGTGATATCCTTTATTAGCACATTGTAAAGTAAAAGTGATCAATAAAATGATTTTAATGGTCAATAAAACATTTAGAAATTTAGAAATTTAGAAATTTAGAAATTTTAACTTTAAATGAGAAGTTCATTATTAAGGATTAATACGAATTATATTACCAATGTAACTTTTCAAAAATTTCTCGGCGGTAAATAACGAGAAAAATCAAAAGACGGAAAAAATTCCCTTAAATGAAAAAAATTTATCTTAAAAAATTTAAAGAAATTAAAGCATTGAATCTGTTGCACTATCGCCCTCATTAATGCGAAATTTACAGCCCAACTGCTGACAACAAGATGAACGAAACTGAATGTTTGTTGTGGATGATGAATTGCAAGATGACAAGCAACATGAGGTAGACGATGGCGATACAACTGCCCAATCATTCTTTAAATTTTTTCTTGACAAAAAATTTAGAAAAAACATGCTCAGAATCTTAAAGCGGATTGCATAAAATGGTTAAATGTGTGATCCATTCTATGCACTTAACATACAAACATGTGAGGAAAACTTGATGAAAATAATCAAAAATAAATTCAGCTAAATTAAAATTATTTGTCGTTATGAAAAACATTTTTATCTTCAAGTTTTCTATAAATATAAATTGTAAAACTGACCAGCAAAATAAGCGAGAATGTTTAATCATAGGTAAATATCTTAACAGTATAATTTTTTTAAATGAATTTATCAAAAGCAATTACTGAATACCTTTCGTTTTTCGATATCATGGTCAGTAACTGTTGACGATTCAAGGAACTCTACAGATCCAATACAGTATGTTGTATTCATTAACATACGCTGCAAAACAGAAAATCTTACGCGTTTTAAAAATAAATGTTAAAAGCAAAACAAATAAAATGGAAAATATTTTCATATATTTGAGCAATAAGATAAGAGAAAATTAACAAACAACAAAAAAAGATTCAGCACACATTCTTAAATATTTCGAAGCGTAGATAGTAGGGTTCTATTCCCGAGCCAAACCTATCTCCTATTTTTCATAAATTCAGATAGTTCTAGTGATCCTGTAATTCTATAAGCGCAGAGAGTCTAACGAGACAAACTGGAAAAAAAATTAAAAAATGACGCATCACATCAATTTCATTTATCCTACTGCTTTCCACTTTTTACCTTTGAAAATTATAAATAGGATAAAGATATATGCTAAATATATTTTAAAATGTTATTTTTGTGCCCCTACTTAATTTGAACTGTAAATAAAAAAATGAAAGAAAATTAACTTGTCTCATTTTTTCGAAATTTAGAGAAGGTCTGATATCAACTGGATTTAATCGGCCCTTCTTTACTGGACAGTAATCATTCTGTTCATAAACATTCGTATTTTTTGCTCTATTTTCCACATTGACTGAATTATAAATAATTAATTTGACTGGTTGGCGGCGAGCGGCAATTAACGTCTCACGATCTTTTTCCTGACCTCCTATAAAATTTCACAGTATAGTAAGTACTGCCACAAAATCGGTCGTCTACAACTAGAATCAACTCGTACCTGTTGGTACCATGAAATTTTTAAAAGATTCTTCATTTAACTTATAGATATATCAAAACTACTAAAATATGCTACTAAATAAAACGCAAAATTAGCCAACTTTTTTAAAAAACACATGAAAATAAGACTCAAAAACAAAATTTCTATGTAGAATAGGTTATAAACCAAAATATACTAAAACAGTATACTATACTAAATATACTAAATATACTGAGATATTTCTGACCAATGTAATAACAAATTTAACAAATAAGAACTTTCTTTTATAAAAGTGAATAAAAGTTAAAAAAGCCGACAATAAACAACGAACCGTTAGAATTACGAACTGGTAGGACAAATGAAGACGACTGTCCATTCTCGTTATCAACATTGCCATAACATCGCTTTTCTCCAACAATGCCATGATTTGTTGTTGAAACAGTTGTTGTTATACCTGATGAATTTTTCTCGCCCTTAAACCAATAAAATAAATGATAGTAGCGAATATAAATTTGATAAAAAATGTAGCTGAGTGTCATATAATATGGTGAATTTCTCTAACGAAAATTCCAGCAAACAAATTGATGCAGCATTTCGATTTAAAAAATGAGCAGTTTTTTGATTGCTTCTTATTTTAACAATTAAAATCATTTCGATAATCATTGAACGGTCAGTTTGTTTTTCAAACGATTATTTGAAAATAGCAGGGTACACAATGGTACAAAGATATGTAATAAAAAGCCAAATAATTATAAACATATTGATGAAAAATGTGATAAAGATTAAAAGTAAAAGGCGGGAATGAAATTTTTCTTACATAAAAAGAATGGCATTTTCTTTACTGCTGTTAAAGATGTTATTAAAGACATCTTTAACAAACGAGTGGAAGAATAAAAAATTATCAACATAACACAGATAAGCTGCAAAATACTAAGATCCTATTTAAAAAACCCTTATGCGACTTCAAAATTTCTCATTAAATGGATTGCTTAATCATCTGATCGACTGAGCTTAATCGACTGATTATAAACGATGATAAGAGCATTCATCAGTGAATATTTAACTTAAAGAGATAGACATTCGTCCCTACAGAATAATCAAGAAGATATCACGATATCGCAGCCTGCTACTGGACAGAAAAACAAAACATAAAAAAGCAAATTAAAAACAACCACTTTTTTACCATAAATAAAAGAAATATCACATATCCTCATCTCCTTAGAAAAAAAAGATAAACCTTAATGTCTGACTGATTATACATCTTATTCACTGGACGAAATGCGCCTCTCTTTTCAGGTTTAGAGGGATTTGTAAAATTTCGACCGCCGGCGGCCCCATTAGTATTGAGCTCCCCGCACTGACTCACTGATAATCTATAATCCATATCCAAAATGATAAAAAATCAGAGAAGCTCGCAACGAATAATTAATTAACGAGTGAGCAAGAAAAAAAAGTCAACAATCTTCTTTAACGCTAATGGACTTGTAAGAATATGAACAGTCGCTAGAGGAAATTAATGATAGAAAGCAAAACCAACCCATTTACATCTTGTTTCTCCTCGAATAAATAGAAACTATCCAGCAATAAATCATCAAAATCATTATTTTTATCACCAAAAACTACACCAGATTCACAGTCAGAACTATTCCAACTGAAATTTAATGTTAAGAAAAAAATGCAACAAATATTATAAATAATATACAGCAATAAGAAACTAAATGATTTCAACATTTACCTAATCGTATCAAAATCTGCAACAACTGGAGGCGAGCTAGTTAACTTTGGTGGACTACGATCAATTGCATTCACATCAGCCATACCATTTGACACTAAAATATTTTTAAATCGAAAAGGATTTCTGAAAGATTAATTTCTGTTAATAGTCCAATTATATAACCAGAATTTTATAAATTAAAGATCTCGCGATCGCAACAGCAAACAAAAAAAATTTCATTTAATGAATAATCTAAAAATAAAATAAATAACAGCAATAAAAGGCAAAATAATGCCAGAAATATGTATGAAATCATTAAGAACTGGAAAAATTTCTGAGATTAATAAATAAGCCGGAAATGCGGATAAAATCAGTAAAATTTCTAGGATTAGTAAGTAATAATTAGAATATATCTTTGAGAATATATATTAAGCTTTGCAATCCAACAGTCTATAATTTTAATATAAATGATTCTGCCATTGCTTCCTTCTCATAAACTAATTGACTTTATATAATGCTATTGCTTTTTAAAGTTATTTCGTTCTTAAAACAAGAAAAGCAGAAAAATCAGCCATTAGCCATAAAATTTATAGAACTTAAACAGATGAAATTTGCAATTTTGCAAAATAAGAAATCATGAATAATTTCAACTGAACGAAATATAAAACGAACTTGAATCCAATTGTTCTAATTCATCAACATCTGACTCAGTTCCTGAATCGTTCAGCATTATTATTTTGCCCTAAAAATTCAAAAACTAAATAGCTTTAAATTTTTTATATTTTTCACCAAAAAATGAATAATTCTAGATAGTAATAAAAATAATTAAAAAGATAATTTCAGCTTAGGCTTAATGCCTGATGTAGTTTTAAATACGAAACAACTACACGTAAAATATTGGTTTAAATAAATAAATATAACAAATCTGCACAAGTAAAAACAGGTTTTTGTTCTTCAATTTTTTTTCATTTTTTACTCGTTCTTATAAATGATTTACAAATGGTTTTGGCTGTAAAATTGATTATTCATATAATATTCCTAATATTACAAATATAAATGCCCCATTATTAGAATAAAAAACATCCTACTGAATTGATTGGAGGACTTTGACGAGATATTGATTGTTGCTTTTCATCATGTTCGTTGCCCATACCTTTTCACCCAATGCTAGCTTCTCGAATTTATTAACTAAAGCAATTAGCACACTTTTCATTAAAATATCTGAGATTTTAAAATTTTATTTAACGCTTTACAACGGATATACGCAAATAGAAATTCAGATAATATGTCAGTTTTGCACAATACGATGAATATAGAATAAATGAACAGGAGAAAAACTGACAAGATCGATAATTATTTTCTTTCCTGAACAGATGCAAATATATTCCACATCAGAATAAATCAGTAGGAGAATGTCCTTTGGTTTACATAGTTGCAAAAAATAAAAAATTTTATCCTATTATTGAAACAAAAAATCTTAAAAGAAAATCACAAGCAAAATAAATTAAAACAAAATAATTAAAACAAAAATTAAGAAAATTAAAATGAATAAAAATAGAAAATTTGAGAAAAACCACGCGAATCGAACCACCGTTGAAGCTGCAAAATAGAAATAATGCCAAAATTTTACTTTGCAGGTAGAAGAAAGCGTGGTACTTTAAAAGCTAGTCGAGAGAAGGATTAGAAAGAGTTGAAAAAAATTCTTAAAGATGTTATTGCATATTACTTTCAAAGTGCAAATGTTCTATATTTACGAAAAAAATTTTAAAAATGAAAGAAAAGCAAATCTAACCGACTGTGAAAATCTTTTTAAAGGCTTGCAGCATATGAATTGCTCGTTTCGTTAATCGAATTATTCCACAGTAATAATTCGCGATAATTATTTCTTATTTGCAAAAAGAAAAAAGTTTAAATTTCTGATTTACAACGAAAGTACATATTCTATCAATGATGAAAACCAAAAAAAAACGCATTATTGCATGTAAATGCACATAAATGTCGAACATTTTTCACAAAGAAATATGTTTTATAAATCAAAAAAAAGGCTTCTGAAAAAGTAAGGAAATTCTAAAGAAGTGATTTAGAACAACTAACCACTGTTTACCTTAAAGGAATAATTTCTACAAGACATCCATCAAATCGCCTAACGATATTTGCTGTAGGCGTTAAATTTAACAGCGACACTTCCTTGCGTGAACGATACGTGAAAGATGGACGATTGTGCAAGCAGAAAGGAGTATTGTTTAATAATTACTAAACGATTATAAAATTTTACCATAATCAAAACTGAAGAAGATTCTGACTGATGAAAGAATTCTTTTCAATGATAACAAACAAACTATGTAGGAATAAAAAGCAAAGAAAGCAAAGACATAATTTTCTTTAATCATCGAATTTCTTTTCTTTTCATCGATAGAGAAATTTTTCAAATGAAAGAAAAAGGCGAGTATAAATGATTCCTTCTATATTTATCAAACATCTTCTTATCATTACCAGTAAAAAAAAATCAAATTTGTAGCCCAAAAAATAAAAAACTGAAATTTTTCCATAAAATTAATATTTAATATTCATAACTGAGCAAAAAAATATTCGATATATATTATATAATAAAGGAGTTTTGAACTTACACTGGCGTACATATGTAAGGGAACCCACATATCTGAATTAAGCATAGAATGAATCCTAGACTTTTACTTCAGTTATGCTATGGAAGAATCATGGACACCGCCCAAACTCAAAGAATGTACAAGTCAGTCGAGAGCATTAGCACTGGTATCTAAAATCTTGCGCACTAATGACTTATTAGATTAGAGGACGGAAAAGATGCTACCATCAACTTCAGTCAGATTCGCCATCGGATCGCCGCGACTCTCGCAAATTTATTATGTTAGTAGCCAGTGAAGCCATCCAAACCAATAATAGAGCAAACTTTTTTCAAAAAATAAAAGTAGTATAAAAATCATAACAAAAACGGTAATAATAATAATAATAATTAATAACAATAATAATAAATAACTAATGGTGATAAGAATATTAACGATAATGATAAAAATATTAATAATACTATTAATAGCAAAAAATATTGAAAAAAATAAAGAAAAAAAACCAAAACAATAAATAACAATAATGACAAGAAATCAATAAAAATATTTATATAGTAAGGGATGTTATTTTGAACAGAAAGCAAATAATGGTTTGGCAAGGTGCCAAACGTGGAATTCCTCCTAGAAATGTTTCTCAACTGAAATGTTTATCAAATTTTTTACAATATAATAAAAATAAACAAAAATGATTTTAAACAAAAATATTTTTCTACTTTTTAAATAAAAATAAAAATGAAATTTGCTAAAAATTCAATATTGAATCGCTATTTTTTATCAATTCAACTAAATTTTTTTTTTCAAAATATTTTCTAAATATTTCAAAATAATTTATTACTTACAGTAATTTTAATAGAAAAAAATGGAAAGAGGAAAAAAAATAAAAAATTAAATTCAAAAATTTTTCAAAAAATTACAATAAAATCATATTAAAATAATAATAATATTAAAATCATTAATATTAAAATAATATTAAAATCATTTTGAAATTTTGATAAAATCCATAAACGAAGCAGTAAAAATAAATAAATGAATATTAAGAAAATTATTAAGTGGTAAGCGCTCATTACTGCTCGTTAGGCTCGCTCTGTAGGCAGACTATTAGCGCGACGAGAAATTTTTATCGGAATTACTTAGCCGGGGAAGTACAAGTGGAGATATCACCCAGATTTTTTAAATCCATACAGGTTTACTTTATCGAATCGTCATCGCCTCCCTGACTCTATAAAAAAGATAAATGAATTAATAAAAAATCGAAATACTAAAAAGGCATCCATCTTAGTAAAATCTCGCCTTAATAAAAAATCCCTTGTCACTGCCTTTAACCCTCCCAGATTCAGCTGTACACAAATATTCTCACTTCCACTTTATTTCCCTAACACTGCCAAACCAGCTCATTTTTGCAATGAGCAGTGATTATAAAATAACAAAACCCACGATGTATGCGGCATCCGAGGAGTATTACGAGAATGAGACAAGGAAAATTATAAGGCTTCGAAGAGGTGTTAAAGGAATATATAATGGATTTTAAGTAAATTTTAAAGAGAAGAGTATTATGCCCCAATGTTGAAGAATTTCTTGTGCATTTTAAGCGAAAATCATCTATTGCCTCCTATCTGCCTAATTTTATCAAAAAACCCTTCCCAACATCAGTTAACGTGTTTGCTTTTAATGTCTTCACTGTTCCCGCAAATCCGGCTATTTCCTTTTAGAATCTACTTCAATCGCAGAGTTCTTTTCTAACGTAGTCCATAAATAATACCCCTTCCGCCTTTCAAACTTCACCAAATTTAACACCCATACCTGTTATACCTCTGCACAACCGAGTGGTTGTTGCGCAAATTATCATTTACAACAGGATTCAACAAGATTCTAATTCTACCTTGGATTGGAATAAACCTGTCAACAAAAATCATGGTGATAGTGAGGACCTACTTCTACCTCTTAGGCAAAAGCTCCTCAGCCAAAAAAGTAAGAGCCAAAAGGACTAGTCTAATCAAAAATTCTGAGTGCTAACCGCTTACATGCTAATATCTCCTAAATACTTACCCCTCACCACTATTCGCTTCTGACTATTTAGCTACCACTAAGATCGCTTAACCAACAAAACTTCTTTAAGGCGCCCTTTCGCTGGAATCTGCTAGTACCCTCTAAAACCCTGCAGAAAAGTTTTCTCTGCCCGTTGCGAAAAACTTTTTACCAAGTAAAAACTCGAAATGCCAAAAGTGATCTTTGAGGCGCAAATATTTAGCCTTTACAAACTCAAATTCAGCGATTTTGAAAAACTTTTGAATGTGTTCGCGTATAAAAATATCTCAGACGTAACGCTCAACTTGACGGCCTAAATATTCAGTTTTAAGTCCAAAATATAAAAATTTAAGGCATAATAAATCAAAAAATTTTCAATAAATCAACAGCAAAATTATTCTTAACAAAATTCTTCGAAAAGAATGTGATAACGAACAAAAAAAAATTTCTTCTAAAAAATTTTCCATTCGTTTTTGCAAAAAATCAATTCAATAAATAAAAAAATATAAAAAGTAAAAATTTTTAAAAAAAAAAAAATATTTTGAAATTTATTTTGTAACAAAAATTTCATGCAATTAAATTTATATTATTTTTTATATGGAAAAATAAAATATAAATTTACACAAAATTCGATTCATAAAAAAAATTGTTCTCTTAAGAATTTTTTTAAATATAAAATATTATTCACAAGGAAAAATTAAAAATTTATATAAATTAAATTAATTTTTTAAAATTTCTTAGAGTGAAAATTTGAATTAACGTTTGTCAATAATCATTTGATTGCAAATATTACATGGGAAATAAATTTTATTATAAATATAAATACAGGAAATTTAAAAGATTTTGATTCTGTCACTGTTTATCACCAAGTTTTGAAAATAGCTTCAGATTAATGTAAAGTCAAATTAATACTACTAGCTCTACCCTAGTTCCGCCCAGAACCAACTTCGCCCCGAGTCCAGCCTAGGCCTCATGCAAGAAAGCCGCCAACACTACGCATAATCACTCCACACATTCAATAAGTCCAGAATCGTCTTTAAAAATTGAACATGTTGGCATTTTACCAATGGATAACCTTGGACCTTTGCCAAATTTTGGTGCATCATTTTCATCTTTGATCAGCGAATTTATTGCGTTTCACAAAGTGGAATGTTATTACACAGTTTTATTATTTGAAATTTCATGAGTATTTGTAGATTAAACAAACTTGAAATGCTCATTTTTGTGTTTCATCTCTTAGATGCCAAGCCTTATGACGATTTGGCCCAAGCAAAAAGCCTAGTCAGAAGGCCAAGTCAAAAGCCGATCAGAAGAGATTTTTGGCACCCCTACATTGTCCGGGAAAAAGGAGACGGTGGAAAAAACAGTGAATTTCAGATATGGCGTATAGGCGACGAAACTTTGAAACGAGCCAAACCTTATAATCATGCGAGGCAAACAAAGCAGTGCGATTTGAAAAAATATTATTTTATATCATAAATATAAAATATAATATAAATATTATAAGAAATATTATAAGTATTTATTTAAAAATTTTTAGGAATTAATTTTTTCATTTAATATAATTTCATTTTTTCAAAAAAAGCAAAATATTTTATGAAAAAGAGAAACAAATTTAAAAATTGTATGGAATAAATATGTAAATAAGGCTGTACATATGATTACTGCTCACTATCGCTCGTTAATATGCTCGCTTCACTGGCTATTAGAAATTTTTGCAAATGGGATTACTTAGCCATGAAAGTACCAATGGTTACGGTTAGGATTTCCCGCAGTAGAATTACTTAGCCATGAAAGTACCAATGAATCGTGTGCACCATCGGAATCGTCATCATATTTAGAATAACATTTTTGTATATACTACTTTTTAGAAAAATTTTTGGAAAAATGTTACAATATAATAGCCTTGAATTTCGTGAAAGAAGAAGCAAAATTTCTTTTTCTTTGAAGCCGTCAAATATAAATGAAAACTCGTTTAACTGAGCAAAAACTTGACCTTTGTGACCTTTTCTTTTCTGAAATTATTTATTTTCCACGACTTTCGTTTTGTTAGAATATTATTAATTAGTTTATTTCATTAATTGCGACATGAATATTTAAAATTAGTTACATAAAGATAATGAAAAAAATTTTAAAAAAACTCGTTCATTGAGTTTAATTTTAAAATAAAAAAATTTACAAAAAATTTGAAAATTGATAAATTACAAATTGCAGAGAACAAAGTTATCCGTCTTTAAATAGTGAAAAAAAATAATTTTTCTAAAATTTTTTTTTATCGCTAAAATTCGAATGAAATTAGTTTTAAACAGTTAAACAGTTAAATTTCTTAGAAAAATGAGTATTTAATAAAAGGATTAAACAACAGAGACGAGGAATAAATTGAGATTACGATCTGAAGTGGAAGCAGGCAGCGACGTCGTGATCTGAAGTGGAAGCAGGTAGCGACGTCGTGATCTGAAGTGGAAGCAGGCAGCGACGTCGTGATCTAAAGTGGAAGCAGGCAGCGACGTCGTGATCTGAAGTGGAAGCAGGTAGCGACGTCGTGATATGAAGTGGAAGGAGGTAGCGACGTCGTGATATGAAGTGGAAGGAGGCCGTGATGTTGTGATCTAAAGTGGATGCAGATCACAATCTGAAATGGAAGCAGGTCATGACCTAATTCAAAATAATTTGAAATTATTTCGAATTATTTCAATTTTGTTTCTTTTTTTTCAGGTCAAAATTCTATTTCCTATAGTCCTAAAATTCACTTATTGTTTATTTTATATCTTCGCGGCGAATCGTTTTTATTTATTTTGATTGTGAGGAAAAAAATAAAGAAAGGATAGGATGAGCGAATGCTTCGATAAAGATTATAACTATTATGGTTCCGATTAAAAGTGCTTAATCCGAGTAATGATGGGCCGAACTACACAAGTGCTGGTGAGGGAATTTTATCCTAATAGCCAGTGGAATTAGAAATGGTGAGAAATGCAGTTAGAAGAAAAAGAAGGGGAATAATAAAAAATATTCATTGATATTACTTATATGAGAGGAAAAGAACAGTTGCTTCGACTTAAGCCATCTTGAAGATTCATTCAAAGACTCCATGACAGGTGTAAAATTGCCATTAAAGTGAAATCCAGGCAACCCACTCATTTGAACTTCAATTTCTAAAATAACTTTCCAGGTCTTTCCTCATCAGCTAGCGCATGTAACCAAATCAAAAAAGGTGAACGCACTTAGAAAAATAGAAGCGAACATAAATAGATCAGTAGGAAAGGTCGACTTGCATGAAAATTTTCCTATCGATGCTATTCTTGAAAATGCATAAAAAAATAGGCGAACGATCCACCTTACGTTGATTATCTTGCCAATGATCTTCGGAATTGTTTAATAATCAATGCATAACAACGGCCTATAAAAGCGGGATTTTTAAAAAGTACTGTCACTGATTTTGCTCACATCTACTCCCCTCCCCCCACCGCCACCCGAGTCGCTTCCATCGAGTCGTGATAACCGCTCTCCTTTCTCTTTTTAAATTGCATATATTTCTTGGAGAGAATAATTCTAAAATTTGCAATAAAATATGGAACAAATTATTTGCTAAAAATATTTTTTCATTTTATTTGACATTTTCTTTTGCTATAACATAAAAAAATAGAAAAATTTTATTTTGCTATCGAAATTTCCAAGATATTTTTTTATAAAACATAAATAAATAAATGATTATGGTTTATTTATTTCTAGCTATGCTAGCTTAGTCACGCGGGTTTACAGGCTTAATTGCAGGCAACTGCACGGTTTTTAAATTACAGGTTTACTCCTGCTGAAAATCAGTGCAGAAGCACTGAATCAATCATATCGCTCGAGCAGTTGAAAACATAGAAATGATAATGGAAGTGCAGCATTAAAAAAAGAATACTAAGTAAGTACGAAAATGGGTTGAAATAATGCAATATTTTAGCTTTTATATGCTTTTTATAGATTCGACGACGAATGAACTTTATGGAATCGAAAAAAATTTTCAAGGTTTTCGATGAATCAATTCATTTGAAATTAATTATTGTGTAAAAATCAGAACATTTTATTTTTTAAAAAGCAATAAAAAATGAAATATTTTTTGACTTTAAAAACCTAAAAAAATTCTATTTTCAACTATTATTTTACCTTAGCCTCAGTGGTTCTCAATGTGTGGTACAATAATCGCTGTAGGACCCTCAGTTGCACATTAAATATTTATTCTTCGAACTCTTTTTGCACTCTTTTCTAAGGTAAGTAATACTTAATCTCTGCTGCATCAAATTATTTGAAGGCTTCATTCGGAAAAAGAAAAACTTTAAATGATTTTATGAATAAATATTTTAAAAAAACATTAAAAAGTGCGAGTGGGTGGTTCACTGGTCATAATTAATTATTATCAAGAATCGAGGTTTGCTTTCGAAACCACTCTTTGTCGGCAGTGTCATCTAATAAAGAAACGAAGGGAGAGTAGAATGGCTCTATAGACTGTTGCATTATTCACAGCGCTGAGGTCCTACTCCTGGCAGGAGTAAACCTGTCCAAAAATCTAAGTAATGCCGGACACTCATCTGTGTCTGTATTGCCAACGGACTCCCTGGCATATTAAAAAGCTAGCGGAGTGAGTCTAACCAATAATGGTGAGTGCTCTTTAAAAAACATTAAATATCAATAGAATAATCCAGTTCGACGACACATTTTTTTCGGAATCAACAAGGGATCTTCAATAATTTTTGAGAGTATAAAGGAGTCCATTTGAAAGAACTAAAACAACTTTTAGCTAATATTTTAATTCTTTTGACAATCCCTTCTGCAAAAAAAAATAAATTTTTCTTATCATTCTCCAAACAATTATTATCAATTTTGAATTATCAAACTTTTTCGCAAAAAAAAGATTTTATAATATTCAACAATTTTTTTTGCCATTTTGATTGATTTAAAATAGACAGATTGATTTAAAATATTTTAAAAAATAATGATGAGGTAAATTATGAAATTCATTTGTTTTAGATTGTTGAATTATATTAGAGGACTAAAAAATAAGACAAAGCCACTATTTCAAAGAAAAAAATACTTAAATTATTTAAATATTTAAATTATTTAAATACTTTAAATAGTAATTAAATGCAAAAAATTTCTATCAGTTATCGTAATTTTTTAAGTGCACGACCTTCTAAATGGCCTCAAATTCTACACAGTGATATAGATCTACACTATAATTCTACTAAAATGGTCATCAGTAAACACTTCATGAATTCCAGATTTGCTATCCTGATTTACGAGCGCATGATGTCGGAAAGCATTCTACTTGAATAAAGTTTGTACGACATGATAATAAAGATAAGATAATAAATTTATTTCAATTTTCCATTTTTATAATTTTTAATTTTTAATTTTAATATAAAAAATAGAATTTCTGAAATTTTTTTGTCGAATTTTTTGATGATACAGTGAAAACAAATAACAAAAAAAATATGGTAGGCCATAACCATTATCTTTCTTAATAAAATAATATAATATATAATAATAATAAATAAAATAATAAAATAATTGATATTTTTAGATTTTTACATTCATTTTTCAAAACACCAATAATGCAATTATAGGAGAAAATAAATATATTCTTAGCAATAAAAATAGTGCAGAATTAATTCAGTACTAAAGAATGTATCGCATTGTACGTTGCAATGTTCTTCGGCTTAATTAATTCAGTTTGACCAGCACCTAAAAGCGTTAATAGATGCACAGATTGGGTCTGCAGCACCATCTGCATTTCATTTTTTTATGATTATTCTACTCTTCGTCAAATGATAGGAATCGGATTCAGTTGGCGTAAATTTAACTTCGCTTAATATTTATGCATTGGAAAATATTTGAAAACCGATTATTTCGCGTTTTTTTCAGCAATTTTCCAGAGCATTTGTGTTGATAAATGTAGAAACACATCAAAATGCTAAATACGTGATAAAAAAGATTAAAATATTCATTCATGAATATATTAATTTCTTATCACTTTTATTAAATATTTCATATTTAATTCACAGTTGTTTGATGCCTACACTTTTGCTTATGGAACTTACAAGATAAAAGATATCGTAAAGAGCGATTTTCATGCAATCAGTATTTAATAGATATTGCGAAGACTTAGCTTTGATAAGCCTCCGCACATTTTAGATAGAATAGTTAAGTTTTTTTTTTTCCTAGATGCACATTAAAATTGCAAATTATTCATTATAAAGATAAATTCCCAATTTTAAAGGCGTAAACGACGCAGCAATAGTTGCCACTTTTATTTCGCTCGAAATGCTGCCGTTTTAATGTTTTTGCAAGGATTCTCCTTTAAATAAAGAATAAAAAAAGCGGCGCCATTATTTTAAGAAATTTTGTTGTTATTATATGTTGCTGTGCTCAAACTTTATTGCTTAGCCATCCACACAAATCTTTTTCTTCCGAAAACTTTTTTAAATCAAACAGATGATACCAAATTCTCAGTTTGGCAAGCACCATTCACCTTTTCTTTGTAGTTCATTTGCAGCGACGAAATAATTTCATTATGCACAGCAAAAGGCAATCATCACTTCTGTTTAGGCAAGTTTGCCCGACCAGAGAAATTTTGCTAGAATAGAATTACGTTGCCAGCACCATCCAGATTTCAAATTGACAGGTTTAGTTCTACAGGTAGAACGCCTACAGGTTGAGCATCGTTGCTCCGAAATGAGCGCAAACAACCCACCGAGCCATTCAGCTCCCACTTTAATAATATTAATTTGCCTAATAAATATTCGTTGAAAGAAACCGCTACCAGTTCAGTGAATAAAATTTTCTGTGCACTAAAAAGATTTTTCGTTTCTTTAAAAATTTTTGCTCATTTTTTTGCTTAAAAATTTTTGCATTGCTATGCTCGCATTTTGTGTAATTAATAAGTCAAACCCAAGAGAATCAAAAGAAAACAATAATTTCAATGACATTTGTTGAGACCATTAAAGATATCTATAATTGCATTTTTCAAATGTTCCGTTGGAAAATGATAGAATTCCTAAATCCTAAAGCAATAAATAATATTTTCATTATTCATAAATTTATAATTTTTTTACTGATAAAATAAAAAATTCAGCAATTTTTCAAAATTTTTTTAATAAAAATAATAAATAACTGCAATTATTAGTTAATTCAGTCAATTTAGCCACTTTTAAATAATATTTCATAGATTTATACTTTAAAATCTCGAATTTCATAGAAAGAAGAATCCTACCAAAATTTTTCAAGCTGTGGGCATGTTGATGCATATAAAAATAAAAATATAAAAATAATGAGGTATCTGCTATTTGATGGTTTAATTAATTTTCTTATCAGTTTTTCAAAATCTTCACTAAAATATTTTAGAAATGAACGAAGCAACAGAAAAGTCACCCAATCAAGAAAATTGCAACTATTTTGAAATTTCGCCATCATCAAAATTTTCGAAACGAATGATAGCTACAGCTAATATTTTTATTAAAAGTATTTAATTAGAATAAAAAGTAGAAATGAGAATAAAAAAACCACTTAAAAAATGAAAATTTTTTAAAAATGATTTTGATTTTCTATTTATAAAATATTATTTCATCATGAAAAATCATGTTTTTTTTTCAGTCCATGAGAATTTCACCTAATTGAAAAGATTTATTTTGCAAAATGAAACATTCTCATAAAAGTATTTCAATAATAGAGCCATTTCTTTTTCCATCGTCTAAGTCCATATCTTTGGCAGCGTAAACCTGTTCTGGTTCTAGTGCTGAGGGTCCATCTGTGTTTCTACCTCTAATTGATTCTCTGATTTCCTTATCGCATTAACAGCTAAGAATCTAGGAATTCTAACTAACTACATTGCTTTTCTTCACCATTTTTCTTCGAATTTCTTCAATTTTTATTTTTATCTTTATGAATATAAATTTAATTACTTGTAAAGCAAATAAGATGTTAAAAATTTGCTCTTTTATTTTTATACAAAACGTTTCAAAATTTTAACTTAAATTTTAACTTTTAATAGTTTTTTGGTTTATTATCACGTGCAATTCGTATAAAGTGGTACTATTTTAAATTTTTGGCCTCTTCGGTTTGTCACAATTTTTGCTTGCGGGTATTCAACTGCAGAAAATTATAAACGATGCTGTTAGATTAGATGAAAATTATTCTTCGATTTCATTTAGTAATAAGTTAATGAAACTATACTAATAATGCCTCGAAGTGTTAGATTTGAAAGAATTCTGGAGAAGGTAAATTATGCTTGATGAAAACAAAATGTTTGACGAAAACTTTGTTACTCGTATGGGAAATCTACAACAGTTGCACTGTTTATTATGTTAAAAATTCGATTTGTCAATTTTTACAATAAATATTTAACTGTTATAGGAAAATTACTTTGTAGTATTAAACATTTCACTAGGTTTTCACGTTTTTAATCGAAGTAGTGCAAAGATATTCTATTCGTTTATTCAACATCTCTTGGCATTTTTCTTTGGATTGTATTTAAGGGCTGATATCTTAAATATGTATGAAATAACTGACTAAATACAAGAACTTATCTCTGAACAAAGAATTAAAATTGAACAATAAGTTATTAAGAAACTGATAAGGATATTTAACTGAACAAAAATTATAGGATTTAGATTGGCATAAGGATTATCTTGCGCGAATCTCCCTGTGCTTATAAATGAAACGATATTTAGCCGTTTTGAGCACTCTTGTTTAAAATATGTGCTTTCGAATCTTACTTGAACCTGGGATTTGAAAAAAAAACAAATTTTTATTAAGCTCTTGAACTTTATTAGTAGTATGCACGTTCACTGTACGGGATTGCTGAGCTGCAATTTCGAATCCTTATGGAACCGCACTCTCTGTTAAGAAAATTTGATAAAATCTGATAAATCTTCTGAGAAATATAAGCAAAAAATAATAATAATAAAACGAGTTATCGGTTAAAATTAATTAAATTATTTCAATAGAAAAATTATTTATTTAGCCACATAAAATAAACCATGGAGCTGCTGAATATTCTCCTATTTCTTTAGATTAAATTAAAGAAAATTAAAATCTTTCGATTCGTTCTTTTTGATATTTTATAATTCTCATTTCAATTCTTTTCATAAACTTCTTTAAGATTTTTCAGCGAAAATTTTGTTTATTTGTTGGTTTCATTTATATTTAAAATATTTTTCGAAATAGTTTAATCGAAAAAAATTCAACTAAAAATTGGCCTAAAACTTTGGGAATTTTATTAAAGGTTTTTGATTAAAAAGTAAAAATAACTATGGGAATGATAAAGAGATAATGATAGTCCGATTTTGCCTATTTTATATCTATGAAAGTTTCGATTTTCTCATTCTTTAAGAATTTTCGAACATATCAAATGTTGATTGCGATTTCACTTCTTTGAATTCGTTTTTCGATTAGTTAGCGAATATATTGTTCTTTTAAATCAGAATTTACTTTTTCTTAAGTTTTTAATTTTTTTATTTAATTTAGCAATTTTCTATGGCATATGCAAGCTTTTTTTTAAAATTTCACGTTCATTTCCAAATACTATTGGGGCTCCATAAAAGCTTTTAGAGTGTGGCTGTTGTCTCGAATTTCATTCGGCATCACTTTCAATTTAAATTTATTTCTTCCTTTCATCAATTATAATCTTGTTATGTGGTCTTTTTTTTTAAATTCTACTAAGTTTTTTCTTTCAACTGCAACTTGGATTGTATATAAATATTGGCCAATGACCAGCAATTAGAGTCAATTTCTTGGCCAATATGGGCAAAAAATTTTAAAAAATTTGCATATGAGAAGCATATTTGAATTTGACGTAAAACAGATTGCAGTGCCAATTGGGATTTGGTTTGCAAATGTTGTTTAATGCTTTCATTATACAGCCATATTTGGACTGAAGGTGGCTTCCCAGCAGCCATCCAAAATTGACTTTTATGACAGATTTACTCTTAGCAAAATAAAAATTCCACGATAATTGTCAATATTACGGCATTCTCAAGAGAATTTCCTTTTTAATAACAATTTTATCACTCCTCAATTTTTTATTAATTTTGTGTTTGCTTATTTTATTGTTTTCTTTCTACCAATTTTTTTCTATGCTAATCGGCTAAATTATTTTCTTCTTCTAGCAGCTCTCAGCTCTCATCTGGTTAGGCTAGGTCCACTGGCTACAGAGGAAAGGCATCTCAAAGCTGCTCGGTCCGACGCCATTGCTAGTAGTAAGAAGCTATTCCTTTTTCCATCGTTTAAATCCATACACTGGTCCTCCAATATGTTCAAAATCTTACCTGACTATCAGTTCAGTTCAGTTCTTGATTGGCCCTCCTCGATTTTGATGCCATTCATCCAGGGATCCGAAAAGTATCGAAATATGCGTCAACTCGTGTGGTTGACGACGGAGAACGTGCCCTAATCGAAGGCGATGCTCTGTACTAACATTATTAATACTGGTGGTATTTGAACGAAAATGGATGCAATCATGTGCGATCAGCTCGATGGATCTGCAAAATGGCAAAATGTATCTTAGATATGAGTGGTCAAAGGCTAATTGTTTCTTAATATCCACTCTGATTGGCCATGTTTCGTAGCCGTTTAGCAAGATGTTTGATTATTTGCTTATTTTCTTGTTTTCTTCCTTCCATTACCTAATTTTTTTTTGTTAATCGGCTCTAAGTAAATTCGAATTCTGTTTTTCTATTTTCTATGGATTTCTTCTTTCCTTACTATTTTGTTGCAATTAAAGTTTTTTTATAAGAAACTTTCATTATTTTAAAATCATCAAATTCTAAAAATTAATTCTAAATAAACGTTCAATTTTTTTATCGGCACGAATGGCGATAAATAATGATTATGTTGATTAAAATAATAATAAGAAAGCTTTAGTCACTTCATTTAAATGTATCGCATTGCAAACATCATAGCATTTTGAATTCGTTCTGGATAAAACTGCCGAAAAAAAGATTAGTTTAAAATAAATATTTATCGGCTATTGACATATTAAAATCGCTTTATATGAGCGAAGAGTATGAAAGGCATACATACATATTTGGATTAAATCTAATTTTAAATAGTAGTGAATAGATAAATAATTTTAGAACCTAAGTCGAAAATAAGCTAAAGATGGATGTTAAGCGAATCTCATAAAAACATTTCATGCTTCATTTTGGTTTTTTTTTTACATGATTGATGGATCGTCTTATCAACTTTCAAATAAAAAATATACTAAAAAAATTTAATAAATTGAATTTTGGCTTTAACATATTCTTTCTGCATTCATCTCTGAATAAGAAATAGAACAGCCGAGTGGATAGAATACCGAATAATAGGCTATTGCCTCGGAAAAACTGCCACTAAACCTAGTTGTCGCACTGGCAGTTGTCGTACTATTTATTTGTATCTCTAACATGAAGTGACAACTACCTGGGAAATATTTCTAACTAAACTAGCAACAATTAATGAAGCTTAGTTAACCAAAAATGATAACTACTAATATAAGTATTTTATTTTATTTCTTTAGTCGCAATAAGATCGTAAATAAATAAGTCAAATTTTTTGCCTTTTCTAATTTCATCTGTTAATTTCATTAACTGTTTTGAAGCAGCAATATATTGTTCATTTTCCGGTTACTCAATTAAAATTTATAAGTAAGAATTTTTCCAATTTAATTTTCCTATAATTTTTTTTCTCACTTTCCAAATTTAGCATTTCAAAGGTTTTAAAAATGGCAGAAAATTATATTTTTTATCGATTATTTAATAATATTTTATATTGTGTTTAGTTAAATTTTCATTTTAACATAGAAAAGCAAACTCTTATTCATCCCAGTATTTTCACAAAATTTGAATTAATAAAAATTATTTAAATGTTTTTTAAATGTTTCGCTTTTTTTGAATTTAGTTTAAAATTTTATCTAATTTATAGAAATTTATTGGGTAAGTGAAATAGTTTTGAGATTTGAAAAGAAATTTTTTTAACAAAAAAAAGGAAAATTTCTTAACAATGATTTGGAATATGGCAACTTCACAAGCCTATTTCACTTTTAATGAAAAGGTTTACGCCTCGAATTCGTATTTGTGACCTTAGGCAAAGAATTGTACCAACTTTAATATTCTACTTTTCGTTAAATGAATCGAAAAAACTTAATATTCAGACAAATTTTTACAGTTTCGAGTTTTAAAATAAAAATGTCAAATAATAGCGAATCATATTGCATAAAGAATGAAGATTATGATAGTGCGAGGTTTGGGCTCGTCGTATTTCTCGGAACGCCGATCGCTCTTATAGGAATTCTTTCTAATGCCTTTTTATTCGTATGTCATTTCATAATAATTTAGCCAAAAAAATGATAATAAATATGAAGATAGGAATGATAAAAATTAAAAGAAATAACAAAAATTTCGTTTTGAAATCGACCATTGCACGAAAAAAAGATCGTTTTTTTCTGAATTTTAAAATTTACTAGATTTTTAAATAATATTAATTTTAAATTTAAGAATGAGTTCGTTTATAAAATAAGATTTTTGATTTTGATTGAAAAATAAACATTAATATTACAGTACAAAGATAATAAAAAGTGATGTTAGATAATATAAAAGTAATGTAATATTAATAAAAATAAAATAATAAAATAAAAAAATAAAAGTTAGAAACAAATATTGGTTGTAACACTGGAAAAGATTTTCAGGTGATGTTCTGGAATAAACCTTCATTCAAATCACATCGTTTTTATTTATTAGTTTTAGCAATATTTGATATGCTAATATGTTTATTATATATACCTTTTTTCACAATCGATGCTTTAGCACTTTTTTATTCAATTAATTCATTGCACCACATATATAATTCATATGTTATACAAGTTTATGGAATAAGCAAGTTTGGTAAGTATTCGAAATTTTAAAATTTTTCGTAAAGGCCTTTTTTTTTAAAAGATATGGCGATTATTGGTAAAAATTGCACTTTGTCGATATTTATAGATATAAACGATAATACAAATATGAATGAGCAAAATTATATTTAAATATTTGTAATTTATTGAAAAAAGAATTTAGTTCAATTCGCATCGACTTATATGGTTTTGTGCGCAACCGTTGAACGATTTGTTATCGTTTCTGGATTGCAATCGATGGCATTTTTAACAACGTTTGTAGTTTATATTAAATAACAAAGAAGCCATTCAATGGTGGAGACAAAATTGAGGAATGAAAAAAAAGAACAAAGAAAGATGTCTTCATAACAAATAGCCATATAGAAAGCTGAAGTGCCTGTTAAGCCCATTCCAAGTTATAATGACAAATTAATATTCTTTAGCTTATTAGTTTAGTTTAGTTATGAATTCTTCTTTTGTTAAACAAATAAATGACGAAGAAAGAACTATTAAATTACGTGAACTCGTAAATGACAGCATTCGCCATAGAATTTTTAATTCAACTTGCTGCTTTGTCTTTCTTTATGCATGAGAGAACCGCTTGAGGAGTACAGATGGATCCACAGCTCTACAGTTTCTTCTTTAACCTATTTATTTTCATTAAAAACCAAATATTGGGCCTATGATATCGTGAAGCCAAAGTAGGAATCCCACAGGGTCTAAGGTGATTTTAAGAGCTGGTTTGGAGCCATGTTAAAGATATATAACGCTTTTCCAGTGGTAATTTTAAAAAGTCATAATTTGACTTCACTATATTATTTATAACATTTGGCAGGATGCTAAAGGAGTACAATATCGTAACCACCTTTTTCGAGTAAGGAAAACATGAGAGTTTGAGAAGATATAAAACGAGCAAAATGAGGTTTGTGGAAGTGGAGGGGAATGTCGGAGGAAGTATAACAATATAACCGTTTAAGAAACTGATAAATTGTGACAGTTGTCTTTGAGGAGGTGAAGATGAGATGAAATCGGACTGCAGCTAATTGGTAACGGTCAGGAGAGATGCTAAGCGGCCACAAGGAGTTTCGGCAAGTTTTCAAGAAAGCATAATAAGTGCTTTCAAGAATTTTAAAAAGTTAACCGTTAAAAGTGAACATAAAGCATTTTAGATTTTTCTAAAAGAATTTTTTAAACAATTGAATATATTTGGATTTTTCTTCTCCAGTAGGAAAAAAGAGTCAGTTGTCTCTATTTAATGTTGTTCCAATATAAATAAATAGTGCTGTATTTCCTTTTAATGGTGGAAGTGGTAGTGGAAGCAACATTTGCCAGGGTCAACACAAGAGTGGCCGAAAATTGTTCAAAAAATAGAAATTCGATAAATTTGAATGTTAAAACAATAAAAAATTCTAATGATTGTTTGAATTTTTTAGGAATAATGGCAGATTTCTAACTGTTGTAATACTTTTGTTTATTGTACTGGTACTTCGAGTGCCAGCTTTTTTCGATTATACGATTATTTACAACGAATATTGTCCTTCATTTCAGGTTTATTTTCTTTAATATTTCAGGTTTTTCTTTAAATTTTTTTACTTTCGAAAAAAATTTTCTTTCATTAATTAATTAACTACTTTTACTACTTTTACTATTAACTTTTTTTTGGTGAATAAATATAAATTTATGAAAAATTAAAAGTTTAAATAAAAATTTAGCTATACGAATTACTAAATTGTTAAACCTATTATATAAAAAAATTCATTAATAAATATAGGAAATAAATTGACAATATTATTTATAAATTTCTTAAAGAAATAATAGAAATTCGCTTCTAATGCGCGATTATTTCTTTCAGATAATCGTTTTATTTTTTCATGAAATTTGTATTTTTTTATTTATAAACTACGAATAATTTTAGGAATACTCGTTTCAACCTGTCCTCATTGCTATCGACTCATATAAAATTTATAATTTTTATGTACTCAACGTGCTTCATATCTTTTTACCATTTTTACTTCTTCTCATATTAAATATTTTAATTGTTCTCCTAACTCGACGACGATTGTATCAAAATTTACTCATAGATATACCAATTTTATCGAATTCATACTTAAAAGGTATTTCCATACTAAAAAGAATTTTCTGCTTCCGAAGCATGTGAGTCAACGATTTGTTAGAAATAAATTGTATTTTTTATTTAATTTTTGTTTAATTTTTTGAGTCGTAGTTTGATTCTTAATTCATGAGTTATGAATGTTTTTGATTGATTCCTACGTTTATCAACTATTTTCAATTATATTTTTTTTGCAATAATATGTCTATAAAACAAGCAGAAAGCAGAAAGGGAGTACAGAATACAGATATCTTAAAAAAGTAAGAAATTATTTGAACATTTTTAACCAGAACAATCGGGATCAGAGCTCCATTTTTCAGCGCTTATTAATGACAAAGATGCCATAGGCGAGAATTTTTACCCATCTAGTTATATTATAATATTATGAGTAGGGATGAATGAAAAAAAATATAAAAGTTTTCTTATTAATTTTTTTCATATATTTCAATTATACCTACCATGGGAATTACATAGTTAAGCTCATCATTTCTTGTTGGATTCGTTCTACTGGCGATGAGAAATTTTTGGAAGAGAGCGACTTTGAAATAAAGTATAGATGGCTCACTAACATTCAAATTTATATATCTAAATAGGGTCAAAAATCTGACGCTTGAGGCTATAAAAGAGAACAATAACCATTCAACTGAGCTGCTTGCACTTTCAATATTTAGTTGAATTAAATGATTATTTCCTCATCGCTCAATTCAACAATTTTAATTGAATCTAGTTTGCTATTGCATCCCTTTATTGCTTTCATTTCCCATTTCTTTTTCATGTTTCTTGAAATACATTTATTGAGGCAATTTTTACTTATATTATTATATATTTTAATTAAAATTACTCTTTATTTTTGCTTTTTGCTCGAAATTGAACTTTTTTGCACTTTTCCTGAAGTTGCCTTTTGTATAAAATTGCACTTTTTTTTTTACCTAAAATTGCGAAATATGAGCCAGTTTGATCGAATTCTAAGAGAAATTTTTCTGTACTACATCATTATCTTCCACTTTGTATAACTTCATCTAATTAGTTTAATTTTAATTAATTTAGATTTAATGCAATTTAGTTCATTAGGCAGGATGGTCAGCAGGTTGAATTCGGAGGCTCAATGCTGAGCTTCTATTCCCTCAGGAGTAAATTTGTCCAAAAATCCGGGTGATGCTTTCGACTCACCCGTACTTTTATCGCCGAGGGACTCCCTGGCATATTTGTCCAGTGCGACAAGCCAGAGGAGCAAGTTTAACCAGTAATGGTGAAGACTCTTTAAAAAAAGAAAAAAAGTTCATTGAATTCACTAAATGGTTTTGGTTAAAAATTGAATTTCTTTAATAGAAAATTTTCACAAGATTTTATTCATAGTATAATATTTTCTATATAGTAAATTTTTTTCAGATAGCCAATTTTCACAAAATTTAAGTCGTAGGCGAAGAGACGAACTAAAATATGCAACATGGACTGTCGTTGCAATCGTTTCCACTCACCTTTTTTGCAATAGTTTTTCATTTTTCATTACTCTGTTGGAAAATTTATTTCACGACAGCTCACTGTTATTGAACGAGGATGGAACAAGGCTAATTTCCTTTTTTTAAACAAGAACGAAATTAGTATGGAATATCGCAATTATTTAGTATTGTCGATAAAGATGAAGAGAAAATAGATAAAATATTCACTATTACTGGTTAGCTCCACTGGCTGCTAGCAAAAGACTCCTTTGGTGGAAAATCATTTGGTGAAAGTGTATCCTCACTACGACCTAGATTTCATCTTTAGTAACAAGTTCACTTTCACCGTCGAATAGAAATTGAATTTGTAGCTGAATTCAATATAGATATGGCAATATCAATCTCGGGTTTATAAAAATGGTCATCTTATTCAAGTCAATCAATTTCTAGCAATATTCTTTATTCTTCAATGAATTTTTCAAATTTTTCATGTTTTTCAAGTTTTTTTAGATATTTTTTTAAAACAACTTGATGAAAAATATTACCTACCTTACATATTTATTTTTTACTTCTTTCTAACTTTTTGATAAATTGTTTCAGTACGAAATTCTATACAATAAGTGCTGATCTTATAAGCATTTTGGTCACACTGAATAGTCTTCTTCGGCTCGTGGTTTACTTCTTATGTAATCCACAAATTCGACAAGAAATGCTTCAAGTTTTATGCAATTACAAGTAAGTTAAATATTTCCATAATCGTATTTAGCCAATCTAATCTTACCTAGCTATCTACTGATGCAACCTAACCTAATCTTACCTATCTACCTAACGCTTCTAGGATAAATTTCCAGTTTCAGATATGATATTTGAAAAGAACTCAAATTTATGAATTTGAATTTACTATTAAAGAAAATCGACAATCACTTCAATATTTCATCTATTGGAAATAGAAGAATATTTCGAAAGAATATTTTCTTGAAGATTTCTCTTTATAGTTTATAATTGTTTTTTGTTCAAATGTATGTCACCGCTGTGTTTCTTCTGCACATTTTGATTCAAAGGAAAGGCATTGCACTTTTAAAAAACGGTTTAAAAAAGTATTTCAAAGCTTAATGAATTAATTGGATTTTTATTAAAATTTCATTATTATTACTTTAATAAAATTTTTATTTTTAATTTGGTTAATTAGAAAAATTATTTCTTGAAAACTTCTTAAAAAATTAGCATTTATCAAAATTAGCAAAATTCTTTCGTTATTCATTTTTTATTAATTTTTCCACGATAATATTAAATCTATAAAAAATTAAGAATTAGGCTTTTAATAAAATTAAAAATAAAACTGAAAATAAAAATTAATTTTTTTTTGAAATTTCCAATAAAGAATTGAACACTTGGTTTGGGAAATGAAAAAATTCTTTTCCTATTCTGACAAATCTTATTTATTTAAAAATACGAATTAAAAGCAATTATTTGAGAAAAAATTGCAAGAACGGCAATTCTTTCCTTAGCGGTGCACTAACTCGGCTGTCAGAAGAATCTGTGAGCTTTATTAAGATTAATACGATCGCTTTACCACATCGAGAATTTCTGTATTTTTAATTGGCAGGATTTTGAGAGTAGTCAAGGACTTGGACCATTCCTCAATAGGAGTAAAGCTATCATTAAAAAATCCTGATGGTACTGGCAATCCTCTTGCACTTCCATCATCACTAGCGGAGAAAGAGAGAGAGAGAGAGACCAAACTGAAATTTTGAGTGCTAACCAACCGCTTACTCTATGGATGAGTGGTGCAGCTGCGTGAAGGTATATTTGATTGACTGATCCAAATGTAACCAGATGATTCACCCCAATTCAATTACGATTCGCCCAAATTTAGCTTTAACGAATCCCGGATCTGTGCCTCTGATTTTAAAATGCGCAATGCTATATCACATTCTGATCAAATAAAGCTGAGCCAAAAAAATCCACCAAAATGTCGGTATATACAGCAATTAACTGTAGGATTCATCATTGCACGCATGGCGAGTTAAACCTGAATTCTATGTGTTAAACGAATAAAGAAGTCCTTATACTACGGAATAACATTATTTTTAAGTCACTTGGCCAATTATGCCCTTTAACTTTTGGCTTTCTTCATTCTCTCTCATTCCTGCATTGTTATTTCGCTACTTTTATATTTTGCCCTCCCCCCCCCCCCCATTGCTCAACTGTTTCTCATTTATAATCCCTCCACCGTCTTTCATCTTCAATTGTTCTACGAGAAAATTGAGCCAGGAAATTTCGATAGAAAACTGAATAATATTCCTATAATGATATGATATGATATGATATGAATTCGGCTGATACTTCTTTTTGAGGAATTTCATTAAAATTTCTTATGTTTATTTCCTTTTTATATTTTGAACTGCATAATATTTAAATGATTCGCGCTTTTATTCTTTTTGCATTGTTACCTTTTGGTCACATTTCTTATAAAGATTTCATATCGTTAATGGCGCTTATCGGTTTATACAAGGATATTGCGCTGCAAAAAATGTGTGATTCTCTTGAAACGAAAGAAATTCAAATAAATTCAAATTGGGAAATATTAAAATAGAAAATTATTTCGGTGTGAATAAGCGTATATATTGGTGTGTCGGTGCATTTTAGCGAAGAGGATGAATAAAACAAAGTTGGAAATAAAAGGTGAAATGGATGAGAAGATTGGCTCGTGGAAAAGACAATTCGATATAGAATGTTTGTCGTTTTTTATTGTTTATTTTTATTTGGTATTTGGCAGAATCGTTTTTTAAGAGTCCTCACCATTGCTGGTTAAACTCGCTCCACTGGCTTATCGCATTAGGAATGTGCCAGGGCATCCCTTGGCGACAGAATGACAGGTGAGTCGCCGGCATCAGGCGGATTTTTGGACAGTTTTACTGCTGCGGGAATCGAATCTCAGCACCAGCGCCCCCAACCGAGCAACAACCATTGAGCCATTCTATCCATATTTAGTAGAATCTAAGCTTTTTGATTTATACATTTATTTATACATTTGATTTGAATTTGAATTCCTTAAGAATTACAAGAATTCAATAAAGCTTTTAGGCTAGGGGATAGAATGGCTCAGTGGACTGTCGCTCAGTTGGGAGCGCCGATGCTGAGGTTCGATTCTTCGCAGGAGTAAACCTGTACAAAAATTCGGGTGATGCTGGCGACACCTGTATTTCTATCGCCAAGGAACTCCCTAGCTTATTGTCCAATGCGACAAGCCAGCGAAGCGAGTTTAAACAGTAATGAGGACTCTTTAAAAAAAAAAAAAACATTTGATTTGAATTTAAATTCATTAAGAATTATAAGAATTCAATAAGGCTTTGGTTTAGTGATTTTAGGCTTGGGCTTCTCCATTGCTCCAATTTTGTTTTTTTCGAATTTGCGTATATATTTCAAGAGTGACGCTTGGGTTTTCTCTATATTATTACTTGTTTATATCAATTTTTTAAAGTCTCCCTAATTTTTTTTTACTCTGTTACGCTTTTTTTATCGATCTCGTCTTCGCATGGAAGATCTCGTTACCTTATAATAGTTCCAGAAAGTTTTGTCATTATTGTATCTCAGCTTCATCTACTGGTCCCATTATTGTTGCTACCTTGCTTTAATCTCTTGTATTATCTTTGCGACTATTTTTCTTCATCGAATATTTTCCTTTTTTTGCTATTATTTTTGTCTTCGTAGAATATTTTTCCTTTTTTTAGCTCTTTCCATCTGTTGTTTCTTTGCTATATTATAGTTTAGTTTTATATATTTTATATAAATTATGTATTTGTTATGATGATATAAAAGAGAGGAAAGCTTTGAGGTAATATAACGGGTAAAATAAAGTTTTTTGGGAATCTCTTAGTGTAGCGATCGAAGGATGTTAAAAGAATAACGTTGCGGGACTGTTGTGGAGATAATTTAATTAAAAGCATTGATATCAAGTTTTTATATGAAAATGGCCAGGTCTGATATAAAATTGTTATTGCTTAATGAAATAAAAATTCTGCCAATTACTGGATGATCAATTTTACTAGTTGTTTAATAGTTTTTCTTAAGAAAAGAATAAATTTACAAAATTTTCATTTTATTTCAGTTGGTAAAAAATTAGAGAATGCTGAAAGCCTTGTGACTTCATCAATGAAAATTGTTTTAGAATTATATCGCTCAGAGATCGAGAAACTACCTAAGGTTTTTTATTTGCCAGTTCCTTAAATTATCAATACTATACTAAAAATTTTTTTAAGATTTTCTTAAGAAAATAAAAAATTAATTGTGTGTAATTGTGGGAAAAATTCCAAAAAATTATTGCAGGAACTTCTGAAGCAAAATTTATTTGAATATATGAAAGCTATTGCTGAAGGTTGGTTCTTTTTTTTGTTTTTGCGATTGTTACGTGTAGATTTTATAAATTTTTCTGATTTTTTTGATAAAAAGCTAGATCTCAGAATTAAAAAAAGATCCGGCCCAATTATTGCAAAAAAAAAGATTTTAATTTTTTAAGATGATGAAAGTGAAGAAAAAGAATACGAGACAAAAAAGCTCACTTCGCGGTTGTCGCGTGTACTGAATGTTCACTCTGGTGGACAGCTTAACGTATTTTTTCCTATGTCAGGGTTTGTATCTTTATAAATTTCTATGATTATAAAACATTAATAAAGGAAAATATTTCGGATATTTATTTATTCGGGTAGCAACATCTTTCATTCAAAGCAAGTGAAATAAAGCATTCAATGTACGATAAAACCGTAAATAAATAAATAAGAGCTGTTTTTTTCAATTCCAATTCCAATTAAATTTTCACTCAGTAACACAACAAAACATACTAGGTTACTGATTTCCTGGCAACTTATAATGGAAAGCATATTTTAAAAGTTTTCTATTTAACAAAAATTAAAACATGAATTTGTGTCGTTATATCTTACATTTTCTGCTGAAATAATTTTTTTTTTTAAGTGCCATTAAGAAGACGAATCCTCGATATATTCGAAAAGGTGAAATTGCTTATTCTATAAATGGCTCACCACTTATAATTTAAAAGAATTGCACAAAACGCGTGGGTAAAAGTTGGTTTAAACGAACGATTTACTTAGATCTCCTTTTTTTATCGAAAAAATTGTTTCATTTTATATTTCTTCGACAATCGTTTTATTCATTTCTTATTTTAAATCTGAATCTAACTTTAAATTTTTGAAATTGTTTTATTTATCAACTAATTGATTATTTGTGCATTAATAAAAAATAAATTTTTGTTTTATGGAGGAGCCAGATAATAATTAAATATGTAATAATTAAATATGAATGCAAAGATAAGTTCTATTTCAGAATGCCATTTTCATGCTCTCGGTATATCTCTTAACACTTAGAATCTCAGCTATGTTCCCTTATTATCACTATTAGCTGCTAATTTTACGTCCACCAAATACCATTAAGTGTAGTTACTCCTCAATACCTGTGATTCCCATACTATTCTATCAAATCTCTCTAAAATTAGAAATCCCTCATAAAAATCGATAGAAAAAAAGAAAAAAGCATTTTTTGAGGAGAGATTGGATTACAAAGAAAATTCAAAAATATAATAATGTAATATTTAACACGATTCGGCATGGATTTAATAATAGTTTAAAGTCTTATAGAGTTCGAGATGACGTTGAGAAATAGCAAATGCTAAATACAAAGTTCTAAGGAAATACTAAGAAGCTTTAACAGAATGAGTTTTTGAGGAAAATGGTGAGAGAATGAAAAGGATTTAAGGGAATACAGTGAGATACAGTAGGGGGTTAAAATCTGCCATGTCCCTACATTGAATTTTCTACGGCTGTGTTATTGATTTTTTTAATACTTCTATTATCTTCATTATTTATAGTAGTTTAGAGAATTTATTTCAAAGCGAACAATGGAGAATTCTAGTATAGGAAGCGTAATAACATTTTATACGACTTGAAAAAAATAATCATTTGGAGTTTTGGCCATTAGGCTTGCTCTATTACGAAAGCAAATAGTCGCTGAATAGTCGCTTAGATGGAATATTTGTTGGAGACCCTTTCAAGGTCCTTTAACTTTGGTGCCAAATGCTTATGAGGTATCTTAGCTAATAATGGGTGTCGAGAAGTGGTTTGATTTCAGCTTAATGAATTATCATTTAATAACTGGCTCGGATGTATGCAGCTCAACATGAAGTCCATAGTTTTTGCTACTCATTTCTTCAACAAATATTGATTTGGTGAAGTACCACGCTGTTGTTGTTTTAAAACCAAAACTGACATTTTCGACATCCAATAAATCTTTAAACACTTTAGCGTTTGGAACCATCGGAGAAGGAAAAAAGCCACTTTCATATCGTTGATAGCGCAGAAATTCCACGTCTACCAACCGAACATGAATTAGAAATAATCCTTGTACAACGCACAAATAACAAAAATAAAAGCAATTATAATAAATGCTTCGTATTCTGCGACAACTTTTGGCTTCAGCAACGTTGTTTTTCTGAAATCGAAGCTGAAAGGGAAATAAGGCACCAAAGTTAAAGGGCCATTCAGCCAGTTTGAGGCTAAAGGGATATAGTAAAGGATTTGTTGACGAGGTATGGCGAAGGTCCAAGGAATAACTGTGCGAGCTTAAACAATAGCTGTAATTAGCAAGGTAATTCTGCCCAGTGGCATAATTATTTAACTTATCTATTCCCAAACGATTTTCTCGGAACTCCGAACGCGTCGCCATTTTTTAAAAATTGAAATGTAAATGTACCAACAACATTACAAACGCAATTGAATACGACCCAGAGATAGCATTGTTTGGAATGTAATCGCCAAGTATCGCAAGTTCGATTCTAATCCCACGAACCTGGGAACTGCTTGCGGCCCAGTGCACCTCCACTCCCAACTGACCTTATGGCTTTTAGCCTAGCACTCGGTTCAACAAGACAAATCGGAAACGATAAAAATTTTTAGAAAGATTCTATAGTTTTGAATTGCTGAATTTAGAGCTGCTATTATTCGTTTGGATCTTATATGGAAATCGCTTGTAAAAATTTATTTCTTTTCTTGTTTCGAATATTTCAACTTATTATTTGAATTCTTCTCTAAATCTTTTGTAGGAAGAGGAGGTTGGGTGGTGGAGGGTTGGGGGGCGGGGGGTGGGGGGTATTGGGGTGGTTTATTGCTCTATTATCATTTCTGGGCGTTGGTGCTGAAGTCCTACCTCCGGCAGAAGTCTTTCAAGAATCCGAGTGGTGCTGAAGATTTTCCTGTTCTGTCGTCAGGTGGCACCATGGCGAAATTTATCTGGTTCAGCAAGCTAATGAATCGAGCCTAACCGGAAATTATGGGCTATTGGAAAAAAGTTTGCTGTTTTATAGTCTTCTTTAAAGTAGTTGCTGAATTTGAAAAATCAAGGATCTTTTCATCAATTTATGCTGTTAACATTTTTATACGATTCTCCCTTAAGAAAAACATACCGGAGGCTACGAATTCCTTGAGGAATATCGTCAGGG
Source organism: Dracunculus medinensis (assembly GCA_900625125.1). Taxonomy (NCBI): domain Eukaryota; kingdom Metazoa; phylum Nematoda; class Chromadorea; order Rhabditida; family Dracunculidae; genus Dracunculus; species Dracunculus medinensis. Next base: position 2,158,241 of record UYYG01001150.1, on the reverse strand, counting down.
CTACGGGTTCGTATGAGTGTTCCGTTTAAATTACAATTCTTCATGCTTTACCATGTAAATCCAAAATATTTTCAATTGAAAGGCTGTTTTTCTGAATTCCATTTGTCATTTGTCATTTGCTGCAGCTACATAGTAAAGCATATTCCAATGTTTAAAATAAATTTTATGCTAACGAGTATTTTTCTCGAATAGAAGAACGTATCTGAATTTCTTTTGAATCTTCAGTGCGGTCGTCTGAAATCTGAAACCTATTCTTATGTTAAGATTTTTTTTGTTAAACTCTGCATTTTTATCCGATTTATTTAGATCATACAATATTGTCTGAATTAATTAAACAATATTACTTGGATTGTTTTTTGTTTATTTGCTTCGTTGAACTGATTTTACGCCAAATCTTTATTTTCTCCGATTAAATATTCAGGTTTCAACTTTTTCCGTTAAAATTTTTTGGAAAAAAGAATGACTGCAATTGGTGTGCCGATAAAAATTTTACATGAAGCTGAAGGTCATACCGTCACATTGGAAACAACAATTGGTGAAACATTTCGAGGCGTTTTAATTGAGGTTTTTTAAATTTTTCGATGCCTTGTTTTATTTGTGGTTCTTTGTTTTTCAACTATTGTAATCATTTAAAATTTTTGAGGGAGAACTTCTGGTCTTCTGATTTTTGTTCTGATTTCTGAAATAGGATTATTAAATTGAAAAAAAAATTAAAAATTAAAAATTAGATTAATAAGTCAGAATTATCCACTGTGACTCTTGTTTTAGGCTGAGGACAATATGAACTGCCAGATGAGGGATGTGAAAGTTACTCACAGAAATGGACAAACTCAGGACTTGGCTAATGTTTTCATTCGTGGTTCCAAAATCAGATTCATGATTTTGCCCGATATGCTTAAAAATGCTCCTATGTTTAAGAACATTGGGCGTGCCCAGAAAGGTGCGGTTGGTATGGGATTGGGAGATAATCGTGATGGACGAGGTCTTCGAGGTATTCTCTTTTTTTTCATATTTTTAATTAAACGGTTTTTAATATTATAATTTAATTATGTATTATATTTTAACATTTTTATAATTAATTCGTGGAGCATAAATTTTGCAGGAGGTCGAGGAACTGCATTTCGCGGTCGCGCAGCAAGCAGAGGTGGTCCTGTTCGGCCGGCCACAAATCGCGGAGGTTTTCGTGCGTAAGATCTCGAAAAAATTATATCATCATGATTACACTGTGTTTTTTTGCCAGTGTGGGTTCTCTGTGTAAGATCTTAAAATGTTGTATTATCATGAGCGTATTGCGTTATTTAGCCGATGTGGTTATAAATATACATATTAAGAATAAAATTGATAATGCTCTTTATCAAGGTTGATTACCTTGTATTCTTTATATTACCTTGTATTCTCTAACTTTTTTTTCATTTTTACATAATTATGTTATTGTCTAATTTCTGCAACATTGTTTGGTATTTTTTACGTTCGTCTTAACTTATATTTTTTGTTTCGGTCGTACAAAAATATTTGTTGAAAAATTTTTATTTTGGATAATTTTTATTAAAAAGTATTAGCCGACATTCACAAATGTTTTGTTACGCACGGAATATTTGCGTTAACATAGATGGTATGTGAAGTTTAGTTATTTAGCATAATATTTTTCGATTTTGAGGAAAAATTCTGATAAAAAAAAATGCTCAATGAAAATATTCAAGATGATAAAAAGAAGGAAGTAAACGATGAAGAATTTGTCGATCATTGGTTTGATAGAGTTGTAAGTTTTGCAGCTTCTCAAATTTTAATTTAATTTTGAGAATCTTCATGAAAAAATTAGCAAAAATCGGCAATAAAAATTTGATTATTTATTAAAAATTGCCTAAATTAAAATTGCTTCGCTTTAGCCATAAACCGCGAGGTTAGAATCCACTTTGGGCTGAAATATGTTGAAGTCAAAATTTGTACTGAATAATACATTCCGAGACTGCACTGCACCTTTTTAAATATATCATCACTGGAATACCTTTATAGGCGGTTGAACCGTGCTTTAGTCCATCGTAGTTCATTAGTTCTATCGTTTATTGCCATAATCCAGCTATGGTTCTAATTACCATCCAACTCCGTTATTCCCATAAGGCATCGTGAAAGATTGGTTCGCATTTTTGTCAGAACTGTTGCTGAAAAATGCAGTGAGAGATAGTGGAAAATATGATAGAATTAAGAAATCAGAAGGGGAAATATTTCGGCAGAAGTAAAAACGCAGCAGGATTTCAAGAGTTAAGCAAATATATGAATTTTGAGAGGGCTTAAAGATATATACTTTTTGAGATGGTCCCTCCACTGGATGAGTGTTCGGGCGGTGTGATTGGTCAATACAATATTATGGTCAAGATTATGGAATGTGAAAAAATATTTGTAAATTTAAGCTCATGATTCGTCGAGCTGCTGCTGCGTCATGCTTCTTCTTAATATCATCGGTGATCTATTTTTTTGCCAGTGCACTGTTGCAAATTTCACTGTGGAAGTTTTTCATAACATCTTGGACGGATGTAATGTTTGCCACTATTTTTGGTTGCATAAATGGCGTTATTTCTTTCATTTTATGCGCTTATTTGCCACAGTTTAATCGACGAGAAAGGTTCATTTTTTTTCAATTAATCTTTTCTAATTTTAATTGTATACTAAATTTAATTTTAATTTTGTAAAAAATCTTATAAAAAGTAGCAAAAAATCATGACAAGGAATGGAATTTGGATAGGCATTTTTTTCGTAATTTTCGTAATTTTTTTGATTAGGTTGTCTTATACGAGACGAGAAACATGGGTAGCATTCTTGTGTGTTTTAATTCTTACATCCGTGAACCAGAGTTTCCTACTGCGAGACGTCATTCAAGTTGATCAGTATCAAATAAAGTTTATTCATTTATTTTAAAAATCTTAATTTTTATATTTTTTATTATTTTGTTTATATGAATATTTAATTAAATTTATTTTGATGAAATTTACCAAAATATTGTGGGTAGGTGTGGGCTTTGTCAGATGAAATTATAAATAGAAATTATAAAATAATTTTTTATTTTATAATTATGATATAAAGTAATTAAAAATAATAATTTTCATGCAAAAATAAATGTGAGTGACGACTCATTCTATCGTCAAATCACCCGCAACAAAATTTCTCTGACCCGACGAGCGGAATGAACCTAATCAGTTATAATGATAAATTTGATTGAAGCACTAAAGTACATTCTTAAAAATAAGTTTCTTAAGCTTTCAGCACTCAAATTTTATTCTATAGCGTTATTATCAACTGCTCGTTTAAAAGTGTCTTTGAGTTCAATTATCAGCTTCGCCTTCTACATGTACAGGTGATTACTATTAAAGAATAGAAAAAAGACTGCTCGTACTATGGGCAGGCAAAATTACTTTCAAACTCTGGCATACCTATTAATATATCCACAAAACCTATTGTTTTCTTTTGTCATTTCGAATCTTAGTTCATTGCTTTGATAATCACCATCCCTAAAATTTTCCATCGAAATTCACCATCCCTCCTCCCAAATTTTCATTAGACTTCTACATTCACCATCATGCTACTCTTTGCATTTTCTGACTACTGCTGTAGTGATGGTGAAAGAATTTCACTTTGATGGAATGTTGAGGAAAAAATAGTAAATGATAATAATTGGCTACAAATAGTTCCGCGACAATTAAAGCGGTAAAAAGGAGTTTAAAGAGGAGTGATTACGGAGTGATTTTCACAAAGTTTTGGTGCGCACCACTGAGTTTCAGTACGGCAAAACGGGATGAGTGATAACTGATTTTTAAGGAGGATTAGCTAAATTTCAACAGGTTATAATGAGATTTCGAAACTATGATTTTCCAGGTTACCGTGACTGACAGTTTATCAGAGAGTTTAACAAAATGTTACCGTCTGGTTTTTAGAAAAGAACATGCTGCGTTTGATTTGATGGAAGGATTCTTTCTTCTTCTAACAACTCTCACCATTACTTGTTAGGCTGGCTCCAACTGCTACAAGGGTAAGACGCTTCCAAGCGGCGCGGTCTGATGTTATCGTCGACAATAATGGAAGCCATTCCTTTTTCCATCGTCTAAGTCCATATATTGCAGGTCCACCTATACGTTCAAAATCTTTTCTCACTGTATCAGTCCCGATCTTGATTGGTCCACCTCGCTTTTGACGCTAACCATCACACGGTTTAGCAAATACGGAATATGCGTCAACTCATGTGGTAGACGACGGAAAATGTGCTTTAACCAGCGAAGGTGGCGCTCTGCGATAACATTATTTAAACGAAAGTGGATGCGATCATGTGATATTTTATCCGCTCGATGGACCCGTAAAATGTACCTTAGACAAGAGTGGTCAAAGGCTGATAACTTCTTAATATCCTCCACTCTCATTGGCCATGTCTCAGAACTATATAGTAAGATCGAACGGATCACGAACGGCAAAACATGCGGACTTTCGTTTTTATGGTGATTTCACGACGACTCCATAAAGGTTTCGTCAGCAGGAAGAACGCATTTCTAGCTGCCGTGATCCGAGTTGTAATATCATCTTTTGCCTGTCCATTTGGTATTAGAGTGGACCCAAGGTATTTGAAATCGGGCACTTCCTCAACCGGCAATGAATTTACGAAAAGAGGCATTTCATCACCTTCTTGCGCATAAGACGAAAAGACTTTCGTTTTATTTACATTGATCCTGATCCTGAGTCCGATTCTTGTTGCAGTTTCTGACACTTTATTTAATATTACTTTCGTTATAACTGTCAAAAGGACTACATCATCAGCGTATTCAAGATCTATGATACGATTCTCTGGACTGATTCGGACACTTCTTAAGTGCCGATAAGCGGTGTCCATTATCCAGTCTATCGCATAGTTGAATATTGTGGGGAAAATATGCAGCCTTGATGGACACCTGTTCTTATTTCGAAATGATTTTCTCTGGAACACCGTCACGTTCCATCACCTTACAAAGCGCTTCTCTATCAATTGAATCAAAGGTAGCCGCAAATCAAAGGTAGTCGATGAAACACGTGTCAGTGGCTTGCTAATATTTGAAGCGGTGTTCCGACATCCTTCGTAACGTGAATATGTGTACAACCGCGCCCTGGTCTGAAACCAGCTTGATTAGGACGCATCCTGCTGTTCCGTGCTTCCGTAAGTCTGTTGAGTAGCAGGGAAGCAAAAATTTTTGCTGAGACGTCTAGTAGGCTGATTCCTCGATAATTCCTCAATATGTCCTATCACAATATGTCCTATCATCTTTCTTGAGAATTGGGAACAGAATTGCTTTGCTCCAATCATCTGGTAATATTTCTTTTTTCCATACTAAAGAGTACATTTGTTGAAGGTGCGTTATGAAGGACGATGTACAACATTTGAAAAGCTCAGCACGAAGACCATCTTCTCCTGGAATTTTATTGGCCTTAAGCTTATGGATAACTGAATTTATTTTTTCTTCTGTTGGAGACTCGCAATTGCAAGCGTATGCTTCGGCATGTATCAGGGGCAACAGATGGCGCTTCATGGTTAAGTTTGTCCTCAAAGAATTCTTTCCATCTTATGAGGCGATCCTTAATACTTTTAATTAGAACGCCATTGCTGTCTCTTACCATTTGACTGATCAGTTCTCCGAGTCATAGTTGCTTTATGAAGAAGGCAGAATAGTTTCTTATTGTCTCCTAATCGAGTCGCCGCTTCCATTCTTGAGGCCATGTCACTCCAATAGTGATTCCCGCCTTGCTGCTTTCGTGGCAAATCTTCGAAGCACCCGGTAGTCAAGATCACCTGCTTTGGCAGCTTTTTCAGACAATTGGACAGTTGCTTCCGATACCCAACTAGCGCGCTATGCTCTAGCGTGGAAGTGGTTGATTTTCGGAGACATTCCTTTAGTTTGGACCAGTACTGATTTGCCGTTCCAGAAAAATCATTGATATTTGTATCACTGAAATGCTTCAATAATTCGGTTTGAAATGCGCTCACTGTCTCCGAATTTTTTAGCTTGAGATAGTTGAAGGAACTTGGGGGATACTATTTTCTGCGAACTGTAAATTTTATGCGGATCTTGACTCGAACCATAACATGGTCAGGTTCATAAAGATTGCCCGTTTCAGCTTAGCGATAAGAACGACTATCTAGTACGGAACTCTTCCAATGGCGACTGACTAAGATATAATCAATCTGGTTGAAGTTTTGGTTATCCAGGGTGTCCCACGTGACTAGATGCTTTCTATGATGCCGGATGTAAGTATTAGTAACAAAAAATTCATGCTCTTCGACATGACGAAGAAGACGTTCCTATTGGCACACCGGTCTCCGATGCCATATTTACCAATTTTTGAGATCATCGCAGCTACATTATGATCTATCCGAGCATTCCAGTCTCCCCCGATTATGATCATATCATATTTCGGTAGAGACTTTGTTAGCAGTTGGAGTTATCTTTATCATGGTCATCTGCCGACAGAGTTGGAGCATTGATACTAATGACCGAGATATTGCAGAACTTACTCTTAAAACGGGCATAGGCCTTACGGTTTATCGGTTTCCACTCAGTCAAAGCGGAATGGGCCTTGTCAGACATGACAATCGCTACGCCATTTCGTCCCGAGTTATTCGAAGCACCACAGTGATATAGCCAGTATCTCTGCTCTGAACCAGGATTAATAATTGTTCGAGACTCAAAATGAGGACCTTCAGCAAGCAAGCGATATCCACACGATACTTACACAGGGTTTGGACAGTGATCGCTTGGCTTGCAACTTCCATAAGCATTCTGACGTTCCATGCTGATACGGCTAATACCTCGCCGCGCGTGCAGAGAGGTGTTCCCCTTGATAGGTTTCGAGCAATTACCCTGGCTTGCGAGCACATTTTATTTACCAGCCTTGGGATCGCTTTAAGCCCGGATTGTATACTTATCACATGTTCCACCGGGGTATCATGCGCGTCGGAAGACACGAACGCCGTACCAAGTGTGTCTGACCCTTTCACCATAGAGTCACTTGAGGATAGAGTTAAAGTTGGGTCCCCAGCAGCCACCCGGATTTTTGACATATTGACATATTTGACATATAGCAGGTTTACTCCTGCCAAAGACAAAAAAAAAATTAAATTTGAAGAAAATAATAAAATAGACAATGAAATTTAAAAAATATATATATATATATAACTATAGAAAGGAGTAATGAGATGGAAGCATTAATGAGATTTTAGGGATTTGCAGGATTTTATTATTTCCTCAGTCAAATAACTACGCTGTTCGTAAAGAGGTCCCGAAGAAGTCGCTTGGAAAGTTTTAAAACATTACGTAAGATTTGAGAGATCAGTACCAATAGGGTCGGGCAAAATGGAATTTTGGGAATGGTGAAGCCTTAAAAATGAGTTTTGTGGTATTCGTCGCCTTAAAGTGATAAAATTTATAAGGTTGAACAAAAAAATTTTACATTTTGAAGAGTGAGTAAAAAATTGAGAATTTTTTTCACAAGTCTTTTCAACAGATTAATGCAGATTTATACAGATTCGAGAGAAATTAATAGGTTTCGTTTTTAAAATTATAGAATTATTTAATTTTTAAATTAACGTAAATTAACGTGAAGTTTTGATTTTTTATAGTTCTCTATTTGGCATCGATTAAAATCAACGTTTTTCACAACATTGGAAGCTGTTTTAAACGATGATTTCTTGACAATTTTGAAAAGAATTTTGTATACTTTTATTGTGATTGGCATGTTTTTTTTTTTCATTTTTTTCATTTTCATTTCATTTTTATCCATTTCTTGCCATTTATTGGGGAAATATGCCTAAAAAACTTTAGTTTTTATCTTTGGTTTTCATTTTTTAATTTCTTTTTTAGGATTACTTATCAATAGATTTTCGGTGTTTTTAATCGTTTTTGCTCCAAGAGCATTTTATGTGGCATTTTTTCTGGCTTTCACCCATCATTTGCTGCACCATTTGTCTATAAGAATATTCAAATCGTTTTTCCTTGAAGTAATGGTATTTTGTAGTTTAAAGCTCAGTATAAATTTTAATTTTGTCTTATAATTTTTAAAGTAATTTGGCAGTTATTCAAATAACTAGTAAGAGATGTTCGATGATTTAGTGTATTCCGCTTTTAAGCTATTCCGCTTTTAGTTTGATTTGACTAATTCTCTTTGATCAACAAATAATTTTGTTTGCAGAGTTGTGCATTCATTTTTCATTTAGATATAACGTTACCTTTCTTCACAGTTTAGTTTTTTGTTCGACGAAAACGGAATCGGCAATAATAAAAAAAGATCCATTAAGCTAGTGAATAAATGTCATTTTCAAAAAAATTTTATTACAGTAATGAATTTATTACAGCGTTTTGTATTCAACTTTCCACTTCCTTACACAGTTATCCAAATTTCCAGTGAAAACCAGACGACTCTCTTGAATGCATTAAATTCTTCCACTTTGGATTTGAAGGTAAATTTGAAAAAAATTTTTTCACGCAAATTATTATTTTTATAGTACTTTTGCGAAATAAATTTCGCATTTGGTTGCTTAATATTTTTTATATATAATATATAGTACAGTATCATTAATGAGTCACAAAAAACTTAGAGACTTGTTCAAAGACTTATCTTCCAGATAATGTGTTTTTTTAGCAGTTTAATTAAACGTTTATTTATTTTTAGGCTTTTGCTTTTTCGGACTTATGCATGTTGGCTAAAGATAGTAAGCAACGCAGGTCTCAGGTTTTCTCATTGAGTTTACCTGGTGAGTTAGTTTTTGTTGCAGTATGTATTTAAAACAAGGTTTAAGCTTTTTAAAGGTTTTTCGTTGCTCAGAGGTTTTATCTAATAAGGTATAAGTTTTTTCCAGGTTCGCATCCTCGAAACTGGCGTTGTATTAGGGACGCATGTTTACAAAATATCATTCATGTTACTGACTGTCTTAATGAGCAAAACAAGGAATCTGTAAAAAAATTCGATGATTTGGTAAGAATAATTAGTTTCTAATAGCATTTAAATTTCTAGTTTGATTGGCTGTACTAGAAGGATGAGAACCAAAGAATCATTTGGAAATGGAAATGCATGCTAGGTAGATCCTAGCACCACCGAGACTTTGCTTTTAATGACTTCCATTAAGGAGCGAGGTTGAACCATGAAATTTGACCTCAGTAGAACCAACTACCGCTCGACCATCATGGTCAAAATATTTAAAGAACATCAAAAATTTAGTTCAATAATATGCCATTAGTTATCTCCATAATCAAAAAGTGTTTTATTAATTTGCAGAAACTCGTCAAAAATGCTACTAGATGGAGACAAGCTAAAGGCCCTTCTTTGTTCGTTTGGAATTGGTTCAAGCGAGGCACAATTTTTGTGAAAAATTTACTTTTAGAATCTTTTATTTTTTTAATGCTTGTTTCGTTGTTACTTGTTTTGTGGGACACTTGAGTAGATAGTAGTTATCGTGTTGGGAGGCAAGAGTTTGGCTCTTGCTTCTGCCGGAAGCGTGTAAGAACCGTTGTGGTACTATCGACCCACCTATATTTCTAACATTATAAGTGACTCTCTGGTAAGAATTTTTAATCCTTTTGACAATTAGTTGAGTGGATCTTATCGGAAATAGTAAGTAGTAAGTAGTGATCACTTATTTGTTCGTTTTCTTCACATTATTTAAACATTTGTGGACTGTGGAGAATTTTTTGTGATAATTTATTAGAAAAGATAATTTAAAGATTTTGATTTTGATATATTGATTTTTTCAGTGGTAAAAATCAAATGTATTTTCACTTTGATTTAATTTTTTCCCATATTTAGAAAATTTTCCATGTGCAGAAAAGTGCGCTGTTGATATGGATTCAAATTACGAAACAGTGTTTCATCGTCTGCAACGCTTCATACTGAAAATAGACAAGTATAGGGAAGTGCTCCCAGAAGACGCTCTCTTCTTTACTATATTAAGCATTGAGAGTTTGTATTTATTTATATCAATTTCGTGATTAATTTCATTGTCAGTATGAAACAAGATAACTGAAAAAATTTAAATTTCCAAGCAAGCTTTTCATTTCAGGTTTAGGTAGTTTGGTTTGTTTTTCTTTGAAAGAAGATAGTTATGGTATCGTCCAGAAGGATCTTCAATATATCACTTCGTGTATGCTGCAGTTATCGCTATCGTTATCGATGAATAAATTCTTGATTTACATGAAAAATATAAAAGGGGTCCCGTCTTTTAAATTTCATTTTTATGCAGTTATGATTTGTGATTTCTTCTTAATACGAGTCAGATATTTTAATTTTTTATGTCCTTTCATATGATTATCTATTTAAGGATTCGTGGGGTAATGGGGTTCATTCAGCCTCACTTTCCGCCCTTGAAACATCTTTAAACTGTGCTCTTGCAAGAATTGTTATGAATTTCGGTGATTATCTTAAGTGAGTTTTTTTAAAATCTTCAAAATCAATGTTTATTGGACAAAAATAATATGCAGGCATTAGGCTTTTTTTATAAAAGCCGTTTATTTCTTTTTTTCAGAAACTGCTCCTTTAGTTCAGAAGAGTTTGAATCGCTTCAAACATTTATGCAGTTATGTTAGTTATTCATCATATCACGCCATTTGATCTCATTTGTTGAATTTTTCGTTGAGAACAGCGGCTCTCCAAATTTGCGTCAGTGGTCAGCTGGGGATCCCTTAAGAAACAAAAAGTTTACAAATTGCTGGTCTCAAATATTTTTTTTTTTTTGTTGAGTTATCGTTTTTAATGAGTTGGCTTTTTTAATAAACTGCTTCGAAGTATTTGTGTAAATGTGTTCATTAATAGTAAATCGATTGACGAAAATTTGAATGCAATAATCAAATCATTTTTTTGCAAGAAAACATTTTATTAAAACATTAATTTGTATAATAAAAATAAAAAATTATTTTCGCGAATTGTTTGGTGTCGATCGGTTGAATTATATTGTTTATGAATTAAATAGCAAAATGATTTTAAAGGTTTAAGGGTTTTATTTATTTCGCCAGTGGTTTTGCTTTATCAGAATTTATTGAATTTGTGAGAAAGCCTTTAAATTTTAGAAATATTTATTTGAGAATACTTGAAATATTTGTAATTTTTCGTTTACTTCTAAAAGAAATCAAAGAAGGCATTAAAATTTATGCACGTTTAAGCAAATTTAAAAAAAAAACCAAATTTGAAAGGTAACATAAAATTTAAAAAGCAGAAAGAGACAGGGGATATTATTAATAATACGAACAATACGATAGCAATATTATCAGTAAAGTATAACAAATAATTTCACTGATAATCTGACAGAATTTGCATTTTAAAACTGGAAATGGACGAAACAGGAATAGCGGCGTGAGGTGACATATTCTAGCACTTATTTCTGATGAAATTGTGGGATAGCTCATTGATCCTACAGACTGAATTGAATAGCTTCAATCCGTTGCCTACAAGCATTGAAATTCAAGCATTAATAGTATTATTTATTATGAATCAATGAAAAAAATTTTTATTTTCTTATCTCTAAGCGAATGAAGATTGTTTAGTTTTAGATTAAATTTATAATTCATCGAAAAATCAGAGTTTAAATGGTTTGAGAAGACAAAAGTTCTGTAAAGGTTCAGGTTCAATTAACTTGGCCGATTTTTATATTACTTGTGACTACTACGAAATCATTCTTGTTATCACACACTGTCATGCTGCAAATTTGCAGGAGTATCGGATTATACTGCCTCTTACATTAGAGGAATACAATCGTGCGCAGTTGTTTGCAGTGGCTGAAACTAGTAAGAATGAAACTGGTGGAGGTGATGGTGTTGAGGTTAAACTTTTCTGGCCATAACACCACAATAGTACAGCTCGATTAATCTAATAGCTTCTCTAAAAAAATTTTCGCAAGTATAATTCAGTCCTTTTTTTTCGTTAAATACAGGTGATAAAGCAAGAACCTTTTACAAGTTCAACGATACGATCTGGAGAAACGATTTATGGTGTGCATACGCTGAAAATGTTTCGCTCAAAATCTAAATCACCTTTATTATTCCGCAAAATTTTGCCTGATAAAGCATTTACTTTGCTTGAAGAAAGTTGGAACGCTTATCCGTTTTGCAAAACTGTCATAACGGTAATGAAATTAATAATTTTAATTTTTAATTTTATTAATTCGTCATTGTGAAACGGTCTTCAGCATTCATTGTAAATGAAGAAAATTTTGCAGAATCCGAATTACATGAAGGAGAATTTTTTTATAATTATTGAAACAATGCATATTGCGGACAAAGGAGAAACGGAAAATGTTCGTTATGTCTTATAAGTAATAATCGAGATTCCGAATCCACGATTCGTATATTCAATATCCTTAAATTTTATACATATTTTTGGATTATCTGATATATAATCCTCGATCTAAATAACAATTGGTCACCAATAAATTAATTCGTTGCATCGGTGGTTCAGTGGAAAGATAATTACTAAAATCGATGCTTGGATTTAAATTCCCCTCTTCGTCGGACGACAGTGTCATCTAACGGAGAAAAGCAAAGGAGAGAGTACAACTTCAGTGAGTTTTTGCTCAATCTGAGTGTTGATGCTGAAATTCCACTCTCGGCAAGAGTAAACTTGTCCAAAAATCCGGGTAATGTTAGCGATCCTTCTATCGAAAACGAATTTCCTGGCATATTTGCATAGATAGTGTGACAAAAATAGAGGAGTGAGTCTAAATGGTAATGGTGAATGCTCTTTAAAAAAAAATTGCTTTAAGATTCAGTAATTCTTTTATTATTGTCAACCAAATAATTTTTATCAATTAATAATAAACAATAATTTTTAATAATTTTTAATAATTTTTTATCATCTCGCATGAATATTAAAATGTAAGAATAATGCGTTTTGTTTATAATTACTGGTTGAATAATCATTAGGCATTGAATCTAAACGATGATCAATTAAAGGAGCGGAAAGTGATCTTTATCGATGTATTTGATGACCATTTTCTGCGAAAAACTGTTTGTCTTTTTTTCAGTACCACGGATAAAATTCTCTTTTCTCCTTTTAATCACAAAATTACTCAATAATTTTCTGTGCAATTGAACAAACTTGCTTTAAGAATAAAATTGTCATTGGCATTATTTATAATATTTAGGATATAACACCAGAAACCGACCCTCGAAGTTTCATTTCAGAAAAAACTGGAAGAGGTAAACTGAATAAAAATTGGTCAACAACCAATACACAACCAGTTATGTGTTGTTATAAAGTAAATTTTTGATTTTTCGCCAAAAAACAAAGAAACGTTTTGTATTGACTAATTGAAGTTGACAGGTGTCACAAGTAACAGTTCGAATTTTGCACCATTTACATGATTCAATTTCATTTAATTTTAAAGTTAATTACTTCTTAGACCAACGATAAGAATATAAAATATATATATATATATATATAAAATGTACAAAAAAATAAAAGAATATAAAATAAATCGGATAATAAGTAAATAAGGAAATGACTGAAAATGAATTTACTTGCTTAATTCCACTGTATTACTGTTATGAATTTATCACAAAGTTTCACTTAAGGTTGTAAAAATCCACTGCAAAATTGCTGGATTACAAGCACCATTAGAAAATTTATGTCAAAAACAATATCCACGATTATTTAGCAAATTTAACAGGTAGGTGACTATAGGTGAGATGCCAATAATCGCTATTCAATTATCCACATTTTTGTTTTTCATTTCATTTATTTAAAATGAGTCTGAAAAAAAATTTCGAAATATGGATCGTTGGTTTCGAATTAGTTTTATTTTTAAATCTTATCGAAATTTCTTCATTAAACTTGTAGAGAATTGTTCTGTTGGATGGACAAATGGTACGATCTAACTCTGGAAGACATAAGAAAATTGGAAGAAGAAACGATGGAACAGCTCAAGCAACGAATCCAAGAAAATGAGAAGCGTGGTATCTGCTGTGATGAAAACAATCATTAATATTAAAAACAAGCCATTTTTCAATACGAACTTTTTTGTAGGAAACCTGTTTTTTATTTTTTATTTATTCGTTTCACATTTTCTTCGTCATATTTGGTCAGAAATTGTGCGAATTTTTCAAAAAAGAAGCGGAAATGTACCTATAATATGTGCAATAAGTTATAACCTAAATTCTGCAATCTTGCGCTTTCATTTCTCTTTACGAAGATTTGTGTGAAGGCGTCTTCGTAAAGATTAATCTTTTGGATTTAAGATGTATAATTCATAATTCACAATCTTTGTCAAGTAGAAATTTTCTGCTTTATTATCAACGATTATTTTTTATTAAATTTAAAAAGCTGATAGGCGATTTTTTTTGACAGGTTCGACACCGTCACTGCATCATTTTCCACAATTTTTTTTCGCTATCGATGAAGTATATTTATAGTTCTTTTAAAATTTTTCCTTCCTAATTTAACAACGAGATTAACAGTATATTTTATGCATTTTAAAAATTCACAAAAACAGATTCAATGAAATTTTTGTTGGAAAGGAATTCTAATTTAAGCCAGTAAAAAAGCACTAGCTTAAGCTTACATGCATTTAATTAGCTTTCAATTAGCTTAAACCATGGATTAACCGAATGGCTATGAATGCTATGTTTCTATGTTTGGTTTAATTCTATATTTGATTCTATTTAATTTGATTCGAGATGCAGTTTTGAAACAGAAATATCGGTGCTATTTATAGCTTAGACCAAGAGATTTAATTCTAAACTAGTCCGAATCCGATCGTTTGCGATAGATTCTATAATTTATTTATGGTGCAGTGTTACATTTGCTACTGCATTTGAAGAAAAAGGAGAAAAAATAATATTGATACATATTCTCGCCATTTCTGGTTTGGCTAGCTTCACTGATCACAAGGGGTTCCTTCATAAGGCAGGTCATTCATAGAGGGCAGAAATATAGTTGAGTTCTAATGAAATGGATATTTTGGCGAAAATTTCAAACATTCCTACAATTTTCCAACAGCAATAAACATATTTTGAAATTATTTCTCAATGTTTTTTTTTTTCTCAATGTTTTTAGTGTGTTTCAAGAAAACCAGCAATTAAAATAATTATTTAAGTGTAAAGAAAAGATAGAAAATTGCTCAAAATTAAAAAATATTGATCACAGTTTTTCTCGATGAGTTGTGGGTGCCGCCTATATTATTCCTTGTATGTATGTATAAATATATATGTATATATATAAATATTTAAATATATTTACGATCAAATTCAATTTTTATGACATATTCCACTCATCGTCAATGCTAGCGATATTTTCATCAACGATAATTTTATTAAAACTTCAATCAGTATTGGGAGATTTTGCAGATGAGGAACTTGTTGCTATTGTCGATGAAATTCCACTAATTGATGAAACTATTCATGCCTGTGATCAAAACAACTCTAATAATTGGTTTGTTCTTTGACGATGTTACTTCATTCAATCACCAAATGATAAGCGAAGATGATGCGCTTCATTTTTAAAGGGTTCTTAGTACTCATTTTTTTTTAAGGAGTATTCACTATTACTGCTTAAACTCGCTCGACTGGCTTCTCACTTCTCACAGTAAATAAATATACCATGAAGTCCACTGGCGATAGGAGGAGTATAGGTGAATCGCCAGCATCATCCTCAGTTTGCAATGAATTTTTGGAATAGAGATGTTGATGCGATCGATTTATAACTTGAACTTTGAGATTCAATGAACTATCTCCAAACTAGTCCATACTTAGTCGATTATTACACGAAACCAGATTCTATAATTCACTTACGCTGTAATTTTATAAAATAAGCTAAAGGGCAAATGGAAAAAGTGGTTAATATTATTTCAGAAAAAAAATTATTTTCTAAATTCTTCTTTGAAATAATATTTATTTCATACAGTAAAGTATAACACTAAAAGAGTTTGCGTGCAGTGGTTTCCTCGTGCATAAACGAAGCGATTTTTTCTTGTTTAAAGCCATCCGAATGTACTATCCACTCGCTTTGTGGTTTTGCAAACAAACTGGTTTTGCATTCTTTCAAAATTCTCTTATAAAAATTTCTCACTTTACAAAAGATATTATTATTATTTTATTCTAACATCTCATTTCTAGGTTCATCTATTGTTCTGGGCGTTTGCTTGAAGCAGTTAATGTTCATAAAATATATGATGATTCGAAAACTTTTGTCGACATGCCAATGAAAGTCAATCCAGGTTTGCTGATCGATTATAAGTCACTTTTTCATCGATGTGTTAGTCGGAACTTTTGGAATGAAAAATTTATTTGCAAATCTATACAAATTTTTCTCAAACAAGCGAAAATGTTTGTAGAAATTGTCATGGATGAATTCAACAAACGATTCGCTAATCAAAATTTGATGGAAATTGAGCGAAAAGATTTAGAAGGATTCCTCAATGAATTCTTTATGCCTTCTGGCAGTGAACTTGTCAGTTGCACACCAAAAGATTGGACACCTTTTCCACCAAAACTGATGCAAATCGCTGACCCATTATTGCGAGAATGGGCTCTCGAGTTGAATATTATTTGGAAAAGCTTGTGCAAGAAGGTTTTTTTTCACTCAAATCCTCATTTTCTGATAAATTCATATTAAATAATTATAGCTCTTTTAAAATAACATTTAATTTTTTTTTAAACATTTTAAAAAAATAAAATAAACGCTCGTTCAATTCATAAACAGAAAATTTTGCCATTATTTTTCGTAATTTCGAATCAAATTTTCTTTAATTTGGTCATTATGGATAGAATTTCATGTCGATTGTTGCTTAGATTATCACGTCGAGCTATCCTGATCGCATCTATCCACAGCAATAATAAACTTTTAATGCCAAAATATGACGGGTGCTGAGGACGCACCTACATCTTCTATCCTTAACTAACTCTCTGACAGAAATTGTTTTATTCTGCTAATAATCAACAAAGTTGATCTAACCAAAAATGATCATCTAACCACTTACTTCCTTGTTAATTTAACCGCTGTTTTTCATATTTTCATTTAAATGTTATGAAAGCAAAACAAAATTTCTTATATCAAACATTTCTGGTCGCTTTCTCTATTTCTCTTATTTAAATGACGGTTCGTTAATTTCAATAACAATAATTGAGGAAGAATTTTCAGAAGAACCATCAATTTAAATGTTTGAAGTATTTTTTAAAAAATCTTTTCTGTGCAAAATGCTTGCATTTTGACTGTAAAAATTACTTATTTATCTACAATATTTTCACTTAATCACTTAGTTCCTTTTTTCTGAAAATACCATTTCTGGTTAGGCTCGTTCCATAATTTATCGGAGAAGACAAATTTTGTGATGGTATCATTTGGCAGAATAATTAGAGGCGAGTCGCTGGTACCATTCGGATTTTTGAAAAACGGATTTATTCCTAATCAGGAACACCCCATAGCTGCTGCGAAATAAGAACCACATCCCACTGAATCATTTTATTTCACTTAATTATATCAATCATTAAAATATTTTTTTGATCAAAAGCAACTAAAAAATAAAGATTTTTTCTGCATTTACATTACTTGTTTTGAAGTATTTTGAAGAAAAAAATACTCCTTCTTGTTCAAATTTAAAAGCAAGTTATTGATTTCAGGTGAATGCATCTGTCGAAACTCATCAATCTCGATATTCATTGATTTATGTTCCACATGAATTTATAATACCTGGAGGTCGTTTTCGAGAATTCTATTATTGGGATGCCTACTGGATCATTAAAGGCTTATTGGCATCTGATATGTTCATTAGCGCAAGAGCCATGATTCTCAATTTGGCTTATATCGTTAAAAAGTGAAATTATTGTTGAAAAAAATTTGAAGATTTTTAGAAGTAATGATGAAAAGTTATGAGATTTAACCGCCAAGAAAAGTAAAATGCTAAGGAACGATAGAATGCAATGTACCATAAATCAGTGAAATATTAACTAAATGAGAAAGCGCATTAAATTAATGAGTTATTAACAAGAAGACGGTACTACAATTTAACCAAAATTATTGCTAAAATAAACGTCAGATTAGAATTTTTTAAGATTTATACACAAGTTTCTTAAATAAATTTAGCACTAAATAAATTAAGTTAGCCTAATTTTTTGCATTATGCAGAGGCTCTTTAGGAGAGCAAAAAATTAAGGCTTTCATTTTTTTGTGTTTTTTTTCTTGCTATATAATGCAAATATAATTCATATCATCGTCATCAACTTCGTCAGCATCGTCCTCTCACCATTTCTGGTTTATCTCGATTATTGACTTTTTTGATTCGTTCGCCAAAGAGGCACTAGGTTAGAAATTGTGCACACACAATGCATCCAGTATTGCCCGGATTTCGCTTTTAGTGACACGATTATTCCCGTCAAAGGACAGTAATCTAAGCCATCACGCTTGATCTTAGTCGAAGCAATTCTTGTCCATTTTGTCACTACAATTAAATAAATTAAATATATTATTGATCTGTGCAATTCAGATATGGATTTGTACCGAATGGTGGGAGAATTTATTATTTACAACGATCACAGCCACCGCTTCTCAGTGGTATGGTGTATGAATACTATGAAAGTACCCAAGATACGGAATTTGTGAAAGAATTATTGCCTACACTGGAAAAAGAATTCAGTTTTTGGCACACACAGAGGTCTCTATATTTTTACGAATCTTCAAAAATTTTTCCAAAAATTCCATTAAGGCAATAGCTCAGAAGCGCAATAGAATATATTTAAAAAAAGAATTATATAAGAATTTTTTTTTCTTGGACTGGTCTGCAAAATCAATATAATGCGAAGTAAATCAATTATAAAATTTTGAAGTCGTCAAAAACTTGGCCTTTAAAAAATTTCAAAATTTATTCAGAACAATAAATGTAACGATGAAGAATAAACAGCGATATACAGTATATCAGTATCGTGCTAAAAGTAATGTGCCTAGGCCGGAATCGTATAGAGAGGATCTTGTAACTGCTCAAGATGTCATGAATAAGTCCACACTGTGGCAGGTTTAAAGAATTTTAGTGTTAATTTTAACATTTCTTTGACTCATTTTATTTTATTTTAAATGAGAAACGTGTAGCAATAGTAAAAGGTGGAAAGTAAAGTGAAGAAGTAGGAATATGATGAATAGGAAGTATATAGTATGAGTGAATAGGCAAATTAGGAATACGGTCATTCTTTCGTAATCGTAACGATACGAAAAGAATAAACTGTTGAATGCTGACTTATTTGACTAATAATATGCAGAGAATTGCGAATATTCCACCAAATTTTCCTAAAACTAACTATTATAGTATGTACAAACCATTAAAAATTTTCATAATCTACCAGCAAATTGAATTTTACTCACTTTTTATGAAATAAACGTCGATACACACACGAAGTTCACTGTGGCAATTGTTAATGGTTATCATCCTCTTTTAAAGTTGACATATGTTGAACAGCTTTACTTTATAAGCATGTTCGCAATGAAAAATTTTACACGAAACTTAGGCCTATTTCTTACTCAATATCTGTCTTACTCAAAATCATTCCTTGCAAATCATCATAATTTGATTTTGAAAAAAATGATGAAAAAACAATGAAGCAATGAAAAACAATAAAAGTAAAATTTTGCTATTTTTAATCAACAAATATTTTATTTAAATATTCTTATAGCTATTGTGCTTATGGTTATGGTTATTTATGGTTATCTTTTCGGTGAAAAAATCTTATTCAGAACATAGCAAGTGCCGCAGAATCTGGATGGGACTTCAGTACAAGGTGGTTCGCTGATGGACAATCACTAAATACAGCTGAAACGACCAAAATTCTACCTGTTGACCTAAATGCATTTATGTGTTGGAACATGGATATCTTGGAATATCTTTTTGAAAGAATTGGTATGTTTTTTACAAAAGTTTTATGACAGAATGGTTTTATCTTCGTTTAAAATAATTACACAAATATCAATTGCCATATTTTTCATGTATCAGTCTTTTATCTTTTATACCCAATTTTTTACATAATAATGATGAAGTTTTTTTTTAAGCGATAATTTCGCTATATTATAAATTATAAATTTCATGTACTAAGAATTTTTGGTTTAAAGGTGATGCAGTGAAATCAGCAAAGTATCGGGATATTAGAACAGTTTTTCGGAGTGCTATGTATAATGTATTTTATAATAGAACGATGGGTGCTTGGTACGATTATAATATGCGAGAAAATAGGCACAATACCAAATTTTATCCATCGATAGCTGTACCTTTATTCACAGGATGTTATCATATGCTTAATCAACAAAAATCTGAACGGCTTTTCAAGTTGATGCATGTTAGTTTTCATTTATACATTTTCTTTTTAAATTTTGCTTCTATAGTAAAAAAAAACCTAATGAATTGGAATTATTGGAATCAACTGACTTGTTAAATTTATTCACTTTGTATGACGGAGATGTAATTCATTAGTCAGTTGCTCTGTGATATTTATAAGAGGAAATGCAAATGAATGATGCTTATGCTTTTCTTTGCTTATACTTTTTTTTATAAAATATTTATAAATATTTATTAAAATACAAATATTTATGTAAATAGTAATAGGAGTATATTTTTGATTTTTGAAACATAGCAGAGGCAAATATTATTTTGAAAATCTCAGAAGGTGGGAGCATTCTCATATCCAGGTGGTTTGCCAACAAGTTTGGCTGTGAATAGCAATGAGCAGTGGGATTTTCCAAATGGCTTTGGTCCATTAAATCATATGGTCATCGAAGGACTGCGTAAATCTGAAAATGCTCAAATGCAATATCAGGTCAAATTTTTTAATTCGATTTACTAAATCATTGGCCGTTTCATTCTGAATATGATAGATGGCAAAGGCTTAGGCTTAGCTATCAATAAATTTATTGGTTCGAAGCGAATTTTATATAAATATAATATTCGAAAAACAGAAAAAATGAACCACATTACTTGTTTTTTCAGAAAATTTTGATAAAATCAATGTTAGATTAAATTATGAAATCCTAACTTTCACATATTTCTTCGTTCTAAACATAAAATTACAAGTTTTTCCTCTTAATTGAGCGCTTTTAGAGCTGTGGCTCACATGGCTGCAGTTTCATACATAATTTGCATAATTTCATGTATCATGCATAATTTTTTTAAAATTTAAATTAGGTAGAAAATATGAATCTATATTCTATTTTTGGTTCGAATTCGAATAAAGAGGAAACAAAACGAAACGAATGTAAAGATGATAAGGATACCGATATTTTAATTGTTTATTATTATTTATTTAGGCTTATCGTCTCGCGAACAAATGGATTATGGGTAATTATAAAGTTTATCGGATCACTAAAAGAATGTGGGAAAAGGTATTTTTAGGCTTATAGAGCTTCTTTTGATTTCGTGTTTAAATTTAAAACTGATTTAGAAAATTTTTCAATCTTATATTTGTCTTTCTGTAGGAAGAATAAGGAGCATTTTCATTTTTTAAAGTTTTTTTCAATATTATTTAATTAAGACTTACGAAGACTTACGAAGGCTTACGAAAGTGAAAGCTTTATTATATTTTTTTAACCTGAAATCTTGAATATATTTTCCATTATTTTTATCGACATTAGGTAAATTGTGAAATTACTGATGAAGAGAAAGGAACGCTTATCGCAGTAGACTGTTGCTCCCATTTCCATGCATCGGTGCTGGTTCTCTTTCTTTTGTTCTTAGCAAGAGTAAATCGTTCAAAAATCCAAGTGGTGCTAGCAGCTTTCTCAAAATTTGTCTGGTTCTAGCCAAGAGCCAGAAATGCTTAACTAGATGGTTTTTTAGGGGTGCTTTTAGAAAAAAAATTATCAAAAACATTATGAAATATATACCAAAATGTTGCCTGCACAGGTGACTCGCACATTTTCTCTACTTTATGAGAACGTATAAATTTTAGTATAATGTCGTTGGCAACCTTCAAAGACCTGGAGCGGGTGGTGAATACGAAGTCCAGGTTTGGCCTAATCTATTTTGCTAATACTGTATCAAAAATCTCAAATTTCATCATTTTGATAACTATGCCACAATGAAATCTCTCACATGACTTTATATGAAAATAATTTTAGTAATTTCGAAAATTATAAGGCCAGAATATGCGAAAATTATGCTGCAAAATTTTTAGAATGGTTTTGGTTGGACGAATGGTGTTGTGCTCGACTTACTTACCATCTACAGAACTCGTCTACATACTCAGCCTACGGTATATTCAAGTATTACGCTTTCTCCTTTAAACACAACTGAATCAAGAATTGTTCGAAGTGCAAAATCACGGAGTGAAATTCCACAGTTTTCATTCAATTTATGTTTTATGCCAAATTTCATTCTTTTTTCAGTGATGAAATTAATTCTGTGATCGTTTTTCTATAAAAGAAGATTTTAATGAACCCAATATTAAAGCAGCAAGTTAGTTACTGCAAGATTTTCACCAATTTTTTGAAAATTTGAAATTACTGGAAATTTTGGAATTTATTAGACGTGATGAATAAAGAAAGAAATTAAAAGGGAATCAAAATTGAAAACTGAATTTTTTTAAATAAATTGAATTGAAAAAAATTCGCAACAAAATTCCCATTAAAGTCTTCTTCAATGGATTTATTTACAAGATTATTTACAAGATTATGATTATTTGTTAGTTCGCTTAATTTTTTTCAAATTTTAATTTTGTAAAAATTAAAAAATAATTTATGTGCTTTTGGTATTTATTTTATCAATTCTTGCATCAATCATATATATGCGTGCATTTAAATAAGAAAAAAACCAAATTCCTATATTGAAATTTCTTTAATAAAAAAGGAAATAAGAAATTGAATTGCTCGAAGCTAGCGAAATATTTAAATAAATATCAAAATTTGGAGGGAATTTCTGATTTAAATTAGGAGAGAATAATGTATTGAGTAAGGAATTTTTGCGTGAAGTGATGATTGCTTGTCGAGAATAGCCGATAATATAGATATATAAATACTTGGAATAGGATAAGAGAATCTCTCATCACTTTGAAGATGAGCAGTTAGCACGGAAATAAATCTTTCCCTCTTTATGCCAAAGAATTAGCATTACAAACATTACTAAAATGACTACGGTAATTTTATAAAAATTTCAAGTGTCTTGATGAGATCCCTTAGGCAGAATATTAATTCAATCGTTTGCTGCTTTTTATTATCAGATGTATAAGCCAATATATCAATTTTAATATTTATTCAAAAATCAAATATTCTTCTTTCCCAACATCTTTCGATGTCAATTACGGTAAGAAAATTATAGAAATCAGTGGTAAAATTTGGCCAAATAAAGTGTAAATTTATCAATATAAAAATAAAAACAATCTATCTGCTTAATGAACTAAAATTTCTTTTCTATGAGCGCTTATCGTTTCTGAATACGCTCACTCTACTAATTTGTCATACCAGACTAATTTTGCTCTCTTAAAATAAAACTAGGGAAGGATCGCAAGCAACAGCCAGACTTTTGAAAGAAAAGCCCTGCCGGCAGTAAACCTAACGCTCTAAAAGTTTCCACAGATCTAGGATATACCAAAATGAAAATAATAAATTGACCAAATTTAAAATTTAGAAATTTATAAAGTCTGAAATCTGAGATACTAACAAATTTATGATGAAATTATGTAAAATAAAGTAATTTTTTTCCTACCTTTCGTAAAAAAACTTGAATTCGTTGTTTTTTTTTCAGTCATCAATAAACAACTTTTTCCATTAAATGTACAATTCTATGGTATGAATTCTTTTTTAGTAAATTTTAAATCGTATCGAATAATTTTTAATGCATTTTTCATCAAGGATTCCAATTAAATTACTTTAGAATTCGGGTTTAATTAACAAATCTTTTCGTCAAGTCGATTGTTATCATTTTATGTTATTGCATTTAGAAAAAGTTAAACACAAAAAAAATTTTTCAATCATCAATAAGTTTCACTTTTGCATTCATAGAAATTTGAGTAAGAAAATCTATCGAGAATTTATCACATTGCATGCATTTATTCATTATTCAATACTAATTGATAAGAATAAAAAATCTTAATCTTAAATAATCTTTCACAATTAACAACAATTGTCGATCGACTGAACATTTATATCATTTCCATTAATCATAATTCATAATTTAAATCAAATTAATGTATTCGAATGGATTTATATTTACTACTAATTAATTTTCTTATATTCCAGTGATTCCCACGTTTAAGATATGCAGTCGCTTCTGCTTTTAAGGATCATCAATAGCACATATAAATCTGTAACAATTGCGTTTTCATTCATCTGACGGAATTATTCTTTTTTATCATCAATTTATTACTGACATCTTTTTATAAACTTTTACTATTCATTCATTTTTAATAGAAATAAAATATAAAAAGAAAGGCCAAAATACTTTTTCCTTGAACTTTAATAATAATAGTAATAAAAATAACAATAATAGTAATTAAAACTGTCATCTTATGAATCGCAGCTTTGCATAGGCTTTTGACGCTTTCGAAAATTCAAAAGAAAATTACCTTTACACTGCACAGATTTTATTATTCATTTATTTGAGTAAAAAGTAAGTATATAGCCAAGCGGTTGAATTCATTATGTCATATAGTGATCAAGAGCAGTACAAGAACGGTTATTGCAAACTATAGATCAATTTAAATGCAAAAACACCAAAATAACCAATACCTATATTATGAAAACCTCTATTTCATATCCTAAATCTTTAGCTCTTATGCGCAATATATATTGTATTGTATATATACATTGTCAATAATATTTCATAGTTTTTTTTTTCTTTGAATTCGAAATTTTTTCTTTGAAGCCATTCCATTCCAGCAATAGCTATGATCCCCCAATATAGTCCCGCAAATTTCAACTTCAGGCTACTAAGATCAACTGCGTTCAAATCCAAACTGAAAATATTACAACTCAATTTAACTTATTTATTTTTATTCCTCTTTCCATTAGTAATTATTTTTATCACTGTAACCATAAATTATGTTTGTGGCTTCATTTGTGCTGTTATTTGCATTCAGAGTCATTATGAATTATTATAATTATTCAGTACTATTGTTATTTTTGCTGTCTACCACTGTTGTTTTATCATTACTAGCACTTCATATCATTAAAATCAATCGTTTATCATTTAAGCTTCCATCATATAAACTGTGAATTATAGTGATAAAGACTACAATGCTACAAAGCTACAATGATATGTCTGCAGTTATTAAAAGTATCAAGATATTTTTATGAAAATGATCGAATATCTTTTTAAAGTAAAGGCTCTTGCCAAAACTAAATTCTTAATGGATCCAAATTAATTTACATAAAAGACGTTTAGTGATGTATGAAAATTTACGGTAAATGCGGAGATTATAACAATAAAATTGAATGCCTTACATTATTTAACTCTTTTCGCTACATTTAACAAGTATTTTTAAATCTAATTTCGGTTTGTATTTATTATGATGAGTTGAATAACAGTTGGGCTGACACCATAATGAACAACATGGAAATAAATATAATAGAAAAATTTTTTATCAAACGTAAAAATTTCGATAATTTTAATTATTAAAAGAGTCTTGTAGATATTTTCTTAATAGAAAAAAACACTTGTATTACTGATAAACAAGGATCGATCACTCATCCGATAAATGGCAGAATAATTATTTATCTGATAAATAAAGAATCGATTACTTGTTTGGCAAACAAGGTTTCTCTATTTCTTAAATCTCTATTTGAATTAATATTTCAGGATATTTATATATAAGGATATATACATGGAAGATAACAAATATTAAATTTTAACTGCAATAAATACCTAGAAAGAGGTTTAAACGAGTATTTGAAAAAAAACAGCCTTCTTTGCTATATCTAGAATGAATAAGCAAGCGTTAGTTAATCCCTTATGTAGTCCTTAAAATACAATAAGTACCCAGCTTCATAAATCTTTTAATGACCTATTTTAGTTGAATTATTATTTTCTCTATCACTATCACTTTCTGCACTAAAAACGAGCTCTTTTATCATAAGTAATAGTAATGTTGTGATTAGCTTATATAAGTTTTTTTTTAAGTTCTTGAAAAATTCCCTTAATATTGAAAAATTTTATGAAATTCTTTCAATAATTGATAATTGTTTGCCTATTTTCAATTGATCACAAATACTTTCGTCAAGGTTATCGTTTTTATTTATTTATTTAATACTAAAATTATAGCTAGTTTTATTTTCATTTAACAATTATTTTTCGCTTTTTTTCTTAAAAATTTTTTAAAATTTTTTGAAAACCGATACAAACTTAGTCGCCATTGGTAGTGCACTCCATTGGTTGGTATTCATAAATTAAATTCAGTTCCTTTAATTCGATCGATTCGATTTCTATTGAATAACATTTATGTAAATAATGATCTAAATCTTTAGTTTGCTATTTTATTAACCAACACTGATCCTTTAAATTTATACTATATAAAAGCCTTCCAATGATGCAGAGCTTTGTTTATGACTCATTAACTGCTATGTTATGGATGTCACTTCATGAATGTTTGCTTGGCAATATATCGATGTCTTATTACTATTTTAGCTGATAATCATTGTGTTCCGCTCTTTATTAATGTTGAAAAATATTTGAAAAATAATAAGCTTTTATTTCAATTCTCGGATTTATTTCAATTCTAACGATTATTGAAGTGAATTGCCTTAAGGCAAAAGGAGAGGCAAGGGCTGGGAAATTGTGAGTTTATGGGCTATTAGAACTCAGTTGAATTACTACATCTTCTTCGATACTATTGTCGTTCTTATGGTTATTACTGGATAAAATAATTCATTTGAATTAACCTACGAAAGATTACTTTGGGAAAAATGGACTGAATGGAAGTTGGACGTTGCGTAAAATTTGGAAATCTATGTTCGTAGAAAATTTGATGTGACCGATAAAAAAATAGTTTTATATATCAGCACGAATTATATTATAATAATTAAATGGAGAAAAAGTAATTAGACAGAAAAACGAAACGATAGGATGAATTTTTTAGTAGCCCTACAATTATTTTCCACCATTGTTTATATATAAAAAGAGGATTTGGATAGAATACCTATCATTTTACATACAATTGACTTCTATAATAACATTCTTATATAGTCTTTAAAGATTTTACTTAAAGGCAGATGTCCTTAAATATATTATGTAATAATCTTATAAGCAATATTATACTGTAAGACTGCTCAAACATAATTTTCTTCCTTGGTAATTCTCGCAGTTTTATTGGAAAATCAAGATTTTCTAAATGACTTTCTCACAAATTTAGAACAGAACTATCATACTCAAGACCAGTTGTATACCATATTTAAATTAGCATTTATTTCAAAAGGAATGCTTGTTTAGTTTTTAGTGGCCGAGATTCAATTTGGCAATCTAGAAAAAAATTTTGGAAAAAATTGTTGTAAGCTGGAAATTAAAATTTTAGTATCACCAGCATGAACAGTTTTCGTTATTTTTTCGTTATTTTTCTAGCGAGTACCATCATTGGTGAATAATTCCAATCATGTTAATATGGAAATGAGAAAATTTTTCCCTAAAAATTTCGGTGAAAATGTTTCTAGAAATCTATTTTCATGATCACAGGAAATAAATAATATAAGCAAATTAAAAAAAAAATAAAAACTATTTTTAATAAAACTAAGCAAAGAATCAATGTCAACATTAATGAATATTGTGAGAAGTATGGTTAAGTAGTATAGACAACTAATTTATTGTGTTTACTAACTCGACTACAGTTCAAATTACAATTGTTAAGGAGAAATCATTGAGCGCTACATTATTAAGCTATTTGGTAAACTTTCAATATCATTTCAACTATCTGAATTGATCTTTGTAGATTTATATGAGTTTTGTTGTCTATAATTAAATAAGATTTAAGAATATATGGAATGAAGTTTGCTTCATCATGCATCTATGTGTGTCGATTCTAAAGATGGCTTGAATTTATCTCAGGTCATATTTGATAATATGCCCGCATGCAACAACATTTTTATCGGTCAGATTAATTTAAAAGTTTCATATTATTGAAATCCTTAACGTGATCAATGGATGATTTATTAATAAATTTCTCAAAATGTCGTAAATAATGTTCCCTTTCTGCCATTATTCGGTGTAATACTAAGAACATAAAAGATACATAATTGATCCGTTGAAAGGTTCTCTTCTGAATGACAATTACATGGCAAATCATTTATGCCACTCAATAATTACAATAGAATTGATTTATGAGCATTCATCATCAACACATATACTCAAAGCAAATGTAACAGTAATCTTTTAAATAATTATTCGGTCCAATAATTAAACTATATATTTATAGTATATCTATATAAAGGATTATCTAAAACAGGCATAACATATATAACACAGCGGGAGGCATAAGTGGTCGAAGTCTTATATAACAATAACTATGTAGACAGATGATTTAGAGAACAATTAACTTGAGTGATCAATCTCTTCATAAATGGAAGGGAAAATTCTATCTTCAAAAAATATTTAAGGACAAAAAGTAAATTTTGCATTTCTTCGAAACAAAGATTAGATAAAGTTTAGTATAGTTCTATATTACAGTGAGATTTCCAGTTTGTCCATATTAAATTCTATCTTTATGCAAATCTATGAGTAAAATTGGTCAATGAACGATGGAAATGCCGAAAACTGCCTGCATCTGGTACCACTAAGGGATTATAGGTCAATATATATCACCTTCAGTAGCAAACTAATTGAACCGACTCTTTTGTCCCAATATTTAGAAAGTGTTTTCCGTTCAAATATTAAAAATTCCTGATGGTTTCCTTATTCAAGGTTATAAATAATGATCACATTTCTCTCATCATTTACAGCATTATCACCATTCACATAAGATAAAATCTACGCATATTTCTTTGATTAGAGTTAGTAACAAAAATGGCTTGTCATATAAAATTACTTAATTGCTAACCCCAGTCATAAAGAAAAAAATTTTATTAAAGTAATTAAAAAAGTAATGGTTTGAGTGAATAAAGTTGTCCTTAATGCCGGAGGCCTCCACATCAATTGTGCTTCAATTTCTCATCGTTATCGGTTTAATATTAAATGATCTTTAATATTTCAGCTATGCAATCAATATGATGCACCAAGTTTTCATGCTTATGCTTAAATAAGATTTTATTGTAAATCTATTTAAGAATCAGTTATGCTGCATTGATTCATCTCTCTAATAACTACTTTTACTAAAATAATCCAATTTGCAGCTTTCATTTTTGCTAAAATATATTTCAAATGAAATTTGAATAGAATTAAGCATGTGCAAATTTAAATAAAAACGGAATAGGCAGTAATAGATGAGAAGTAGTGAAAATCTCAACGGGATGCCCATCAACGATCTCTAATAACAATCCCCCCCTCCTTTTATATAATTTCTATTGTTCATCATCTCGTCATAATAATTTTCTTAAGCATCGCTTCATTTACTTTAATTGTTTCTTAAATATACATCTCTTTTTCTTTTATAAACATAATTTTTCATCGTATTTTCTTTAAACATCTTTTTTTTGTTATTCATTAAGCCGCTTATTTTTTTATGTTTCATTTGCCTTAATAAGTATCTATTTTAGCCGCAAAAAAAAATTTCGTGCGACAAACAATTTTGTGCGACATGAAATATGCGAACATAGTCACATCTTGACTTGTTGACCTATAAAAATCTATCGTATTGAACTTTTATAAATCAACAAATTTGATCTTGAACTCATGCTTATTTTTTATTCTTTCAGAATATATCCTTGAGGAAGAAAACTAACATCATATTTTGTTAGATGCTTAACAATACGAAATATATATATATACACACATTCTCATGAATCCTTCTTCCCACTAGTTCCCTTCTAATATATTCTTTGAAAATCGTCTCTTTTTTCTTGCTCTGGTGGCAGAAAAAAAAACATTTATTTTTTGAAACTGCTTTATGAGCTAAACAAACCAAGCACATTAAGCTACGCCTCTTCCATACTGAAAAAAAATTTATTCCTAAATTTTTTAATTTTCACCGCTTCTCCCGTTTTGAAATTTTCCGGTTTCAGTATCTTCAGATA
Organism: Dracunculus medinensis; assembly: GCA_900625125.1. NCBI lineage: Eukaryota > Metazoa > Nematoda > Chromadorea > Rhabditida > Dracunculidae > Dracunculus > Dracunculus medinensis. The sequence goes on along the minus strand of UYYG01001150.1, from coordinate 2,128,139 downwards.
TATTGTAAATGCTTACAATTATCATAATATATACATTAATACATTAATATTTTGTTTCAGCAATGTTACTTTGATCATTTACCAATGATGTGATATGAAATGATATTCTATAGGCTTTTAATTCAAAAAAATTTTTATCATTCAAAAATGGTGTTACTTTGGTAACCAGAAATAGAAATTATGGAGCTATTATAGTATGTGATTATATGGCAATTTGCAAATATTTCTTAACAAAAGGTAAATCATTAGGGGGCCTTGTAATAGATTAAAGTTGGAGCTATTGAGAGGTTACCATATACCCTGAGGGGTAATATGCTGATGTATTTAACAAAAGATATAGAAGACCGATTAAAAGGCATTTACCGCGAATATAATGCCTTTCTATTCAAATAAAAGAAAAAATCACTTACTGCCACTTAACTGCCATGTTCAATTTACCTTAATGCATCGAACGCTTGAAGAAATTTTATCCTCGTTTCCCACTAATTAATCTACTTTCATATTAGTTAGTTAGTTTCTTTTCCGTGATTTTTCTTCTTTACCATGGATCTTCGTGAAAAGCTTACCTTTTCTTATTTGTTCTTCTTTTATAAAAATGTTTTCCATGGTAATGATTTAGCTGATAATCGGAGGTAAAACAATTGGCGTTGTATCGAATTGTAAATAATTTTTTGCTTTTTAAAAATTAAGCAATCGTTCCAATTTTACATTTCCCGGCAAAATTATTAAATTTTTCGGATAAAATATGAATTATATGAAAGGAATTATAATCAGCGCATTTGCAAAATTTTAAGATGATGTTTCTTTGTTACTTTCAAATTAATTTCAAAAATTGTACGTCGAATAGAAATATTCAAATGAAAATCGCTTAAAGGTTTTAGCCAAGAAGTTTTTTTTGCGAAATTATAAAGCTATAACCATATGATTTGAAAGTTTCAACAAGTTTTGCTTAAGTTATAAATTGGGTAGAAGAAAGCGGAATGATGTGACTGTTGTCTAGTCTCAGCTTATTTGGTGAATAAAATGAAGAAAAACCTTTCAAAATTTTGCTGGAAAACATTGTTTGAGTTCTTTTCATTCGAGAACAACTTAATTATTTGCAAAAAAATATTTTAGAATCATTATTTATCTGCGAAATAATCTCGATTGGTATTATTTGAAACATCAATTTGATTTTTGCTACAATGCATCTTTTAAAATGAATAACTTGCAAATAAAAATAGAAATGTAAGGGAGAAATTGAAGAAGTATAAGTGTCGAAACAATTAACATGTATGTAAGGTTGCATCAAAAGATCTTCATATATATAGTATTTCATTTCCGAATATTATTATTCATGAGGTAATCGCTCACTTTTCATGCATCTTGAGTATGTTCGTAATGAACATTTCATCAGTCATCTTGTAATATTCAATTAGTACTAAAACAATAAACAATTAATACCTATATCGTGCCGAAATACTTATTTACAATGTCATTTGAATATTTGAACATAATTTGCATGGATTTATTTAAAATGGCATGATCAGTATGGCATCGCTTTGCACATTAATAGCTATTTCAGTTATTTAAGCTATTCAACACCACAGAAAGTATTTTATAATTGGTATCGAGCATTAGAAAACTAAAATATTATTGCAATTATTGCAATTTAGCATGGAATAGAATAGAGCTTTTAGGAGCAGAAACTAGAAGAAATAGGTATAATTAGGTTCATTTTTCTCACTTCAATTAATGTTATGTATAATGTTTTTCCATTTTTTTTCGCTAGTCCGAATCCTCTTAATCGCCAGTAAAATTTAAAACATCGTCATCAGTGGTCGTATATAAATGTCTTGTTCAACAATTTTCATGTTTATTAAGTCATTTAATTGTTTTTTTTCAAAAAATAAAAAGTTATATTTTTTTATGAATTTTATTTTTTGTAAATTTTATAATTTTATAAAATATGAAATATTTATTCAAAACAATTTTTATCATAGAATAATAGCAAACGATGCTATAAATTTTATTTTTTAAATAATAATCGACAAATTGGAAGAAATGCTAAGAATTGAAGCAAACAATAAAACTGTGTTAGCATATAAGATACTTAAACTTTATAAGAGCTGAAGTAAGCGATCGTTTTCTCGTCCACAATCGATTTCATTGTCCATAACATTTATATTAAATTAGACATTATTAAATTTTTGGTTTTAGCTTTGGGTTTTTTAGCTTTGGGCGAAGAAGCAGCAATATGATTAAAAAATGATTTTTTTTCTAAATCAAATTCTGTTTAAAAAAATATAGATAGCAACGATTCTTGCTCGAACAACAGGTTTTAAATTTGTAAAGGGATTGGTATCAAACAAAATTTTGTCATATTCTTATTTTCTTTCATTGATTTATATATTCATTTTTTAGCCCATTAGTCTTCATAACTTCAAAAATAGTTATGTGAAAGAATAGCTTGATTTGAAAATTTGCAATACACGTTGTAGGATTAGCTACTATTGTTTTGGATGATTAGCTGTCATTATTTACAGCGTTACATATCATTACGTATTTAATTTGTAATTCTAAGCAATGACCATTTCTTCGAAGATTTCTGTTAAAAGTGAAAAGTTCATAAAAATTGGCTTAAATACTTTTTTTAATAAATGGGCAATAAAAAAAGCAAAAAATAATTCACTCTTTTTTGATCAAAGATAATACGAGAAATTTTGATAATATTGCAAGTTGATGATAATAAATTATTATTTCTTTCATGCCAATATTTTTTTCAATTATATAATTTATTTTATAATCTATAGAAGACTATATAAATTATCTACTAGATTAATGATAAGGATCAATTTAATAATCTAACTGCAAGCAATTTCAATATACCTTAAAAAGGCATATGTTTCTCTCCTGCTGTGTTAAATATAATAGTTGTTGCATATTAATTTATAGACAAATATGTATAACATATGTTATGCGTATTAATTATAGATGGTCATTTTAATAATGCTTCAGTGATTTTATTAGTTTTATTAAATACAATTTCATACCGGAATCCACAATGATTTTTCGATGAAAAAATGAAATAAATACAGAAATATAAGCGAATTAATTAACTGTAGAATATATAATAAGAACAGAAATATTTTTATTATTCTGCTAATATACCAAATAATAAAGAGACAACGGAAAAACTTGAATTTTAAAGACATAGGTCAGTCAGTCATCGTTTATTATTATTATCATAATTATTATCATCATTATTATTGTTATTATTATTATCATTGTTATTGTTATCATTACTATTATTGTCACTATCATTGTTGTTATTATCATTATTATCAGTACTATTATTATCGTTATTATTATTTATTTATATTATATATATATATATATATATATATATATATTAACATTATTTATTTATCTATATTGAATAAAAAGTCATATTTAAAACGTAAATCTTGCAATCAGTGAGTTTTGCAATAAATTTTTCAATAAAATAATCATTCTTAACGTTTTTATTCAATAAAATCAAATAGCGTAAAATATTTTCTTTTTCAAAGTTTTATTCAAAAATAAAAAAAATTAGAAATAGAAGAATTCGAGTAAATCATTTAAAAAAGAAACCTTTACCTTTTATTAAATTTGATTTCGATTAATTTTCAAAAATAAAAATGTTTTAATACATATTTATATAAAAACTTTTTTCAATGAAAACAAATCAATAAATTGAAGTTATTTTATCGTATTTATGTTTAAAAAAAAATAATAATAAAGAGAGATCGAGAAAGGCAGAGACAAATCAACCAATCGAAACATTTGGCGACGCCCTCGTTTTAACGTTATAATAGATTTTTGTGAAGCGAACATCCAATGATATATTATTATTATTATAGATGATTTGTAATATTACGGTCAATGAATAAAATGTTGAGATGATGATTGGTACGAATGAACATATGAACCGATTCTTATTACAATGGTATTTATCCATGCAAGTTAGTTTATTCTTTTTTTTATCAATTATACATTATCTTACATTGTTTATTTATTTTTTTAAGTTCGTTCTTTTTTGTTTAATTTTATTTTTTTTTAAATTTTATTTATTATAAAAAAATTAACATAATTTCAAACTAAAATATCTTTAAAAAAAACGTTTTTTTTCTTACTGATTTAGCAGATAAATAAGTAAATTTTTGATATCTCATATGGCTGCCAGTATTTTTCATATATCGGCGAGAAATTTTTTCCGAGTAAGTTACTTGATAATCAAAGTAAAAGTGGATCGCTGGCAGCATTCGGAGTTCTTAATCGCAGATGAAGTCGAATCTTGATATCTCAAAATGACAATCTAAGCTAATAATCGACTGTCTTGTCTCTAATTCAATAAATAAACTAAAATTGAAGAAATTTTCGAAAAATTTTTTATTTTTTAATAGATTAGAAGAATTATAATTATTTTTTATCACAGAAAAATTTATTTCTAAAGAATTTTTTTCCGATTACCGAATGTTGCAATATAGAAAATACAACTGAAAAGTATAGCATTAGTTAATTTTACTACGTTTTTCCTTAGTAATTCAACAAGTTGCAAGAAATAGAACAAAATTCAAAAGTTATTTTATTTCTATTCTGTGGAATATAAGCTTCAATATTTCGCTTTTTTTAGAACATTCGTAGTTCCAATAATGTATATTTTTACGCACTTATTTATTTATTGAATTTTGTGATAATGAGGATCTCATTTAGTTGAATATGGGATACGATTAGTTTCATCATTTATATACTTCTTTAATTATATGCATGCATATAATATGTAGATGAAATTCCATGCACATTTTCAAACATGCATTTATTTATTTATTTACGTAATCGAGATATTACGAAAAGCTTTGTTTTTCTTTTTTTTAAAAATATTTATGCATTCGATAGCATTGATATTTATAATTATTATAATCCTTCAACTAATCTGTGGTTCGCCGCTGATAAACTAGTAATTAACAAATTAATAAGAAGAATCAATTTATTTAAACTTATAATAAACATTCATTGCATCTTAAAGCAAATGTGAGAATTCAGGGTTTTCGGAAATTTTATTAATACCCATTCACTTAATCTTCTATGGAAATTTTTATGAAACGAGATCTTAATTATTCATTTTTTATTGGATCACAATAATATATTTCGCTTTTTCTCATAGATTTCTAATAAAATGGTGGAATGGGTTGTTGTGCAGATTACTATATTGAAAGCCAGAAGTTCAGATTCCATCTCTGATAGAAGCAAGCACCAGCGATTCACCTGTCGCTGAGAGTAACGACAAAATGAGCCTGGCAAAAATTTTACTGCACTAATAATCACTGAATAGAAAAGAGATCTTGCTCTGGCATCTAAAAAGCTGATAATTATAATCCGAATAGTTTTTTCCAAAAGAAAAGCTACGTGAAGTAAAAGTAATTAGATGTCATTTACATGCCTATTGCTTTTAAAATTTAGTCTTGTGTAAAAACTTTCTTCTTTCTGTTTGTCTTTATACATGTTACTTCGCTTTTTTTAAATTTTTCAGACAAATATTCAAAGGAAGCCAAAAATGAGGTTAAAGATGCATTGAGGATAATCTAATAAATAAATGAATAAAAGGTCAGCATTTGCGGGTTATGAATAAAACCGCTTATATGTGAACTATACTGGGAATCCAAACTATTCTAAGGTTATAGTGAGGATTAAATGAATGAGATTTGGAAGTGCATGTATTTGTCTTTATCTTTAAAATCTTAAAAGTGATCTTTGCTGCAAAATTTTTCTTCATAACAGATTTTTTTTCTCCGTTACCTCACTTTAGAAGTTAATAGCCTTAATATTTATGATTTCACGCACCATTTATCACTAATTTCAGATAAAAACCATGCAGTTCAAAAGCAAAAGTTTCAAATTTTATCCGATTCTATCTACAATTCGGATAATTTATACCAGAATTCCATTTTCAGTCTTGTGTCGCTAAGAAAATTTAATATCCAATGTTACAATTATATACTTAGCTATAAAACAATAAATTAAATGTACAGAGCATCATTTTTCATACTGAAGCTAATATTCCTCAAAAATCAATCAAGTCGCTAGTTTTTATACATAACGAAATTTTCAAGATTGAACGCTTGTGAATTTTGAAGCATACATCGCAACTAACTGAGCACATTTGAAAATTAATTTAGATCGATAATAAAGAATATGATTCGGTAAGAAGATAGCTGATGCTTTCCACGTTTTTAAACTTAAACTTGCCATTACGAGATGGAAAAAATTAAAATTCATTTGGCAGGACAGAATTATTATAGGTTGAAATTATTCATTTAATGATATTTCTCAGCAATATGTATGTTATCGCCATAAAAAAAAGCCTCTATGTGAAATACCAATGTTCTTCAAGATTAATCCATTTCAATCCAATTCATTAATTGGATAGCTTAACAGTTGATAACTTTAAAATAATGATTCGCTATAAGAAAACATAATTTTCTAACCTTTAAAGTAAACCTTTTTGAATGAAAATCGAATGAATGAAAAACAGAACACAGTTCGCGTACAAATAAAGTTTATTATGCATTTTATCGAAATTTTTGCTTTTTCTTCTCTATTTTTCTTTTGCTAAGAACGCTCACCAAATCTGCTTACGATGGTTCGTCTGGTTTGCTGGATCAGACCAATTTTTCCAAGAAGCCACTTGGCGATAAAAGTGTAGGTAGTCTCCAAAATCATCTGGATTTTTGAAAGACGGATTTACTCTTACCAGAAGTGGAGCACGAGCATTTGTGTTCCAAAATGAAGGCAACAACAAAGTGAGCCATTTTAGCTCATTTGATCGATTCATATATTCATATATTCAATTCCAATCTAATCAAAAAAACCGCCATCAGTTTTTGTGCTTTCACAGATTGAGATAGCATATTTCTGAATTTTGCCTCTTTAATTCTCATTATCTGTAGCCTATTAGAGCGATGAGCGATAGGAAAAGTCCGCACTTCATTTCATTGAAAATTTTTTATGAAATTTCGGTTTTAATCTCTAAGATTGATATTATTTATATATGGCGTCAATAATTGTGCCCGACGATGCATGATTATTTGAGGGTTTCAATAATCATATCAAAATTATATCAAAAAACTTGTCGGAAGAAAAAATTTAAAATTTAACGTTGAATAGCCAAGCTTGATTTAAGCAGCGGTGCTATTTTATCTGGCCAATTTTGTTGCAAAATTTTCTTCTATCACACCGACAAGATACCATAATCTATTTTCTGTGATCGGTTGACATAGAACTTTTGGCTTTTACCGTCATTGATTATTTAATTAAAAGGTTCCCATTGACATTTATGGTTCGATTATGTTAGGTAAGGCTGATTTTGAAGCCGACTTTCATCCGCTTCCGGTGCTTCTTCTTTTAGGAAAGCCTTAACCGAGTCAACAATGACTACAATGTCGACCAGATCATGCAGTAAAGAAGCATTCTCTGGCTAGCTGAAAACAAATCGGTATTTTATGGCAATAACTGACAGTGACAAGTGCATTATATTTTATACCAAGTGATGCTCCTTTGTCGCTGATACATATTATACGATATCTTTAAAACTGAATCGCATTTATCACTTTCGAGTGATCACTTCGGGACAAACACTATAATTCTGATTAAGAACAAAATGCAGCTGGTGCTCAACCCATCTACCAATATCTCTACTTCAAGAAACTTCATCTTTTCATACTGGTCTCATCTCAATATTCTACATAATGGAATCAGCTAAAACAGGAATCGTAAATGCTGTTGACAAAAAAAATGACATAAATTTGTTTAATTTAAGTTATAATTAATGATATTTATTTTGCGAGCCCTCTAGCACATATTTGAAAGAATTTCATCATTAATATTGTAAATAATATAGACATTATAATTATTAACAAATCTTAAAAATTGATGATTTTCGCTTAATGAGGAATGGTTGTTGTTTTTTCTTTTCAATTTTTTCACATTTTACTATTTTATGTAATACAATTATATAGTATACAAAATATACAAAATGTAGATGTAATACTTTTTATCCAATATGCGATATATCGTTATCGCTTAAATTCAAGTTTCTTCACAAATTCTTAATGAAAAACAGAATGGGAAGATTTTTCCTTAATTCCTTTGCATATAGTGTTGGAAGAATTTCAATTTTTTAAATGCTTTTCAATTTTTCTTTGGAATACATTTGATGAATAATATAAAACAATAAATTCCTTTAGAATATGTCACAAAACAATCCTCTATTTCCGCCAACTCGTCCATTTTTCCAAAATTTTCCTGGATTAAGCCAGCCAGAAACGTCAAATGTTACACCAGAACAGGTGAATTTTTTTTTGGAAATGTTAAGAATTTGGTGTTTCTCAATGATTTTAGGTTATATAGACATCTTATATACATATATATATATATATACAAATTTTAGGTGTAGAAAGTTTAATCAGCTTTCATCAGTTAAGAAAATTTGAAATATATTATTAATTAATGACTAATGGCAAGATCAAAATTACATATTATCTCGTTTAAATAATAAGTATTATCGAAATGAGAATTTAATGATAGGATAAAATGGTTAATTGTATGGATAGAATACTTCAAATTCTTTATAGGTAATCAAACTTTGTGAGCAGTTAGAAGAATGTGGCAATGTTGAACGGTTAGCTGCGTAAGATTTTAACTTTTTTTTCCTCAAAAATATTTGTACTTTGGATAACAATCTCTTCGCCTAGTTCAAGTATAAGATGCTCTAAGCATATTGAAAGAATTTTCATAATTTGCAGCCATTATTTCATAAATGTTTAAAAAACCATGATATATTGCCATAGCCATTTGCAGAGTCATAACAAATGAATGGAGTATATTGTATTAACATCAAATAAAATTGTTATTCAATAATTTCAGCTTTCTCTGGTCATTAGCTCATCAAGCCTCGCATAATGAAGAAATGAATAATGTATTGCGGAATCATGAATCTATATTGCGAGCCAGAGCACTTGTCGCCTTTCATATGGGCAATTTTCCAGAATTGTATCGTATATTAGAGTCACATAAATTTACAAATGGATCACACAGTAAGTTACAAGCAATGTGGCAAGAAGCACATTATCAAGAAGCGGAAAAGCTTCGTGGAAGGTTATTACTCTAAACAGTATTAAAAATAAATGATTATTGAGGATTTTCGTTTTTTTTATAATAGAAAAATATATTTTCTTCACAAACTTGGATTGTAGCAAAAATTTCTAACTATAATCAAAAAATTTTACACTATTTCCGCCAAGTTAACTCCAGATACTTCGATAATCTATAATGAACTTTGGAGTAATTGCCAGAATTTTTCAAAATGCTTGGTAAATCTTGCTGAAATCGCCTCTAAATGATGAAGAAAAGTGATAAAATTTGAAATTCAGGCCGTTAGGACCAGTCGATAAATACCGCGTAAGAAAAAAATATCCAATGCCACGGACAATATGGGACGGCGAGCAAAAAACGCACTGTTTTAAGGAGCGAACCAGGTATTCTTTTAATATTTTGTCGAAAGTTTTTTTAGCATCCAATGACCATGAATGATTAAATTATGAAATTCATTATGGATTATTTTTTACAGTCGCCAGCTACTATTTCGCATTAATTTTAAATTATTTTAGATCAAATCTTTGCTTTTAACTGGCTTATCACATTTGAATTTTTCAATTCCTTTCGCAAATTCGATAGAATATTAAACTAATTATAAATTGCAAGTTGAAAGAATCGTTAGGAATAATAAGAAATCAGTAAATGAAAATTCTTAAAAACTGCACTAAGAAGGCTAGGAAAATAATGCATTTTAAAATGGGCAATGGCCACATGACTTGGATATTCGAAATATTTGATCAGTTTTGTAAAATTAAAGATCCTTATTACGTGAATGGTACTTACAAGATCCATATCCAAATCCGAGTAAAAAAAAGGAACTAGCTTCGAAAACGGGTTTAACAGCGATGCAAGTGGGTAACTGGTTCAAAAATCGACGACAGAGAGATCGAGCTGCTGCCGCAAAGAATAAGTAAAATTTGTATTTTCTTTTGGTAATTTCAGAACAATCAATTTTCTTAACATATAATTTTTAATAATTAGTAATAATTAAATAATTTTTAGAATTTTTTAATTTTCCAGCTGATCATTTCTTAGTGAATCAATGTTAGCAAAAAATTCTAATATTCATATATATTGAGAGACCGCAGTTTTTTCTTCAATATTTCTTCTTTATATGATTATATTTTATTAAATTCTTATTAGTGCAAAAATTGTTCAATTTAGCTGGAAGATCATCTTAGCAAGGCCATGAATAAATGTTTTGATAGGTCAAAACAATTATGACAATATCCAAATAGTTTATTCATTCCCGATGAACTGACCCAATAAGACTATATATATTTATATATGGATATATCTATCGTGATCAATGATATTCCTTGACTCTTTCATTTTTGGTCGCACCGAAGATTTATTAAGAAAAATAGCAATATATTGCATTATTACCTTCATCAAAAACTCGAATACTAAAAGAGGCATTAAGTTAATGAGGATTAAATCAATCATGCGATAAATTATCGACTATATAGTGAAGTAGTTTAAAGTGAACTGATCTGACGACCACTCAGTTTAAAACAAATGCAAGTGCAAATTCAGAAAGATTTGAAAACACTGGTTTGATACAGCTCCTTGCCTAGTTAATAGCTACTTTTTCTTAATAGAATCATGGAATCAGATTATTTGCTTACATAGGTTAGGATAAATTTTATATTTACGATGTCTTTTTTCGGTCTTTCTGGATTTTTCTTATGAGTTTAATAAAAAATATAATTCACATAAAAGACTTAAATCTGAATGCAAATGCCAGTATATTCCTATAACAGGAAGCGGAGCCTCTTACATTCCTATAGTAGGAAGAGTAGCCTCTAATCTTTAAATCAATTTTGAATTGTTTTTGAATATACCAGTCTCATTTCAATGGTACAAGAAGAATAAGTTCATTCTTGTTTTTCGAAATTTTCATCCATTAATTCTTCAAAAAGCAAGGCAATATAGCTTTTATCATATTTAGTTATTTAGATGATCACTGGAATTATAACATAAACGCTTCATTACAATAGAACTCGTTTTTTTTCGATAGGATACTGAAAATTCGATAATTGACGTTGTAATATAAACGTATACTTTATTCCTTTGTAATGTCGTAGTTTAATCAATTTTAAATTGATACTCAAAAAATATTATTTATGATAAATGATAACTATAATTTATATTTTCTTAGCGATCATTTTCACTGATAATATGTAAATCTATGCAGATATTTTATTAATTTAGTATTCTAAATATTAATTTTATTTGCTTCAATAATCAAAAATACCTCACCTTTTTTTTATACTATTTATACTATTATACTATATTTTTTGTACAAAGTACTTTTTTTAATAAGTGGGACGATCGGCAGTTAAAAAAAATAAGCTACTCAGTTTTTCATGCATTTTTTCATCTCAATTTCAAAATTCATTTCAATTTATTTGAAAATCGAATAATTTAATTAGTATATGCCATGTATATTCGTGCAGACTATATCATTAGACTATATTAGTCACGCTGAATTTATGAATTTCTTTTTCGTTTAGATCGAAAAATTTAGAAGCTTGAATTCATTGATAAATGTGAATTAAGTTTATCGTAATTGTTTTGGTAGTTTAACAAATAAACTAAAAAGTTAAGCAAGAAAATTTGTGAACATTTAATTTATAAAATTAGCAAATAGCTTCAACAATTTGAAAATATCTCATAAATTACGTCTCATGAAAAATATATTTTTTGATTTTGAAATGTACTAGAGAGATATTATTGCTATTGTTAATTTCAATAGAAATAGACGAGAAAATAATAATAAGGATAATGGAGTCAACTTTCTAATTTTCTATTAAAAATGAATCAACTGAAATATGAAAACCAGAAACGATGAAGAAGGCATTAAAAAGACCTTGAATACTACTTTTCGGAATATTAAGCCATCAAGTTCATTCACTTCTCATAATTATTTCAAAATATATTAATTAAGGGAAAATATATTTCTCAAAATTTTTCCACATTTAAAATCTTTAGAACAGGATCGTATAAATTTAAACTATTGCCTTTTAATCAATTTCAATCAGATCATTTCTATTCATTACTGTACCCTTCATATTTTCATGTATTTGCTAATATTACTATAAATATGACAACATTTGTTAAGATCATTGTTGCCTTCAGACTTCAGGCTGAAATTTTCTCGACATGACAAGTGTGCTCGGCAAAGAGTTAGACGAAGAACTCTAAAATAGCCCATAAATCAACTGAAATATGAAAACCAGAAACGATGAAGAAGGCATTAAAAAGACCTTAAGGCCCATAAAATAATTAACTTAACCAGATTTAGGATGTAAGTTCGTAAATTAATTTTCTTTGGTATATATTTTTTTTGCAATGAACATTTCAAGATTTTCATTGATGACAAAAAATAAGGATTTTTGATTTCAGAGCAGAATTATCAAAACAAGATCATGTTTCCTGTTATCCATACTTGATAATCATCGGCTTTCAGAAATTCCATAATCGTATTGTAGCTGCTCTATAGCCTGTAGGAGCAGATGCGAAAATAATAATACAAGATACAATAATATAATAAAAATATAAATATAGACATAATAAAAATAATGAAATAATAAATTATTTAAGGATATAACAGCAAATTAATATGTGATGCAGATAATGTATAATTTTATTTTAATGGATATCATAGAGCATTTAATCTTCAGCTTACCAAATCACTCACTGCCTTCTTTACCGTGTTAATAGATAACAGCATAAAACTTACTAGTACTTTTATCATCTTATGTCAACCTTTTTTTGGACCTACCGTATCGATTTCAATTAGATTACCGTAACTCTAGAGAACTAGAGTTTGTCATGAAAACGGGTTGAATTACACAAATAAAATTCATTCGACGGCGAATTGAAAATTATTTACGATGAAAGAAAATTAGTTGAAAATCTGACGAATTACTCCTCGTTGAATTCTTATTTTTTTCTTTCAAATTATCATCAGATGGATAATTTAACATTCGTTGAAAAACGAGAATGATTATTGTACAAACTTCCTTTCGATCGTTCAATCATTAAACTGAGCTTGTTTAAATGTTTCTTTTCCCTTTGCATACATTAATTCCTATGATCAAAAAAAGAAATCTATTATTATAAGAATATTAACCAACACTAATTACTTTTCCCGAGGAAAATTTTTTATGTGGTGATAGGAATATTTCACAAATATTCCTATCACAAATATTCTTTTGTATTTTTTATAATATTTCCCAAATAAATATTTATTTATGTTTAATAATTTATTGGTGGTGTTTTATAACAAAAGGGCGAACAGTAATTATGACACCAAAATCAATCAGCCATTAACCATATAATTAAATATATTTTTCACATCAAATTATTATCCATATCATTTCGATTTCAACTTGATGATTTACAAGATACAACTTATTTTCTAATAAGCTATTAGCTATTTTGAAAATTTTATTAATTCATCGTCAGTAGTAGAAAAACTAATGAAAAATGGTCAAATTTCAAGAATTAGAACAAATGCCTTATAATTCATCTGAAAATACATCCTTCATTATATTTGAATTTTTGAATTTTCCAATATCTGTATCGTTTTTTATCAAATAGATTTGATTATAATATAATTATCAATTATTAATCAATGAAAATATCTATTAATCAAAAAAGTTTGATAATACGATTTTTTTTCAAATTTTTTAGTTCATTTAACTTTTGCTTTAGGGCAAATGGATTGGACGGTGATAAGATAAGTACTCAATCAATGAATTCCGATGACTCTGAAATCGATGATGATGAGGACGATGAATTGTTTTCTAATTCTATCGCTTCTAATAATTCAGAAGGCGAGACGGCAAAGGCAAGAGATTTAACCTCAAAAAATGAAAGTCAGTTGCCTTCAATTAATTCATTCGATCCGATGCGATTAGATCCATTTCGATTGTTTTTAAATCGGAATCTTAATTCAGCGCTTCAGTCTGGTTTTAACCCGGTTCATCAAGCGACCGCAATGTCCCTACATCAACATTTAACAGTGCCATCAATTTCTTGTCAATCGTTGCAATCACCATCATCACATGCATTATCATCACTCCCGCTGCAACAGCAAAAATTTCAACAAAATCGAACCCAGCAACAACAAATTACAAACCAACCGCACCAACAGCAAACAACGTCTAATAAACGCTCAAAACTTTTGATCGATGAAATATTAAACTTAAAATCGAGCTGTCCCGACAAGCGTTCATCAATTAACGAAAACAGTGATGATGACGGCAATCTATTAGATCAGAAAAACGCTGATAAAGGAGATAAAGGAGAAAAAGATGGCGGCTCTATCGAGAATAATTTTGTTGAGAAATGATATTCCACAAAAGAAAATACGACTATTTGTTAAATTTTGGGTGAATAATGCTCAAAAAAATGTTAATGAAATTAATAAAAACAGCAAATTATTGATTTCTTAAAATATATTTATTTAACTGGTACTTGACATAAATGAAAGATTTTTGAGGCTCAAAGTAGCCTTTCGAGTTGTTCCATGATAGATTAAGAAAAAAGGATAAAAAACTTTTTGCTGGGTGAAATGAAGAAGTGCGAAGTGGAGATTAGTGGAAAACTGTGAAAGATTATGTCCATTAAACACCGTCTGTCGCATTTACATTTGGAATTCTATTGTTTATTTGGGTAATCTATAATACTGGTTACAAATCAGTGAAGACTGAGAGAAGATAAAGATAAATATAAGAAGTGGAAAAGAAAACTTATTTAATGTTTTTCGCTTTTTAATTTTTTTCTACGAAAACGACATTGTTAATTTGAGAATTAAATCGCGATTAAATAGATTAAATGGTCTGAGTTTTAGGTCCAAAGTTCTGGAAGGATTCGTTCTCAAAATCTGGTTTTTCAAGACAACGCTTCTTAGACCATAATCTACGGCAGAATCTACAAAACAATAGGGCTAAGAAACTTAATAGTGCAATGAAATTTCTTATCACCTTCGCAATCATTCAGTTTCATCCAACAAGAAGTTAAAAAATTTGAACAATTCGTGGGCTTCAATAATTAAACGATAAATTGTATATATCGCAAATGATTTTGCTGGTCAATTGCTATAAATGATCCAACTGGCATTATTATAAAACCGTTTTTAATGTCGGTATGGAAAAAAATAATTGTGCAGTACTTTCTTTGTAAATTAGATACTCAAATTTTTGGATGCTTGAAATGATCACCTTTTTTGCTATCAATTGAACTGATGTCGAGCGAAAAATCTGAAATTTAGCAAAAAAGTTATTTTCATTTAGGTAATTGAAGGTCAGCTCAGTTTTCCGGTAATCTCTCCTTATCAAAACGTCACTGTTTTAATGTTCATCACTCTGATTGAGCACATTTGAACCCTCGAAAAAATTTGTATTGTTCCACAGAACAGCTTCACAGTGGTGCTGGACTTATCAATCTCATCAGTATAATCATCCCTACCAAAAGTGATTGAGGTTAGCTTTTTTATTAAGTAATTACCTTCTAGAAACTTAATATTCTATGAACATGAGATATTCTGTTCAATATGTATGAATGGTGCTGCAGTCAGTTGTTGATTATTTCGTCATTGTGATGCTATCAATTTCTCCAACTTTCATTACTGCAACAAAATATAATAATAATGAATTCTTCCATAGAGGTCATTTGATCTCATTTTTCTTCTAAATTATATTGTTGACAAATTTAATAGAATTTGAAAATTGGTAATAAATATAAGTTAAGTTTTTATGAAATGTTAGTGATAAAGCAATAAGGTGTAACAGTTTTTGAAAAGATTCATTGTATTTAGCTGCTAAATAAATGTATAAATTTTTAAAATTTTATCTTATAAACGTTTATTTCCCTTAAAACTTTTTGAGCTAAAAATATAAAAACGTTTGTAGCGATATAACATTGGCTTATAAATGGCTTAATTTTCATAAAATCGAAAACAATGGAATTTAATTAGATATTGTGTTACAATTAATTTGTTTTCCTTGTTTTGTCATTTGTTGTGTGTATATTAATTATAGGAATATTGAGAAAATAAAATATTTCAGATAAATTCATCGATGTGAATAGGCTTGCAAATTTTGAGTGAAATATAGAATGAGGTTTAGATTAGAGACCTATTTATCTACGCAGTAACTAACTCAGTTGATCGATTGAAAAATGCCTAAGCGGATAATCTCTATTAATTAAAATGCAAATACAAAACAATGCTTGATGTTTAAAATAAAACTTAAAAGATACACATCACATAAATCGCATTAGGTGATTTCTCGAGATTATTCTAATCTTTCGATAATAAAATTCAACTTTCAATATATTACATCTTCTAAGCATACAATTTTACAGAATCATGCAATAGTCTTTAATATATTTTTGGTAATTTCTACTTTAGATTTGTCTCCTTCTTATCATAAAACGTCACATAATTAATTAATTCAATTTATCAGTTTCTACTAATTTTGATGAAAAAATTTTTCTTCTATATATATATGCATAATAAAATAATAAAATAAAATGAGTGAATAAGCAAAAGTTCGAAATTAAATTTTATACTGCCGGATAATAGTTGAGTATCATCAGCGACATCATGCCTCATCATCGCATCAATTTATCTGAATTGAGATGGCATTTGTCATTATTATAAAGTACATATAACATAAAATGCTCATTAGTGACCGTATAAGAGCGAATACACTGAATAGCGCATGCTCAATTATACTAATTGATTGAATTTAGCACATTTTTATGCAAAATGCTTTTCATCACAATAACATATTATCGTTAATGATCTTTATATTGACAACAATCGCCTTTTCTATAAAAATCCCTTCTGGCAGTTATCGTCTTTTATTGATCCTTCAATTATTTCAGTTATTACCTTGGAATATTCGTTAAATATATAATATTTGTTAGAATGCAATATTCTTCTAAGCAGAAAAAATTGTTTTTTCTTCGCCAGTAATAATGAATGCAACTTGTAGTGTCGTATTCCGTGTTCATGGAGAATAGCAATAGCAATCTTATTGAGTTGATAGGGAAAGATTCATATGTTTTCCCGAACAACACTCAGCTTTAATCATTCGTCAGACTCGTTTCTGCCTCCAAAATATGCATCGCTTCTAGTATTTTTAAAAATAAATACCTCTTGCAAAAATTTTAATGGTTCTCATTTCAAGTGATTTTCGAATTGAAAGGCATTCTCATAAATGTTTCAAGCAAAAAATTATAGATTTTGAATATCAATTTAATTGTTATAAATGCGAAATGAATCAAATCTTGAACAAATCTCATTTCATTGCATTTTTTTCCTGAGATAACATTAGTTAAACCGATTAAATCGATTTCATCATCATCTAAAGCATTCATCATGCCTGGTTGGATCTTTTGCTCACTAGAATGAGGCTCTTTCGCCCGAGAAACACGGAAAGATGAAAGTTAATCTTTCTCAAGCTCAAGTTCGGTATTTGAGTCGCAGTTATGTACCATCTTAATAATTTGATATGAATCTACTTTTGAACGAGTATATTTATTTCTTATTTAAGTAATGCTACGGTGTTACAGTTGCGTAAATTGCTTTCCATTTGTTTTAGTTTTAATTAATTTGAATCGGAACTGCTCGAGAAAACTTTCCTTTTATTTTTAATACTTAGACAATCATATTTTCCTCTCGCATCTTTAGAATAAGTTATTTCGCTTCATTCCTGTTTCATTTAATTCTCGTTCAGCGTTCATAAAGCGTTGTCTTATTTTGTATCTTGGAAGGCGATTTTTTTCATTTTCATGCAGCGCATCTTTTGCAAAATTCAGAAATTCAAAATTCAGAAGGGTTTTTAAAAAAACAAATATTGTGAAGGATTTTTCGTAGAAAAACAGTCAATATCAATCTGCAAACTATTAGTTGTATGAAAATCTTCAGAAAAATCGGTATCGGTCAAATTTAATGAAAACAGCGTTGCCAAATAACTGATCTTTTCGGTGGTTATACAAATAGAAAAAAAAGCATCATTTTTCACTTTTGGCTAATTCTTATAAGAAAATTTTTTATAAGAAAATCCTACTGGTTGTCTATAATTTTTATTTTTTTTTGGTTGCAATTTGTTTATTTTCTTCATTCTGCGTGTTACATCTGCGATGGCATCACAGCATTTCATTTACTTAGAGCGATATTCATAGACATAAAATTGCATGCTTCTTATTTCAGATTTATTTTTTACGAAAACAATCCAAAGATTTTGAAGGAAAACCTGTGAATTCGATCGACTACAAAATATGCGACAAAGAAAATGGCGAAGACTTTCTAAAACACAACATCTTAATGGATTTTTCGCCAATGTAAAGAATCCAAGCAAACGACAAAACAATCAACTCAAACTTGGATTGTAAATTAACCAAATTTTTTTTTGTTTATTAAGGAAAAAGTGAATAGGATTCGTATCAAATAACTCATAAGAAACATTTTGGTTGTTTGAATCTCTGTGGTCGGATCGACTTAAGGATTAATAATATCAAATTTAAATAGTCCAGATTTTTGGAGAAAACCATTTTCTTAGCGATTGATTTTTTTAGCCTGACACGTGGAAATACTTATAGCGTGGTTACTATCTATTAACTATTACAGGAACGCCAAAAAGTGGTACTTATCAAGAAAGTGAAAATTGCCACAATTATACATTTTTTCTTCTTTTTCTTCAAGAAATTTCATTTTAATTTTAATAAAACTTTTATATTGTTTTCTTTCGTAAAAAAGCAAGTCATTTAATCAAAATTTGGAATTATTTTCTGTGCTCTGTTCTCAAAATAAATTAGCGATTCAAAATAACCAAATTTTGTTGAAACGAGATCGCCAATGGAAATTTCTTTCCATTATTATTTCCATGAAAATCTTAGAATATTGGAAATTAAGTGCAATCAGAAATTTTTCCAAATTAGAGCAGTGGGCACATGCGAAAAAATACAACTAAGTGAAATATGAAATCCTGGCTTTTCACTGTGGATTGAAACCATTTGATATGCTTCAAACTCTGGTTTTTGAGAAAACCTCTCGCCAATCTTTTCTTCAAATACTGACTTATCGTTCCTGAGACTCCACTAATTTCCTTCAATAATCCGCCTAATATACCTAATTGCTATAATTTTTTTTGCCACACCTAGTAGTTTTTTAACCACTTAGAACTTCTTATGGTTCCTTAACATCACTAAGACGCAATATATTTCCTTAGCGCCCCTTTAAATCTTTCTACTTTTGCCATGTCTAATTACCATTTTCTTAAGCTTCATTTCTTACTCATCATTCTCCATCAAAAATCCTTCTGCATCTTCTTGCCACAACCTCTTAATAACACCAAAATCTATTTGAATTTCTGGAACATTTTCCGATTGTTCCGTTGCAGCTCCTTAAAATCATTCATAATTCTAACTCTATTACAAGAATCTTAGAACTAAATATTATTTATACTTTCTCCAAAAAAAGAATTTTCCTTTTATTTTCGCTTCTTTCGGTTGTTACGACGAAAGAAGTTTGAATTTCTAATTTATCTTTAATATTTTTGTAGTCTTTAATATGAAATTTATACATCTAAATTGCCCTAATTCTAAAACAAGTCATCATAGAACAGGTAATATAATGAAGAAAAATTCTTTGAAGGATTATGATAAGCACTGCTACCGAAGAAGTGCAACGAAAAATGAAGAAATTCAAGAGGGTATAATAGGGATTTGACGAATATGAAGGCAGAAAGCAGTATGACGAAGCACAGATGTTAAGAAGTGAAGTGGTACTAAGGGGTCTAGTACTAAGGGTTTGAAAACAATATTAAACGACTACAGAAGAGGAGGCAGTCCAAATCTAGTAATTTCTTGTCTAATCTAGTAATGGCTTCTTATGCCTTCTTATTCTAACAGGTTGCCAGTTTGGCTGGCTTCTATGGCGACAGATAAAACATTTCCAAACCTTGCTGATCCGATGGTTTGCCTGAAATAATACAAAATATCTGTTGACAGTAGCTACTACTCAAAAAAGTAATTAATTAATAATTAAAATACGATATGCTTTTTACAAAAAGTTCTCAAATTGTAGATTTATAGTAAAACACAAAATTTTACCAGCCGATCCTCATAAGTCTCTTCCACCTATCATTTCTTATCCAATTCTTCTTCCCTAGCTTCAACGTCGGCAATCATTAGAAGCTTTTTTAGGTTTGGCTTAGGCAGTAATAATCGGTCGGCTTATTGTTAATCGAAACTTCAAAGCAATTTAAAAAGCATAATAATTAATTTATATGACGACCAGAGGGAAACCATTATCATCCAAATGACCTTTGGCTGACCGAATCTTTAATGGAAATACATTCGTTAATACAAATGAGATAATTGATGCGTTTAGCTCTCACTAAAGATAGGATTTGTTTTTGCAATGACAATAAAGTATGAGAAATTCATGAAGAAATTCGTGATTTCTGAAAATATTTGCGGATATATTCATGGGGACTAATGAAAAATCTACGTAAATGATGATGAAAAGGAAATTTTTCAATGATTTTTCTTCAAAACAGTTCAATCTATATATCAACAAATATATATCCGATGCATGTTTCATATGGCTGGCCTTAGGCTGCTTTTTTCAATTCAATTCAATTCAAAGAAGTTCCATCATTTCATTTTTAATTCACTGTTGTTAGTTGGTAATCAATCCGCATTTTAGTTTAATGCAGGGAGCTTAATATCAAATTTTTTCCTTAATATGCTTCCACCAACAAATTAACTTAATTACAAGCGTTTCATATAAATGAAGGAAGCGTCGCACCTATGAAAGAATAAAATAATTTTTTTGAAAAACACTTAAAGCAATACGACCAAAGTGATTCAAATGAACAATTATTAACTAACTAATGTGATTATAATACATTGTTTTTTAAAAGTTATTTGAATAAATCTTTCTTATCAGTCGAAACGAACGAATTTATGAAAAATGTCGATGAAAATCATTAGAAACCAAATGATGAAATTAAATTCTTGAAATATGGCGAAAAAAAAATAAAAGAAAAACCCGAAATCATTAGTTTTCACTCATTTCCTGGCGCTTTACTCTTATGAAATATAATTTTTGTGGTACATTTATGGAGCATTGGATCTTATCTACTGAAAAGTAAAGTTTTACCTTTAATCTTTAGTCTTTGCAATCCATTCACTTCGATATCGCTTGCAATCAAAAATATTTGTTAATATAAGCAAAATCTGCATAAATATAGCATTGAAAATGATTTTGAAAACGAAGAGGCGAAAATATAAAATTTCTTTTTTTCCTATTTTATGCATTATCTATCTTCTTGTTTTAATCTTCTTGTTTTAATTTAAGATTTTTGATTTTAAAATCATTTCTCTATTGGAAGCAATGAAATTATCTGCCTCGTGGCTTAGATGTGATAATTCGGCATTTCTCGGTTATCTGATATCGTAACCAGCGATATTTTGAGGGGATGCTTTTGGGGATTCCACTGTTTTTTCTTTCAATTTTCTTTTCTGTAGTATATAATTTCTTGTAATTATTATTTGCACCAAAACTATTTCATAGGCCATGAATTACAATAATCTATTTTATTCGCTTTTTGTAGCCTTAATCTTCTCCTTACTTTTTTCTTAGCCTCAGTTATCTCACCAATAAGTGAATTTCACTGCGAACAAATAATCGAAAAAGTACAGATAGTGAATGCTCAGAAAAAAATTCATAATTTGTGATGAACCTCTCGTGCCAAAAGAATATAATTTAAAAAATCAAAGAAAGCGCTTTCGGATAAAACTTGCATGCTGCTAGCCTATAACAATACCATACAACTTCGATAGTCGTTCAGTTCGCGGTATCGTTCATCATTGTCAGCATTAAAGGATTTAAATTCTACCAGTCAGTAAAATTTATAGCAACTGAACTTTTATAAATTACTAATAAAAAATAAATAAAAAGTGAATTACTATGAACAATTAAATTTAAAGTATTTGATAACTCGTAATAAGTACAATCGATAAATTATGATTTACTTTTATAAAATATTCTGAAACGCCTGTCTTGTTTATATTATTTATAATAATTAATTAACAATCGTCTATTGCTACATGATTTTTTCATTAATTATTTATTGTTATTATTATTGCCCTGAAAAATTATTTTGAAAAAGTTTTTTTCTTCTCTTATGTTATAATTTATTTTACTAAGTTATTATGGGATTTCTCTTTTTGCTTCACCTTCTAACAACTTTCGCTACTATTGCCTAGGTTGGCTAAGTTGGCTGTGGAATTATTGTTATTATTATTATAAATAGTTAACTCGATCGACTGAATTACTTTCTTGGAAAAAAATTCTTCTCAAAAAGAACGTTTATGATATTCAATGAAAGGATTTGAGTTTATTCCGAGTCTTAGCGGATTACTTTTTGTTTTCCTTTTTTTTAAACAATCAAAATGAATGAAATGCATATAAGTAAAGTTTGGTCAAATAAAGTCAACTTTTTATGAATGAATAAAATTCGTTCCGCAGTGAATGTTTTGTCGTTGTAATCGCTGTAATTTTGCAATTATTATCCCATTGTTATGGTTTCTATATTTGTTACAATTTGTCGCGATTATTTACCGTTATTTACCATTTTTAGTTCCTTTCAAGCCTTTTATTTTATTTATTTTTGTTATTATTTATTATGTGCTTATTGTTAATTACCGGTGTTATTATTGCATTAACACTATCATTATTCATTATTATTTATTATCGTTATTTATATCATTTTTACTAATATTATCATCGCTATTAATATTGTCACTATATTTATTGTTATTATTTTCATTGTTTTATTATTATTGTTGTTAGTATCTGTAGCATGGTTTTGTTACAATATTGATAATTATTAAGCATTGTTGTTCGATTTATACCTTTTCAATGATTTCATTTATTCTCATAATTTCACTGCTGTAAAATGAAAATTTTGAAATCCCGGTCAAGGCAATCTTTTTTCGATTCTTTTGCATGTTTAAATCAAGAAGTAAAAAAATCAAGAAGTAAAAAGAAGTAAGAAGTAAGAAGCTTACCCCGCTGCTATTACTGTGGCCTGCACTTACCATTTCTTAGGAGGCTAACTTTGCTGGTATTAATGTGCTTAAAACTTTTTAATACGGAATCACTTGACAATAAAAGTGGAGGTGAGCTGTTAGTAACTCGGTTTTCTCATGGCAAGTTTTGTGAAGTAAGGAATAGAACTATATGGTACTCGATGCCATTCAGATCCACAGTCCCATTTGAATGTCCCTAGGTTCAGATCGTCGTCTTTCATCATTATCCCATCTGTCAAATTCATCATTCTTTTGTATTCTTCTCCATTCCAATATTAACGAAAAATTTATTTTATAAACTACGCTATGAAAGGCTATATTCAGTTAATCCAGCCTAAGGAAAGGCGGTGATTAGTAATAGAGTGGATTCGTTGGCCAAGCTTGCTCTATTTTTTGGATTTTTTTTCAGGCATTAATTTACTTGTAAATACGTTGCATTTTAATAAAATGGTACTATTTTCGCAGTTTCATTTTACTTAAATTATTTAATAATATAACGAAATCACAAGAAACAAAAGTGATGATTTGTCAAATTACTGGCAAGGACAATTTAAAAATTGCCCATTCATATGTTCCAGCAAATGGTTATTTAATACGTATAGCAATAATAGCAGTATTTTTATATGAAAATTTCTTATATTAATGCAGAAAAGAAATCGTAGAATTAGAGAATATAAGTAGCCATTTTTCCTATCAGTTTCCTATTAGCTTCACTAAGACTGCATTGGCTTTTTCCAAGCGATGTTCAGGATTCTGATATGATTGCCATATGATTTATTGGCATAAAATCATGTAGTGAATTTCTTTTCGGATTTGATTTTGACAATTCGATTTGCAAATGTTAAAAAATAAATTTTCAATTTTTATAAATATTTTCAGAAAACACCTTTTCGCTTTCATTTTCTTCATCTTTTGTCATTTCTGATTTGGCTCCATTAATCATTAAGATGAGACGTTTCGATGTCTCTTTTGCAAGAGAGCCACTTGTCGTCATTACAATATTGTTCATCATTATGCGCCAAATAAAGAATTTTCTGTAAATTTTCACCTCTTTCCTAGGAGTAGCATTAACCCATTGCATTTCACTCATTTTTTTTAAAGCCAGTTCGAATGTAGCTCATTTACTTGCATTGGACTTTTTAATTCTAAAATGGTTCTAAGCGTTTATGAACTTGGACGTGCCACACTTCTGCAAGTGAATTACTTCATTATGTATTTCTGTAAGTTTAATATTCATAGTTTTATGTATTTGTTTGTCATTTTAAATGATGGCATTTTATAAGGGCAAAAATAAAGTTAACTACTGAGTCCTTGAAGAACACTATTCATCAAATCTATCGGAATATTTGTATTTATTTATTTATAAAAATATTCCTTGATCCTTGCTAATATTATTCTAATAATTTATTAATATTATTCTTTAACCCCCGTTTCATACATTCGCTATTAATCCAATGTTAAACGATCGCAACGACTAACTACGATTCACAAATCATTCCTCAGTAAAAATTGTAAAGCCATTGTGAAGCCATTTAAAATAAACTAATTAAGTACTGAAATGAAATAGCGCAAATATATATGCAGTGTTTCATGAAGAAACCAATAATCTATCTTAACTGCTGTGAAACAGGATAATTATCGAGCGACAGGCTGAATTTGTTCGAGCATTGTGGGTTCAATTCATTCTTCTGATAGTAACCAAAAGATAGGATATTATACGTATCGGAAATGGAATTCGGGAAGCATCTATGCTCCTGAATGCCTCCCTGGAGAAGGAATTTCATTTTAATAGTTTAAATTAGGAATGCTGAGAGTTGTTAAAAGAAGAGGAAAAATGTAAAGTTCGAAAAATATTATTGATAATTTTGAATAAAAATATCAATATCTGAAAATTATTAGAAGTGACCTTCTAAAACAGAAAAACTTATTCGAAAAATATTTCTGTATCTGTATCGATATTTGTTATGAGTGTGTGTACGTATGTACGCTCGAAGGAAAAAAATCTATTTTCTCGAAGACTTGCCATGTATTGAAAATCTTCTCTAATCTCCGTTAAATATCCTTTTAAAGTTCTCTGAAATTCCGCAATTTCGCTTAAACTCTCACATTTCCTCATTGTTTCTTTTTGCCCCAGTCTGCTTGCCATATCCTCTTAGATACTTGTTTTTACCCTTGCCCATCTCAAATAAGCTTTTTTATTTTATTCAAATCTTATGTGTTATCTTCCAATAGTCAGTTGATTTTTCCTGCTTGATCAACGGCATGAAATAATTGGATTGGTACTGCTGTAACACTGATATGATAATATGATACCATCAAAATGTGAATAATTGTTAATTCGAGCTATTAAAAAAGCAATTAGGATGCATTGGATCATTCAGTGCCAACCATAGAAATCATAGTGCAGAATATGAATGAGGCATGCCGATTGTTCATTGTCTATCTAGAACAACAAATCTGTGCTTGTTCATGAAAACAGTAGAGAATTTAGATTCAGGTGAATAGTTTCTTCGTGTTTTTCATTTAAATATGCCAATGTGCCATGATCAATAAGCTTGATCATTCTTCTCTAGCATTGTTTGCAAACAAATGAATTGAGAAATATCGAACTAATGGCATCCATTTTATAGAACAATTATTTAGAGAAAAGTTATGTAAGTAGACCACATCAAGAACCAAATTTATTTGTTAGCACCGTTTTTTAATTTTTTTGTTTGAAAAAAATTTACATGAATTTTCTATCAAATTCAAGGAAATTTTTCAATCGCAGTATATTCGCATAGACTCCATCCTTATTCCTTGATAAAATTAATCCTGACATTCAAATACGGCTGATGCTTGGAACATATTTGGATATACATGTGATAGTCGGATGAAAGAAATATCATTATTTAATAAAGCCAATTAAACCTGCTGTTTGAAGAAAATGAGTCTTTTTCATGAGCATCATTACATTTTACAAAATTTTGGAAATTTCTAGGTAACTGTACATAAAATTATAATCCAGAAAGATTTTGCACTATCATTTAATTTATTGTTAAAATTAAATAAAAATAAAAAAATCAGTTATTTTAAAATTAAGTAATCAAAATTTTGAGATAAGAGACGATGTTGTTCCAGATTTTTTGAGGTCGAAGGCTTTTCGAAAACTTTTGAAGACTTTTGACTTTTGACAAAACTCTGTAGAATTAGAGGTTGCTGACCTGAAATTCCATTTATATGTGGATTTGTTATCATTCGCTTAATTCTATAAACTTTTGAGCAAAACATAAAACGTCCCTTAAATAATAATTGATAATAAACGCATTTAGGTGATCCAATTTAATAAAATTAATATAATTAAAAATAAAAATTGTATTACATTTTATTATGATATATTTTATTTATTATGATATGATATTTAAGTTTTTTAATAATTAATCATTCATTCGGTCCAATTAGTTCAGTTCATTTAGTCTGCTTCGATATTTACTTCTTTTTTGATCTTGCGAGGAGCTTTGTTATTTGTTTCTTTTTTTCATTTCATTTTGTCGATTTTTGATTAGTAAGTTCTGATCTTATTATCAGACAAAGTCTTCCTGAATTTTTTATTCTGCTGATTGCCGTTCAAATCTTTTTATGCATTTTTATTTTCTGCGACGATTCGTATGATTAATTTTTCAAGTTTTTTTTTATTTTTTGAGAATCACCTTCTTTTCATTCATTCATTCATTCATTCAAACAACTTTTATTCCTGCTTTTTCTGTGACTGGTCATTGGGATAAAACCATTCACCAGAGACTTAAGTACAGTTAAGTACAGTTCACAGCAGCTGCCACATTTGATTTCTATTGGTGCACTGTCTTTAGCCGAAGCATCCAACCTGTCTCATTTATAAACTATAAAATTTAATTGAAAAAATACCGAAAAAATACAAATAAACTAAGTTGTCGAAATTTTGCATGCAAAAATTTATAACAGTTAAATTTTCTTGTTTTTCTATTTCTTTTCATTTCTTAAAAATTATATTTGTATTTTTTCTGTTGATAAATTGATAATTCGTAGTCAAAAATTTATATTTGGTGCATCATTTACGTTATTTACTAGAATTTTTTAAATGTAGTACTATAATTTTGTAGTGGAATGCACCTGTTTCCGTTTTCGGAAGCACGCACTATTCCTGATTAACAAAATGAAACTTTTCTTTTTAGTACATAACCATTTAAGATATATTGTTCACAAAAAATAATAAGGTAGAAATTTTCCGTGCCATCAGGAGAAACAGAGACAGAATATTAAGACTATGCTGATTGCCCTAAACCGGCTCAACCATCCTTTTCACTTTTTTTCATTATCTCCTGTTTATTTAAGTGATAAAATCAGCTTTAAAAGATCATCCTAGCTAAATACAATATTACAGAAGAAACGTTGAAAGCTAAAAGTTAGGCATTCGTTGTCTTTGAAGATGGTTTACGCTTAAATTTTATGCATTTTTAAGCATCTTAATTATCAAAACCAATTTTTTTTTAACCACTTACTTTCGCAAATTCGACGTCAATTTCTAACAGCAGGTGCTATTATTTTTATATTATCATTACTATATATGTGTATATAAATGATAATTGAATATTAAAATATTTAAGTAAAATTCTACTTTTGACGTACATAGTATAAATAATTGATGAAAATGGCTCGATGATAATGATCTCTGTTCTAAAAGATTCAGTTAACATCTGAGTGCTCGGTCTAAAAAAATTTTGCTCGAAGGAAACCGGCTTGGTGAAGTTTGCGTCTAAAAATTTTTAGTGGGATTAAATTTTTAAGTTAAGAAAATCTTGGCTAAAGGCATTCGTTTCTTAATTTCTTCTTTTATTTATATTTTTATGATTGCTTGTGAAAAATTATTTTTATGACAATTATGCAATTCACCATATCACCCAACGCCATAAAAACCAGGTTTGTGATTGCAAAAAATTTGCTTAGCCAATAAAATATTCGCTCAAATAAGTATCAAATGAGGCATTTTGGCTGACATATACCATTCATTCTTAAGCTTTTTTTTTTCAGCAAACTTGGCAATTTGGATACATCGCAAGATATTTGTCCTAACTTATTCCTTCTAGACAAAGGAAAGTTGAAAAAATTTTTATAAATTGTGATTAAAGAAATACTGTGGCCATTAGAGTTTTTCCATGCACCATTTCTGCTTAGACTCGCTCTTTTAACTCGGTATCAGATTGAAAGTGCCAAGGAGAACGCAATGGAAGTGCCGATGAGTCGGTAACATCACTCGGATTTTTGAAAGACAGGTCCTGCAAGGAATAAAATCCAAACTCTAAGATGAAACTAACAATCCACTGACCCCTCAAGAGATTGTTGGAAAAAAATATCTACTTAAATTGGCAATCTGGGGTTGGAAATGCATGTTTCGGCAGCTTTAACTTTAATTCTAGCCTGATTCTACAGGCTAAGTTTTCTATTATTGCTTTCTATTAATATTTTGTGGCTAAGCCAGAAGTGAAGAATTGGCGTGGACAAAAATAATGATTTCTTCACTAGTTCTCACTAATTCTTCACTAGTGAATTTTACATGATTGAGGGAAAATTTAGATTTATAATATATTTTTTAAAACTTCTGTAAGATGTGAAGTAGATCTTTTGAGTGATTCATGAAAGTTTTTGAAACTAATACTGAGGTTTTCTTTTTATAAAATTATAATTCGCCTAGTTGTTCATCTGCTACGCAACCTTTGTTCCAATCTTCTTTCTTAGGAGGCACTTTGTTTTCATTCTTAATGCAGATTATGGCTGCCGAGGTGAAAAAAAAGATTAGTGTTAAAAATTCTAATACCTTAACAAAGTATCCATGCTAATTGCTGAAGTGAAGAATCTGCACCAATTTACAACAAAGGTTCTTCAGAAATATTTCTTTAATCCTTTCATTTTATTGGTTGACCAATCTTAGATATCTTTAAGCTTGGCTACGATAAAGTAAATATTTTAGTGAGGGGATAAAATAATTTAAAGTTAAAATAGTTAAATGAGAAAAGCAAAAAAAGCAAATATTAGATTCCTTCTGACTGCCTTTTCTTTTACCTTCACTGCTGGACCTTCAATGGCTGAACCATGCTGTTCGGTAGTAATAAACCATTCGGCCATATTGCTTTTAATGTTTATCTCTCTGTAGGAGAGAAAAAATTTCATTCATTCACACTTCCATCGAGTAATCACAGCAGTATTACGTCCTTATTTCGTACTTCTCAATTTTTCCATATTTTTTTATTCCTTTCTTCCTTTTCTCTTTTATTCCTTTATATTTATTCTCATGATCAAAGGCATTCAGTCTTGGTTTTGCTCTTTATCTTTTTAAGATAGGTTCCCTTTTGCAGCGTCGATTTGTTTTCTCGAAGTTTATCTAATTTTGGTTTTATTACAAAAGAATAATGGCTTCAAAGCTACTTAATATTCTAAATCAGAACACTATTCATACGAATGAGCAAAATTTAAATTGCGAATTAATTGTTTGCAATCTTTTATTCAAATCCAAAAATAGCTTTCTTCGCATCTTAGCACCTTATTTACTCTTGTAATCTAAATGGTAATTTGACGAAATACAGTAGATGCTGCTTTAAAATGCAGCCAAAATCATCTAAAACACTACTATATACTATGGTACTTGGCGTTATTGCATATTAAATGAAAAAATATTTTAATAAAAATTTCTACTTTAATAAATTTATAGGTAAAATTAAACGAAGTGAGATGGCATCGGTCAACTGTATTCGTTGTTATTTGTTCTTGATTACTTCACTGGTTTTCATAACGAATAAATTCGAATGCACAAAAACAATATCAAGCAATAATTTATTTGCAAAGTACTTATCACGAGGCATGTATACATGTGGCGCCGATTATATTGCGACGCTTAATAAGCTGCATAATCTTATGAGAGTTAGAAATTTCATTGTTATTTCTTTTATAGACAATTGTACCATAGTTGTTTTTAAAAAAAAAACTCTAGTTTCAAAGAGTACCGTTTTCAAACTGGTTTGACAATAAAATCACGCGTTTAATTGGTTATTAAAGGCTGTGCTGAGGTTGTTCGTTGTAGTTGCGGTGAATTGGTTTACCTTTTTATATGTGGTAAAATTTTATTGCGTTTTACATGGCCAGCATGCGACAGCCATTTGTCAGAGACGAATCGATTTATTTAGCGAGAGCCAATCGGCAGGTCTTCACAATATCTTTAATTTTTTTAAGGAAGTGCACCAGAATTTCGAAAACTGTAAAAAGGAAATGGAACATAAAAAACCTGTATTTCCAATGACGGCCAATGGTGAATTGAACGATTTCATGAGAAAATATTCTGCATCTTCAAAGTCGGATGAGTATAGTGATTTAAGTTAGTTGACCGTTATTTAAATTTATGAAAATTTTGAGTTTTAAAATTTTTGGCCGAATTCGCTGCTACATATGCCACTTTTTTATGAAGGCTTATCATTTCATTAGTTCAATAAAATTTTATAAATTTTGAACTTTTCTGTTCTTTTATTAGTTTTTATTTCTTATATATTGAAAAAAGAGAAATGCTTAAAAAACAGTCATATTTTAACAGTCGTTAATTTTTTAATTAAAATATTATTATTGCTGAGTAGTATCATATAATGAGAATTTAGGTCGATGATGGTATTGTCCAATAAAAAGAACGCTAACCAACGAATTTGCACTATTATTCGATTCTCCTAATCGCTAATAGCTTTGTGATAAACCATTATTAAAAACATTTCATTGATAATTGCATGAATGCAACTTATATATTACATACAACTTGTTTATAGGTTTCTAAATCAAAATATCTCTAGCACAATGCATAAAAAAATTGCTGAGAAATTCAAAATAATTGAGAAAGGCAGCTAAATTCTTCGTTTTAATTATACCACAGTATTTATAATAACCACATTGTTATTAATATTAAACTGAGCTGTACTATGCCGAATGTATTTTATAATTCACTAATTACTCACTCATAGCGTCGATTGCCTTCTTTGTTGAAAGAAGCCTATTTTCAGGCCTTTTAGTACTTTAAGAAAAACGGGTAGTTTTAAAGAAAGTAAGCAGTCATCCCTAAAGTATCACTTCTTCAAGATAGAACGAAAATTTCGAAAGTTTTTGCGAAGCAAATTCCAAAATTAACATATAATGCATATTTTTTAAACATCATTTTCACAGTTAATTATTTTAGGAAAGTTTGCGAAAGAATTTATGAATGATGCATTTTTAATTTCATGAAGCTGAAATCGTTTTTCGTATGAATTCGTCTCAGTTTTTACTATGCAGAAAATCATTTGAAAAACTTTATTTCGTGCCTTTAAGGGCAAATATGATGGAAATTCGCATATCGACTATCGCATATTTCATGTATAAATCGAAATCCATCGGCAAAAAGGAAAAAAACAAATGGAATAAAGCGATAACGAAAAGAGATACATTATTCCGAAATAAAAACTGAAAGAAATCGTCGAATTTTATTTAAACTTTTTAAGATTTTCAAATATTCGCCCACTTAATTTCTTCTGGCTGAAATTATGTTCAGCAAAAGTGGCATATTTGTGGCGCCTTCAGTCAGAGAATCACTTGACGGCAGTGCACAGATGGATCTTCAGCGCCAGACAGATTTCCCTTTTCAGAAAAATTAGATTTTCTGCAATCAAAGAGTTGAGATTAAAACCTATTGTGCTGTATTTATGGTCGAAGCTGCTCATATCTTCGACCTAGCAGCTAGCAGCTACCATATGAATTTATATATAAACTAATCTTGAGCTTCAATACTTTCGCCGAAATTACTGTCTGTAAGATGGAAATTTCGTAAGCTGTGCTGGTTCTTTTATGAAATGGCCATATAAGCTTTAGCAATCTTTTTAAAACGAGACCACAAAATCTGAATTTCACAACTTATCAAAAATAAACACGAAGCAGTAATGACAACTTTAGAATGCGATAATCAGTAAGGAAACAAGTAATTGGTAAGTGCTCACAATTTCTGGTCTTTGCTAAGCGGTTGGTACGTGCTAGAGAATCAGTTGGCGATGGAAGTGCAGCTGGTACGAGCTGAATTTTTATTTCTTGGAGATTTCCTCCTGCCGTAAGGAAGCGAAATCTTACCCCTCAATACCTCAAATTCCCCTAAATCGCATAGTTCAAAAATTGCCTCAGATGAGTTCATTTTCACTTCAGTCCATTCCACTATCGCAGTGATATAATCCAATAGTCCAGTAAATTTTACAGTAATTTGGCTGTTGTGCTTTCTTTGAAAATAAACTCTGTTGTAAAAATTTTTTGTAAATTTTGTAAAAATAATCCTTGTAAAAAAAATGAAAATCATCTGCGGTTTAATTTTTTAACTTTAATTGAGTTCGAGTGAATTCTGTGATTTGCATAGATGATTCGAAAATTGAAAAGACGACTATTTATGTTGGATTTGCACTTTTCATACTGATTCGCGCATAAGTGTGAAACCTTTTCTTGTGAAATCTCTAAACCTTTCGACGCATATGAAGTTGATGATTGAAAATATGAAGCTACAAAGTCTCTTTTATACTTTTTTATGGTCTCGAAACGATTATCTGGACTTTAATGAATATGGTAGAGAAAATGGGGTGGGAGAGGTGGTTTTATCTGGAATTTACCTTGTAGCGATTCATCTTGCTATATACGTCTTTTCTTTTCTACCTAATATGTACTTAATGTGAATGTTTTTTTTAAGAATAATTGGCAATAGTATTGCTTTTTTTATTTTTGCGATATATTTTCAAGTTTTTTTTAACGAAATATTAAAAATTTAAAGAAATTAAAGGTGTGGCGAGATGAGTAAGGGGGTGCACGAAGACGGTCTTACAAATGAGCAGCGCTCATCGATGGAAAAAGTCGCAAAGCAGTTGGGTGTTTCGAAGGAAAATTTAAAACAATTCGAAAATACAATAAAGGAAGTGAAAAAACAAAATGCTGATGCTACATTTGATTTGGGTTTGTTTATTTGGTTTGGTTCGATTTCTAAACTTTCACAACTTTTTATGAATTCCTTTTATCTTAACTGTTAAAATTTGGACCTCATGTTTCTTTTCGAAATTTTTTCTTGATGCTTTTCTCGATATTTCTTTTCGTTTGCAGCAAGAGATGGTCCTCTTAAATCGGCAAGTATTTTAGCGAAGCAGATAGGTCTACCTGGATTCATCGTCAAAACTCTTGAGAGAGAAAGTCTCAAGTCAGATATTGAAAAATTTGCCAAACTAAGTAATTATTTATTCCACAATTTTTTTTTATTTTTTATTGTTCCTTTTTTATTTTCTTATTGGCGCATATGGTTTAGACGGTCTGTTTTATTCGACGTGATAATATTGGTGAAATCTGGGAATTTTTATTTCTGTATTTCTTTTTGATTGAATAAATTGAATCAGTTACAATAAATCAGTAATAGCAAATCAGTAATATAAGTGATATAAAATTCCTATGGTTTTCACTAAGTAGAGAATATTTGGCAAATGATGTTTAAGTCATTGGCTGAATATAAGTCATTGGCTGAATAAATTTTAGCTTAATCCATTGAATGAAGTGTTGTTCACTGCATAGTGAAACCTCATTTGTAATGATATTTATTTTGTTTCTTGACCAAACATTTGTTTCTGGTGCTGCTCGTGGGTATTCGCTATTTGAAAGAATTAGTAAACATTTTGGATACGATGGCAAATTGCTAGAAAAATTTGAAAAGGTTGCAAGGGAAGCCACCGGAGAAGCCTCAAAGAAAGCAGAGTGTTTGTTCTTAAATTTTTTTTAGCATAGAATTTTCTTTAATTAATTAGATATTTTAGAAGAACAATAAGATAAGAACAATAACAATAATATCTAAGATATTCCAGAATTTTTAAAAAATTATAAATATTACAATAAGTTCGTGAAGTTATTACAGTAAGTCGGTAAAATTTCGTCAAATGGAGAAAAGTCTTAGCGAAAATTTAGCTAACTTCAGTAGAAAGTAATAAAATATTGGTCCAACCCAAGTGATCATTGTCACTCTCTTTAAATACCGCGTAGATTGTCGGAAGGCGTAACAACTATCATGTCTGAAAAGGCTCGACCCGCTCTAATTGAATGGAAGCCAGTAAATGACCGTATGGCCTATGCGCAATACAAGGAAAAGTTCTGCAATATTTCGGCTATCAGTGTATATACTCCAACTTTATGCGCAGATGACCGCGATAAGGATAAGTTCTATGCGGAACTTCAATTGTTAACAACATACCTACCGAGAGGTGTGTGTTATTTGGTTATACTCGGTGAAGACTAAAGTGCGCGAGTAGGTCATGATGCCGTTTTGATGAAATCGGTGATTGGCAAATATGGCATGAGGCCCAATGCACCAATAGAGAACGCCTTCTTCGTTTTGCTGGAGGCCATGAACTCTTTGTTATTAATACATAATTTCGATATCGGAGGAAACATCTAGTCACGTGAAACTCTCAGACAACCAACGTTCCAATCAGATTAGCTATATATTAGTCAGTCACCGCTGGAAAAGTTCTGTACTTTATGGTCGTTTTTATCGGCGCGCTGAAACTGGTAACCGCCATGGATCAGATTATGTTATGGTTCAAGCCAAGATTCGTATAAAAGTGACGAGTCGTAAGAAATAACGTATTCCAAGATCGTTCAAATACCTCAGATTAAAAGATCCGGGAACGCGCAATTTCAAACCGTATTATTAAAATACCTCAGTGAAATGAGCGTCAGTGACATTTCTGGAACGGCGAATGAATATTGGTCCCAAATAAAAACATGCCTACAAAAATCAGCCACTTCCACATTAGGGTATAGTAGTAGGAAGTGCACTAGTTGGGTGTGGGAAACAACTGTTCAACTGTCTGAAAAAGCTGTCGAAGCCCGAATATCAGATTTTGACTGTCGAGTGCTTCGAAGAATTACAACGACAGCAGCTCGGCGGGACTGAAATCACTATTGCAGCGATATGGCCTTGAGAATGTAGGCGCATCGGATAAGTGATAATAGAAAACTGTTTCAGCTTCTCCGCAAAGCAATTACAACTCGAAAAGGGGCCAGTGAAATGATACGGGATATTAATGGGGTGCCTATTTTTAATAAGCTATTAAGGATCACCTCAGAAGATGAAAGAATTTTTTAAGGTCGAACTTAGCCACGATGCACCATCTGTTGTCCCGAATATAACTGATTCGCCCGTCGAGCCATACGTTTGCAACTGTGAAGAAGCTTAAGGGCAATAAAACTTCCGAAGATGGCCTTCGGGCCGAACTCTTCAAATGTTGTAAATGTGGTACATCATCGTTCATAACTAACCAATTCTCTGGTATGACAAAAGAAAATAATTCCAGAAGACTGGAGCATAGCAATTCTGCTTCCAATTTCTAAGAAAGGTGACAGGACGTACTGTGACAATTACCAAGGAACCAATAGATTCATAGCAACACGAGATAGCAGATTGCATCCTAGCCCAAGCTGGATTCAGACTGAGTCGTAGTGTTAATTAAATATTTACGCTAAGAAGGGTGCTGGAACATAGCTATAAATACCAGCAGCCCGTCGTCACTTGTTTTATCGATTTTGCAGCTGCCTTCGATTCGCTTGATAGAGTAGAGTTCTGGAAATGATGGAATATGATGGAAAGTATCTTAGAGATCATTTGGCTCATAAAGGCACTTTATCAGCATACCCTAACGCGGATATATATGGGGAACTGACAGACTCCTTCGAAATAAGAACTGGTGTCCGTGAGGGGTGTGACCTTTCCCCTAAAATATTCAACTATACGATAGACTGGATAATGGGGATCGCTTGTCGGCACTTAAGATGTGTGCAAATTAGTCTAGAAAATAGATCTTGAATATGCTGATGATGTAGTCCTTTTTGCTGACAGTTATAGGAAATGTAAATAATATTAAACAATGTGTCAACAACTGCAAATGGACTCAAAATCAATGTAAATAAATATAACGAAGGTGTTTTCGTCTTATGCTGATAAAATATACTTCAATGCTGGTTGAGGAAGTGCCTGATTTTAAATACCTTGGATCCACTCTAATACCAAATGGCCGGGTAACCAGGCGACAGCTAAAATTATGTTTTTCCGGTTGATGAAAACCTTTATGGAACCGTCGCAAAGTCACCATAAAGACGAAAATTTGCATCCATATAGCCGCAATTCGTTCCATCTTGCTATATGGCTGCAAAACATGACCAATGAGAGTGGAAGATATTAAGAAGCTATTAGCGTTTGATCACTCATGTCTAAGGATCCATTTTACAGGTCCGTTGAGCAGATAAAATCGCACGTGATTGTGTCTTCGCTCAGCTACCACCTGTATTAATAATGTTATCACAGAGCGTCGCCTTCGCTGGTTAGGGCATGCCCCGTCCACCACAGAAACTGATGCATATTTTGTTTTTTTGCTAAACCCTGTGATGATTGGCGTCAAAAGAAAGGAGGGCCAGTCAAGACCTGGACTGATAGAGTCAGGAAAGATTTTGGACGTGTGGGAGGATCAGCGATATATGGACTTAGACGATGGAAAAAGAATGGCCTCTTATTACTACTGGCGATGGCGTTGGATCGAGCGGCTTGGAGACGTCTTACCCTTGTAGCTAGCGGAGCCAGCCTAACTAGAATGGTGAGGGCTATTAGAAGAAAAAGAAGGTCTAACCTTAATGGGCTAATAATTCACAATATTCGAATATACACAGAAATTACATAGAAAAAATGTGTAGAAAAAAACAAAGAATTCTGTGGGAAAAATAAGTTTAAAATGATATAAAAGCTAGAATTTACATAGCAGTTGTGGTAATGTAATTCATTTTATTCCAGATGTAAGGATCGTTCGAAATCCATGCACTGTTGTACTACCTCCAGCAATTAATGTCTCACCTCTGATCCGATTGTCTCGCTGGTGTGCCTTAGGTTCTTTTTCTTATTGCACATTTTTAAGCATAAGTTTTTAATCTTAAGTATATTCTGGGTAGGAAGGAAGAGAAAAACTATAACTTTTTCAATTTCAAATCCCCAGTTTGCAACTCCTTATTCTTTAAAATTTTTTTTGGGTCAGAAACCATTAAAGGCTTGTTAGCTTCAATTTTATCTTCCAGTAGTTTGTCGTTTTAAACTTTTTGTACATTTTTTTACATTTTATCAATTTTTTGCACAATTTTTCATTTTCTTCTTCGTTATATAACATTGTTATTAATTATTATTATTAATTATACAAGTTTTTTCAACTAAATAGGACTGGGCATTGCTTGGGGCATGGTTCGATATCGTCAGATTTGTGAAAAATATGCTGATATTCGAGATTTTGAATATGAACAAGAAATGAAGCATGAGCCAAAGAAAGAGAAAACGCGGTTACGGGCGGCTTTCGGTGATGTTATGGAAATTGCTGAAGTCAGTTATTTATAAATATCTTTAGCGTATCTTGTCGATTTACTAATTCATCTTTTTAAATCATCTTTTCTTTCTTTTTTCTTTTCATTAAGGGATTAATATTAAATGTTTCAGCATCTTAATATTCCTCCCGATGAAGCTGCTTATATTCTTGGGTCCAACATCAGGAAGAGAGGTTCTGGTGTATAAAGAAATGAATCCCCGTGAACGTTTCAGGAATAGTGTAGGTAAATTTTTAATAATCGCCTATTTGTTAATATACTTAAATGTATCGTAAAATAACGAATATAGAATTCACCGTTGTATGTTTAAAATTAAAAATAAATTTAAAAAAACAAAATACATTTAGGCTTGGTTTTATTATGGATAATAAAACGATAAAAATTTATGGAAAATACCAAAAATTTTTAAAGATATTCTAATCCTCAAACGTCAAAAAACCTTTACTGAAATTTTTTTATTTTCTAAACTTTTATGTCTCTAAAATGTGTTGCTTAATATTTAAATATAATATTAATCCGTTATTTAATCAGTCAAGTTTGTTTTTGGTGGTTTTTTTCAAAATACAGATTTATTCAGGCAATTTTTATATAAAATCTGTCCTGTATATCAAAGATTGAAATTCCATGAAATGCATAGTTCACAATTATTGCCAAGTATTCAAAGCTCGCAAAAATGTCGTAGGCTGAAATTTCCAATATTACTTTGCCGCAAATTGTTTTAAATGTGCATTTTGAAAATTATGGGCTAATGGGAAATGATGGGAAAATAAAATGCCGGCATCATAAGCAACTAAATCGAAAATTTCTTTCGCTTTAAATCATTAATGCTAAGTGAATCAAATTTCGAACTCAAATAATTTTTTCGAATGGTAAATCTTAGTTGAATTTGCAGAAAAACTTACCAAAGTGGTAGCAGAATTTCCAGTACAAAACAAAAAATACCGTTATTCCCAGTAATAAAAAAACATATGAGGTACATAAGATTATACGTATACTGGATGCATATTTTTGCTAAAGTATACTTGCTAGAATTTTATGAAATCCAGGGAAATCTGTTATTTTTAGAAAAAATCTATTTCATGAATATTCTCGCGTTAGCAAGTGCAAAATAAGTTGAAACAGAAATT
Organism: Dracunculus medinensis; assembly: GCA_900625125.1. Lineage (NCBI taxonomy): Eukaryota > Metazoa > Nematoda > Chromadorea > Rhabditida > Dracunculidae > Dracunculus > Dracunculus medinensis. The sequence continues at coordinate 2,089,275 of UYYG01001150.1, read as the reverse complement.
TGAAACAGAAGTTGGTTGTAGGATTCGACGGTGTGCTAGTATTAATGAAAATTGCAAGCGCTAATCGATAGATTATCATGTGAATAGGAATACTTTTGATCAATGCGGCAAACATGAAACTTGCCTTCTTATTGTGCGTGTCAAACATCCTTTTGTATGACATTAAACTAATAGCGATTGAATACGTAGAACTTGATACGGCAAATCCGATGAAAAAATATACATGAAGAACTAAAATTTTAATTAATTTAACAGCGAAATGCGTTGAAATAAAAGGAGATATTTTTTTATTTTAAATATTTTAGATATTTTAAAGGAGGTAAGGAGAGAAATTTTACATTCTTGTGAAATTGTTGCTTTTTTTTCGAATTTTTTAAAAATATAACAATTTTCTTCCTTTAAAAAATCAAAAAAGTGGAAGAAACCTCCATTTTCTCTTTCACCAATTATCGTTAATAAAATTAAAGAAATTGTTTCCAATAGACCAAAATATTTGATGAATGAAAGAGTTCGTAGTTCATTGCTGTGATTGCGCAAGTAACATATGCGACCTATAGGTTTACGAATAAGACGTAGGGATTTGGCCGTAACGAATTTGATTACAATATAAATGAAACGCAATGCTTGAATTTTAGTACAAACGAATTAAACGTGGTGATAATAATTTAAAAATTTTTTAACGAGCACAAAATTTCTAATTTTTCAAATCAATTAAAAATAAAAAATTTGGCATACAATTGATAAAGATGAGTATCGGCCTCAACCCTGCATGCATTAACATTAATAAATTCCAAATTAATCGCTCTTTTGATAAACCAATTATCCGTGAAAAAGATGGCAAACGGACCATCTGTAAATTCGCTTTTTTATATTTACTCTAATAAATATTTTTTTATCGATGGGAATTTCTGGCATTTGAATTTCGAGATTTTAATTTCAGCTTTATGCTTGCTCTTATAAGCCATATTTAGCCGTGAAATGAAGTGAAATGCTTGGATTTTAGGATAATCGAATTAGCGAATTATGCTCACATAAATCGATCCGAGCACCGTATGTTAAAGCAATGTTTTTAAAGTACAAAAATATCGAAGGAAAACTTACTCCACACGTCCATTTATAAAAGAAAATCTGTTGATAATCAAAAATAAAACCGATAAAAAATGTTGAAAAAATAGCGGTAAAAGGCGGTAACATCAGAACTGTGGTGATCAACTTTTTAGGTATTCGACAATATATTTGTTGGAGTTCGTTTCGCTGCATCGCTTGATTCGCTTTTAGTCAACTAATATTTTCTCTTTTAAATCAGAGAATAAACTTTTAAAATTTAAATTTAAATTTATATTGGAAAAAAATCAATTTATTATTTCACGATATTAGCAAATGGAAAATGAAGAAAACTGGTAAAACGACCTTCTCAGCAGCATTCGCATCGATAAAATTTATTGCAGTTCCGCTTAAATAATTACTATTATTTACTATAGGTTGGAAATAAATAAACGAAATAAAATCAGCGTCAATAGATCGAAATATATTTTTATAGTAAAAAGATTGCAAACAAAATTTTATAATTAGAAGATTACGATTTATTTTATTTCTATCAGAGCAACAATGGCCATGCATTTATGATTTTCAATTCTAGAACGGTATCTATCATTTTATTTTTTTGGAAGAGAGCTCTCACAATTGCTTGTAAGCCTCGCTTCTCTGGCTTGTAGAAAAATGTGCCAGGGAGGCGATAGAAATACAGGTGAATCGTCAGCATCATCCGGATTTTTAGATTTGGTTTATTCCTGCAGGGACTGGAACCTCAGCATCGCGCTCCTAATTGAGCAACAATCCACTGAGCCATCTATTTACGCTCTTTTAATTTTTCGTTAGGAGGCACTTCGGCGAAGAGTAGTACGTCGATTTCTCGGAAGCCTTGATTCTTTTTTTCGTCAATTATTTTGCCAGTCACAACCTATCATATTGGCATATTGAATTTTTAATGTGTTCATATAAGTTTTTCTCAGAAGGAATCCATGGCTTTCACCAGTGAATCTTAACTTTTATCGAACTGGCAAAGGAATTAGTAGCTTTCACGTGACTCTTAACGAGCACACTTTTGAAAGGAATCTCTGGCTTTTATAGGGGTATATATCTGCAAACTCTAAGTTTCTAAGTCCAAACCCAAGCCTGTTATTTTCTTTTTGGCAACATGCCTCACAGTTAAACCAAGTTACATCAAACCAAGTTCAGATTCCCGCCATGGCGTTTTGCTGATAACCAGGGATCCGCTTTGTGAAAGCTACTAACAGATTCCTGATTTAAGCCGCGTGCATTGCTTTGCGCACAATCTGGAAAGCCAGGCAATTATTGAAATCACTTTATTTCATTTCTGCATTCAAAATCGCTTCCATTTACATCAGCAATATTTCCGCCAATTAAAATCAATTTCATCTTTATCACTATTAAAGAAGCTATCAAAAAAAGACTTTAGAAGTTGTGTTAGCAAAAAGAAATTTTCAAGCAAAGCATTAGAAAGCGTATTTTGAATATTTTTTCGCGGAATATAATAAATATCATTTCGAGGACACTGCGTTACGTGAGGTAACACTTCGAATTGATTCGCTAATGAGCAGTCGATTAATTTGAAATTTTTGTCGATACATAATCGCATATCAGCTAATAACCACTTATCAATCTGCAAATTAATTATTTTCATTCGCTTTTCTTATGTTGTGAATTCTTCTTTTTTAAATTTTATATTGCCACTTTGACGAATCCAACTCGCCACATTATAACAAAAAATTTTTGGAAATATGATAAGTTGATGTAGGTAATAAGCGATTTTTGAAAAATAAGAATATCGAATCGAAACATTTATGGTAAATCTCCATTAGTTCATTTTAGCCAAAAACTTTTATTAAATATATTCATTATTCATAATTTTTATAATTAACCAAGAAAAAATTAAAAATTAAAAATTAAAATTAAAAAATTGAATTAAAATTAAAAGTCGTGTTCATTAATTTAAGTGCATTTATAGCAATATTTAAAGTAAAATCTAATTATTCTTCAACAATTTTTTTACAAATTTCGCGCCCATTGCCATTGTCCTACTATTGTCTTACTCTTTGAAAAAATACCACGAATTTTTATTTTCAACCATTCAGAAAATTTATTTTTGATAAATAAATTGTTGCCATTTAGAAAATTTATTTTTGATAAATCGTCCTCATTATTTTTATTTATTATTCTTATTTATTTACTTATCTATGTATTTATTCATGTTATCGTTATCTTTATCATAATTATTATATGATTACTACTTCTACTGCTATTACAAAATATTATTTTATTATTATTAGTGTTATTATTATTATTAACCATTGTTTGTTATTTATTATTGCTGCTTTATTCATTATTATTATTATTATTTATTATTATTATTATTATTAATTATTATTATTATTATTTTATTACTATTATTTTATTATTATTATTATTTTATTATTATTATTTTTATTAATTATTATTATTATTATTATTATAATATTATTATTATTATTAATTATTATTATTATTATTATTATTATTATTATTATTATTATTATCATTGTTGCTTCATTATTCTTATTTTAATATTAAAGTTATTTATTATTTATTGTTTTCATTTAGTAATTCAAGAAAAAAGAATTTAAAAATGTTTTCTAGGTGGACTGTTATCGAAAAAAAGCTCTATCGTAGAAATAATTACCTTTTTATCTTTGATACAGTGTATTTGAAGAAAATTGGTATCGTTCGAAGAACTCAAAGCGGATACCACAAGTGATATGAGCATTTCACGAGAATATGGCTTTGTTATGCTCGGTGTAATTCCAACTTTTTTCAATAAACTACAAGTGATTTCTGTGAATTTATAATTTTTGTGCTTAAATCATGAAAAATTAATGAAAAATTCAAGCGAAAGTATTTCTTTTTGAAAATTTTTTTAAATATTAAATTAATTAAATTAATTAAATATTAAATAAATTAAAATATTTTTTTAAAAACATAAAATTACCGATAAATTTGAAATTCTGAATGCAAACAGACGACTTTAGAAAAAAACTTATATATGCTGTTAACTTCTTCAAGCTCGACTGAACAAGTTCCATGCTTTTTCCACTCGTGTTCCCTGCTCAATTTTTTGTAAAACATTTTAAAGTTCCCTTTTTTCCTTGTAATACAATATTAATTATTTGAATAATTGACAAAGCGAACCCAACAGCATTTTGATTATGGGTAATCAATCTATTTCACCACGCGTAAATCGTTGCCATTGAAAATTTTCTAATTTTATTTGTAATTTTTTTATTGACAAATTTAAATTGAAAATAAAAGTATTTTTGAATTTCAAAATGAAGAAGTACCTGTCAAAAGGCCTTGAAATTTTATGAAAAATATAAATTGCAAAATACCAAATCAAACTAAAAGTGATAAGCAGATAATGGAACATACCATAAAGAAGTAACGGATTCTTTCGTTAAGATGTTTGGCCATGTTTCTTCCAGAATATTTCTGATAGTAGATATTTGGTTCGGATCAAATTTATGATGTTCCACATCACAAAACTGTGGAAAAGAGCCATCATTTCTCGTTGGCCTTCAAGAAAATTTTATTCATTCAAAGAAAAATTCTAAAAAAATAGTGACAAAATATACTGGTTTTCTAATAAAAGGATTGCCATTAAAGCATAATAATTTCATAATAGATAGATAGTTCGTATGATTTCTAATTTTATTCTAAACATTCTTTAGAAAGAAAAAGTACCATAAACCGTGTATGGTCCAGTGGACTGAGCCATCTGGCACATGGCATACATTAGATTCAGTGTCATCCATTGCCTGACATATCGCATCCGGATAAACCTGCGAAAACACAAAATAGTCAAATTTTTCATTTTTAATCATCCCAAAAACCAATTTGATAATTGTTGCATAAATAATAACCGATAGTTTCGTTTTCATCTTCTGAAATGTGTAATTTTTCTAATTTTTTACTAAGAAATTAATCTGAATAGAAAAAAACTTCTGGTAACTGGTTTGCCAGTAAGAAAATAACCAATAACGCTCGTTATAAAAGCAAAGAATTGAAATTAAAAATATTATATAACTTGGCACGTGAACGAATTAATTTATTTCCGACTAATTTTAAAGTATATTAATTATATATTACATAATACATTAATTATAAAATTATATTAATTATACATAAAATATAAAAATTTCGATAAAAAATTCATTAAATTCGGAAACTATAGTCGAATATTTTGAATAATATTAAACAAGCATGAAACAAACAGTTCATTGGTAAAATTCTAAACATTTCCTAGCGAAAAATTCTTTTCGTAACGTACATAACTAATTTTTCACATTTTTGTTAAATAAAATTTTTATATAAATTTTTTAACCAAATTTCCATTCTAATCCAATCAGCTAAGCATACGCAATTCCTAAGCTCAGCTAAAAATGTCGGTGGTAGAATTTTTGCCAAAAATTGACCAATTGATAGAGAGAATTCATTATTCATTATTTAATTGACACTGATAACATTATCTGGACTGATAACAACATATCATACTCGATTATTTATTTCATTTCGTTACTATTATCAGTTTTAATTCATCAGACCAACCATTTTCAATTTCTTTGTTATTCTGTGAGAAATGGCCGAGCATTGCTAATTAAAACAAATGCATTTTAAAAAAATTAAAAATATCCGAAAAATGCTGCAAAGGATAATTATATTTTGCAACTTCTTTCGAAACTCAAAATTCCCACTCAAACTCCAAATCCGTAAAAAAAAATTTTCGTATACCGTTTATATATATTTATTTTTCCATGTGCTGAAAAGAATGCATCGAACAGCAAAAAATCAGACATTTGCAATTTTTTTGCAAAAATTTGTTCCAATAAAAAAATCAAAAACATTGAATAACTCTGCAAATGAACCAAGAAAATTAAATTTTTTTTGACACTAAATAAATGGAATATTTTAAATTTCAAATTTATCAACCGATCCGATCATTTAAAACATCGAAAAGAAATAAAAAATTTCGAAAAACCACAATACATTGGCAATGATTTATTCGAGAAAAATGAAATTATCGAAACAACAAGACAAACAATTGGAATGAATTATAAAATAAATGATGACTAATTTGCAGAATACCGGCAGACAAGGTAATTTAAGGTACCTTTTACAACTGAGATAGATCAACACCGTCTCCTCTGATCTTTGCAAAAATTCACAATGCCATTTGTGCAATATGAAAATAATAATAATAACAGGCATAAAATATATGAAGAATAAAGATAACACAGCCCATCGCAAAAATTACTTAATATTTTTTAAAATTTTCTTAAATTATACCTTTATTATATCGGTTAAGTTCCAATCCCTTCCCATTATTTGTAAATCCTTAATGATTTTTATATTTATAGAGAATATTATTTTAATGCAATTACTACAATAAAAATCACTTAAAGCTAACTTAATATCCCTTAAAAAAAACCTCTTAAAATCTAATAATTAAAACGCCACTTATCATAACAAATCACCTAATAAAATGAGGAAAAGCCCGAAAATATGATATGTGCTAATATAATTCTCAATTCCTTTAAATTCCTATCTTTTCGAAAATCCGTTTCATATGAATTTGCTACTTTAATTACTATAAAAAAACAAAATTTCTTTAGAATAAAAAAACTGCGTGGTAAAGATCAAATAAAATTAGCGAATTCTTGTTAGAAAATAATTCTTATTGCATACAAAAAAGCATTTTATGAAAAAAAAGAGCAAAATATAGTGGCAGTTGGCCGATGATAATAAGCATTAAAGGCTTCAAAAAAGCAATAATCATTGCATATGAGACACATTATACAGATCAGCTGAAATAATAACTGGCATTGAGGAAAAATTAGCGCTAATAATAAAAAAATAAATAATAGCAGTACAAATAATAAAGCCAAGAAAATAATTAGAAATCTACCCAAAAATGTTGCTTAAATGGCTTATGATGCATTTTCTCACGTTTCATCTATAACCGATCAGCTTCAAAATAAATTTATAATTTTACTAAAAAATAAGTTTCTACATAATAATTGCTTAAAGATAACACAAATAAGTAAAAAATAGTACCTTTTCTTCAATTTACTCAGTCCTCATTTAATTATGATGAGCAACAAAGAGGTGTTATTTTAAAGGTAATAATAAGCAAAGAGGATGAAATCTATATTTATATAACCACCACAGTTTTACAGTTATAAAGAAATTTCTGTGCAATTCAACGATTAACATCCACGAACTTTTTCTAACAAAAAATTTTGCCAAGAAAGAACCAAAAACTAACGTAAACAAAAAGAAATTATGCCTAACCAAAATGCATCATTATTTCTAATAAAGCATTAGGCATGGCTATTAAAAACATGTGTTGATAAAGAAAAAAATAAATCAAATCTTTACTTAAATCACTGTAAAAGAAAAAAATTTTCGTTAAACAAAGCAGAATGATTTTTCCTGAAAAAAAAAGCTATTTTTGTTAGTAACAAAACATACAAATCTGTACAAAAAATTATTTTAAACCGTTATCTTCGAGCCAAAATCTCAGTACGAATCAATTCCAAAATTTCCATCTTTGCATTATTAATTTCGGTTCGTATTTCTGAAAGAATATCTCGTTTCCACTTTTCTAGTATATCCATCGATGGCCCATTTGCTGCTTGCATAGACTGATTTGTTGAATTATAGGAGGTTGAATTTGTATTTGGCATTACCGTTGGTCGAGGTTCATCCTGACTCGATAATGACGACCCACTTGGTACCCTGACAACACTAAAATATTATAAAACAATTTTTATTAATCAAAGAATCATATCCACTCGATGAAAACTGCTGAAATGGTTTGGCCATATTAAAAGGATAAAAAGATAAGGATAAAGGATAAAGGATAGAAAAAATGACTCTAAAAGAGAAATGAAAATTTAAAAATTACTTTCGATGGGTTTTCGGAGAATCATTATTCACAGTACCACCATTAAGCGAAGGCACTGATGGTTTCTCCCATGGTCGTCGAACGGATCCATTACTGCCATTAGCATTATTATCACCTAAATAAATAAATAAATTTAGTTGGAAAATATTTATCAGAGGGAAATCATCACTAATCAGCAAAAGAAAGAGCAAGAATTTAAGAAAATGTTGACTTTCACTTTGGTTTTTTCGTTTGTTCAGCCGTTCTTCTAGCTCAGAAAACAGATCACCTCGTCCACGCACTCCTACAACACTTTATAAGTTTTTCAAATTTAACAAAAAGAGAAGCTAATCTGTCAGAAGAATTAGAAAAATTTTCAGTCTTTAAATAAACTTACTCGTTGTATTGTATTTCACAATGATGATTTATATTGATTTATATTGAATTAATGGAAAACTTCGCAAATCATCATGTTATCATCAACGACAAACAAAAAGCAGAACCAGTAAAGCTATTACCAAAATTTGATGATGCTGAATTAACTTTACGCAACTGAACATTTTTTATCTGATCAGCCATTGAGCAAGCACTTTTCTTTTTAGTTGTTAATGCTGAAGGTGGTGGTGGAGGTGGAGGTGCAGGTGGAGCATTTGAAGTGACAACAGCTAGAACATTAAAAAATAAATAATAGAGATATCTGATATACTATTAATCTAAAAAACCGTCCAAAAAATAATGAAAATTAAAAATGATAAAAGCAGTAAAATATAAATCAAATAAAACAAGAAAAAGATTATGGAAATCTAATATAAAATATTTAAATAACAAATACTTGATGTAATATTAGTTGTTGCAGGGTTGTGATTTGCACCACCGGCAGAAAGAGACTGGGCTGTTTTTGAAGGACCATTAACAGTCGTTGTTGCTGTTGAATTGATACTAAGTGAAGCAAAATTGGCAGAACCATTCGATGAGCTTGATCCTTGTGATGATCGCCGTTGTGGAGCATTTGATACAAATCCAGTCGTAACACTCGTTGTTGTGTGCATTGATTGCGAAGATTTCCTACAATCTCATTCCTTTGGAAAAAAAAATCCTTCGTACATGCATGCAAGATGAAAAATAAAAAAAACCTCATATTGGTAACATTTGCCTGCAAAATTCCTGAACATACACTATCACTATCGTTATCCCTAAACGAAGGTGCATTATGTGCAACATGAAGTTGTTGCGGTTCTTGGTAGACACCATTTGATAATCCCAAATCAACACCTTAAAAAACCACTTAGAACCAAACATTCACATTTAAGAACCAAAATTATAAATATCTGAACAATTATTATAGTTTTCGAAATTCGAAATTTAACCATTCTGATAATCACTTGATGACGACAGGATATTTAAAATTTGTGTCATAACTTTGGTAAATGAACGCGCTTCTTCTTCCAGTACAAAGTTAAGACCATACACCTAAAACATTTTTTAGCCAAGAAGTAGAGTGAATAAAAAAAGTGGAAAATTTAAACATTTTTGTAAATGATCGGCTTCACTTTAGAGCATGATTCAAGATCCTAATCAAAAAGATCACGAAAAATTGAAATGAATTTTTCTTACAACCAAATATCTTAATCAATTTTCTAAGATGAAAAATCCTTACTTTTCTTTTTTCATCTCGCCATTGATGAAACATTGGTGTTGCCGACTTATACTTGAGCCTATCAAACACCTTAAAATTCAACATCCACTGTCCATCCTACAATTTTTTAAGAATGAATAAATAACAAAGGTAATGGTGAATTCTTAGAATTTTTAAATAAAAAGAAACGATAAACGACACCTGCACTCTATTAGCAATAATTCGAAAATTATTTGTCTGGATATTATGAAGAATTCGAACATGTGAACGTGACGAGTCGGTAGATCCATCTGGAGATAGCCACTTCTTAGTTATATCATCATATACAACGACATCCGCTGTTGCTAATGCAATTGTTAACTCCCTTAAACATAATTTTTAATTTGGTTTTGATAAGTAAGCTGTTTATCGACAGGTTGATTAAATAATTATAAATAATAATATATAACTAAAAACAAAAATAATGGAAAAATAAACAAGAAAAGTTTTTGTCTTTTCAATTTTCATAAAAAGATTTTCAATTAAATCTTAAGAAGAATTTTTTATAAATCGATTTCTTACCAAACTTTTTGACGAAAAATACTATTAAATTAATCATATAGGCGGATAATTTATCACTAAATCGTTGTTTTCCACTATCAAATCCTAATTTAATCTTACAATTCTAATATAAATCAAATAATAATAACATTATTAGATAAAATTACGAACCAATTTCGAAATATTTTTTAAAAAATTCTCAACATAAAAATATCAATAAAAAAAGTGTCATAAAATATGCAAAAATTTATGCATATTTGAAATTTACCATCGAAAATTATTTTAAAGTGGAATTGCAGAATTCACTCTTATCGACAGCTGTTCTAGAGTACTTTCATTTAAAAATTTGATCAACTTATTACACCAAATCGCATTACATATTGTATTTTATATGACATAACAATGCAAATTAAATATTTCTCTTTTTTGCTTATTTAAAACATTTTATCTTTCCTCTACTAAATTATTTGCACTTTCTTACACAATAACTTTTGCTTTCTCTTTCAGAATTTCTAAATTATTAAAAATCGCAAAAATAAGGAAAATCTGATAATCTTTAAAAATTTCTATCAAATGAAAAAAAATTTCAGTTTCAATGCGATTTTTTGAGTGATGCAAATTAACTAATATTTCTCTACCAAATTTTTTTTACCTTTTACTCAAAAATGGAAACTTCTATGTACTGTGAAACTTCTGAAAAAAAGGATTGTCGACGATATTTCCTAGAAATCAGATCTAAATTAATTCATTCGTTGCTTTTACACTAAATTTTTACACTAAATCTAAATATAATTCACAAATTTTACATTTTTTTAAAAATACGAATAAATTATGGAACATCTATTATGCATAAATAAATAAAGAGTAGAGACTTCAGAGAAAATGACAGGAAAGGGAAATGCCATAAATTTAGAAGAGTGCAATAGACGAAGCAATTTGGTCAATTAGCAAAAGCAACTAGAATAGCTCTTTGGATGCTATTTGGTGATAGTGGCAACATCAATAAAAAGTAGCTAATTAATTCCCTATCTGTATGACATCTGTCTGCTGCTAACTGTCACAAAAACAACATTAACTAATGACCAAATCTTAGTGATAACGGTCAGAACAATAATATTGCACAGTGACTTAAATCGCCCACCAATACAAATTCTTTTTTCTAAAAATTAAAAGAAAATTCAACAAAAAAGAACTCACTCCATAATACGACCGATCGAGAATATTTCTTCGACCAAAATAAGGTGTTTTTTGAATAATAATAATTACATTAAAATTAAATGATAAATTAGAACAAATCGATATAGAAACTTTCCTTCCATAAAAATTTGGATAAAAGACGAAGAAAGATATTCTGAAATTTGTAATATGAAAATAAAGCATAAGAAAATAACATCGATGCAACGAATTCTCCAAAAGTAAACGAAACTAATATCCCTAATAATATATCTATCGATCACTTCCAGTTATTCATATTTCTTCCTTAATTAAAATAATTGTCAGAAACATTCACAAGATAAAATTTTAACGGCAAATGAAGCAACAGACATCTGCAATACTAGTATCAATATCGAACAAAAAAGACAAAAAAATAATTCAGGCCATAAAAATCCAAAATAATCAGATAAATTTTCAATTTTTTATACTGAATCGTTAAATATTTATTAAAAGAGAGAAATACAAACAAATTTGTTTTTGCTTACTCTTGATTATGAGGTCCTTATCACTAATAATAAAAAAAAATTCCTCCGAGATGCAAAAGACTCAATGAAAAACAAAGCGTCAAAGAATGATAAAAAAAATGACTATGATAGATATCTACTATTTACGATAATTCAACTGCAAAATAGTAATGTAAAATAGTAATAGTAATGTAAAGTAGTATTAATCTATGTTGTAAAATTGCTCATCCGAAAAAAAAAGAGGAAAAGTACGAAATTACAAATTTAAAGAAAAACTTCTTACTTTTTCTTTATTTTCTGCAGCATATATTTCTTAAGCAAAATTTCATCGAAAAATGGTGTGAATATTAATGAAAAATCAATTTAACAATTATATTATGTACACGTGATACTGGCGATCCGCCCTGATTTCGTCAAGTGACTTCCTGGCGAAACTGCTTGGCCCGACCAGCGTAACGAGCCTATCCAGAAATGCAGTGCATTCTTGTATTTGTTACGTGCACTTGTGTAAATACTTGGAAAAAAAATATAGCTTCAATCTCATACTTGACGAATTTTAACATATTAAGGTATAGAGCCTTTTGTTATCCCCAAAAGCCATATTTTTGCAAAAACCTCCAAATTCCGCCAAATAAACCGTAAAGTCCAGTTTTAAGTTTTTTCTATAAGATATATGATGAATGGTCTTTCCTCATTTCCAAATATATATAATGTAAATATAAAAAATTTACAAATATTTACTCTAAATAAAAATCTTATTTACAGCAAAAATTTGAAAATCTTATTTCAAAAAAACAATTACGACATCCTAAAAGCAGAATTTCTAAAAAATAACTGCTTATCCGCTTTATGAAAACGACTTCGTTTTCGGCTCCTTCCTAGTAAGAAAAAACAAATCCATTAAATAAAGAAGAAAATGAGAAGAAAAGAGTTCCTAAAATTTTTTGCTACAATCTACTTCAACTAGAATTCCGCTATGATCATATTAGATCAATACCAGGCAAATCGAAATCGAACTAAAAACCGTTGACCATTTCGGCCCATTTCGAAATTCAAAGCGTATGCAACAGAACAGAGAAACTCTTGATTATATTACAAAAAGTTTGAATTTCCACACCGAACATTTTTCGCTGAATTTAAATAAAAAAAATGGAAATCAAAAATTTTTTCAAAACAGATCGGCGGCCTTCTTAATCTAAGCGGTCCTTACAAGCAGAACCAGCGACCCGCTCAGCACAACCAGTCCTGAAAACCGCAATCAGCGACTCAACCACTCCATCATTCATGAACCAACCTTATACTCATCCGTCATTAGCACTTGCTATAAGGTATAGCACAGAAAAATCAATTTATGTTCCCCACTGAAAACAAAGAATCGTTTTAGGACAAAAATAATTTTAAAATCCGAAAATTGTTAGTTAAGAACGTTCACAATCTTTTTATTGGTGAAAATATAATGAGCAATTAATTTCGCTGACAAATTTTTTATCGAAATTCTTTAAAAATTACAAAATTCGAAGTCGAAAAGAGCAGACTTATGCAAATATATCGATCCAATTTATCCAAAAATTTAAGCGCCACTTTGCTAGAATTCTCGGAATAAATTTTCCACTAGTAAAATAAAATGCATGGCAAAGCGAATGTTCAGTGATTCTGTGATTCTGTCTCATCTTGTTTGCCAATCAAAACAGAAATGATAAAAGAGCTAAGAGAAAATATATGGATGAATGTATATTTGCATATGGGTTTGTACAGGTGGTTTTATATGTTTATACATAAATCTGTGTGTTCACCTGCACGTAGAGCTGTGGTGTGTGCAAATGTATGCGGCTAAAAACCGGAAAAAAAACCGGACTTGACTGCTTAAAACCGGACTTTGCGGCTAAGTATGTTGGTGAGTTTGCATCCATATGTGTGCTACGAGCACTTGTCTATACATTTGGGAAAAAAACGTGACTTTAACATCGTACCTGACGAACCTAACCAACGTAGAGAGGCCCCTTGCTTTCCCCAAAAGCCATACTTTTTCAAAAACCTCCAAACGCCGTCAAATAGACCGCAAAGTCCGGTTTTAAGCTCTCTAGGTTAAGATGAATGGATTTTCCTCATTTTCAAAATAAAACAAAAAAAAACACTCGTCGTACGCTTGTCCTATTTGAGGCTGATGCCCTCAAATAGAAACTGACCTTCATTTCAAAAAGATGATATCGTTCGTGTTAACCAAGAACGCTATTTTGATATAATCAGCGATTCAGAGTAAAGAATTGAATACAGCCTTATAAATAATAGAAACAATTAAACGCCTAATGTCAACTAACATAAGCCCTACTCGTCATTTCGTCTCTTCTTAATCACTGGTAAAAATACCGATCGCTGCTTCCAAGATATCTATAGTGCACTACCTACACTATATCCTACATTTACACTGGACACCTGGCGTCAAAATCAGCATTTATACCAGTATCTGACTCAAAAGAATCCCACCACTGGACAAATTCAAGCAGTCAATGGAGCACCAATCAACAAATATGAAGAACGTCTATTCACTGCACAATCTTTGCCTTCGACGGATTCATTGGATTTTTAGTGTCTCAAAACATTCAGCAATCGGGAACGGTTCTTGCATCACTTCAATCTAAGAATAGTATTCAACAGTTGATAGCAATACGTTGCTTATCAAAATTCGTTTATGATACTCCTTCATCACGCATCTTAGCGATGTCGAATAACGAGTTCTCCGACATTATCAATGATTTTCCTTCACTTCTCGAGTCCCACTTAGAAGACCTTTCAGTCAAACACATGTGACTTAACGTACTGGAACTAAAGGCGTCTGCATGAGCAAAATCACGAAGCATTCTGTACAAGGTGATAAAGATTCAAATTTAGGCGAGAAATGGCATATTTAGGCTGTTTGTGCAAAAGGTGGTATATATGGTATATATTTCAGCCAATGTTTATCCTTACGATATTTTTTGAATTATTTTAACTCATTCATGATTTTTTTTTTCCATAGTGTGTGCCTCCAGAAAATGTGCAATCAATCAACAGTTTCAGCCAACCGTATTCTAAAGCGCATAGCACCACACCTTTTCAGTAGGGGTGATAAAGAAAATGGCAAGTAACCACTCAATGCTGATGCCTTCTTCAGCATCGCCTGCATGTTGCAGGCCATAGCCTTTCAGCCTGTTTCTCGCATTAACCCCCTTGCAATTTTGAACATTTTATTATGAAGATTTTGTGTTTTAATTAAAACATAAGTTTTTAAGCTGTTTTCTAGAAAATTTTTGGGTTCTCGTCTGCTTGAAACTAGTCTTATTTTATCTTTTTTTTACAATAATGAACATAAAAACGCAAATTGTAAGGGCATGTTAAAACAATATGACCGATAAACGTTTTTAAATCTCGTTCAGCTCAATTTTAGACCCTTTCGGTATATTTAATCTGATTTTTATGGCTGAAATCTGCTTCAACCAACTGAGAATTGCAAAAAGCTAAAAATATTCCCTCAATTTTTTTAATTTTCATTATTTTCGATAAATTTTTCAGTCCATTTATTTGGAATAAAACTTCAGATGACATATCTGCCTTTAACGACGTTTGCTTAAGGTACATCTTACGTACTCGCCTGCACGCAAACAAGATCTCTCACGTAATTGCACCTATTTTCGCTCTAATTCTATATTTGTCGCTAATAATCGCCACAGTATAGCGCTGGTTAGGCTGTGTTCTTCACTGCGCACCCGCACGTTTGGAATTGACAATTATTGTTGAAGACGAGCAGGCACAAGCGGCTCGGCAGTACATGGGTCTAGTCTGAAAGGAATAGTTCCAGTTGCAACGGCAGACCAAATAGCTTGGATAAGTCTATCCACATTCTGGTAATCAGTGAAGCACAATAGGTTGCTGCGATGCACAATGAAGCACAATGAATAAATTTACGTGGAAAATAAAAGAAAGTTCTTTTACATAAATTTAGTTACTCGATTTTTTTAAATTTTAAATTTTTAAACTAAATTTAAATTTTTAAATTTAAATTTTCAAGTAATCTAATTCATCTCCTTCGAAAATTTTGCAAAAAAAATATAAAAAGGATTCCCCCGAGATCCATTTACACCAATCCCATTCTTATTAAGCAGGCGGGGTTTACGATATATTGGTTGCTTGCCAATGTTTTACATCTTTAACAAGCTATTGAATGTTTTTCGTTTTAAGACCAATTAATTTATAGGAATCTATCCTTTCGTTTTACTTTAACGTGTGAAAAGGGTGGTGCTCATTTACGGGTAATGGTGGTAAAGGAGATGGTATGGACGGGTTGCATTTTTAAGTAGGGCAGAAGCAGGAGTCGCTAACCTGTGGAGAGGGGAAGAGTTACTTTACTAAAGTGAAAATAACTGGAGAAAAAAGAATGATACAAATTCTTCATTAAGAAACGTCGATATTTTTATATTTTTCAGTAAAAATTGGAGTATTTTATTAAACACTCTAAGATAAGGAACGGAGTAAGGACTAGTTGGTACATTTGAAATTACATAAAACCCTGCTAAAACAGTCTTATTTTTCTGATTTCCTCGCATTTTTCTCTCATCTTCGAGATTTACTTATTTATTTATATTTATTTATCGGTATTCTTTTGTAATAATAATGTGGCCATTTTTGTGAACATTCATTCAGTTATTGGTATCGTTTTTGTCATTTTCTCAAAGTCATTCCCTTACACTTCTCAATTCCTTGTAATTTCCTCTCAGCACCATCCAGTTTCAGCCATGGTTATTAGTTGTGAAATATGGCAGATTATGGCAGCTTGACGTATAGTCATTTTATTTTGTATTTTTGGTATAACGCCCTAAAAACTCACCAAATGGCCTGTGTGCTGCTATTTTGAAACCCTTTAATATCTTTAAAAATCTAAAATTTTGCGAAAAATCTTTCCAAACCCCTTCAAATGCTCCTTCGATACAAATAATGAATAAAACTTTACTATATTTTTTTCTCCAGAAAAAATTTGGAATACCCAATTCTTTCAAATTTTTAAAATTCTTTTCTGCAGTTGTGATCCCCATCTTCAACAAATAGTATCGCCCAACCCCATTTTGTTATCTCAACACACTGTCACTGTCTCGCAATACACTTTTGCCGCATCTACAGTTACAAATTACAAAACTGCATCACAATGATGAAGAAGCATGGCAGAGAATTGGATTTTGCTAAGGGGAAATTATAAGGATTTGAAAAATTGTTAAGGGATTAAATGCATATTTTGAGGAAATGACAAAGATTGATTTTTGAATCTTCGAAGCATAAGAAGATTTTTCCATCTGGTTTTAACCATAGAATACTATTCTGTTTGATAAAATGTGTAAAAGGACTTGAAGATTTGAGGATTACAGAGTTCTAGTAGATTCGAAAAGGCTTTTCAAATAGCTACAGTGGTGTTTAAAAAAATGAAATGGCTTTAAAAGGTTAAATCAAGTATTCTGTTCTATTAATACTGATAAGGTATAACAGAAAAGCATTTTATGAGGTATAAATAAACATAGTGGGGTTTTTGGGAGAATATTAGGAGTGCAGAGAGAGTTCTGAACAATTTTTTGGGGATTATTGGCAAATTGGCATATTTTATCTTTTCTTTTTTACGTCTTTAAAATTCATAATCCACGTTCAGACTTTGGTGAACTGTTTTTTTACCAACAGATCTTTCTAATTTTTCATTAAATTATTACTATAATCCCTCAAAATTTTTTCCTAAATTTTTCTTTTTGCCAGTTTATAACTTGTAGTTGCAATTATGGCAAAAAATATACCGCGAAGTTTGATGAAGCGTTAAGAAAAAAAAATAGGAGTGGGTAATATTAAGCTGGGTTTGGGCGAGTTATCAAAGAGGTTTGAAACGACATTAAAAAATTATGGTGAATGAGTTTGGCTGGGTTTTAAAGATTCTAAGAAAGTGTTTTATTGAATTTGTGAGGATTTCTCGTAGAATATGAGGATTAATAAGAGGTATTAAGGGGCTTAAGGGGCTTTTTCTTCTAACAGCTCCCATTATCTCTGGTTAGGTTAGCTCCACTGGCTACAAGGGTAAGATGTTTCGAAGCTGTATGATCCGATGCCAACAGACAGTAATAAAAGCCATTCCTTTTTCCATCTTCTAAGTCCATATATGCTGGTCCACCTATACGTTCAAAATCTTTCCTGATCGTGTCAGTTTAGGTCTTGATTGGTCCATCTCGCTTTTGATACTACCCTTCACAGGGTTTAGCAAGTAGCGAAATATATGGATTCGGTCATATCCACTTGCCAAACCAGTATAATGTATCTCAGATATGAGTGGTTAACGACAGATAACTTTTTAATATCCTCCATTTTCATTGGCCATGTCTTACAATCATGCAGCAAGATGGAATAAATCGCGGCTGACATTAGGCATTCGTTTTTATGATTTCGCTATAGCTCCATAAAGATTTCGTCATTCGGAAGAATTTCTAACCGCCGTTATCCGGGTTGCAATTTCGTCTTTTGCCTGGCCATTCGGTATTAGAATAGATTCGAGGATTATTTAAAATCGGGTATTCAACTTATTTAACTTTCTCAATTGGCAATGAGGCTTTAAAAAAGAGGCATTTTATTAGCATTTTGTGTATAAGGCGAAAAGATCTTCGTTTTATTTACAGGGGGCTTTAAACTTTTATGTTCTCTTAAGGGCTTTTGCGATTCGCGGTTTTATGGGTAGTATTATGAGCCTTTACAGAATATTAATAGGTTCCAACAGAACGTAACTGGTTATCATAACTTGATCTTATGGAGATGTAGGTTTAAGAACTGTCAGGTTTCGAACGTTTTTTAGTATGTAATTTGGAAACGTTTAGTGAATTTTGGAATGAAATAAACTTTTGAATAATTTTTTTTTTCATTCGTGTAGAATTTACAGTTTATGATGTAAGCGAAATTAACTTGGTCTTATCCATAGAAATGATGTTATGATCATTTTTGTTCATTTTTTCTTTTTTGATTTAGATTTTCGCTATGGTTGCTGTGGAAGCGTTGGCCGTTGGCCTAAAAACTGGTTATAAAGTTACAAAAAATGAGCGAAAGCCACGTCAGAGTCGTCGCAAAGGACGTCTCACGAAAAAAACGAAGATAGTTCGTGAACTTGTCCGTGAAGTCACTGGATTCGCACCATATGAACGACGGGCTATGGAATTATTGCGGATAAGCAAAGATAAGAAAGCTTTAAAATATCTGAAACGACGTATTGGATCACATAAACGTGCTAAACGAAAGCGAGATGAAATGCAAGCGGTGCTTACAAGTTTGCGTAAACAGCATAAATAGACTTTTCCTATTTGATAAATCTTCGTTATTGTCCCGTTATTTTTCGTGCTTTGTACTTTCAAGAATAAAAAAATTGATATTGAAATTGTGTTTTGATAAATAAATATTTTTTTTATTACTTGATTCCTACTTCGGTCCAAAATTTCCAACTTTTTTTAAAACTTCAAGTTTGTAAGATTATTAATTATTAATGAATGATAGAAATATTTTACATTATAACACGTTTAAACATGCTAAAATTTACGAGCATTTTAGGGCTTTCACACATGTTTTATTCTAGTTTCACAATGATATTCGAAACAGCAATGGATAGTAAAGACCGAAACCTGCATCATTTTTCACATAGGGCAAGATACAAATCTTTTTCACAAGAAGCTTCATTAGAAGTCGAGATACCGCTGGAAGAAAGTCAACCTATCGATGAACTGGCAGCACACATAAATGCTGTGAACAAAATAATACCACCTTTTTATGATGGTAAGTTGTCAAAATATAACAAATAAGGTTGTAATGGTGTGCAGGAAATCTCGAAAAAATGAGAAATGTGTCAGATAGCAAGGAGAAATGAGATTTAAAAAAGAAAAAATTTTTTGTGGAAGAAATAAAGTGGTGGCTAGGAGGAGGTAAAACTGGGGTGCAAAGTTGCAAGAATGCAAAAGAAGTTTGATGAAATGTTTATTGAGGGAAACAACAGACTTATTTGAGTAGGGGTTGGGAAATAAAATAAGAGCGTCATAAGATCGAAATTCCTGGTGAATACTATAATGGAGTTTGAAAGACGACTCACCAACGAGGTTTATCGGGATGTTAAAGGAATAAAACAAGTCTTAGAAGAATGCTGAAGTGGTACAACATAGGGTTATCCTATGAGAGTAATTATGGAGGTACGTGAGTACATTGAGATTTGCTGAAGTGGTAGAGTATCATAGCTTGGCTTGAAATAGGTTTTTTATTAGCATTTTGCATTATGTGATATAAGCGGGTTGATTAAAGAGTTTTACCGTTGAGATCACCGTAGAGTTATTAAAAATCAATAAATTATATCAAGTTTTTGCCTTTTTTGCTTATTTGGCAGTTAGAAAATTTATAAAATTCTTTTTGATTTAAAGAATTTCGAAGTTCTTTATTAAATTTCGTGGACGAAGAAACTCGCAAATATGAGAATAATATCGGCGATAAGCTGATTGAGGAGTTTTTAAAAAATGATGATGCGAAGATGAATTATGGCTGCATTCCTCTTACGCGAGTGAGTTTTGATATTATCAAGATGCATGAAAAGATTATAACATTTTGCATTATTTATATTGCATTATTGTCATCTTCAAACATAATATCTGATATCTGAACATAATATTTGTCATAATTTCTGGCCTATGCACCTCACAAGGGTGACTCGAAAAGAAAATTAGAGGTTGTTTCCTAGCAGCTATCCGAATTTTAGTTTCAGATTTACTCCTCTCAAAAGATAGAAACTGAATCCATGTTTGATTACAATCGTCTTGTCTCAGCGCTGAAATATTACACAGAAATATACATTGAAATATTTTAAATGAGTTGAATCGATAAATATAAAGGCAAATTTTGCGATTTCTCGTTCAATTAAAAATACTAAATGTAAAAAATTTTTTATAAATTTACATAGGTGGTAAAGCCTTCATCGGTATCATTCAATGAACAATTCCAATTTATAATGCGCAATTCAACACATGAAACTATCGAATCGGTCATCGCTGTAGAAAAGACTATGGCTGAAAAAGTATGTTTCTTTCTTTCTTTAAATATTTGGTACTTTTAGAAAAAAATCTTTTCTAATCTTATCTTCCTAATCCTTCTCCTCCTTTCTCGAATGATTTTTATTAAGTGTACCTGGAACAAGTGGAAAATATGGTAAGGAAACATCTGCCATTTCTGTTAGTGATAAGGTCATAGACTGCTAGGACTACTAATGCTTATTATTTACATTCATAATTGAAAGAAATGATAAATTTCGATCTTTAAATTGAAGACATTCATACTGTGCGTATTGTGCAGGTTTCCTCTCTCAAGAATCGCTACTTGAGAAAAAAATTACTAAAAAAAGAGGGTGAAAAAAAGAGTTGCTATTTTATATTTATTCTGAAATATGTGCTGTTTTTTCTTCTAAATGGTAAATAAAACATTTAGTAAATTTTCAGATGTCTTCACTTGTCCGTGCTCGAGATTTTGAGTTGGATAGATTGAAGCGTGACTGTGAAGTTGCGATGCACCAAACATTAGCCAATGACAACGCTTCTTCAGTCAGAAACGATCGGCAATTGCATTTAAGTAAATTGAATGAAAAAATTCGCGTAAGTTATATTTTTTTTTTATGGTGATGTACTTTAGTTTTGAAGATTTTTATGGTTTTTTCTAAAGTGGTTCCTTCTTTGAGTTTTGATTGAATATTCATTTGTTTAGGCAAATTAAATACAGCAGTAACATAACATAGTAATTAATCGGTTTTCCCATTTTCAAAAAGAGCATAAGTATTACCAAATTCTCTGAATCTGTTATTCCAGTTTATGTATTTTCGCTCTAAAATAGTATATGTTCTTTCTTTAGGAACTTAGGAACTTAGTAACAAAGTCAAAGCTTAATTTATGAGAACTTATATCCAACAATTAAATGACAAATGATGCTATTTAATTTATACTTATACTTAAAACATTTAATAGAAGCATTCAAATTTTCGCCATTGTTTATATCATTTTTTTAAGCAAGTAAGCAGTAATTATTCGAAGCAAATTGCTGATTTGGCTGTAAACCAGCGTGAGGAATATCGGATTCTTATTAAAAGTCTCTATGAGCATGATGAAATCCCTCCAAATATTTCAAATATAGTTCCAGTTACATCAGCAGCAGTACGCAAGTTAGTATTAGCAATTTTTATTTGAAATTTTTTGATATTCTTTTCACTTTTTTTGTGAAATTTTTATCAACACAAATTTCAGGTCAACTTCTGCCTTTGCGAATTTAAATTTGGCAAGATCTCAGGTCAATGAACAACTAAATGATAGTTTTACCATATATTTAGGTGTGGAATAAAAAAACAAACAGAAATTACTTTAAAACTTTTGATTGCAGTAGAATGCAAAATATAATACCAATAATATAATATGGTTCTAAATAGCAACGTTCGATCAAGGGAACACGTTTGGCAGAGATGAAATGGGATTTATATTACGCTAATAGATAAATGTAGTATTGCTGAGGAATGACAATTCTTTTGCATTTTCACTTTTCTAATTATTAATTTATTTTTACTTCGAAGGTATATTTTGGTTTATATGGGCAATTTTCAGGTGCTCAATTAAAAACAATGCATAATGTTCGTTTGTTGACGTGCCGTTTGTTGAGCGATATGTGTCGTTCACAGAATTCATTAAATAATAAGGAGTTTGACTCAGGTCGACTTTATATGAATTTATCCCTTTACCGGCGTGGTCTTACAGGTCTTATATTACTGGTCGATAGAGAAATTAATTATCATATCGAAAATAAGACAGGTTTGTCGCTAATATCTTCTTTTCTGATAAATGAATTTCTAAAATAGAAAGGAAGAAAATTTATTCGAGATAAATGCAGTGCGATAATTTTTAATTGAAATTAATTATTAAATTATTAAAGAAAGAATGATTTTAAAAAATTAGAAATTAAATAATCTTTAAAGAATAAATACTATTAACCAACCCATCTATTAGGTAATCACAGTTATTCACCAAGTATACTTAACGAAACTTTTTCATACTACTATTAATAATGGGTAGAATGAGTCTAATTACTAATGGTGAAGGCTAACTATTAATCAACTTACTACCATAATGGTATGGGTAATTTTTTAAAAAATTCCAATTATTTTTAAGGTAAATTGTTTTCTAAATTTTTAAGATATTAAGAAAAATAAAATTCATTTCACAAATCAAACATTAATTTTAACAGTAATTTTTTTAAAAAAATATCTGTTGAGTAAGGAGGTTTTTTAAACTTACAACATTTTTCCTAATTCATTTATTGTAAGCAGATTTATTTGCTCAACTTAGTATTCATTTTGCTTTTGAACAGAAATACAATGTATCATCGAATTCGTTAATAATAGGATTATTCTTGTTGGAAGCAAAGGTCGAAGCATGACATTAGAATTGATAATCTAAGGCACTATATATTCAAATATTTTTTAAGATTTTGCTAGAATTTGCGAACAATCTACGGAACTGCATTTCGAATCGCTACAAGTTCAGTTGGAGAACATCTCAGCATTGGTTGGTCCATCAACTTTTTACTTTTATCTTTTGAAAGTCTCATAATTTCTGTTGCAATTTCTTTCTATTGTATTCTATTCTTTCTTCAATTGCTTTCAGTCTGTTTCGTCTGAATCTTCTGAATCTTTTTTTGGAATGTGTAATATTTAAATTGAACGAGTATTATTGAAGTTAGATCGTGGAATCCTTAACTGAATGCTGCTTGGAACATATTCTATTTGTTTGGCAAATCAGATCCTCAACGGTGGCCCATGACTTATAATATTATTAGCATTAATAATATTAAGATAATATTATTAGCGATTCTTCTTTGATTTTTACTTTTCATTCACAATTAATATTTGTTTATCAAAGGCATCCGATCTGAGCAAAGGTAAAGATCGAAATACGAGTACGGAACTAATTAAAGCATGCAAAGGATTGCAGACAGGCGATGTATACGTGACCAAACACTCCAATCTGACATCAGTGCAAGTAAGCAGTTTTTCTTACCATCAAATTTTTAAGCGATGCTATTTGCAGTGTCTTGCGATGCTATTTTTTTTTCATTTTTAGGTTATTTTCCATTTGGTTGTTGATGAGACAATAGAATCTGATGACATGTCAAGCAGGTGAAATCAATTGATTATGGTCCATTCTGAACTCAAAATAACCCTTTTTTGTTCCTTTCATTACAATTTATTATATCCTAAACAATGCGAAGAAACTTCATGAGTTTCTGAAGACGGATGATTCATATTTATATTATACTTATTTAGGTATTATACTTTGATAATTTAAAAGAACTGAGCTAGTAGAGGTCAAATTTTGATCTTCATAAAGTGAAAAATAAAAATATTTCTTTGAAAACAATATTTTTTCAGGCATCCATGTATAAACGGACTTCGGAACGTCATTCGTCTTTGTTCGAAATGTGGCGTCACGACATTCGGAATACCGTTGCTCCTTGTGGAGAAAGCTAATCAGGTCATAATTTTTGAAAAGTTTCTTATCGCAGGCCAATTCAGCATTCTATAATTATTGCACAATACTTTGAAATTCGATTAATTCATCATTATTCAAAACGTGAATTAGTTTAGATTACGAATTTTGTGAGATTTCACTTATTGATAAATCTTTTTCACATTATGCTTTAATATTCTTCGCTGATTGAGAATCGGAAGGCGAAAAATGAATCTAATGAAAAAGTAATTACTCCAACAAACAGCACAAGAAAATAATAAATAAATAAATATAAATAACGTCATCGTAATGCAAATTTTGAAATACGAGTTCACTTATATTCGAAATATTCGCTATTTGGTTTTTTCGCTGCTTTGCTTGAATGTCCCGCTTTGATTTCTTAAACTTTTCAGAAAATGACTTTGGCTTGGTGTTTGAAGAGAGCAGAACTAGTTTTTAAATGCGTTAAAGGCTTCATGATGGAAGCTTGTGCTGGATGTTCAACTGCAGGCGGTGGCGCACCAACTGCGGCCATTCATTATAATGTTAATTTTATTTTGCCGGAAAATTTAGAAACCTGCGTTTACCAACAAATTCTTGAGATGTTTCCAACAATTTTTCATCTTGTCCCATCTGTATCAGTTTAATGCCTCTTGCTTCTTGTGATTAATGATTTTCATCGGAAGTGTCTTAAATTAAGACATTCCGTATTTTTTATTTTTTTAAAATTCTACATAGTTCTTTTTTTTGCATAATTCATTGCTTGTTTGTTCCACTTCGTATCAAATATTTATCAAATGATATCAGAATTTAATATATATAAAATAAAATAACATTTAATATATGTATAATATCAACTAAATATATAAATTAAATGGGAATCTAAAAGGAGACATGAGGACCATCAAAGTTCACAACAATAATCGATGTTAATTAATCAATGAACTAGCGTCAAAAAATAAATTTTTTCAAGGGAGAGATAAGTACAAAGCACCTATATCAGCACCTACGTTTATTTTTGACAGGATCAAGAAAACGAACTTCTGATGAAAAATAAATTCTAAACCAAAAAGAACAAAAATTTTACGGAATATACATTGGCTTCATGATGGAAAAATTTACAAGTTTATATACAAGGTTCGAGAAATGAATTATTCCAAATGCCATTCCGACCACAATTAGTATTACAATAAACCTATTTTTTAAATATTCTTAAGCTTACCTGTAGTATGCCAAAATAAATTTTTGAATAGATCAAATATTATCAAATGTGAAACTAAGTGGGAATGACATGCAAAACGATAACAAAATATAATCAGTTATTTATCTTTCACGCATGGATAATGTTCTTTCGCATTTTCATTAGCTTCTAAATTGTACAATACCTGGCTTACTGTGTTAAATATCTTTCCAGGTCGGAACGTAAAATAACGATGGATTAGTTTCATCTGAAAATAAATTTAATAAATTGGAATTTCCGGTAAATAAATCAAATGAAAAAAATTTGATAATCTTTATAAAAGAAATGAATGAAATAAAAAACCTCTGGGCATTTCCATCGGCCACTAATTTATCGCATTAATATTTTAAAACTCGTCTCAATTAATGGTTTAAAGCCATCATATAAGAGAGTTTTTAAAGACAGGTACCAGTAAACAAATTATTTAATAAGAAAGTAAAACGACCAGAAGATATTTCCTTTACCACTTTTCCAATAAGTCCTATTGTATTAATCAAAAGATCTAGCCAAACAAGAAATAATACACATTGTGGGAAAAAAAGAAGAAAAATACAATATGAATGGATGCATTACGTTATCAACTAAACTATTTATTTGCACGAATTGAATTCAATTGAAAAATGGCCAAGAAAAGTAATATGCCTATATTGTATTTTTTTATATTGCATTAAAATGGCTCAGTAGCTTGTTGCTAGACTAGGAGTGCTGAGATTCGATTCCCCGCAGGAATAAACCTGTACAAAAATCCGGGTGATACTGGCGACTCACTTGTATTTCTATCGCCAATTGACTCCCTGGCATATTGCTCAATGTCACAAGTCAGTGGAGCGAGTTTAACCAGTAATGGTGAGGACTCTCTCATTTATTCATTTAATTTCACCTTGCTCCTTTCTAAAGACCCATCATATAACTTTCAATACATTGGTTGTTGATATTCTCTTAAATCCCTCAAGCTTCGTGAAAAATCTTCCAAAACTCTATCAAATATTCCCTTAGCGTATCCTCTCTTGCTACAATTTATCAGTGTCATTATGAATCCTTTTCTGCCGCTTTAACTCTCAGACCCAATAGCAACCCAGTGATACCCTCAATTTGTTTCCCCAAGATCCTATCAAGCTTCCCCTTCTACTTTTGTCGCTAATAAATCTATTAAATCTTCCAAAACGCTGCCACAAATACAAATAGCAGAATTAAGGTGACAACAGGTTCCGAAAGGATATAATGGTAGATTTACGAAAAATTAAAGTTTGGAGGATATAAGTACATATTCAAGAATTATGCGAAGGTTTAAAATTCTCTTGGCTGTTATAAAATAAAAAAATTACACCAAGTATAAAATATAAACTTACCCCAGAAATTGGATAAAGTATGTGCATATGTAAATGGTACACAGAAAGAAAATTCGAACAGTGAAAACCAATTCGAAGCATATCTTCGATCGTATCTGCATCTCCCGATGTTCGTAATGCTTCACGCAAAAATTCACGTCCCATTCTTTCCATTTCTTTCACTAAAGTTCTCTAATATTAAGTGATATTGAGCTTATAATAAATCATAAAAAATTATATCTAAAGTGAAAAATTGAAATCATTTTTAATACCTGCAAAAGAAAGGATATCAATAAAATACCAAGAGGAACATCGGCTGGAGTTAGATCGCTTGGTTTATTGATATGTAGTTTGCTCAGCACGAGATAATGGTGAGGAGCGTGTGGCTTTATATCTTTCATGACAACTGTCTATAAAAAACCAATTTATTCACATAAATTTAAATTAAAGAGAAAATGCAAAAATAAAAAGAAAAAAAGAAAATATTTTGAAAGCAAATTTGAAAGTAAATATTTATTTTTTCTTATTATCAAATATTATTCGGGTAGTTCTATAGACCCACATGTACTTCAATCGCCAAGTGATACCCTGGCAAAAATTTCTATCGCAGCAATAGCCAGCATAACTAGCCTAATTAAAAATAGTAAATAGTGAACGCTAACCACTTATTTATTTAATTATTACTAAAATACAAAATTAAAGGAGAAAAAGAAAGAAATTGAAATTGCTAACATTGGTGCTAGTTTTCAAGTGAAGATGGGGTTTATGATGAATTATGTCGCAAAAAACACAACCTTTAGCACGATGGTCCATAATTTATGAAACTAAAATTTGAAATATTACGGGCTTTTCTTAAAAAAATTTTGTGAAATAAATTATTGCCACAATTTTATTTTTATTTCTATAATTATAAACTATCACATATGAAATGAATGAATGTTTATCGAAATAAAATAAAACCTATGATGTACTGAGAACATCAAAAAAAAGAGAAAGATTTAGGCTCAATAACTATTCGTTATCTTCTAAAAAAAACAACCAGTTTGCAGAAAAAAAAAATTAAAAGTAGAATTTATAACTCACTTATTTAAAAAAAAACAAACCAGTTTTAATTAAATTATTATGAAATTAAAAATTTAACTTGCAAATTTTTAAATAATAACAGTTCAAGTGAAACAGCAAAATATTAATGGCAGTTAAATTAATAATAATAATAATCTTTTTTTCACTAATTCATTAAGTAATTCATCAATGAATGATTAAGAAAAGCAATGAATTCGTAAAATAAGTTAAAATGAACGAAAAAGACCATAAATGAGATAATCCCTCCTTAACGAAGAATTTAAAAACCACAGAAATTATTTAAATTTAAATATCGCAAAAAAAAAGGAAAATAGTCGAGACTATCCCAGCAGTCAACACGAACCAAGCTTAGAACGATTAAACATTTAAACGATTAAACCTGCTATTGAAGGCTGAATGATCTTAGTTCCACATTTAGCAACTTATTAAACCTAACTCACTACCAATCAGCATACCCAACTAAACCAGAAATGATGAGTACTGTTGAACGAAACCTTTATCGCTACCGTAATACGAAAATCGTGTTAAAATAAACGAATTTTAAAAATATGGTTTAACACGAGAAAAAACGCAAACTTTTTAGTTCAAAAAACAATAAAAATTAATTTCTTTTTATTTAGAAAAACAGTTAAAATGTTTTACGCAAATTTTTTTTCCAAAAATTTCTTTTTAAAAATATTTTTCTCTCAAAAATTTTATTAAAAATTTATTTTTATTTAATTTTTATTTTCGTTTAATTTTACTTATTTTTTATCTTCGAACATTTTTTGAGAAATATTTAATTTTTATTCCCAAAAATTTTTTTAAAAATATTTTCTATTTTTAAAAATTTTCTTAGAAGCATTCAATTTTTATTTTATTTTTGTTTAATTTTTTTTATAATTTTTTTTAAAATACTTTTCTTTCAAATTTATGTAAATTTTAGAAAAATATTAGAGATTTTATAAATTCATAGAAAGATTTTCATTTTTTTAGAGTATTTTTACTAAAAAATTATTTTAAAAACCTGTTTTGTCGCATAAAGCATTTGGAAAATACGCGTTGTTTGATCGCTTAGGATGAATCGAAAACAAGCAATTATGGAAAGATAATAGCATTAGAGGAGAATGTCAGAGATTTGGCAGAAAATAAGAAAACAGAAAGAGTTAGAAAAAATGGAATTCATGGCCGTCCATGCACACATAAATCTAATTTTAATTTTAGAAAGGATATGAAGTTTGTGGGGGTTCGAGGTTATCGGGTCCGGGTTCGGGTTCGGGTAATTCGCGACCCATCTTTTTGGATTCGATAGATGGCTAGCTCAGTTGATTTTAATGGCAAAGGGTGTTCGTTGATTTGCAATAACGAACAGTTGTTTTCGACCTCCGAATAATAATATAATAAGGTTAGTGTTCACTCGGAAACACGAATTTCAATTGAAGTTATCTAGCGGCGTTATCGTGTTTGTCCTCCGCGCTCGATTTCATATTTCTCGCCTTCTTTTTATCGTTCCACTCGTCCATTTGTCGCGCCACCTTTGCTGTCTTATCGTTTGCCCACCTTAGTGCCTTTTACCCTCCCCGTTTACCCTCTCCCTCTTCAATTTTTACTTCTCCCCTATCGCTTTGCCTACTTTTTTCTCCCTATTTCACTTCACTTCCGCTTTCACTCTTTTTTTTCATTTTTTCCCAAAACTATTCGTTAGAAATATTCCCAGCAAAAAGCCTTTCTTCTAAAAATTTTCCTTAGTTTCTTTCTTATAACTTCTTTTATTTAAAATTACCAATAAAGTTCCGTTAATATTTGTTTCTTTCAATTTGTTTTAGTCTTAGTTCACAAATATTTTAAAATTAATTTTTTCCTAATTTTGCGGCAAAAGAAATTTGAATTTTTACTCGAAATTATCGATGTTAACTCGAATTTTTCGAATTATTCATAATTACTGTTGTTTGCTATTTTTGATATTCTTTTTAACGAATCGGAAGTACGTATTTTTCATCGAAAAGAAAAATCGATTAATGCGTATTTTCCCATTAAAAGGGAGAATTTAATTTATTTTTTTTATTTGTTTTTTCTTTTTGAATAATTTGGAAAGAGTCCTTTAAAAAATCTTTGTGATTACCATAAAACGATTGCAAAAATTTCGAATTGCCATTAAGTAAAGGAAAATTCGTATAAAAAGAATTCTTTAAAAAATGCGTATTAATAAATGAGTAAATTCACAATTTAAAAGTTATTTATTTTTTATTAAATTTCAAAATTCCTTATTTTTCTCGAAAAAAACAATTTTTTTTCTTGAAATATTTGTAGAATAACAAACTTGTCGGCGGCACCTTTACCGCGGTCTCGTGCAAGGGGTGATCAGAGGGGGTTTCACCGCACTTACTTGTGGCACTCGCTTCTTCGCTATCATTATGCACTGCTCAGTTTGTATGCGGTCGGCTGCTAGTATTAAATGTTCTACGATGGTGCCTGCATTATATTTAAAATATTACATTAAGTAACGTAAACTATAAAGTTACGTAACAGTTATGGCATAGCAAGTGGGATCGCCAACAAGCGAATTTTCTTCAAGGAAGACGGTGGAAAATTAGTATTTCACCGGTGTTCCCTTAAATTGTGATGAATGGAAGTTATTATGGAAATGAACTTGGTTATGCATTATTGAGATGTTAGCCATCATTTATCATTCACCGAGAAAGACGACGTCAAGAAGGCTATCGATAATTTCATAAGATAAAGGATCCTCTTGTTGCTTCTGAATGAATGAAGATAAAGCACTGCCTTATACTTCGAATGATTTTGTGGATGAAGTGGTTTCGAGTCCGAAAATGTGAATTCGACTAACACCGACACAAATGGTTGAATTTTTCCACAGCATGATGAAGTTTCGAGAAGAAACTAAGAATTTGCTCACTTCTTTTTAACCTCTTCGAATATGCTGGCACAGGAAAAAGGCAGAATGGAAATCTCGAAATTCGATAGTAAATCCAACGATGCGAAAGTATGGATGTTTTCATTTGAAAAAGCTCACGAAAGCAACGGATGGATTGATCATCTCAAAGCTAATCTTGATTGCACTATAATGCAATATTCGTATCGTTGAGGAATCTGATGACTAGAACGATTGGAAGTTTCCTTTCGTTGTTTGGTCAAAACCGGATCCAGTTAGCCCAAGTATTTACATGGCAGTATGGATCTGCTTCCTTACTGGAAAATTATTTAGAAAAACAACGGCTTCTACAATTAGCGTTTGAGGGTTGAGCAGGATTTCATGATGATGTTGCTAATGGGTTTACCTGATGAAGATCGCAAACAGTGGAAATCAATACCAAAATTGAGAATAGCTTTACTGAGAAATTGAGAAGAGAGACTCATAAAGCCGAAAGTGAGGACACATTAATAAAACAAAAAACCAAAGATCCATACGGGATTTCATGGCAAGCTGAGCTGCGTACTGAAATGAAAACGAAAGGATCAAATAAATCGAACCAAAAAATTAAATTTTATAATGGAGCTTTAGAAATCCCTTGCTTTCGAAATTCTGGTTCGTCGAAAAATTCTGGTTTTAATGCCGACTTTATTCGGGAACATATGGCTGGACAACTAAAATTTGAACCTAAGCGAACATAAGTGGACACCAATTTCATTTAAAGGTTGTCAAGAAAATTTTAATAATTGATAATTTCCTAAACTTCGTATTCCTTAATCAGCAAATACTGAGACAATATTGGTCCATTCTCTTCAGTATTGTTTTATTATTGTTTCAATAAATTGCCTCATTCCAAGATCAAATTGGATACATTTTCAAATGAAATTTTTCACATGGGTGAACATAAATCTGCACAGCCCTCTGCGATTCTTCTATGAGCCACATGAATCCACTGAAATCCGAAATTCGAAGAAGAGTTCAAGTTGAAAGTGAAAGCAGAGGTTGTTGAGTTGAAACTAGATTATCATAGATTAGATACATAGATTATCAAATGAATTTATTTTGTGGATTCGAAAATAAATCAATTATTCTATTGCAGAAAAGGAAACCCTGGCAACCTCAGCATTAAAGTAATTTAAAAAATGCCTGCGCTCTTTTCTTGAGAATCATAATTTCATAGTTCATTCGGATCATCAAGTGCTCATTTATATTCATTAGTTAAAAGAACTTATTAAAGATAGATTTAGCTAGATGGCAGCTTTGTTTATTAGGATACAACATCTCTAAATTACTTTTCTGGTAGAGAGTTAAATGATGCTTTAGATTGGCTATATATGACGGATCCGTATGAACTGGAAATTCAGCACGTAATTCTTCCACAAAAGATGAATTTATTTCCAGAGATCAACAGTACCATTATTTATCAACAGTACCAATATAATTTAGAGGACATAACGGCTAAAATTCTATTGTATTAGGTGAAAGAAAAGAAAGGTTTTCCTTAGACAGCATGAAGATATTTTCAATTGCAGTATTCGGATACTGTGAACTATACCAACTATGCCAACTTCAGATAAAGTCCAAAGCCAGATATTATTGTTCCCACTGAATGGGGTAGAATAGCTCTGTGGGTTAGTACTCAATTCGGAGTGTCTATGCCTATGAGGTTCTATTCCCCGCAGGAGTAAACCTGTACAAAAATCTGGGTGATGCTGGCGACTCATCTGTATTTCTACTGCCAATGGACTCTCTGGCTTATTGCCCAGTGCGACAAGCCAAGAAGCCTCCAGTAAGTCAGTGGAGCGAGTTTAACCAGTAATGATGAGGAGTCTTAAAAAAAAATTGTTCCCACTGAATACTGGTCGACGCCTTTTCATACCTAGACTTTGGTAAATTAACAAAGAAAAGCGGTTCAAGTCAACTCGTTCATTTTTAGAGCCAAAGTTCCACTGCTATATATCAGTTTTTTATATATTTTCTGGAAAATGAACCATGCCTTGAAGATATAAAAATTATAGTAAGCTATAATGCTAATCGCTTCTCTAGATAACTTGCAGAAAATGTGCTATATTTTTAAAGAATTCTACCCCATGCTATCCAGAATCAAACGGACTGGTAAAGCGGAGGATAAGGGAATGTAAGATATATTATTTGTATAAATTATCTCTTATTTAAACTTCACTGGCGGATGGAAACAAATTCTTACAGTAGCATATAGATAGATATTTTAACTGATCTGATTGTGAAGTTATTAGCTGTACTCCATTCTTCGAAGTATTTTGTATCCGATTCCCTTCCTTTTGATAGCAATTCACTTCAAAAAGGAATTTGAGTATGCCAGGAAAATAGTAAGCATGGAAGTAGGAAAATCAAATCCTGCACGGATATCTCAAGTTCCTTCAGTTAAGCTTGGATCATTCTAGTTGGAATCGATATTACAACCAGGATCACGGCAGTTAGAAATGCGTTCTTCCGGTTGACGAAATCTTCATGGAGCTGTCGTGAAATCACCATAAAAACGAAAGTCCGCATCTACATAGCCGTGATTCGTTCGATCATGCTATGTGGCTCTGACACATAGCCAGTGAGAATGGAAGATATTAAGAAGTTATCTGCCTTTGACCACTCTTGTCTAAGGTACATTTTACGAGTCCGTTGAGAGGATAAAATATCACATGATCGCATCCACCTTCGTTCAAATAATGTTATCACAGAGCGCCACCTTCGCTGGGTAGGGCACATTCTTCGTCGTCCACCACAGGAGTTGACGCATATTTCGTTATTTGCTAAACTATGTGATCGTTGGCGTCAAAAGCGAGGTGTGCCAATCAAGACCTGGACTGATAAGGTGAGAAAAGATTTTGAACGTATAGGTAAACCAACACTATATGCACTTAGACGATGGAAAAAGCAATGGCTTCCATTACTGTCGACGATGGCATCAGACCGCGCTTCTTGGAAGCGTCTTACCACTGTAATCAGCCTAACCAGTAGTGCTGAGAGCTATTAGAAGAAGAAGAAGTTGAAATTGATAGCCAAAAC
Organism: Dracunculus medinensis; assembly: GCA_900625125.1. Taxonomy (NCBI): domain Eukaryota; kingdom Metazoa; phylum Nematoda; class Chromadorea; order Rhabditida; family Dracunculidae; genus Dracunculus; species Dracunculus medinensis. The sequence goes on along the minus strand of UYYG01001150.1, from coordinate 2,055,266 downwards.
ATCCGGTAGCAAGTGAAAGGGCATTCCAAGTTATTGATATTTTTCAAATCCAGTGGATTCATTAAATCACTAGGGACCACAGTACAATCTATACAGTTCATAATAGTAATGCTAAGATATTTCATTCGAGGTTGGATTATGAAAAGTGGTGCAAATTAATTTGGATCACGTGTTGGCCACGTTATTGCAGTATTCACTGTGGTTTGTTGAGATTTAATTTGACCACGTTTATTTATAGCCCAGGGTCCTTCCATATTCCATATCATTATGCACTATTCAATGTATATGTGGTTGGTTAATTAGTATAAATCATTGCCCATTACTACGAATCATCTGTTAAAATTTTATTTTCGACGACGGTGCCTGCAGTATATTCTAAATATATATTATTACACCAACGGTGGCTTAATCAAGTTGCTAACAAAATTTTAAAAAATTTTGAAATTCTTTTAAATATTTCTTTTCATAAATCGTTATATGTTTCCTTATTTCCGGAAAGCTACAATGATTTTTATTCATTTTAGGATTTTAATATTTTTTGAAAATGGATTTTCTTTCGATTTTCGCTTTATGGCTTACGCTTTTTTCTATTTCATTCACATTTTTGCCCATGTAAGTTTTATTTTTTCATTTATAAATTTTTTATAGTTATTTTGTAGGATTTTTATCTATTTTAGTTTTTTTTTGAATTTATTTCTAAGTAATTTTTTGTCATTTTATTTCTAACTTTATTCATTTAAACCATATTATTTACTTGAATAAAGTAAATTTGGCGAAATCGTTTGTTCATTCATTTCTGTACTATACTGTGTTATAATTCTACTTCTACTGCTAAGGTACTCCCCTTGACATATTTGTCTAATCCAACAAGCCATCGAAACGAGTCTAAGAATCAGTAATGATGAGTGCTCTTTAAAAAACCTCATAACAATTAAAACTGTACAAATATGTTTGAAAAAATTTTTAAAATTACAATTTCAGGCTACAAGTTATGGAATGGAAGCGGCGAGGAACTGCTGATGGATTTTCTTCTATCAATCTCGTTTTTCCATGTTTAATGTTTGATTTCATTTTATTTTTTATTTTTTCTATTTATTTTTTATAATTATGGATAAAATATATTGCAAGCAAAACAACCAATTCGCAGAATTTATCAAAATTCTTCCTCTTTCCCGTTAAATACTCTCATCTGCCCTCTAAGTCCATTTATTTCCTTCTAGAAGTTTGGCGATCTTATTGATGATCTTATTATTATATATTTATTTATCCGTTTTTAATTTTCTAAATTTTAATTCAGTTTACTATTACTGATTAATATTACATTACATTATTGTTACATATATTACAATATAAAATATAAAAAAAAATTTCTTTCTCACCCATCGTGGGTGGTAATAATTATCCTCAACTTTGAGTTTTCTACCAGGAGTCTGGGAGATTGAGAATTCTATATCTTAGCTCTTCCCTACCACTAGCTTTTCTGGATAGAGGTCTCTGATGTTCCTGGAATTTGCTGAAGCCACTTTTCTAGTTTAGGGATCACAATTCCAAGTGCTTCCGTTATCACTGCAATTTCTTTGGCCTTCACTTTCCACATCTCTAGCTCCTCTCTCAGATCCTTGTATTTCCTTAACATCTCATATCACTTCTGCCTGCTGTTCATGTCACTTAGTATCTATCACCAGTGCTGAATCTTTTCTACTATTCTTGCCCACAATATCTGGTTGATTGGTCAGTACTTTTTTGTCTGTCTGGAGAAGTCCCATAAGACCTTCGCCTTATTATTCTCCATGTTTTTCTGAGGATCTCCATTTTAATTTTGGAAGGGTCTAGACCATGTATTGAGCAGATGTTCCTGGAGATGATGCCAGCTACTTGGTTGTACCTTTCAGTATATGTATATATTTTATAATGAATGGAAAAATATACATGCATTTTTATAATAACATTTTTATAATATATAAGTTTAGAAAAAATTATTTCAGGATGGCGTGTTGGTTAAAGCATGGTTATATGACATCGGATAACACTAATATGTTTATCAATGCAACAAATCTTTTTTTCTTCACGGGTTATATTGCCGCGTTTGCATTTTATCAACCGAAACGCGTAAATTTTATATAAATTCACTCAATTTTTTATGATAATTCATTGGAAATATTCAATATTTATGATAATTCATTGGAAATTAATGAAATCAATTTCTAGAAATACCTCATTGCGCAACTTCTTGCTCTTTTCATATCACTTTTTATGATCTTCAATTTTGTGAATTCTCAACCTCCGGAATTGGCCACTGATTCAATGGGTTCGATAGCTGCTGCCATGCAAATTGTCAGCCTCAGTGGACAAATTTATGAAATTGTATGTTTATTTAAGCAGTTGAAATAAAATATAAATTCTCTGGTAATAAATTTCCGATAATTTATTTTATAAAATGCCCTAAGTGATAATAATTTTATATGATACTGTAGTTATTTATATAAACGAAGCGTTTTTCTGCGATTTGCCAAAGATTTACGAAAAAATGTTGATTATGTCTGAGTATATTGACTTTTCATATAATGTTTTTCACATTAAGAAACGTGCGATAACTTTTGGCCACACGGAATATATTCCTGCAGAACTTCAGTTTGGATTTTTTCTCCTTTTAACACAATGGACTATCTTTGGTGTATTGGTTCGGAACTATTATATTGCGGTATATCATTTTATTTTATTCTTTTTCCTAACGAGGATGTATTTAAAATTTAATATTTATTAAAGGTAAAATTTCAAAATATTTACGTTTCCAATGAATTTTTTGCTTTCTAGTGTGATCTTTTATTATTATAGGTTGCAAATTTAACGGCCTTACTGGTTAATATCTTCACTATATCACTGTATTTCATTTATCCGCCCTTGACATGGAGGGTACCAATCATTGGCACGGGACCTCAGAATGCGAAAAAAGACTGAATGAAAACTGGGCTTTACAGATTGTCATGGTTAATTATATTTTTTCTTTTTCCTCGTTCTACCAGAATCTGTTTTATTGTGCAGTATTTAATAGCGATATTAGGGTTATTTTGTAATTGACTAGTGCTTGTAAACTTTTCTTCTTCCACTTATTTTGCGTATTATAATCTTATTGTTTCATAAATTCAAATTTTCAAATAAAATATTAAAGTAAAATTTTGAAAATTTTCAAAAAGTTTTAATTAAAAGTTTAGCATGCTGAGTCTTTTCGTTTTTATATTGTATTGTTTTCTTCGATCGTTAATTAAAATTAATTGCGGTGAAATTGATAATTCTTTATTGTGATTAAAAATTATTTATGTAAATTTATATTTTTTTCCGCTTTTATTTCGTTAATTTGAATAAAAATTATTTATGTAAATTTATATTTTCTAGATTAGTGGTTCTCAAGCTTTTCGATCTAAAGATCCATTTATCTTCTTAAGTGCTATTGACAGGAAATTTTTAAAAAGAATTATTTCCTGTGGATCATATCTGTCGATATTTATCGTATTATTAAAAAAATTTTTGACAAACTTTTACACATATTGATTAAATCGTTTAAAAATAAATGCACTAAACATTTTTTCTACAAAAATATTTTTTTCAGAATAAAAATAAATTTAGAAGATTATTTTGTTAAATTTAAGAATTTATTTTTGAAATTACTTTGCTAAATTTCTGCAAATCTTTTTAATGAAAGGTGAAAGGCAATTAACTTTTCAATATTGTCGTGAAAGTTTTGAGTTATCGGACCAAAGGACCCAAAGGAAAAGAGCGGATGTGCGGATTTTAAGAACTACTATTCTAGATTTTTGGTTTTCTCGATACTCCACTGGTCTTTTGTGTTTCTTCGTCTATTCATCATTTTTATGCTTATGATATATGATATATTGTGCTGTTTAATAAAATGACTACTGCATCAGATGTGTCTGAATTTTGGGTAAAGCTCTCTTTGTTTTGATTTGCGAATTCAGCTTCATCGAACAACATTTCTAGTTTACTTGGCTACTAGTTTACTTCAGCCACTGGAAAAGAACATATTTGAGCGGTTGTTCCTTAGATTATCGTCTCGTCTTTGGCATTAGAAGTTCGAATGTGGCCTCATCTAGAAATGAATTTTATTATTAAAAAATCCGAATGGAATAAATGACGCAGTTATTACTTCAACCGCCAGATGACTCCATGACAAAATTTTTTCATCATTTAAACAGCGAAGCGAGCCTAATCAGAAATATGTTGAAATGTTATTATTATTATTTATTATTATTTATTGATAACCAACCAAGCAGGGCGACAAGGCCATGTGCTTGTATTAATAATAACAATTAAGATAACAGAAAAAGAAAACACAAAACAAAAAAAAAAATATATAACATAAACAAAATTAATTATAAAACAATATGACAGAAATTAACAATTTAAAGAGGAAATTACAGATCAATATAATATAGTACAATTCGAGGTAACATATATAACCTGAAGATAAAATCGAGATTTCTCACTTCCTGCAGTTCTTGCCTGGTGTAAACTCTTCTCTTTTTTTTTTTGTTTTTAAATAATATCGTAAATGATATTATCTAGTCTTTTTTTAAAGACAGCTAGGGATGACGCACAAGCTACATCGTTCGGTAATTTGTTCCAGTAGTTAATAGTACGAATAAAGAAGTCATGGGTCCTTAGTTTAGTTTTGCATATAGGTTTTAGTAATTTTAAGCCATTAGTTCTTGTTGGATTCAAATTTAATCTAAAGTTATAATATTTCGAGCAATCTAGTTTAACATAACCATACAGAAATGTTGAGCATTAAGCATCTCTACCTTATTTAATAATAGAAGACTAGGATGATTGACAAGTTAAGAAAGATAAATGTTTCAGATGAACTGTACAAGCCGATCAAGAATCCAGAAAAGTGCATAATGCCTTATATTATTTCAGAGTCTCAAAAAATTCGAAAACAAGAAATATGAAAAAATATTGAAAAATGAAATCTGAAAAATATGTTTATCGAAATTGAACTTAAAACGTATCACGTATCTGCAAGATATTTTTAATTGGCATAGTCATACGACGCACTATACACAGCTATATGCACAATAATCTCCTTATAACATCTCCTTAGAAGTAACAACTCCTTTAGTTCTGCCTGTAATGTGGGGAATATACGAAGCGAAGTACGGTTAACGATGCTATAAAACGTATCTTACAAAAGTTGAGCTTTATAACTTTATTAATAATCATCCTTATTTTTCAGTATTAACCAAGAAAAAGCAATCTTGTTTCTTGTTGGATTTTTCTTCGCTTGTTAGAAAAATAATAGAGGCATTCATTGAAACGCATCGCTACTAATTCTTCTTCTTCTGACCATTACTGGATAGCTTGATTTCGCTGATTACAAAGGTAAGATTCAAAGTCAAAGTCCTCACCATTACTGGTTAGACTTGTCGCGACAAATATGCCAAGGACCCCTGTTCCTTGGAAAAGGAGCACAGGGTGAGTCGCCAGCATCACCCGGACTTTTGGGCAGGTTTACTCCTGCTTGATTTAGGGGAATAAAACCTCAGCGTCGGCGTTCCGAATTGAGACCCACTGAAACAACCCATTGAGCCAGGTGTTGTTCGATCCCATCTAAACATTAATAGAAGACATTCTTTTTTTCATTGTTTAAGTCCAATCAATCTAGATATTGACTGGCCCGATCATCTCGCTTTTCATGCCATTCATCATAGGGTTTAGCATGTAGCGAAATACATATCAACTTCTGGTGGTAAGCGGCGAATAATGTTCCTTAACTAGTGAAGCCGATTTTATCTGCTCGACGAAGCCATGAAATATATCTTAGACATGAATCATCAGAGGTGGACAACTTAATATCCTCCACTTTTATCGGCCATATTTCATATATACATAAAGGTTTCACCAATCGGAAGGAACGCATTTCTAATTACCGTTATCCCGGTTGTCTTTTCTCTTTCCTTTTCTTTCTTTCGCCTGATTTAGGATTAAAATGGATCCAAGATATTTAAAGTTTAAATTTTGACATTTCCTCAATCGGCGTTCAATTCGTAAAAATGGGTATTTTATCAGCTTCTCGTATATAAAACGAGAAGTTTTTCATTTTATTCACATTGATCCTAAGTCCAATTCTCGCTGCAGTCGCTGACACTTCTTGTTTAGTATCATTTGCATTTCGTCACAACTGTCAGCAAAAAGGATTAACATTATCGCATATTCAAGAACTGTGATGCGATGATCTGGCTTCAAGCGATGTCGAATATCCAATATTATCGCAATGTTGAATATTGTCAGTGAAAGAACATAGCTTTGACGGGCACCAGTTCTTATTTCCAGAGCACGAAAGAGTTCGAGGGTTTCCCATCTCACAGATCTGCGTCGATGATGCTGGTGAAATATGAGTCTTGACTGATCTCCGAAACATCACCTTTCTTCCTTCTCCAAATTCTATCAATTGAATCGAAAGCAGTTGCAAAATCGATTAAAAAAGCGACAGTGTGTTGCCGAGATCAGGTCAGCACAACCGCACTGCTCTGAATCTAATTTCGTTAGGGCGCATCCTTTTGTTTCGTGCTGCCATAAGTCTATTCAATGTAAGGATGACGAAAATTTTCTCAAAGATATTTAGTAAGCTGATTTCTCAATAATTATCACAGTACGCTTGTCACTTTTCTTGGGAACTGGTAGCAGAATTGCTTTGCTAATCGTTCCCAAGTTATAGTCATAATGAAGACCGAGTAGCTTTCTATCATCCCCTAATCGAGCAGCCGTCTCTATTTTCAAGATTATATCACTCCAATAATGATTTCTGTCCCACCAAGCTGTTATCATTATAATTCTTCAAAACATTCGATAGGTCAGAACCTCGTGACCTTCGAGCTTTGGCATCCCTTTCGTATAGTTGGGCAGTTGTTTTCGATACCCAACTAACTTCTTACTAGTATATCCTAGCGTGAAAGTGGCTGATTTTCAGAGATATCTCTTTAGTTTAGTATTTATCTACCGTTCCAGAAAAGCCGATATTTATATTATATTTATATTATCACTCATTGTTCCCGAATCTTTTAGTTTGTGATAGTTAGAAGATCTCGGAGATGCTTCATACGAGTTGTGAGTTTTATGCGAATCTACGCTCGAACCATAATATGGTCTGATCCTGAAGGTCACCATTTTTACCAGTTTTTGTGTGCCAATTAAAATCCATATCTAGCATGGAACTCTTCCAAGGGCAGCTGACTAAGATATAATCAATCTGGTTGAAATTTTGGTTATTCAAAGAGTTCTACGTAACTAGCTGTTTTCTTCAATGTATATTGATGTATATTGATATATCGTTATTAATAAAAAGTTCAAGTCCAGCAAATATAAAACATCGGTAATTATCTGTCCTTCCTCTTCTGAGTGTATGCGGTACTGGTTATGTTTGGAAAAAGTTGCCTTTTAACCTCTCAATCCTACGCTATTAAAAGTGCATTAAAAGTGCTAGCTAAATGCCTATTCTTTTTCTTCTATCTAAGCTCGCATATAGTTATAATATCTATATGTCAAAATTTCTTCTGACTACATTAATCCAGGTTTTGAAGATCCTTGACCTTGACAGCATCTATCACAAGGCATAGTATGTGGCGAGAGTTTTGCTTTTAGACCGCGAAGAATAATGTATTTAATCACCTACCTGTGACGATGCTATTATTGGAAATAATATTTGAAAGTGGGTGCAATTTCGTGGAATTCTGCTGGTCCAGAGGATTTGTAAAACATTCCTTAGAGAAGAAATCTGCTAGCGGAAATCTAAATTGAAATCTCATTCAGCTAAAATAATAAAGGAGCTCCAGATGCCTATAATAATCATAAATTTGGAGGTATAAATGGCTATATCAACAGTAAAACTTAGACATTATTAGACATTTATTCTATTCCTAATTTTAACCCCCCCCCCCTCTCGAAATCTATGACAAATCTTTCAATAATTATCACTAATTATCACTACATTTGAAAAAATTTAGCGAAGCAAACAAACTTAACCAATATCAACAAAAATACGCAAAATAGTGGGATCAAATCAATCGACATCGACAAAAATGATGTTCCTTTGGCTGTTTCGGTTGCTTGATCGCGAAATTCAGGAAAACCAAATTGGACAACGGATTGATGCCTAATGTCGCAAAATTTCAAAGATTTGGGTCGCAAGCCCATCATTTAAGCAAAAGGTATTAAAAATGGGAAAAAATCGGAGTGCAATATGATATTGCTCAAATGATCGTGTTTGGTAGAGTTCTATTGTGTTCGCTAAATGGCTGGAGTCTCAATGTAGATTCAAGTGCAGCCAACTGAACCAAAAACTGTGCAAGCTTTAATAGCAGAAGGGAATGTCAAAATACCTATTTTTCCTATTTATTTCATAAATTTTTAGCCTTGGTTTTTTGGCTTATTTTTTTGCTTGCCTAATACTGGACTGAAATCAAATTAATAAAAATTATAATACAATATTTGAACGTTATAATTGATGAAGCCAGTCATTCAAGGTCACTAGATATTCAGCTTAATTTCTTTTTCACTGGCTAGTCACTCACATAGCTCGCGATCTGCTTTCACGTCCTCCAGTCAAAGAGAAATTTCTTGTTGCGCTCTTCTATTTTTTATCTGCCCATCTCTTAATTAATTAATCATCTCGTGCTTTAAAAAAAATAGCAAAAAATTTTATTAACTCTCTTTAAAAAACAAATATTCACAAAGTTCGAAGAAAAATTGCTTTCCTATACAAATTCGCTCTAAATTGTTAAAGAAAATAGCGAAAACTTGCAGCAATAAAAATTTTAAAAGTTATATAGGAAGTGCCGAATTGCGCCAAATATTACCATAACTATAATTCACACACTTCAACCAAGCGAATCAACCAATTCACCAAGCGCTGCCCCTATTCGTGCACCACCACTAGGTCCACGAAACCTGAAGTGATTGTAGTTTAAGCAATGAGTATAATAAAATTAAATAATTCTATTTTATGTTGATTTGTATAATTTGTAAAATTCTCTCTCTAATCTTAATCTTAATTTCTCTTAACCTTCTATTCCTGGAAATTGTGTAACTAAAGAGATCTATATTACATAATCATTTTTTTATCTTTCACTTATTCCATGCACTTTTGCTTATAAAGTTTTTATGAGAGATGGGAGCGATAAGGCCACAATTAGTACAAATTATGAACTGTGAATAAAAATCGAACTGATTGGTATTTCGATTAAACAGTCACACGGATGAAAAAATATTCACCATAGTAATGTAGTCTTTATAAATTTGATCATTTCCACAAATAAGATGTGCTCTATAAAGTGGATATTAGTGTACATTGTAAGCGTGGCTTATTAATCAAATGCCTAAATACAGCTAATACTATTAGTGGCTTCTAAACTACTCGGTTCAAATCGATATCTTGATCGAATTTTAATTGTCAATTTTGATTATTTTTGATTATCAAAAAATTTATATAAAAAGTGTGAAAATGTTGACACTTACCCTCCGCGAAAGGAGCCTGGGAAACCGCCGCCATAATAACCTGGGAAACCACCGCCATAGGGAAAACCGCCACCAAATGAACCTGGAAAACGACCGCCAAAGCCACCAAAGCCATAAGGACCAAAGCCGTAATAACGACGACGATAGCGTGGTGGATAATAAGGAAAGGGATAACGTCCACCATAAAATTCGCCATAATTATAAGGGTAAATGTATGTAATTGAATCAATCATTACAAGTAATGAACATAGAGTAGCAAGTATAAGCGTTAAATGCATCTGTAAATTTATTTAAAAGTCGTAATAGAATGAAAACATTTAAATTTATTAGATTTCATTCGGTTCAGGAAGGGTAAATGATAAACTGTTAAGAAAATCTACTATATTCTTAGATCTTTAAATAGGTAAATTTCTCTTACAAAGTTGTCGAAATAGATGCGATTCACCTATTCCTTCCCTATAAAAATAGTGATCGCTTTTCTATCTCAACAAATCAAATCAGTTATTTTTCTCGGAAAAATTGGATCAAATAAAAATCGGGTTATACGAATTTTGTTGAATAATCTTTTTTTCCTAAGAAGAAATTTTCTATTTTTAGATCCAACAGAAATCAGTTTCTATGATAATTAAAACAAAAAAGATATATTATTATGCTGGCAAATGTCATGAAGCGACTTAATGAGCGAAAGAAAACTTTGTCGACTAAATTACTCCAAATTTATAAATGAATATTGAGAACTGGTTCATTTTGACTTGTGATCTGCCATTTTAACATTCAAGTTCACAAATCAAACGCGAATTCTAGTAAAGCGTGATGACGCCGAAAGCGCCACTTTTAATCAGCACAATTTGTGCACCTTCAGTGCTTGTTGGTGCCAAAAATATAGGGCAATTTACTAGGATAGCGCGCGAAAAAAACAAAGGGAATAGCCGTTGTTCTACAGATTATCGCTTAGAGCATCAGGATTCAAACTTTTTCTTAGAATAGAAAAGGGTAGATTTATCACTAAAAAATACAGGTGATGCTGGTGATTCATCTGTACTTCTATTATTAAATGAAAAAATTTCTTATCATACTAACAGCCAATAAAACGAGTCTAACGAGAAATGGTGGCTGCGAACCACTTGCTTTTACTTATTCATTTCGTTCTGTATGAAAAAAAAAGAAACTTACAGTATAATCAACTTTGTTTGAAAAAAAGCGCAACTAAATTTTAATTGCACTCGTAGAAAATTTGAATTTATAAAAATTATTAGGCCACCCAGCGAAAAAAAGAAACAGGATAGGGTAGCCGAGCAACTACTTTTCTCAAATTGAAAAATTCCATCGTAGGAATGAAAAAATTTTATAGTTCAGTCAACTAACTTTGCCTTCAAAAAATTGAATTTTTAATTACATTTGTAGAAAATGTGAATTTGTAAAAAATTTTAGACCACCTAACGAAAAAAAGTAAGAGGGTAAGACAGCCGAGTGGATATTTCTCAGATTATCGTCTAGAACATCAGGATTAGACAGAAGGAATCATTAAAAAATTTGACTAATGCTAGCGACTTGCCTGTATTTCTATCATTAAATGAAAAAAATTCTCATCATGCTATTAACAGCCAGTGGAGTAAGTCCAACCAAAAATGATTAGCTCTCACCACTTATTTTTACTTTTATTTCTTCATTCTGTATTGCGAGAATGGAAGAATTTTTCATTTCAACCAACTGACTTCGTTTAAAAATTTCGTTTTGTGAATTTACAAAAATGCATATAATATACATTTTATTAATTATTATTTAGTCAAAAATTAGTAGATTTAGCGAATTTCTATCAACTGAGAAAAAATTATTACAACGTCCTCATAAACCTACCAATAATATTTAAAAGAAAAAAATCTTTTGTTTTGAAAACTAATTCTTTTTATTTCTTTTAATTCATAAATAAATTTCTAAAAAGAGTTCGACGAACAAATTAAAAAGAGTTGACGCAAAAAAATCTGGAATACATTTGAACTTCTTTAACGAAGAATTCAAATTTTACAATAGAGCATGTTTTTTCTACTTTCTCGTGTCATGTTCATAAGAAACTGGTTCATTATTCACTGAAATCGTTTAATTTAATCATCTTGATCATTAGAATAATGGCTCGGATCTGAATAGCATAGATCGTATAAGTAAACTTGCGATTGTGCGTTTTGAAGTATAATTGTGCGCGAATGCTTGGAATATTTCTAATGTGATTTCAACTCATCCATAGAATGATTGTCTATGGAGATAAGAAAGTCAGTAAGTAGTTAATTTTTTTTGTTAGGCTTGATCTACTGGCTTAATAACATGCAAAGTTTTACCAAAAAATTATTTATGGGTAAAATTACAGCTGATCCAAAAATAATTTTCTAAAAGGTTAATTCTAATTGTCAAACAGTTTTTTTCTTCGATCCATTTTCGCTTTTTTTCGTCTTACATTCAATATGAAGTAAATTTTCCACTTTATTAATTTATGAGTGAAGAACGATGACAAAAGTTGCTGAAAAAGTAAAGTATTAAAAATATTGGAAAAAAAACTTGTTCACTGATGGACCAAGTTTATTTATGAAAACATATTTGAGTTTGAACCCATCCTAACCTGCGGCACTAATAGAGAACTCTGATGTGCAACCTATAGTGCCACACTTCGATTTAACTGCAAACGATGGGGAAGAAACTACTTAACTGAAGGCAGAAGGTGATTCAATTTGCGAAAATTTGCGAAGAAGCTGAAGTCTGAAGGAAGTGTTAAGGCAAAAAAAAAGAGTAAAAAGGGCTTGAGGGAGCTTGGAAATTCGGTGAGGGTTTGGGTGATATCGATGGAATCAATAGCCTTTTATGGATAAATAAGCCTTGTCAATTAATGAAAATCGACATATTTTAATATTAATTAGTTCATGCGATCTAAATTTTCCTGAAAAACATATACTTCTACTCGAACAGCCTACTTTTAATCAACTAAACAGAATTACAGCAATTTTTAATCAGTGGAAAGTGAATTTGAATCTAACCATCATTGATCAAGAAGATATGAGAATCTTTAATTTCAACCAATATTCTAAAAAAAAGCCGTGAGACCACAGTTTTATGCTACAAATTCGTTTTTACAGTTGCAATTCATTTTAATCCATTGGAATCTCTTTGCACTCAGATTTGGACTAAGTTAAAGTCATCGCAAGGAATGATACGATGCACAAAGAATTTCTGCCATCTCTCAGTTAATCTACTCAGTTCACGATGTTTAAGTGAATAAAGGGTTGTATTGTATTGTTGCAGGGGTCGTATGAATGTTTTATTAAGACACATGTCCTATCTATTTTTTAATGATCGATAAATATAATTTAACAGTCCTAATTATTTCACCACTGCCACAAAGTGAACACAAAGTGCGCAATTTCAGCAATATTTTGCCGCGAAACATCGAGAATTAATCCCTAATTATTCGTTATATTTGAAATTTAAAAATTTTCTTTTACTTAGATAATTTTTTCTTTTATATTTCATTCTGATCTTTTGAGTATTGTTTCGAATACCTTAGAGCCGAGTCGGATTGGGTTTGAGATTGGCTGGTCGAGTGCCATGCATTATTGTTGCTTGTGATTTCGATATTGCTGTCTTAAAGTTCAATAAGAATAATTAAAAAGTAGAGAGATTATTCCAACTATTATTAAGTCGTGACAGGCGAATGCACAGAAAGCTTATGGACGTTGGAAATCAAGCGATCACTGTCCACACCCTTTTTAAATATCGTGTGGATATCGCTTGCTTGTCCTTCTTCATTTCGGGTCTCAAGTGATTAATCCTGGATCGCAGCAGAGGTACTGGCTATATGACTTCGGATAACTCGGGACGAAATGGAGTAGATTGTTTTGACAAAGCCCATTCCGCTTTGACTGAATGGAAAACGGTGAACGACCGTATCGCCTATGCCCGTTTTAAAGGTAAGTTCTACAATATCTCGGACCAGTGGATATAGGAGTGAATTCCATGTATTTGAAATTCCAAACTTTTTGAAACGGGATATAACTGAATGTGTCGTTTTATCAAAATTTTTATTTTTTTCACTTCCTTTTCCTTCGAGATTTTTCTTTGGAAATATAAGGTTTCTCTGCAATTTTTTTAAATTTTTTTTATTTTCTTTTATTTTTGTCTTTCTAAAGTTCGTTTCTTCAATTTTTTTTAAAATTTAGATCCTTTTGTTTTTTTTGTTTATTTTTCAATTTTTTAACTTAGATAAGATTTTTTAATGCAAAGATTTGGCATAAATTTCTTATTCGATGGAACTAATATAGAAAAAATGGTTTGCTTTTTTTTCAATTATTATTAACATCGGGCAAAGAAAGTGAAATTGTTTTTGATGTTTTTATAGCCATAAAACTAGGTTAAAAAATATCTGAGTTTTTATAGCTTTTCTCTCATTCGGAGTTTTGATCTTCGGAATTCGTTCATTCTTAATTTAATTGCATTTGCTTTTTCCTATTTTTATCTTATTTTTATTAGGATTTTCAAGATTTGCTTTTTTCAGATTTTTTGGCTATATGCAACGATAAACGAAATTGACCAGGTTACGCGACTTGCCTTTAAAGTGGATATAAGTTCAGCCAGTCATCACAGAATGCAATTAGAGCTCTTCCGAACATGGAAATCTGCGGCTCTATTTTTCTTTGAATTACCCGAAGTAACACCGCAGTGAATCCAATTTTATAATCGTTTATTTTTTCCTCCCTCCCTTGATCTCCCTTTAAGCTCCTAAAACTCAAAATCGTGCTAAAATTTTTTACCATAATCTCCATAAATTTTTGCATAAATAATTTGTAAATTTTGCAAAATTAATTTAACTACGACAAAAAATCTTCGCCTTTCCAATCCGTTTTCGTCCTCATTTTCCATTTTTCTTTTTAAATCCATGTTCTGCCCCTTTTGAATTGTCTCAGTGAGTTCTTTCAGAGGGCCGATTCTAATATTCCATTCTAGACAGGAGCCTTTCAGAAATAGGGTGGTGCTACCATCGCACTTTCGTAAAGGCTCTTTGGCAAAATTTGTCAACAAGCGAACTAAGTTGATCAAACGAGAAATTTTTGAGCGATTTTAAAACCATAAAGCCACTAATATCATAAGAGTATATTATAATGTTGCTTTACAGAACAGTCCATAGTCCATAAGAAGGGATGAAATCATAAGCATTATTAAGACTAAAATTTCTGTCAATAGCCTATGGATCTTTAAAACTTTATTATGATCAGATATGATTTTGTCGATCTAGACCAATGAACCGAATTTTTCTTTTTGATGAAAAGATTTTTTTAAAATTTCACTTCATAGAAATGTTGTGCTATATTATTGTTTTTATTATGCTGCTTCTAAATCATATATTTAACAGTTACCTAATCTTTTTATCTTCATTTGCTGTAGTGAATAGCTGAATAGCTGATAAAATGCCTCTTTTTGTAAATTCATTGTGGGTTGAGGAAGTGCCCGATTTTAAATACCTTGGGTCCACTCTAATACCAAATGGACAGACAAAATATGATATTACAACTTGGATCACGGCAGTTAGAAATGCTTTCTTCCTGCTGACGAAACCTTTATGGAGTCGTCGTGAAATCACCATAAAAACGAAAGTCCGAATCTATATTGCCGTGATTCGTTCGATCATGCTATATGGCTCTGAGACATAGCCAGTGAGAATGGAGAATATTAAGAAATTATCTGCCTTTGACCACTCTTATCTAAGGTACATATTACGGATCCATCGAGTGGATAAAATCTCACAAGATCGCATCCATCTTCATTCAAATACCACTTGCATAAATAATGTTATCACAGAGCGCCACCTTCGCTGGTTAAAGCACATTTTCCGTCGTCCACCACATGAGTTGACGCATATTTCGTTGTTTGCTAAGCCGTGTGATGGTTGGTGTCAAAAGCGAGGTGGGCCAGTGAAAACCTGTGCTGATATAGTCAGGAAAAATTTTGGACGTATAGCTAAACCAACTATATATGGACTTAGACGATAGAAAAAGGAATAGCTTCCATTACTGTCGACGATAGCATCAGACCGCGCCGTTTGGAAGCGTCTTACCCTTGTAGCCGTTGGAGCCAGCCTAATGGTGAGAACCGTTAGAAGAAGAAGAGTGAATAGAGTAATTATTAAATATAATATTAAATTAAATACTAAATATAATTATTAAATAAAATATAATGAATAGCTAATAATTATAAACATAATAAATACAATTCAAAAGGATAAAATTTTAGTCCTCAGCCCGAAAGAATCTCACATTTAAATAACAATGTATGAATAAAAATTCATGAGATGGTTCCAGTGAGATCAAATAGTCTTTTCTATCTTTTCTATTTTCTATCTGTATTATTTCACCGATGCTATTTTATATTTCTATTGTATTGTATACTATTCTATTGTATGCCATTATTCTAAAATAACGCTAATTTCTATTTTCCAGATATACAAAATATGTGGAAAAGTTTATTGCGAACAAGGAAGAAAAAGGATAAAATAAAAGGATAAAATAAAAAAATCCTATAGATCATAGATTTTATAAATAAGTCCAGCTTGCTCCTGATTCTTATTATCAAGAGGTACTAACTGTCGTAATTCTGAAAAAATGAAAATATGAAAAAAACTTAAATCAACCCTTTAAACTTTTTAAACTGAAGGAAATACGCATACCAATTAATGGTAAATATTTAACGAAATAAAATTCAAATTCTTCTACCCAATAAATGCAGGGAAAAAAAAAATGAAATTATTTTGACGACTAAATGAAAAAAAGAGTTTTTCTATTGAAAATGTTTTCTATTGAAAATAAAAATATTAATGTGACCTTCGTTACGCCGAATATCGAGAAAAACAGCTGCAATTTCAAAACGAGATACTGGTGCAAGTGCCGCCAAACAGCTTATGATCTGGTCAGAACTATGAGAACCAATAACTTCCTCGAAGCCTTTGATTAACGTTAAGATTATGTCTGTTTCAGTGATTTTGCCCATTACTTTATTGTAATCATTCAGATCAATAGAGTGAAAATTTTGTTTAGTTCAAGAAAGCTCAAGAAAAATTAAAGGAAATGTGTGTTGAAGCTCAAGTTTGATTGGTTATTTTATTAAAGATTCATGTAATAGTGTCAAATTAATGATATTTTCAAAGTTTCCCATCATAAAATGTTAGATCTGTATAGAATATAGCGAAATATGAAAGAAAAAGAAATGGCTGGACCACTTAAAATAAAGGAGAAAATGAAGGATACCTCAGTCGATAATGATACTAAAAAAGCACCGTAGAAAAGAATTTTCACATTGGTCATTAAAATATTCTACAACTCAATGAAATATACAAAGAAATATTTGGCGAAATTCCCAGGATTTTCCTTGAATAAACGGAAATCCATAACAAATTTGGATGAACTGGTGGCTGTCTCTGGTAAGACTTCGCTGAATTCTACAATAAAATTTGAAACAATAGATAAGAATCAAATAAGAACCAAACTTGAATCAAAAGAACCTAAAATTTTTTGGAATTTAAATACCTCCAAAATACCAAATTCCTCAAATAGAAAATCGAACACTAATTCTCACCTAAAATGGGATCTAGTACGAAATAAAAAGAATTGGGAATCATGAAAACCTTAATATATTGTCAAATTCGTTAATTGAGCCATTACTTCTGGTCGCGTGCATAGTTTTCGTGTCTTCAACTTTTTTCAAAGGCATTTTTTGATCACGTTTATTGCCACTTCGTATCTTAATCACATCAACGTTTTTGTGGAAAAATAAAGCTTTCATTTTTATATTATTTGAAAAATTATCAATTACCACTATCTAAGCTATCGGTTTCATTCAACTGTATAATAAATATATAAAAAGTTATTGGTTAAATTTATTACAAGATTTTAAGAATTCATTCTAAATTCTAAAAGCTGTAAAAGGCCACTTGAAAATCACCTTCTTTTGAATTTGATCTTTTAATTTTTTTCGTTCACTCCACATTCTTCGGGTCCAAAACAAGGAGTCTATTGAGGTCTGCACGGGTCACATCAAATAATAAATTAGTTTCGAGAATGAAACCTGTCGTGTTGTTGTCCTTAGATTTATGAGTAAGATTTTGTCCTCAAGCAACAGTACGAAAAGAGACCTTGTCCCCACTGCTTATTGCAGTGATTCTCTTCTTTTATCTCATAGCCACCTTACAAACATTCTCAGATGCCTCCCAAATCTATTTTTGCTGAAGGGCAAATAAGGGTCGACTGACGAGTCAAAAATAATTAAAACTAAAAGATAAGGGGTTCAAAAAAGGAAGAATTTTTTTCATATAAACAAGTATATTTTGTCCTTTGAGGTAAATTGCGTAATTAAAAAAAAGCTAGGAAATAAATTTAAAAAATTACTTATTTCGCAAAATGCTTTCCAATATTGGAAAAAAAATGTGTTAAGTGTTTTGTAAATTTGAGGAAAAGTTTTCCAACGGTCTATCTTTTCTCATTTATTTTCCCTCATCTATGTTTCCTTATTATGGAATCTTCAATTAGGACTTTTTTGCGATATTTACCATCTGTTTTTCGAAAGATAAAATAAAATTTTACGTTTTGTAATTTTGTACTAGCGTCCTATGGCTCAGTGACTTCAGGCAATTCCAATGGCATCCCATTTTTCCAAATTTTTTCAGTGGCCTAGGAATTTTTTACGGCCTTCTACGTTTCCCGTCTAGTTTGTTTCATACGTTAGATAGAATATAACAAAATTTTTAGCAATAAAATAATTAATAAATAATAAGTATTAATGAGCAATAACTGCTTTAATGGAACGCAGCCATCTTGCTTTAGCATCTCATTCCTTAATGTTAGCGATATATCCGAAAATTTCTATCAAAATATAATGCAAGGTCATTTTCGCTGTATTTAGCCAATTTTTTTCTTTTTAAATGTCCTCAACATTACTGGTTTAACTCGCTCTACTGGCTTGTCACATGGACGAAAGCGAGTCCTTTGGCGATAGAAGTGCAGATGAGTAGCCAGCATCATTCGGATTTTTGGACAATTTTACTCCTGCCGGGAGTAGGACTTCAGCATCGGCGCTCCGAATTCAACAACAACCCACTGAGCCATTCTATCCCTAAAAGCCAATATATAAAAATTGTTTACAAAATTGCTTATCATAATTTGACCTTGTATTCATTCTTATAGGTTAGTTTTAATTTGAGTTCCATCTTGAAGGAGCATATTAAATGAACGGAAAACTCCGCAAAAAATGCTAAATCTAGCCATTTTTCTTTTACAAGATGTGGTTCCATAAATATTGAATTTCATTTTGTTAAAAATCTTTTCACAGCATTTTATCCTAACAACCATCTTATTCCAGAAAAATTAAATGATACAATCAGCTGCCTTTGAGGAACTCATTGAATTCCTTTAGGGTCCACTTTACGGCTTAGTTGGAAGTTTTCTGGATTCATGTGGGTTGGGTTCGAAACCACTTTAAGTTTTGAAGTTAGAACGAGAATTATGAATTATATTTCTTCCTTATTCAATAAATATAGTTCTCTTCTTCCTCTTCTTCTAACAGTTCTCATTTTTGGTCAGGCTGGTTATAGCGGTATACCTTTCTAAGCTAGATGATCCGATACCATGATACCATCGTCAACAAGAATAGAAGCCATTCCTTTTCCACTGTCTAAGTCCATATATTGCTGGTCCCTCTATACTGGTTCGAAATCTTTCATGACTGTATTGACTAGCCCTTCTCTCTTATGACGCCAATAATCACAGGGTTTAGCAAGTAATGAAAGACGCGTCAAAGATGTCTTGTGGTGGACGATGGAGAACGTGCCCTAACCAGCGAAGGCCACGCTCTGTGATAACATTATTAATACTGAGCGAAGATGGACACAATCAGATGAAGATGTGCGATTTTAAACGCTTGACGAATCCGTATAATATATCTGAGATATGAGTGGTCAAAGGCTGATAATTTCTAAATATCCTCAACTCTCATTGGCCATGTTTCGCAATCAGAAAAGAGAATTGTAATATTTTAATATTATAATAAATATTGTAATCGTAATACATAGCCGGATATATATGCTTTCATTTTGAGGGTATTTTCATGGCGATTCCGCAGAGATTTTGTTGGGAAAAGTATTTTTAAAACTACAGAAAACATTCCACAGAGATTTCGTTGGGCTAGAATTTCATCGTTTTCCTAACCAGTGGATATAGGAGTGAATTATGTATTTGAAATTCCAAACTTTTTGAAACGGGATATAACTGAATGTGTCGTTTTATCAAAATTTTTATTTTTTTCACTTCCTTTTCCTTCGAGATTTTTCTTTGGAAATATAAGGTTTCTCTGCAATTTTTTTAAATTTTTTTTATTTTCTTTTATTTTTGTCTTTCTAAAGTTCGTTTCTTCAATTTTTTTTAAAATTTAGATCCTTTTGTTTTTTTGTTTATTTTTCAATTTTTTAACTTAGATAAGATTTTTTAATGCAAAGATTTGGCATAAATTTCTTATTCGATGGAACTAATATAGAAAAAATGGTTTGCTTTTTTTTCAATTATTATTAACATCGGGCAAAGAAAGTGAAATTGTTTTTGATGTTTTTATAGCCATAAAACTAGGTTAAAAAATATCTGAGTTTTTATAGCTTTTCTCTCATTCGGAGTCTTGATCTTCGAATTCGTTCATTCTTAATTTAACTGCATTTGCTTTTTCCTACTTTTATCTTATTTTTATTAGGATTTTCAAGATTTGCTTTTTTCAGATTTTTTGGCTATATGCAACGATAAACGAAATTGACCAGGTTACGCGACTTGCCTTTAAAGTGGATATAAATTCAGCCAGTCATTAACAGAACGCAATTAGAGCTCTTCCGAACATGGAAATCTGCGGCTCTACTTTTTTTTGAATTACCCAAAGTACCACCGCAGCGAATCCAATTTTTTTATAAACCGAGCTATATTCACTATATTAAATCCTGAATTGGAAGGGCAAACTTCCGATAGGCAAAGGATATCTATGTGGTATGTGTCGCCTAACTTCATATATTTATAAGTTTTCTGATTTCCATGCAACAATGGTCAAGGCTTCGCTGGATCTACATGACAATGGTACAACTTGTTTAAACTTTCATCATGCCCAGTTTGCATATTTATCGATATACCACTTGGTTAGAAATGCTATGTGTGTCGGTATACGCTAACATCATTTGAGAATTACAAATTTTTGGGTCTCTAAACTTTTGAAATATCATAATGCTATATATATATATATATATATATATACAGCGAAGCCTTGACCATTGTTGCATGGAAATCAGAATGCTTATAAATATATGAAGTTAGGCGACACATACCACATAGATATCCTTTGCCTGTCGGAAGTTTGCCCTTCCAATTCAGGATTTAATATAGTGAATATAGCTCGGTTTAAAAAAATTGGATTCGCTGCGGTGGTACTTCCGGTAATTCAAAAAAAGTAGAGCCGCAGATTTCCATGTTCAGAAGAACTCTAATTGCGTTCTGTTAATGACTGGCTGAATTTATATACTTGCTATACTTCTACCGCCAATTTGCAAAGGTCATTATTTAAAAGTTCGATAATTAGCTCCCTGCCAAGGGTATCTCACTGTATTAGTATAACAGTGGAGTGAACCTAAACAGAAATATTAAACGCTAACTAATTTTTTCTTAAGATGCCTAACCATTACTGGTTTAACTCGTTCCGCTGACTTGTCGCATCGGACGAAAGCGAGTCCCTTGGCGCTAGAAGTACAAGTGAGTAGCCAGCATCACCCGGATTTTTGCACATGTTTACTCCTGTCGGGAAAAGAACTTCAGCATGGACGCTTCGAATTCAGCAACAACCTACTGAGCCATTCTGCACTCCGAAATGCTAACAACTTACTTTATTTGCACATGTATTTCCATTAGTGAGGTGTATTTCGGTTACAGATGCAATTCGTTTATATTCAGATTCTTATTCATAAGCTCGATGATTTCCCTCTCTATTTTCATATTGTTCATATTAAAAAACTTTATTGATATTAAACTTTATTGACATTAAAAATCTTTAAAAAGGATGCTTTGAAAGACATTTTTCAGCGAATGTAGTGCGAATGTGTTCATTGCTCAATCTCACATTTCGATGAAATTTGATAAAAAAGCGGACACGGGTTCAAGACCAAGTATGTGGAACAAGATGGAACAAAATGCTATGAAAAAGTGAATTGTTTACTGCAAAAAGTGATTTTTGAGAATTGGTTAATAAATAATAGAATTTGCCATTTTCCTTTCTTCATACAATCATCCAACGCGTTCCAAACGAAATTTGAAAAAATAGTTATTACATCAATACTTATAAATTCAATGAATTTTATTTCTTAGTGAAATAATTGGTATTTTATAAATTTAAATAAAAGTACTTACTTTTAGAAGAGTTTATAATAATATTTGAATATTGTATATTGTGAATATTTATTCTCGGTCGACTCACTAGACGAGAATTTTTTTCAGCAGAAAATAGGCTCTATGATTTTCCAAAAAAATTTTTTAATCTTCTTCGAAGGCGGCTACTTATTATAATATGCAAAAAAAGTAAAGTTCACACTGGTAAAGTTTTTCATAATATTATGATTTAGTTTCTCAATTCGAGCTGATAAGAGATTCGAATTGATATCAATTCGTAAATGAATTCACAAGAGAAGTTTGCTCGAGAAAAATTGAATAAAATTTTTTGCAACAAATTTGAACTGAAAGAGACGATAAGTCCTAAGTTTACCTTAAGTTTACTGCAGTTTTCTTTTCTTCTACACTTAAATTGGACGTTTGCGATTCTTTTTATTTATTTATATACTTTCAATGGAAGATAAATAAAATTCTTAGACAATAATAACAAATATACAACATATTACCTGATTTTCCATCAGTTTTTTTCGCCAAAATTTTCCCTTCACCTATTTCAATTTCAATTGTTTTCAAAAGTTGCCACATCATTTTCTGAGTATTTTACTTTTTTTTCATAATAAAAGTTCTTTAATTAATTATTTATTATCGTCTTTTGAATGATAAGGAAAATTTTTTAAATGATATCTGAAACTCCCATGATCGAATTTCAACGGGTTTAATTGCAGCCATTCTAAGCTATGATTAAATAAGTGAATCACCAACGACTTTTTAACCTTTAAGAACTTTGTTTTTTTGTGAAAGAATAAAAGAGTATAGAAGAAATCAGCAAGAAGATATAATTTATCACAATATTAAATTAACAAATTTTCATATTTTTTAATCGATTTTTAATAATGTCATAAAAATTGTCAGGAAATATAAAAAATTATGTGACAAATAGTGCGAAACCAGTTTATCAGACGACATTTGATGTGATAAAATTCTATTCGATAGGCGACAGAATGAAGAACATGAAGTGATAAAACAATTGGGCTATAGGCACATAGTAGCAATCATGTAAATGATTTAGTGCCATTACAATACTTTTAAAACTCATAAATTATGCGATAAAGTGAAAACATTGAAGGACTTCTCTATTTCTTACTTTGAAACAAGCAATTTCAGGAAAATCGTTCGCTATTATTTAAAGCACAAAATATTGGAGTTGACATAAATTCAAGTTTTCTCAAATAAACTGCCATTATTTTGGCTCTTAAATGGCATTAAAATTTTTATGCAAATAAGCTAGTGCCATAATAATTGTTGTCAGAGAATAATAAAGTAATCTTCACGTACTTCTCTTCGTGTACCATGCTTTTGCGGATTTTAGCAAATGATGGTAGCCTTTATGAGGACCAACAGCGTAGCCACTGGACATTCCTGGCGTTCCTTGGTAATGTTTCTGCGGCCCTCTGTAATACGGCGGATAGGGAGGAGGTGGGTAAGGATGTGGAGGACAAGGGGGACAAGGAGCTGGAGGAGAAGGTGGACGAGGTTGTGGAGGACAAGGAGGACAAGGCGCTGGAGGAGGACAAGGATAACAAGGCGGAGGAGGAGGAGGAGGAGGAGGAGGGGGAGGACATTTAGGAAAACAAGGCAGCAAAGAATGTAATTTTGGTAACAATGGCAGACTTGGTGCTGGACATTGACAGCATGGACATAAACATTGTAGAAGTGGTCTGAAATAAAGCGAAATGAGCAGAAAATGATGAAAAAAATCGTTTTTTGTGCTAATTGAAATTTTTTGATCAAAAAGAAAATAAAAATCATCTCATGAAATCAGTTGATCGAATAATAATAAGGATAAAATAATTTCAGAAATAATTTAAATAAAATAGATTTATTTAATTAAGATATAATACACTTAATTAAAGAATTTTACTTGGATCAACATATTTTCAAAGGCAAAGAAGTGATTAAGCGAAGTGATCATATTATTTGTCATTAAATTTAAATTCAACTTGTTTAATTAAAATAAGAGAATAATCGAGTTTTTCTGATGCTTATAGATGAGGTTATTTATTTGCTCATGAACTCATTTAATTTCAATACAAAATTATTTAGCTAAAGTCTATTATTAAGGTATCAAGATATCGCTTATCATCATATGCTGCTAATCATTTAGAACTTTAAAATTCATCATTAGTGCTATTCATTAGAGATCATGAAACCAAATGTGGGATTCGTGGGATTTTTCCCAAGAGCTCTATTGTTATCGCCCCATTCGCCAGTGTGCAATAGAATTACATCGTCAATATCACTTGGATTTACTGACAAGTTCACTCCTGCTGAGAGCCACTCTTAAATGGGGGCAATAACCCACTAAGCCGTTTTAATCCCATCTGTGCAACGGCTAGAAGTAGTGGTAGACGTAACCAAATAAAGCGTGATGCACTGGTCGGACTCGAATCAGACTCATTCTTAATAGAAATTATCTTGCGGTTAAGCCACCGACGCACATCCATGAGGTTATAAATGCTCGGATTAATAACGGCTATAGCACCATTTTTCTATAAAATTTTTGTAAAAATTTTAAGTATTTTTTCTCCTACTAGCATATTGCTGACTCGCTCGGCTATGCTGGCTATGGATGAGGAATTTTGATGATACTTTAACTTGAATGTTAGGAAAGATTTTTCGCAATTGTGTTCTAAGTAATCGCTCTAAGATTTCGCTTTCAGTAAGATGTTTATTCTCCTCAGAAGACCAAAGTCGAACCCAGCTGTTTCTCTTCAATCGAACCAACATATAGCGTAATGCAAAATGCGTATAGAATATGGATATTAATATTAAGATCCATTCTATTCAGTATTTATCCTCTGCACAGTTGATAATTTTATTCCCAAGTTTCTATTCTTATGGCGATAGAGATCTCATTCTGTTAGCCAGTAGCTAATAGAAACATAAATAGTACCTGCTTTTAGAAATGTAGGATTTACTTGAGTCTAATTATTATTTATTTGAGCCTAATTGGTGAAAGGAAGCAGATATCTTTTGTTCGAATTAGAATTTGAGGCTGCATAACAATTAAATTTCAAAAAATTGCTAAAATATGATTAGCTGATAAAATTGAATAATTTTAAAGCAATAAAATACATTGATCAAGCATGCAGCAAGATATGGAAATGAGAAAGAATGTGACTTACATGCAACATAAGCAGGCAAGATGGAGACTATTGACGATGGGTAAGGTCATTAACAAGAGGAGTAATAACCTGTACATGTCTGCAATTCATTTACTACTGACTCTTGAGAGCACAAAATTCTTCTTATATACTGTAAACAAATTATGACAAGTGCAATTTTAGTGGTGAAATTCATCAACGTTACCGACTGCTATCAGCCTTCGATCGCTCACTATGATAATTTAAAATTTTATTCATTATTATAAGAGGAATAATAGAAATTACAAGAAATCGTATGAATTATAAATCATAAAGTACTCTTCTTTTCCCAAAAGCCATTTTTCTATATAGTTTTCTGATGAGATTATTTAGCCAATTTATTACTGGGAATCTATTATGCATGAAGCAAATTGATATAAACCATGTGGTTAATAGCACGGATTATCTTGCTGAGAATCAGTGGTTCAGACCTTCATCCTGCAGAAACATCATTAAAAAATCCTGTATTGGCGAGCCACTTGTACTTTTATAGGTTAATGACCCGTAGTAAAAATTTCTTATCAACTACTTATTTATGTATTATATGTATTACATTTACTTATATATAGTACTTACATTTACTTATAGTACTTATATATTGGATATGTTTGAATAAAGAAAAAAAAGATGATCGCTAATTGTCTTATACACTTTGGCCTTTTGTGGATACATAATGTATCATGCCGTTAACGGCATTCAGCTGGCTATTGTAATGAAGTTGCTTAACCAATTAGTTATTTGGAAACAGGAATTGCAGTTGAGCGCAACATTAATCGAAATGTTGAGTAGCAATCGGGTGATTGGATAATTTTAGTTAATAATTTCAATTTTTGGATAAATTTCCTGTTTTAAATTATTTCGCAATTTAAAATTAATCATGAAAGTTTCATTATAATAATAGTCTCAATTCCATTTACGATTAGAAAACTATCCCCATTCTGACTAATTACTTGTGTTATCATTCCAAAAATGAAGAAGGATAAAGGTGATTAACTTCTGATCATATTTTGTGCTAATATGATAAGGCGAATACAAAAATGCTTTATTTTTTACATATTTCTTGCTTTTTCAAAGAATTTGTAGCATTTCTAACTTAGAATTGGAATTTAAAGAATTAGTGGATTTAAATGGAATTTCGTATCGTCAGAAAATAAAAAGAAATATTTTTTTTATGTGGGCATTGGTTTTCATGAATGATAGTGATAAATGATTAATTGATCGCTGGCTGAAACGGAAAAATGATTTAAAAAATTCTTCGCAATACAGTTTTTCTTTAAATTTGAAGTATTCATCATCGACTTACTCTAAGAAAAACCAGTTGAAGGTCGTCATTTTAGTAGGAATAGCTTCTAGCATGTTCCATCCATTTCATGCACTAAATTTCAAGCTTTCTTATTTCTCAATTTCCGCCTTTCTTATTTTGCGAAAAAAAATAGTTTAACTATTATTGAACAATCGTTGCCAATTACAAAAAAAAAATTTCCCACAAGTTCACAAAACTGTTTGTTGCATTTTACTTAAATTTTATCACTTCTCGGTAATCAGAATTTGCCGCTTCCGACGATTCTAATCATTCGATATTGATAGTGGAAACACTTTCCATATGCCCGACTCTTCCATATTAAAGAGCTATAATTCAGGTTTTCATTCAACAAGAAAGGATATACATGAATAAAAAATAAATGGTAAAGAGAAATGCCATTTTTTAGAGATCTAATCTTATTTACAAGGAGGACCAAGGAAAGTAATACAACCTGACAGTTGATTAATGTTGTTGTCTTTTCTTCTTTATCTTCTTATCTTCGGTTTGCCAAAATTCAACAAATCTTGACGAATTTTTTCGCATATTCTTCTTGCGATTTGCGCATATAATTCGTCTTGGGTGGTTTTTTCAATGACCTGATATTGACCTGAACAACGAAACAATTCAAGCAATTAATGTTCATTGTTTTAAAAAAAAAACTTGTTGCATGAAAAAATGAGCAAATCTTCGAAAATTTACAGTGATTTTAGAAAGTATGTGAATTATTTCAATAAACCAGTTTCGGAAAATAAATTCTTTCGATGAAGAAAATAATTGTAAGTGACCACTTCATGCTAAGAAATTTTAAAAGCTATGCATTAAAGAATTACTCGTTTTATTTTTAATTCTAGAGGAAAATTCATATTTTTATAACTTACTATAAAGTTTTTTATAAAGTGAATTTACAGAAGAAATCACAAATATATATACATATTATATATATATATATATATAAATTTTTATTTTTAATTTAATAAATTTTTTTGAATTTTCATTGATGATAAGATGCGAAACTTTGGCAAAAATTGGGAATTGGCTGTTTTGTATTTTGATAAAGCTGGTGAATTTTGAGATTTTTCACTGGAATTTTATCTTGAAAAATGTTAGTTTCATTTATATTCAAAATGTTTCTTGAGATGGTTAAATTGGTTCCTAATAAATTCAAACAGATGCTTGATGGATGAAGTGGAAGAGTTTCGACGATCTTCTATAAGCCTAGAAATCTAGAAATCCATCTAGAAATCCTTAAAAATTATAAATTATTCCAATGAGTCACATAAATGACTACTTTTTAAGTATAAAATTCTTAATCGAATAATTTATAATTATCTTAGACCTTATAAGAAAATATAAATTATTTAAAACACGAATTTCAAGAATAAATAATTTGAAAAAAAACCAGTCAGTTGACCATTTTGTATCATATAATAAATTAAATTTTAAAAAAAACGAGTTCAAATAAACAAAAACAATTGTTATGGAGATCATATATATATTATGTGTTAGAAATATATTCGGTATTCACTTTCAGTATGCTTCAATATCTCACGCTTCTTTCTCTTCTTCTTCTTCAGTTCTATGTCTATTATTCGGAAGCATTTCTTTTTCCCGGGCTTCCAGGCTTGGGTGGCGGCGGTGGCGGGTATTTTTATAACTAAATAAAATTGTTATAAATTTTATAAATTTTTTTTTTTGCTCCTTGAGGTTGATTTAATTGCCATAACCAGAATTGTTAGTTGCTGTTAAATAATATACACCACACCTATAAAAGTCACCTTATTCTAAAATATTTTCAAAGGCCCGTGAAACTTCTTCGACTCTTTTCACTGAATCATGACTCAGTTTATGAAAAGCGCTTCTTTTCAAAAAAAAACTCGACTAGACATTTCTTTAAATTCGAAATAATTTCATGGCCATTTTCTAAATTTAATGCAGAGTTATTTTATGATCTAAAGTCATTAAATCATGGTAGAACATGCGCATGCACGAATGTATGCTCAATGCATGACGAGAGCCAAATGTTTTTTTAAAAAATGCTTTCGTTTTGTACTCAGAATATATATATATATATATGCAAATCTTTTCTCCAAATTTATCGAACTCCTTTATTCTATGGTTAAATGCAAAAAGAACTGAAATGATATAAATATATAATGTAATAGAAAATATAATACTTGTCAGAATCAATTTGTCTCACATTCTTTAAGACTTATTTTCAGATGCGGCTGTGGAGGTGGCAAATAAATGGTGCAGAGTGCGACAATGGTTCAGATGTTCACAAAGTGATAGTTTTTATAAGCTTTCGAATAGAAAAATGTTTAAGTAAATTAGAATTTCCGTAAGTTAAAAATAATGCTGTAATGATATGCTTTACATTCGTTCAAATATTTCAGAATCATTGATTTTGCAAAATAAATTTATAGAATTTCTTTAACATAAAGACGCTTCTTTATTTTTTACAGCCATGTCCATCAAATTATTTTGAATTGAATTCGCAGAACAGATGCAAACTCTTAGCTTTTATTTCTGAAATATTAAATATTCTGACTAGAAAAATTTAGATTTTCAGTTGAATTAATTGATTTAAATATTGGCAAAAAATCACGCATATTAATGCTGTTAAATTATCAAATTAGTAGTGTCGTGAAATTGCAGAAACAAAATATAGAGCCTGAATAAGTTTGCCCAGTTTGCAACATTGTGAAAGGATCAGTTAATGAAGAGTAGGTAGCTTTCATCGGTTAGAAAGGTGTGTTAGTGGTTTAATGGAAAAGGAACCGACAGACAGAGTCACAACAAAAGGAGAGAAGTAATGGCTAACCAATGGAATATGAAAAATCTTCTAACGTCGTTGAATGCCTCAATGAAAGAGAAAGGAGATAAAAAGCTCAGCGGATAAAATCAGTAAGACTGAAAGAGGACCAACCCCAAAAATAGTTCCTTTCTTTCGCCGTTTCTCGACAAGTGCTCTTGCATTGGTGTAGAAGTTTTTGCCTTTCTCCTTTATATTTATTTTCGTCGTCTATTTACATTATATGAGTTAATGAGGTGTAATTATAATCCAATTCGAATCTTCAGACTATTCGTTATATAGTATTCAAAATATTTCGCGCATCATTTGATTTTCATTTATGGTCATCATCGAATGAAAAACGTTATCTTTTAGTGAAGAATTACTATGACTTCCTTTAGACCTCTTTTTCAGGTCGTCAAGTTATCCTTATCATAACTTATCAAAAAGGCTTCATCAGAAACAAGTGATAGTTATCACATAAGCATAATATTTATTATATGGTTTCTAAATTGGCAATAAAGGAGATATAAATTAACCAATAAACTTTTTTTTTCAAACTTTTATGCATTATTATTTCATTTTTGTTTTTAATAGACATTAAGAAATGGTTAATTTTCCATCAAAAGGACATCAAAAAATTGATAAAAATTTCGCTAATATCACTGTTTGCACCATGTAGACGTTTGGTATAGATTTGATGTAGATTTTATTTACCGAAACCACAACCGCCACAAGCTGCGCAGCCACAACAGCCACAGCAACAACCACAGCAACCACCGCTGAACAAGAATTAACAAACTGGACAAAATGAGTTTGTAAATAACTCATAAAATTGAAAATCCTCAACGATATTCATTTTTACAAGTAATGTAGGTATATTTCTTGTGATCATATTATGATGGATTTTTTGCCTTGGTAATTTTCCAAGTATCAACGTTAATTCTCCAAGAATGATATTTTTAAGTGAATATTAAAATAAATTATGAACTATTATGAGTTTTTAATTCTTGAAAGTGGATTCTGATGAAACAGGCGAATTAAGAACCAGGTAATCAGTGGAATAATTTTTATCACTTGCACCCAAACTTAGATTAGAATCTTATGGCGAGTCATGAAATAGAATAAAAACTCACCCACAGCAGCCTCCACTTCCACCACCACTAGGTCCAAATAGAAACGAATTAGTATGCATCAGCAGGAGGCAAAGCAATACTAAAATGAGAAAGCTGTGGTTGAACATTTCCCTCGACTGGTTCTATCTGCTACTGGCCGATTAATGCCTTATATATATAATCCAATATTCTTTTCGAGACCTGGTTTTGAGTATATTAGTAGGTCATCATAATGGTTGAAAATTCAATCTGCACCTAAATCTATTCTTTATTAGCCAAAATTAGAGGAAAGTGAAGTCATAGACGGATTTTACTATTAATAAGTGCCATATTTCTAAAAATATTTTACTGAAATTTGTCAGTCGAAATCATTAGCACCAAAGTAAAACACAACAAATTTCAGCTAAACTTCTGCTAAACTTAATTTAGTTAATAAATTCAGCTAAACTTGAAAAAAATTTTGCTGCAAAAATAATTCAAAAACAAGATGAAGATTTTTCAGAGTTTTCAGATTCAGAAATCAGTGAGTATCGACTTATTGATGAAAAAGTATGAAAATTCGAATGGAAAGACTTATAAATGAAATTTCTTCGAACTAAAAGTGAAATATTTGCTTAAATGATGATGATCGTTATGAATGATGAGGCATATTTATCTTTATTATTTTGTTAGATATAACAAAGCAGACATATTTTTATGAATATAATGTCAAATAATAGTAAATGTTGAGAATGTTGGTCGGATTAATTATTTAAAATTTTTGCTTGATGCATGGATTTGTTAGATTTATAAAGATTTTCGAATTCCCTATCTATCCATAGAATTTGCATCGAACATATTTTCTTTTCAGATGTATGATATAGTTTATGGGAAAGATTCAGAAAAGATAGATAAAATGAAAGACAAAAGATTCAAGGATTCGGAAATCGCTAAAATATCTGCGGAATATCCATTCTAAGTGATGCAGTCAATCTTAATCAAGTGAATTAGTCGAGTAAAAAGCAGATTTTTAGCATTGTGAAATGAAAATATCATCTGATTCTTATAACTCACATTGTGTATCTAAAATAGCAAAAGCTTAAGACTATTGCTTGCTGAAAATGTATGTTGTCTCTGGATGAAACGATAGAATTTTAATCGATTCTGGAAATATCATTGAAAAATAAGTCTACAGCAGAATTTTCAACAAATAAATTTTTTCAATAAATTTCAACAAATATTGCTAGAAACAAGAGTTGAAAGATCTTGGATATTCCTTTCAAATCTGAAACTACAAATTTTTACTTCAGCAAACTTTAAATTTTCATTTATTTTCCTGCATATCCTCCCACGCGGCCACCGCCTCCACCAATTGGTATTGGTATTGCTGCAATTGCGCCTCCGCCTCCGCTTGCGCCTCCTGATCCACATCCACATGGACAACATGGAGGTCTGCAACCAAAGATGTGACTATTTCTAAATAGAACTTGATTTCATTAGTGACACGAAGTCACAACCGCATCAGTGAATAAAACGTGAAACACGATTTTTAAGGCATGCAAACGAGACTTTCGAAGACCACATGCTATGGAACTGACTGAATATAAGAAATAGTAAAGCGCTATGTTGGCCAACTATTATGATGATGGTTGGAAGTAAAAATGATGCAACGAAGGATAAGGAAATAGTTGAATTGAGATAATGATTACAAATATGACTGAAGAATTTTTCATTTGAGTAGTAGAAGATGGATTCGATAGAAATCACGAAATGTTTTTTACTACTTTTGTGAAACTAAAAATTTCAAATTGATCAGACTGGTTAGAGTGAAACAGATCTTTTGTTAGTCTGACTTCCAATGAAAATTGCTGAGGAACATTCAAAAAGCTATTTTAAATGATTAATAATTAAATGAACGATTCAACTTACGGGCAACAGCCACCACCACCACCACCACCACCAAACAAGAAAGCACTGGACGATGCAATGGAGAAAATTAATAGCACTACGATTCCAAGGTACATTTTGGGAACAAAAGTTCGTTGATACTATCTTCGATTACGAAAGGGTCCTTATATAAGACTCAATTTGACATAGAACGATTTTGCCTGAGGCTACGATAAACTGGCTCAATGTCTTACGAATGTTTCGAAACAATAGAATTGAAACAATCATAACCGATATTAAACGGTTCATTTATAGTCAATATCCTGTTAAAAATATTTGGAATAATGAATGAGATAATCAATCACATGAAACTATATCGAAATTTGAGACATATTAATATTACCACAATACTAAAGAGATGTTTCACAAATTCAGCAAATAATTTATGGACGAGAGTTATTTCATTTGATAATACGTATACTCTCTTCTTTAAAAATTTATACTTTTGCAGTCGCTCTCACAGATAGCTTAAGATGATATTTCTTGCAAAAATCATGCAATTGAGCGATGCGATTGAGTAATATGCGTTTCGAAAAAGTATACGAGAAAAACCGAAAATTATCTGCTTTACTATAAAGCGACTTTCCATAAGTTGGGGAATTTCAACTTTGGAAATATTGAGGTAGTTGGGCTTCTTTGGGTTAAAAAAAAAGCTGTAATATATTACAAATATATTCCTATCAAGAAAAACTAATGGAAATGAAGTAAACTTGGCTACATCGATATAAACGCGAATGCAATTCGAATAGCCAAATTGAATAGCATAATTTGTATTAACATTTAATATAATTAGTCGCATATAGTCGCCGTTATTCACTATCCGTTTTTTTCATAATTTCATTTCTTCTTTAAATTCTTTAAAAGCCTAAACGGAGATAGTAGGCTAATGTGCAAAAATTTCACCCTTTGTGGTTCGGAAATTTTTGAAGATAAATATTATTAACCATATGCAATTGAAATTACAAATTTTACTTTATTTTTTTGATGCTCAATTAATCATTCAAGTAATTTTGTTAGTGATTTTTTATTCTGATCACGTTTTTATGCTTCAAAATAAAGTTATAGTTATAGTTTTATTTTTATAGTTCTCATTCTACTGCGAAATTATGTTTTATAGGCTTTTGCCATAATTTTTGCATTTTTAGGATGAATTTACGGACGAATTTATTGGAGACACAAATAGCAGCTACCGTACTATTCAGTTCGATATAATATTGTATATTAAATATGAAATATGCATTAAGATGTCCACTATTATTTTTTTTCATGTCATTCATTATCCATATTATTTATTTATTATTTTTATTCATATTGATCTTTATTTTTAAGAATGGAACTTTGAAAAGATTTAAGTGTAAAAAATGTGATCGGAAGGTAGATATTGATGAATAGTTGCAGATACTATGGAATATTTCAGCTGTATTCTTTTCTTTACTCGTAATTATTTACCAAAATTATTATATTTATTCATAAAATATATCAAAAATTGTAACAAATTTGAAAATTTATGTAAAAATTTTATTTGAGCCTTACCTAATTTCGCCTTAGGGCACATCATAATTAGTGATAGTTACTGAAAGGATATGAAAGGATAGTAAAAGAATAGGGTCTATTTGCTCTATTTATTTAACGGCGAAGTTTCGACACTAATAAAAACCTGTTGAATACTAACTGAAATGTCATAATATTGCACTCCACTGCAAATGCTTTTCATATTTCTTTTTCTTCAGTGGAATTTCTGATGCGAACCTATGATGCTTGCTCAATTCATTGTCGAAAGAATCATAGCACTCGGTCAACTTACTCCAGCAATAGTATGCAGTTCGAGTGGATAAAAATCCCTTTTTTTCTGGATTATGCAAATGGTATGTGCTCCAGAACGTCTGAAAAGTGCACTTACGACAAATGAGGATCTTGATTTTCAGTAATAGTGGCATATCATGAATCTAAACATATCCAAAAAGAAAGAATTCAAAAATATTCAGTGAACATGACACTTCCATTACGCTAACACGCTTATAAAATTTTCAAACCAAAAATTCAGTCACCATTCCACTTTTGATGGTAAGTTTATTTCCGCCAAGATCTATGATGGTCTATAGTGAATGATTCTATGGTGGATGGTTTGAATTTGAGGTTTACAATCTCGAACTGTTACAAGTATATGCTAACTATAAAAAAGATGTGTTCAGAGTACCAAATGAGTGCCATAACAGCAAAACTGTACCTGCACCGATCTTAAAAATAAAGATTTTGCATCGGAAAATAAATCGGAAAATAAATTTTTGACTTAAATTATTTCGAATAAAGTTATATATTTGGAAGGAAAATTGAAATGAAATAAATTAGGAAATTTAGACAAAGCAAATTGTTTCAAATTAGAAAAATCAGCCTTGAAACAATGTTAATTTTTACGAACGATTCGAGTATTGTCACTATTTGATGATTAATCGCCGATAAAAACTATCATTCGGGTGAAAATGGTAAAAAAAGGCGGTCTAAAACTTACTTTTCTAGTTTTTTAACTATTTGCTTAATTAATAGATCTAACTGAGCAAAAGATTTTTGTCGGTATAAATAGGTAAATTAATATCGGTAAATCGAATCACATCTTATTTCGATATCTAATGATGAAGTCTGCTTTTACTGCTTTCTATTTTATTATTGTTCTTGCTGAACCCATCAGCGCATTTTTCTTCGGTGGATTAGAATGCAACTGCCAGTAAGTATATTCTTTATAGCTTGAAGATTCCTCAAGATTTTCGTAGATGTTTTGAGAATCACGATGTGCTGTTGGATATGTAGATGTATGTTATACTTGATCTTAAATCACAAAAGCTGTATAAACTAAATGATAAGCTTTTAAGATTTTGTAATTTTTTCTCTTAGTGCTTTTTCAGAGTGCTTTCGATATGTATACCATGATATCCTTCGTAAAGATAATCTTTATAGCCAAAAATTTTATAATTTTGAGAAAATTGGCCACTGGTTGTTTTTTTTAGCAAGGCATGAACATTAACATGAATATTATGAAAAGTTATTCGGATATTACCGTCACCATCTTTATGAAAAATTATTATTGGGACATGTCAGCAATTAAGATGCACTGAAGTGGAGTCGTTTGATTATATAAAAGTCAATTCGTGTCGACTTAAGCAATTCTAGCTCGTTTGCAAATGCTGACGAACCAGGTTGACAGGCTGCCATCGTAATCGTTTTGCGTGATCGTAATTCATTATTTGTAAGAATACGACACACAGTAAAGCGAATCGTGAGCTAAATGAAGCAGAAATGATGACCATGCAATTTTCAAATTTCGCACCACTTCAGCCATAATCTTCCTCCCCATCAATTTAGGTTAATTTTTTGTTAAGCAAAACAAAAAAAATTTCAACCATTAAAGCTTTATGCGAGTAAGAATGTTTTTTCAGGACTGCAGCACAAGCGCAGCCACCATGCTCATGTTCTCCTCCAGCCAACCCCTGTTGCTTTCCCTCGTTACCCACATTACCTCCCTTGCCCCCCTTACCACTTGCCAACCCTTGTTGCTTACCCTCCTTACCCACATTGCCTCCCTTGCCTCCCTTACCACTTGCCAACCCTTGTTGCTTACCCTCGTTACCCACATTACCTTCCTTACCACCATTGCCTGTACTACCACCACTGCAATTACAACAACCATTACTTAATCCTTGCTGCTTGCCTTCGCTACCACCCTTACCTCCACAGCAGCCACCAACATTCAATCCTTGTTGTTTCCCCCAATTCCCTGCACTGCCACCTCTGTTTTCACCACCAGCGCCTTCTCTTCCATGTTTGCTTCCTTGCGCTTCAATACCTTCACCTCCAGAATCGCCCTGTCATGACAACTGTTCTCCAACTGCTGAATTTCATCAACCTATAGTCAATTCTCGTCATCCATATGTCGCTCAACAACCTCATGAATATGCTCAACATCCAAATAGCGATAAGAAAAGAAGAAATTGATCATTCGAGAATGTTGCCTCAAAGAAACGAAAATTTACAATCGTTTCATTCGTTTCATTCATCTAACTTTTTATCTTATCAAAGATTTTTGTGATTATGAAAATTTAATTGGCAATAAAATTTTTGAAAAAATTTCAAGAGAGTACCGCTGATTATAGATTTTTAGCATGCACCATAATTAATAAAATTTCATTGACTAGTGAAAAAAATAAAATCAAATCAAATTTGACGAGTATTCGACCATAACGAGTAAATATGGCAAAAAATATGATAAATTGCTTGCCGAGTTGAAAATAAGCTATTTTCTTGAAAAGCAGTCATTTACCCAAACTTTTCCCTCATTCTCCCTTTAAGTTATTTAAAGTAATTGGAATCCGAAAACTTGAATTCGAATTTTTTTGGTTGCTATTCTTGCTTCGTGAATATCAATCACCTCTTCCTGTAGAAGACATAAGGACAGTGAAGCATGTGTTAAACGCATTTTCATTGCCATGATCGCACAAAAAGGTAGCCGAATTGTTGCTTAGATTAGCGACTGACCATCAGGATTCATATTTGGCAGAAGTAAACCTATGATTAAAAATGGTGACGACTCATCTATATTTCTATGTTAATATGCTCCATGGCGAAAATTGCATTGATTCCAATTGTTCCATGGGATTGTCCAATTGTAGCCAGTGGATCTCGTGTGACCACTAATCATATCTTTATTTTAATAGACATCTCTATTTCCTCGCGTCATCATAAATTAAATTTGTCATC
This sequence comes from Dracunculus medinensis, assembly GCA_900625125.1. NCBI lineage: Eukaryota > Metazoa > Nematoda > Chromadorea > Rhabditida > Dracunculidae > Dracunculus > Dracunculus medinensis. Next base: position 2,018,220 of record UYYG01001150.1, on the reverse strand, counting down.
AATATTATGGTACCTTACTGCTGTGCGCACTGCGTTCTAATTAATTTAAGACTATAGGAATTAATTTACTATTTCTTTTGAAGCAGAAAAACAATGGTTTTCCAAATTTTCAGTTGCTTCTTACGATTATTTGTGGGTTTGCAAATCAAACTGCAAAATTTTTCCAAAATTGAAAAAGTGATAATGCATTAGTGGTGCAAGCAAGCTGGAGAAATCTCTTGGTCGAAAATGAAGGTGTAGAGATGACATAAGTCTAAAACGGCGTTTCCTAATCGGGACCAGTTCGACCTCTTGGATCTATGGGAGTTCGAAAGTAGTCGATGGACCTCTAAGAGCCAATTAGGGGTTGATAGAAGATCGATGGACGAGCCAAATAATTGCCGATTTTTTTTAAAAATTTCAGAATAAATTTTGAATTTACTAATGAAAAAATTATATGAAATTATATGAGCATTCACACCGCTGAACGTTGTTTATATCCTGGGATCACCGAATAGATTGCATTTGGATTATTGACTATAAAATAGGGTAAATTTCAAATGTTTTCAAAACGCGGCTTAAATTAATTTCTGAATATAAAGGATTATTAGAATTTTCTTATGCCTTTATTAATCGCGGAAGAAACATATCCTTCACACACCAGGAAAAGTTAATATTGACAGCAAGAAATGTGTAGTGGAAACAGACTCAGAGCCACTTTTAAGAAATATTTCATTTTTTGAACTATTCAATGATTGACTATTCAATGAGGATGAAATAGATGATGATATAAAAAAAACATTAGTATTAGAATATGGAAAAAGTAAATTTTCATCCGGATAACTTAACATTTGAGAGACGGCAACAGCTTAATGATCTATCTTCGCTGTTACAATACCAGGAAAAGGAGGGATAACAGAGGAATTCGCGAGACAACTGGGAATTAACCAAAGAGGAATTATATTCAATTGTCTTGAAAAAATCTTACAATAAAATGAAATCCCTATTTCCGATATGTCCGCAGCTTCAGTGCAATCACCACGTATTTTAAATAATGAGTGACGACCAATCGTTACCAGTTATCGTTGTTTTAGAAAAACTAACTATTAATTTTCATTTCTTCAATAAATAATGATACAGGCGAAAACAAATTCTGCAATATTTTAGAAGTGCTTTATGAATAAGTGCTTTCCCATTATTCAAATAGTGTATTATTATGTTTTATAAAGTTTTACAACATTTAATTACGAAAACTATAAGAAAAATTTCACGTTTTGTACTGAAGCAATAAATATAATCAAATCTAAAATTTTGAATGATCATCTCTTTGCAGAATTAATAAATCACTTATCAATAAATTAACAATAACGATAAAAATAACGAAATTTACAATAATTTGTCTCTGAACTCGGAAGTCCACTATCGGAAGGTAATTGTTTGCAGCGTTTCATTGAACTAGTAGCATTAAAAAAGTACATGCCTAAAAGAATAAATATTTCGCCTAAATATGTTCTCTAATTAGCCATATTCAATATTCAAACAAAATTGCAAGAAAAAAGTGTGATCTGATTCAACTTCGACCAGTGTTCTCAAGTTTCGCTCCAATATTGATGTTTGCATCAGACTGAATGCACAAATTCATGATTTTCGTTACTACAACTATATATCAATGAAAAAAGTAGTATTTCTGTTGAAGTTATACTGTTATATAGGATTATCACTTGCAGCAATTATGAAAAATATTCACCTTGAAAATTTGAATTTGTCATACAACCGTTTAAGTGCGACGTATACGAAATAAATTTTTCATTGCAAGAAGAGTTAATTGAATTAAATAGCTATGTGCAATCTGAAGTTTTATTCCAAATAAATGGACTCATCAAATTGTAGAATTGCGAGAAATTCGTCAGATATACCTGAAAGCAAAAAAATGGGCAATATTTTTAGCTTTTTCCATTTCCCAGTTATTTGAAACAGATTTCAGTCATAAAAATTATTTATTACATCAGATTAAATATATCAGGAGGGTGGTGGTCCAAAAATAACATTGAGTTAAACCAGATTTTCAGAAAAGGCTCTGTTTAAATGGAAGCCAGTAAATGACCATATGGCCTACGCGCGTTTCAAAAAAAAGTAATATTTTGGCTATCATGCTTCAACTTTATATGCTCCAAATTTATGCGACTGCGATAAGCGTAAGTTCTATGCTGAGCTTCAACTGTTAACAACATCTCTACCGAGAGATGACATGGTTATACTCGGGGGAGACTGAAATGCGCGCGTAGATCATAATATGCCGTGTTGATGAAATCGGTGATTGGCAAATATGGCATCGGGGCACAATGCGCCAATGGAGAACGCTTTTTTCGTTTTGCTGAAGAGCATGAACTCTTTGTTATTAATACATAATTTCGATATCGGAGGAAACATCTAGTCACGTGAAACTCTCAGACAACCAACGTTCCAATCAGATTAGCTATATATTAGTCAGTCACCGCTGGAGGAGTTCTGTACTTGATAGCCGTTCTTATCGGCGGGCTGAAACTCATAACCGCCATGGATCAGATCATGGTATGGTTCGAGCTAAGATTCGTATAAAACTGACGAGTCGTAAGCAAGATCTTTCAACTACCTCAAATTAAAAGATCCGGGAACGATAAGCGCATTTCAAACCGTATTATTAAAATACCTTAATGAAATGAACATCAATGACATTTCTGGAACGGCGAATGAATATTGGTCCCAAATAAAAATTTGCCTACAAAAATCAGCCACTTCCACATTAGGGTATAGTAGTAGGAAGTGCACTAGTTGGGTGTGGGAAGCAACTGTTCAACTGTCTGAAAAAGCTGTCAAAGCCCGAATATCAGGAGATCGTGACTATCGGGTGCTTCGAAGAATTACAACGACAGCAGCTCGGCGAGACTGAAATCGCTATTGGAGCGATATGGCCTTGAGAATGTAGGCGACTCGGATAGGTGATAATAGAAAACTGTTTCACCTTCTCCGCAAAGCAATTAAAACTCGAAAAGGGGTCAGTGAAATGATACGGGATATTAATGGGGTGCCTATTAAAGCTATTAAGGATCACCTCAGATGATGAAAAAATTTTTTGAGGTCGAACTTAGCCACGATGCACCATCTGTTGTCCCGAATATAACTGATTCGCCCGTCGAGCCATACGTTTGCAACTGTGAACTACCGACAGAAGAGAAAATAATCTCTGTAATCCAGAAGCTTAAGGGCAGTAAAACTTCCGAAGATGGTCTTCGGGCCGAACTATTCAAATGTTGTAAATGTTGTACATTATCGTTCATAACTAACCAATTCTCTGGTATGACAAAAGAAAATAATTCCAGAAGACTGGAGCATAGCAATTCTGCTTCCAATTTCTAAGAAAGGTGACAGGACGTACTGTGACAATTACCAAGGAACCAATAGATTCATAGCAACACGAGATAGCAGATTGCATCCTAGCCCAAGCTGGATTCAGACTGAGTCGTAGTGTTAATTAGATATTTACGCTAAGAAGGGTGCTGGAACATAGCTATAAATACCAGCAGCCCACCGTCATTTGTTTTATCGATTTTGCAGGTGCCTTCGATTCGCTTGATGCAGCAGAGTTCTGGAAATGATGGAATATGATGGAAAGTATCTTAGAGATCATTTGGCTCATAAAGGCACTTTATCAGCATACCCTAACGCAGATATATATGGGGAACTGACAGACTCCTTCGAAATAAGAACTGGTGTCTGTGAGGGGTGTGACCTTTCCCCTAAAATATTCAACTATACGATAGACTGGATAATGGGGATCGCTTGTCGGCACTTAAGATGTGTGCAAATTAGTCTAGAAAATAGATCTTGAATATGCTGATGATGTAGTCCTTTTTGCTGACAGTTATAGGAAATGCAAATAATATTAAACAATGTGTCAACAACTGCAAATGGACTCAAAATCAATGTAAATAAACATAATGAAGGTGTTTTCGACTTATGCTGATAAAATATACTTCAATGCTGGTTGAGGAAGTGCCTGATTTTAAATACCTTGGATCCACTCTAATACCAAATGGCCGGGCAAAGTATGAAATTGTAACCTGGATAACGACAGCTAAAATTATGTTTTTCCGGTTGATGAAAACCTTTATGGAACCGTCGCAAAGTCACCATAGCTGCAATTCGTTCGATCTTGCTATATGGCTGCGAAACATGGCCAATGAGAGTGGAAGATATTAAGAAGCTATTAGCTTTGATCACTCATGTCTGAGGATCCATTTTACGGGTCCGTCGAATCGCACATTATTGTGTCTTCTCTCAGCTACCAACTGTATTAATAATGTTATCACAGAGCGTCGCCTTCTCTGCTTAGGGCATACCCCGATCACCACAGAAACTGACGCATATTTCATTACTTGCAAAATTCTGTGATGGTTGGCGTCAAAAGCAAGGAAGAACAATCAAGACCTGGACTTATACAGTCAAGAAAGATTCTGAACGTATAAGGGGACCAGCGATATATGGACTTAGACGATGGAAAAAAGAATGGTTTTACTACTAGCGATGGCATCGAATCGAGCAGCTTGGTGACGTCTTACTCTTCTAGCCAGTGGAGCAAATCTAACCAGTAAGAAAAAGAAGAAAAGATTATAAACCAGAACGATGGAGTTCTTTATGCCTCATGTTTTTTCAAATCTGAAAAAAAACCCATGATTGAGTAAAAATAATTCAAAAAATATGCCTCCGTATTAGTTTTAGAAATTATTCTTTTCAACCCAGAATATTAACTGAAATATGTATTCTTTTCAGCTTAAAATTAGTTGAAATTTATACCATATTTTATACAAATTTACCCTAAACATATATGATTCCCCGCTTAGATTTAGTTCAAATATATACCACCTTAAAATCTGTGTAATTGCACAATGCTTTTACTGAGTTCAGCACACTATCCACCCTCAATAGCGAACATGAACAGCAACAACAATAATAAATGATAATGTTAATCGCTAATTTCAAATAGCGAGAGTAGTTGTAGTGGTGGACTCTACATTGATGCTTCTCGAGGCTGTCGTTCGATTAAAAGCCATGATGCACTGGTGCTGATAGACTTTAAACCATATCTAGCATACTAAAAAAGTATGCTGGTGGTTGTGTATGCATTCTGTTAGTTGGCTCCATGGCCTCACACAATTTCAAATTTCTCGAATTGACGCACTTATTTCTGCTTAAGGTTCCAAATAAAGATGTGCTTGCTGGAAGTCAGAATTAAATCCATTATTTCCGATTTGTGCTGAAGCTCGAGTAGCACTTCTTTTTACCCGACTAAATCTTCGACAAAGTTAATAAAAATGGTAAGAATTAATCACTTGCTCAGTGCATAATCAGCCAAATTAGCAAATAAGCCTAAGCCAAATTAGCAACAGCGCGTGATATTTGGAAAAAATCGAAAAATGCGCATTAGTACTTTTACGCAATTTCTCATCATCTGTGATGCACATTGCACTCAGTTAGGTCAATTCTACATAATGCGTCTGGTTTATTGACGAAGATCTTATTTCTTTCACATATTTTCTGTTTCCAATATTTTGCGATAATAAATCAAATCATAAATGGCCAAATAATATCGATTTTCCTTTATGTGGATTCAGCCATATATAGAATCACCAGAATCAATATGAAAAGGAAGCATATGGCGAGAATATTGAGTTCAACAGTGATAATGATAATGATAAGTTATCAAAAGTGCTTCTCGCATGATTAAATCGCGTTCTCTGAAGTTTTGGTGTATTGCTAACTGTTAATCTATGATAGCACCTAACTCAACGATTCATTAAATTTTCGTTGCAGCAAATGCTATTGCAACATGTCGAAGCCTATATGAATCAATCATTTCTTTGATTATTATTTTTAAATATATAAAATAAAATATATATGCGAGTTAATGTCGCACGAATATATTTGGAATAGATTTACTATTGATGAAGGCTTAATTTATAGATTTCGCTAACATTATTCTGCTTTGTTACCGTTTTCTTTTTTTCACAGCAGCACTCGTTATTTTTGATTTCACTTGAAGGATGCGATCTTTTAGCCAGGAAGAATCACCAAGGAAAAATACTTGCACGTAGGTCCATTGGCGTTAAAGAATCGAAACCATTAGTTATAATCGGCGATGTTAACTAAAGTAAAGGCTTAAATTCTTTTTAGCTAAGGTTTTCTTGAAATTTATGAAGTCTCTCAAAGAGCTCGTATACCATAGTTATACCTTAAATTAACAATTATTTTATTAATTCATTTATTCATTCATTTCCAGGTTGTGTTTGCATATTTCATTTCATAAAATTCTTTATAATCAATTTCGTTTGCATTTATGATACCATTTTATTTATATAAACAATAAACTTATGTTGGCATTTTTTAAATAATATCCTTCCTTTTTTATCGTTTTTGCGAAATGCACTTGCTATAAACTACAAATAATTTATTTTCATAAAAAATATCCGTTAAATGTAATTTCATGCGCGTCGTTCAACCTACCCCGAAATCCTATTGGTTGATAGGGGATAGAATGGCTCAGTGGGTTGTCGCTTAGCTTGGAGGGTCGATGCTGAGGTTCAACGAAATAGGAGAAACCTATTTAAAAATCCTGGTGATGCTGGCGATTCACCTGTATTTCTATCGCCAAGCTACTCCCTGGCACATTGCAAGCCAGTAGAGCGAGTTTAACCAGTAATGGTGAGGACTCTTAAAAAAAAAAAATTGGTTGATCACTACGGTAGCAAAGCATGGTTTTCCCCTTTTCTTCTTAGTATTTGTGGATTCTCACTTAAATAGAACAGTTCAATTAAATTGTTAAGAATCATTGTGGAAGAAATAACGATCTTCAAAGATCAGGATTATCTGTTTTATTTATATGCCTAAGAGTTTTTCGACTGATTTACTTTTCTCTACAATAGGATGATTCCTATAGGATGAAAACAGATGTTGTAACATGTATGCCGTAATAGTTAATCGGAGAATAATCGTATGGTAGCTTGATAGGGTGCATGGATTCAATTCTCGTCTCTCGATGGAAGTGAAAGTGAATGGATGTCGGTCATCGTGTATCTTCATCCTTTTTGAAATAACCTTAGCCAATAGAGCTAACCAAATCAAAAATTAGTATATCGCTGTAAGAGAGAAAGAAAAAACTTGATAGCCTGTTGTTTTAAATGATGGCACACTTTTTACCTTAGTCAAGTCGATTTTTTATTAGAGAATTGGCCTAAACAAGTTATGCCAGCGCATTCATCGTTATTTCTAAAGTAATATCACGAAAACTACATGCTAATGGATCATTTTTTTAGATCCTTTAAATGTTTATGGTAAAAGATTTCTATTTTTATTTTCGCTAATTTCTTGTTGAAATTATGAATTTTCTTCAAACGTGTAATTCCCCTAACAAATTACGACAGTGTCTGGGACTTTGCAACTAGTAAAAATCAAATATATTTTTGCACCAAAATGTATCCCATCGTGTCTCTACATAAATTGTTTTGTGTCCCTACATAAATTATTACATTTAAAGAAATTATTTAGCGAAACGGTCTATTAATTTTACCAGATTAAAGAAATCGGTGACAAACAAAAAAATCAGAAGTCTATGTTTCATGTCATGAAATTTTCATGATGCGAAGTGTAAATTTGTTGAAATAATATTTGTTCCGAGTCTTAGAATTTAGTTCATTTCAGAGAATTATGCAACGATTCATTATTCGATTGGTTACTGCAGAAAAAAAACTGGTAAACGCAGCAGCTTCCTTGCCCACATGGCAATATTCGACAAACGTAATTTATTTTTTCCACATTTTACCAAGTATGTAGACATCTCTCAAGTAGGTAAGGCCATTCAGATTCGATTATCATTGGTCTTTTGCGCAATATCACTGGAGAATTCAAAAATATTATCAGATGCTTCTTACGATTAATCATGATGGTTTATTTGGTGGATTTTATTTCTCCTCAAATTTGTTTCTCAGATTTCTCTACTTTTTTCATCTTCCCTTTAGGTTAAATTATTTTTGCATGTATCTATGGCCATTTAATTACCTTTTGGAATCTTACAATATATTATGGAACAAAATTTTGTCCTTTCTACGTCCTTATTTCCCTCTTTGACAAAGATCTCTCGAAATATAAGCAGTTTAAATAATCCAGTCCATCCAAACGAAAAAAGGCGTCACGGAAAAGTTGCTGATTAGGTACTTTTATTAATCGATTAAGCGATATAACATTAAACATTTTATTTTCCATTCATTTTTCTGGCTAATTTTACTTTATTTCGTATTGCTTGTGGAAATTTATGAAAATAAAGGTTTTCCATTCACAGACCTTTTCATTTAAAAGATTCGATTATTTTTTTTTACAGGCCGATCCATTAGCCAAATACAAGATTCTTGCAGAGAATACGATTGAGAAACCAACTATTCTTATAACAGGTGCAATGGGACAACTCGGAAGGGGAATAGCGAGCATACTTAAGTGATTTTTTAAGAAATAAAAATTAATTTCAAATTTATAATAATTTTCTTGTTGAAATTTTTAAAAAATTGGTTTGCTTTTAAGGTTTATGTATGGCACTGAAAGTTGTCTTATGACCGATGTCGTTAAAGGATCGAATGATAATAATTGTTGTTAGTTGAATTTCCTATATTTGATTTAACTTTATTTTATTTTCGAGTGAAAAAGAAGATTCCATTCGTTTTCTTCAAACAAATGGATATCGACTTCATCGACTTTGCGGCTGGCTTTGATTCAATTGATAGAGCGGCGCTTTGGAGGGTGAGGATGGAACGTGACGGTGTCCCAGAGAAAATCATTAGCCTCATAAAGGCATTTTATCAGCGTACGTCGGCGCAGGTCTGTGTATATGGGGAGCTGACAGATTCCTTCGAAATAAGAATAGGTGTCCATCAAAGCTGCATACTTTCCCTCACAATATTCAACTATGCGATAGACTGGATAATGGACACCGCTTGTCGGCACTCAAGAGGTGTCCGAATCAGTCTAGAGAATCGTATCACAGATCTTGAATATGCTGATATGATGTAGTCCTTTTGACAGTTATAACGAAAGTAATACTAAATAACGTGTCAGAAACTGCAGCAAGAATCGGACTCAGGATCAGGATCAATGTAAATAAAACGAAAGTCTTTTCGTCTTATGCGCAAGAAGCTGATGAAATGCCCCTTTTTATAAATTCATTGCGGTTGAGGAAGTGCCCGATTTCAAATACCTTGGGTCCACTCTAATACCAAATGGACAGGCAAAAGATGATATTACAACTCGGATCACGGCAGCTTGAAATGCGTTCTTCCGGTTGACCTTTATGGAGTCGTCGTGAAATCACCATAAAAACGAAAGACCGAATCTATATTGCCGTGATTCGTTCGATCATGCTATATGGCTCTGAGACATAGCCAGTGAGAATGGAGAATATTAAGAAATTATCTGCCTTTGACCACTCTTATCTAAGGTACATATTACGGATCCGTCGAGTGGATAATATCTCACAAGATCACATCCATCTTCATTCAAATACCACTTGCATAAATAATGTTATCGCAGAGCGCCACCTTCGCTGGTTAAAGCATATTTTCCGTCGTCTACCACATGAGTTGACGGATATTTCGTTATTTGCTAAACCGTATGATGGTTGGCGTCAAAAGCGAGGTGGGCCAATCAAGACCTGGACTGATACGGTGAGAAAAGATTTTGAACGTATTGGTGGACTAGTTGTATATAGATTTAGACGATTGAAAAAGGAATGGCTTCCATAACTGTCGACGATATCATCAGACGCGCCGCTTGGAAGCGTCTTACCCTTGTAGCCGTTGGAGCCAGCATAACCAGTAATGGTGAGAGCTGTTAGAAGAAGAAGACGAAAAAACAAATGGATAAAATGAGATCGACAAAAAGGACAAAATAAAATCGCTCTTTTTTTCAGTTATCAAATTCTCATTTCTGCAGTTTAGAAAGTGATTAACTATGAAGAAAAGTTAATTCAATGGTTTGAAAAATTCCATATAAAAGGGTTTAAAAAATATTTATTTAAATATTGGCAAAACAAAAATGCCATTTGTATTAGTAATAAGTGGAAAAGGTGTAAAAATTTCTAATGTACAAATTTCTAACAGATAGTAATATAAAATTCTCCTAAATCGAAAAATTTTCCTTTTATTTTTCCAAAATCCTAATTCATTGATATTCGCTGCTTTTAAAGATGGTTAGCAGTTATATAAGTTTTAAATGCTACTGCGACAAAAAGATTGTGATTATCACATAAATTTCTCTGTATCGCCAATTTTTAATAATTTTTTACGAGAGAATTTAAGCTCCATACGCTTATTTGGATGTTTTGGATAAGTCTGCAATTGAGGAAATGGTTGTCAACCATAATATCAACACCATCATTCATTATTCAGCAATTCTAAGTGCTGTTGGAGAAACCAACGTGCCACTTGCACTAAAAGTGAACGGAGAAGGCATGCAAAATGTGCTCGAAGTGGCAAAGTATATTTTAACTCTGTCCAGTTCAAATGAAATAATTGAATTGTTCGTTAAAGTTGGATTGGACGCCAGACATTTCATAATGTATGAGGATATATTTGAATATACTCAACAACTTTTAGAAAGTACAACTTAAAGATATTCATTCCAAGTACGATTGGTGCATTCGGTCCTGCAACACCGAAACAAAATACTCCCAACATTTGTGTCCAGAGACCACGGACAATTTATGGAGTTACTAAGGTATCTAGTTCATAAAAGTTATGATTGGCTAATTATAGGTAAAAGAACTGAGAATCTCTTTGTCCAATGATTCGACCCTTCACTTGCTGGTCCGAATTTTACTGATTGGAGCTTTTGTACTTCCGCTTTTATATCTTTACAAATTTTCTTTTAAACATGTTTAAAAATCCCATCCTCTGTGGGTGATATTGGCATTCAACCACAAGCCTTTTATCTAGGAGATTTGCGACAGAGTGTAAATTGATATTCGAGCTCCTTGGACATGCTCCGAGGAAATGGCAAGCGCCATTATAACCACTGCACTATTCCAGCGCGAGATTCCAAACACCAGGTCCTCACAGATAAAGCAGTCAATAAGATTTCGATCGACCAATCTCGGACTGATTATAAAAAAGTTTGTGACTCAATGCCTTATGCAGGGATTCGTGAATCAGGCTCAGCTGGCTCAGCAAGATCCTAAAGACTTTTATCGGTAACTCAACTAGAACAGAACTCGAAGTAAACTTAAAATTGCTTGAACAAATGCGGCAAATATCAAGGTGACCATTTATCCTCTTTAAGTCGATATGGATACAAATTGAAGAGTGGAACAACCATCAGCCATCTTTTTTTAAATGGGTGAAATCAAGCCATAAGCTAGAAGCGAACGAAGCATTGACTATCCCATTCTCATCTAACATTTAACATGAATCTACAGCGGAGACATTGGGATGCCATTCGTCAGGACAAGTGTAACAGGATGGTGGTAAAGTGAGAGAAAGTAATTATGATTGTTGTAAATAATTATTATAGGGTGGACGTGCCAGCGGGACATATAGACTAGCTATTATCTTGGCATCTCACATGGGAACCACGATGAGGATACATAAAGGACTGCAATATCTAAGCACCATCAAAGAATGAGACAAATCTTGAAGAGCCAGCTCAGTGGGAAGAATAAAATCCATGCCATAAACATATACGCCTTGCCAATCAAAGTGCAGTTAGCATAATAACATGGGCAAAGGAAGACAAGAATGCCTGGAGCTTGATGAAAGACTGTCTTTAACTAAATCTGAATTCAGGAATATATCGGCAAGATGAGCTGCTAAGAGAATGCATCTACAGACACTGGAAAAAGACCGAGCATAGGAAACACCATGGAAAAGAACTGGTTGCTCCATCGACAGATAGCTGAAGTAGGTGACATAGAAATCTTACGTGTTGGAAAAAACTGGACTAAAAAGCAACACTGAAGCATTGATCATAGCAGTACGACAACAGAATCACCGTATTGAAGCAGATTTACCACACCAAATAGACTTCAAAATGCATATTGTGCAAAAACGCCTCAGAAGCAGTCCAACACCTAGTGAAAGAAAGCAAAATGCAAGCAGAAACAGTCTGTTTATTATATGGCTTAGAACTTCCCAAAATGGGAGATCCCTCATAAAATCAGGAGAATGACAGGACAAAGATCCTGTGGGTCTTCTTCATTCAGATAAATAAGCAAGTGGTGGCTAATCAACCAGATATCATGACAGTAGACAAAAACCAAAATTCAGCACTGGTGAATGGATATACCAAAAGAGAGAAACGATAAAAAAAAGGAATATGAAAAGTTAGAGAAATACTAGGAGATGATAGTGGAACTAGAGATGTGGAAAATGAAAGCGAAAGTAGTAGTCTTAGTGATAAATGGAGCACTGGGAACTGGGACCTCTAAACTAGAAAAATGGCTTCAGATTTCAGAAACAATATCAAACTTCTCTCTAGAAGAGCACACTTCTAGAAACAACTAAGATAATGCGCAGAATCTCCCAGGGCTCTGGTGGACGAATTGAAATTGAGGATGACTCTCACCACCCATAGGGGATGAGAATATTTTTTTAATGATATATAATAAATTTGAGTTTCGCTTATCATTTTTATGCCATTTATTGCTGCAGGTTTATGGTGAACTGCTTGGCGAATATTACAACGAGCGATTCGGTACGGATTTTCGTTCACTTCGTTTTCCTGGTATTATTAGCGCGACTGAACCTGGAGGTGGCACTACTGGTCGGTTTTTCTTGATTTATTATTAATGAATTTGTAGTTGCAGATTGCCAGTGGCTAATGCTTTAAGAAAAATTTAGATTTGAAATGCTTCAGTTATTTAAATTTTCTCTCAAAAATAACTTTGAAATAACTTACGTGTCCACGTTTTAGACTATGCAGTCAAGATCTTTTACGATGCTATACAATATGGTAAATACAAATGTTACCTACGACCAGAAACAAGGCTGCCAATGATGTATGATACGGATTGTACTGCATCAGTCATACTTGTATGTTTTTCGTTATATTGTCAATATAATTTTAATTAGGATTGGATATCAAATATTGTGCATTTCAGTATTTGCTCGCATCACCTGACAAATTAACTCAGCGAACATATAATGTTACTGGTTTCTCATTCACGCCTGAAGAAATCGCTGCTTCAATTCGTCGTATAATACCAAATTTCAAAATTGAGTATGAAGTTTGCCCTATTCGACAAAAAATCGGTAAAATTTTAAAAATAACTGATTCTTAATTGATTCCTCAAGGTTAGGGAAATGCAGGAAATTTTCCTGATAGCCTAATATTTCTGTCTTCTATCTTTTTTCTTGCCTTTTGCCATCTTTAAAGATACAAGAAGAATACCGCGGTTGGTACATATGGGAGAAGAATATAAGTACTGTTTAACGAGTAAGCTGTGCCTTCTAGAAGAATTTCTTCCAGTACTAATGATAGAGTACCCTGATTTCTCTATTTGTAATATTTTCTTTCATCATTAACGTGAATTCATCGTTTTTTTTTCAGCTGATTCATGGCCGGACAGTTTAGATGATTCAATGGCACGAAAAGATTGGGGCTGGAAACCAGAATATGATTTGGAAAGGACAGTGAACATCATGTTTACGCTTATCGAACGTCAAATTCGTGAACAACAGAACAATCCGAAAAAGGCAAATATGTGAAATTTGGTTTTTCCTTTGCTCTTTTATGGCTTTGCAATTCTTTTTTTAAATAGTTTTTTGTGATTCTGTTAATTAACACAAAAATTTTGAATTCTAGTAGGAATTTGCTTCACCCGTCTATTTTAAATCCTAATAAAGATTTGCTTTACCCCACAATTTTGATTTCGGGAATTTTTGAAATTACATTTTATTAAAGGTTTATTATTTTCCACATTTACAACTAATTTGCTTGCAAATTAGTGTAGGTGCCTATTTAAAAAGTATTTGATGCAACTACTCACAAAGTTTTTGGTTTTTTTGTTATAAATTCATAGAAAAATACAAGTATTATTGTTGATTTTAGTAAAAAATAATTTTTAAGTTGTAAATAACAGATCGAAGATAGAAAAAACATAAAGGACTTTTGTTAAACTATTTAATGGACATTTGGTTCACTTAGTACCATCAGAGTTACAATGTAATAGAATGAAACAATGGAAATATTTTTACCATATTCAAAAAATAAATGCTTTTTTGCGAATTTACAAATGATTAGGTTGAACAAAACTGTTAGATTTTGGAGAATGGTATTCGATTTGATTTCTTCCACCGATAATACACCATATTATCGATGCCACCGTATACATACTGGATTACAGCGTATATTATAAACGAAATCACTATTCCATACTAAAAATTCTTAAAATAACTCCAGAAGTTGGAATAAAATAAAAATTTTTTAAACAATAAAACATTGTGATCTTTTCTTTCTCGAAATTACTTTTGCTTTAGCTTAAAATCACTCATAAATTTTTTGAAATTTTATTTTTTTGTCGAAACCGAAAAAATTACGACACGAAAAATGTTCATTAATTTCCCTTGTAAATGTGGATATAAAAATTGTATTTTATATTTTCTAGAAATATATATTTGCTAAATTGTGGGCAACATTTTGATCATCTTTTCTCACTTTCTCCGAAAAGATTTTTTTAGTCGAACGAACTTACAAAGTCATGCAGAAAGAACTATAGAATTATTATAATTAAGAAAAATATGAAAACGATTTTACTTGAACTAAGCTCAAGAAGAACAAATGGTACAACCAAATGCACAGTACCAATATCCAGAAACATAAAATGCAAAACTTGGAAATCCAATGTAATGGTTCGTCTGCTTCCTATAAGAAAATATTATCCTAGTTTATATCTTAGAGTTCACAATCAGAAATAATTAATCCAGCCATAGAAATGGCAAATTGAGCCAAAATTTATTCATTTTTTATTTTCATTTAATTATCAGATATACCTTCCAAATAAAAGTGACTCGACGATCCGAGAAGTTCCTGGAATTAACTGGCTGTTCATAATATTTTTCAAGTTGTTTGTCCTTTTCCAACCAAAGGCTAGAAAAACATAAATGGAATGAGAACCATAAAAACATCACTGGATTATCAAATTATGTCCATTAAATTATCTTATAACAGCGTTTAAATGAAAAAAATTAAACTTGTTGAAGTCGTAATTTTAAAAAAATTTTTTTTAATGTTTATCGTACTAATTCATCTAATAGTTCTCATATTTCTGGTTTGATTAGCCACATTGACTATTTATTCCTTTGCCAGAAACTCATATGTTGATGGAAATACAAATGAGCTTTCAGCTTCCCTAATGGCAGACATCTACTCCCGCTTCAGTCTATCAAGAATGTGTCTCACATTATTTATTTGTTTTGAATTCTTTCATTTTTTATTCAATTTTTTTCAGTTTTTCGAGATAGACTTGAAAAATGCTTGAAGAAAAGTCATTGCACGCCCTGTAAATAATTTTTAAAAAATGGTCTAGAAACCATACTCGTTAATCCACTTTGCAATATCACTCTCTTGGCGTGGAATTGATGTTCTATCGATACGTTCGATATTGAAATGAACTTTGCTAGGGGCAATACCCTTCAAGACTAAGTCGATTTCCGACTGTACTGTATTCTCAGGATATGCAACAGTCACATTGTAAATGCAACTGATATAATTATCTGAAAGTTTTCAACTGCAATTTTATTTTTAGATATACAAATGAAAGCGATAGTTTCTAGCTAAACCAATAAGAAAGACTAACTTACGTTCTCTCATTCGCCGGATTAAATGAACAAGTCCAGCAGAACGTGGATAGATGACATATTTTAGTTCAGGAAGACCGTTTTTCTTAGCATAATCATTGCTTTTTTTGGTTGTCCTTTCACTTTTGTCCGTTCCTTCAGGGAAGAATAGTATCTAATGATCTAATGGAAAGTTCATTGTGCAAAAAAGAGCAAAATTACGGCCGCTTTTTTGTATAGCGTTGAAATAATTTTAATAAAAATAATAAAAATAATTTTTTATGCTTCGATGTCTTTTCAACGAATTTTTATTTACATCTTTCAGTTTATCTGTCTAAAAATCAAAAAAGGAAAAAAATTCATGATCGATTCTATAGCGATTTCGAAAAATATTCCCAACTTGATAATCATAACCGATATTTGCAAAGTAATCGATAGCTTTATCCAGAGCGATTTTGTCTTCATTCATATTGCGCTTTAAAAAAATAAACTGATTTCCAGCCATACCAACGCCTAAAGAAAATAATAATATGGACGGCGAATTCACTATATTTCACCCACAGCTCGACGCATCGTACTTAGATTAAAATTCTAGTTATTTTAAAAGCTAACCAGCTCCTGGCAGATATTTAAGTTCTGCTTTTAATGCAATTTTGCTGGAAACAAGTAACCAGGGATTCATTTTAAGCAACGCGCCCCAATAGTACATCCAGTCCAGTCGTGTCCTATGATTCATTAAAACCAGTGCTGGCTTATCGATTTCAATAGGATCGCCAGTTATTTTGAAACTGGTTCCGAAAAAATATTGCAAAATAGTCTAAAAAAATAAAATTATTAATTTTTCAAAGAACTATATAAGAACTATATGATAAATAACTCATGAATATCGTATTTTTCTTCTAATACCACAAATCATTTCTAACTTTGTTGTTTTCATAGATAATTTCGGTAGAACAGTTTTGTCAAAGAGTGAAATGGAAATATTCCTTTAGAGATATTCCTTTAGGCGGATTGGCAGCCATATTCGAATTCAACCTTCGATGACAAACTTCCCTTGACTCGCATCGAAAGATCGAATGATGTTTGAACTAATTACCAGGATACCGTACCACTCTGTCACGCTATTCCCCATTTTCACACCGAAAAAGTAAAAGAAAAATTGGAAAGAGTTGTAAAAAATAAAAAAATTTACCGTTGGAATAAAAAACCAAAATGCAATAGCTCGATCAGCAATAATTCTCCAACGTTTATGTGCATTAAACAGTAAGAGAGGAATAAATAAACTTAACACATAACTGCCAAAAACTGAAGTTAGAAAAACAATAAGTGCGAAGCAAAGACCCAAAATAGGATTCATACGAGGGCCCAACCGCTTCAGCATTGGAAATATTCTAAATGACCTTCACGCATACATTTGCATTTTTCCGTTACGAATCGATAAAGTGATATATTGTACAGATATATTTTAATATTTTCTTAATATATAATATATAATTTTTTTCTATTTTTAAGAATCACCAAATAGCCGTATTTATCACAGGCTTAAGGCTAAAGCCATACCTACCTGTGAAGCTTATAGGCTCCAGACTTTAAGGCTAAATCTTACGTACAAAGCTGATTTTGAAACAATTCACAATCATTACGCATCAGCAGTAACATAGATGGATATCAAGTCTTAGATGTTAGGTCGAGCTTCTTCTTCTTCTAACAGCTTTCACCATTACTGGTTAGGTTACGAGGGTAAGACGCTTCCAAGCGGCGCGTCTGATGATATCGTCGACAATAATGGAAGCCATTCCTTTTTCCATCGTCTAAGTCCATATATTGCTGGTCCACCTATACGTTCAAAATCTTTTCTCACCGTATCAGTCCAGGTCTTGATTGGCCCACCTCGCTTTTGACGCCAATCGTCACACGGTTTAGCAAATAACGAAATATGCGCCAACTCCTGTGGTGGACGACGGAGAATGTGCCCTAACCACCGAAGACGACTCTCTGTGATAACATTATTTATGTAAGTGGTGTTTGAACGAAGGTGGATGCGATCATGTGATATTTTATCCGCTCGACAGACACGTAAAATATACCTTAGACAAGAGTGGTCAAAGATAGATAACTTCATAATATCCTCCACTCTCATTGGCCATGTCTCAGAACCATATAGCAAGATCGAACGAATCACGGCAATATAGATGCTGGCTTTCGTTTTTATGGTGTTTTCACGACGACACCATAAAAGTTTCGTCAACCGGAAGAATGCATTTCCAGCTGCCGAGTTGTAATATCATCTTTTGCCTGTCCATTTGGTATTAGAGTGGATCCAAGATATTCAAAGATATTTAAAATCAGGCATTTCCTCAATCGGCAATATTTATAAAAAGAGGCATTGTATCAGCTTCTTATATATAAACGAAAGATTATCGTTTTATTTACGTCGATCTTGCATTCGAATCTCGCTGCAATTGTCGACACATTGTTTAGCATTATTTGCATTTAATCATAACTGTCAGCAAAAAGGAATATATGATTAGCGTATTCAAGATCTGTGATACAATGCTCTGGACTAATTAAAGAAACTCGTTTATAAAAAGGAAGATTCAAAGACAATTCGTTTTGTTGTTTAAGAATGTTTAAGAATTTTCTGATGAAGAGATTTTATAGGAATTGCGATTTAGAAGCTTAGATGAAGTGGCTTGTTATTTTAAGGTCGGTGCAGGAACGGGATAGGAATTGTCATTAAAGCCAGTGGAACTGACCTGAAAATAATCACACGTGCTGGTAGAAAAAGAAGAAGAAGAACAGAAAGAATTTGCTTAAATTTTCGCATTTTTATTGGTTTTCTTTTTTCTTCATCTAACATCCTTCATTTCCAGTTAGGCTGGCTAGATTTCGGATTATAGCAGTCAATAAAGGTCCATATGTGAGTGGAAGTGCTGGTCGGCACCATCTAAGCACCATCTCCACTTCACTTTTAAAGACAAGTTTACTTCTCTCAAGGATGGATTCAATGCAGATTTAATGATTGCCCTTAACACTTAAACATCTGAACCAATGCTAAAATGATGAAAGAACGATTTTTTTGAAAATTAGCTAAACTTTTCTACTTACAAGTTGCTTATTAAAATTATTGAATATTCAGCCGTTAATGATTTACTCTCTAAAGCGTTCATTGCGTTTTCTGCATAATTGCCTTCAATCTCAACAAAAGCGAATCGTGGTAGCTGACGAGCAACTTTACTGGAACGGTTACCAAGGGATCTTCAATAAGAGAAATTCATAGGCTCAGTGGGGATTTCGATTAACCGTAAATTTGAAATAATGTGAAACATGAATACATATTCTTACTAAAGAACCATACATGTCGAGCATTCATAATTTTTGCCTCATTTTTTGTAAATGTCTTTAAAGGGTCTTTGAGGGCCTTTTTCAGTGACAACATTTCAGTCTCGTCAAATCATCTCTAATATTTGAAATGAGCCAAATCAGCACAGCATTCAACCAAGTTGGCCCCTATAAATATATATGAATAAAAATAAAAATTATAAAAGAAACCAAAATTGTTATTGCTAAGGACGATTGTTATTGCTTGGATTTTATTATTTGATGGATATTTTAAAAAACAAAGTGGGACAACAACACAATTTTTTTTATAAAACAAGCAAATGAAAAATTTTTACGCGAGAACGAGTTGGCAATAGGAAACGATGTGGGCCGCCGGCACCACTCGGATATTTTAATAGTTTTCCGATATTAGAGATTTCGAATTCCTACATCTCAACACGATATTCTGAATCGCTATTCATTTCGGTCATCCGTCCTTTCATTGTTCTAACATTTTTAGAATATAGTTTGCCGTTTTTTCGCGGGTTGCGGTGTTTTCGCGGTATTTTTTTTCTTTTTTTTTCGATTATTTAACGAATTTTATTTAATATTTTAATTTAGATGTATTTAATTTAATTTTCATTTGTTAATATAATTCAGTGGTTTTAATCCACTTTTTAGAGGTTCTTCCAAACATTTTTGTTGGAAAAATATAATTGGTTTTCCTTAATACTTCCTAAATGTGAGGAGTTATGGTACTAATTATCCGGGATGGACTCATTCCAGTATACTAAAATATGGTTTCATTAGTGATTTTCTGATGCGAGCTGCAGAATTATTTCTAGATTTGTTCGAATAACATTAAATGTCCCAAATATAAGTCTGATAGTGGTGCAGAATAGGTTGGTGGAGATTTCGTCTAGAACGCACACCAAAAGTGTATTATGCACTTCTGCTTTAATAACTGTTGCTGTAGGTAAATCGATCGCATTTATTTTTATTTGAAGCGGATTATATTTGAATGGATCCAGATGCAGTCTCTGATATGAATAACCAGCAACTTATCAGTGATTATTTGGCTGGCAATGAAGCAGCATTAATTGACAAAATTAATCAGCAAACACGCGAGATCGAGGAGCAAGTTCGTTTTCAATTCAATTTTTTTTCGCAATTTCTTACCATATGATTATCATTACTGATTAGGCTAGTTCCACTATTTAAGTTTGTAAACTTCTCGGTCCTGTGCTGCATCTGAAAGTAAGGAAGGCAATCTTTTTTCCTTTTTCTAAGCCTGAGCTGCATATGCAAAACTTCTTGACCATGTCAATCCTGGTCTTCGGATAACGTCAATTACTGTGTCATGCGGCAGTGTTACTCAATTAATTCATTATAAAGTATATAACAGTTCTTTTGTTTTAAAACTTGTGATGTTTCCTTTAGAATTTTCAAAACATTCATATTGTCTTGACTAAAGAGTATAGTAGCATAGTAGCATAGCTTCGGTTCTTATCGCTTATAAACCTATCACTAAAAGTCTGGCTTCTGTGGATCTGTCTGAGCATAGAAAATATTCTTAATGAATTGCTGAAGTAAAAAATCAAATGTTAAGGTGAAAAGAGAACAACCGTTATTAGGATGCAAAAAGTCAATGCGCGATCTCATAAATATGTACAAAGAAATTGGTCATAATCTTTATCAGTTAAAAACTGAGGTTATCATTTTTTGTTCAAGTTTTTGTTTAATTTAAAATGAATTGTAATTGAATTGTTATTTAACCTAAAATGAGTTACATAAATTGTGAGTTATGAATTTTAAATATTTTAAAATTTTTGGATTAGTTTTTATTTGTATTCCCTATATCTCGTTCCTAACAGTCCTATTTGAATTTATTTTAGATCCTTTTCCAACTTTTATTTGAAGGAATTATCTCAGCAGTACGATAGTATACGTGAAGTTCGTGGTGATGGTTGTTGTTTTTACCGAGCATTACTTTGTAGTCAATTGGAAAGAATATTAAGGGAAGGCGATGAGCGAATTCGGTTCATTTTATTGGTATTTTGATCTAAATTCGGTGAAATTAAATAATTATCATTAGTTTCAGTCAGCAAACTTCCAGCTAATAAGTTTTTTTTTGTTGCGCTTTTTTTCACGCATGTTGATAAATTGTTAATTTTCTTGTTCAACAGATAAGCTCGTTTCATTCTTATTGTTTTTATTCAATATTTTACGAATGTTATATTTTTTCTCTTTTAAATATCCAGTTAAGGTTTTCTAATTTATGCAAAGGATGGCGTAAACGATTACTCAAGCAAAATTTTCCTGCCTTCACGACAAATGATTTCTGTGATGTGGTAAAATTTTTTGCTAAATTTAGTTCCAGTGTAATTCCAAGTTTTCTATTTTTGTTTAGACCAAGCAGCCTTAAATGTTGTGAGATGATTTTAGATGTTTTTCAGTTTGATGAATTGTTAAATGATATCTCAGATGGTAAGATAGATGCTACGTTACTGCTGTCTATGTTAAATGAAGATGCTCGTTCTAATTATTACGTAACTTTTTTGAGGTCTTTTTTATTTCTTTTTTTATAATCATATAATTTGGGTTCAGTCTTGTGTTTTGGTTTATTCTTATTAATATAATTTTAATTATTCTTTTTTTCATTTGTGCCACTTCTAAAAGAAAGGTTGTTAAAATTTTGTAGAATGGCACGGCATATTTGTTCATTAAACTCAATTTTTTTCTTTTAAAAAGTTTTTTAAAATTTATATCAGGCCACTCAAGAGAGAACAGCATTCTTTTTAAGTAGTTTATTGTAGATTATTACAGATTGGTCACATCAGGCTACTTAAGAGAGAATAGCGATCTTTATGCTGGATTCATCGAGGGGGATCGTTCAGTTGAGCAGTATTGTCGCGATGAAATCGAACCATCTTTTACGGAATGTGATCATATCGGAATCTCAGCTTTGTCAAATGCTTTAGGTTGAATTTTATTTTGTTTGCTTGAAAAATTTTGAGATTTTGAAAAAAAAATTAGATATAAAAGTTATATTTATTGGCAAAATTGCAAAATTTTTCTCGGATATTTCAA
The DNA here is from genome assembly GCA_900625125.1 of Dracunculus medinensis. Lineage (NCBI taxonomy): Eukaryota > Metazoa > Nematoda > Chromadorea > Rhabditida > Dracunculidae > Dracunculus > Dracunculus medinensis. The sequence goes on along the minus strand of UYYG01001150.1, from coordinate 1,995,982 downwards.
TTATTTCAAAATATCTATGTAATTTAAAATGACGAACAATGATTATTGGTTTTTAGAGTTTTATCTTCAGCAGCTGAAATCATTTTTTCCTTTTTTCTTAAAAAATTTCTACTTAAAAAAGAATTTTTTTAGGTATTTCAATCAGAGTAGAATATATAGACTGCTCGAGTGTACCAGGAGGCTCATCATTCCATGATTTTCTTTGTGATTCTACCGAACCTCAGTTATTTTTTCTCTACCGTCCTGGCCATTACGATATTTTATACAAAAAATTTTCCTAGATTCTAGATGATCGAAACGATTTGTTTCACCATTTCTAACCTACCATAGAAAATTAAATTTTTTCATTGCTTTCATTTTTTTATTTATTTGCGACATAAAGAGTGGAATGTCGAATTTTTTCGAAATATTTTATATTTTATGCTTTTTAACTTTATTTTTACTTTAATTTCTTTATAAAAATTAAGACTTCGTGGCAGATTTCATATAATTTTTCCAGTCAAAGTTTTATCGTTTTTTGTAGAATTCTTTTACTTTTTATATTTATTGTGAGTTTTTATAAATTATTTTTCATATCTTTTTCTTGCAAAAATCCATTTATTTATGTCAACACTATTTACATATATTACTTAATGGTTAGATTTAATTACTTAATGATTAGATATAACGTTCAAGTTTTATTGCGTGAAGTGGATATGGTTTAAAAGTTTGTAAGTCGCCTGCTTGCCTATTGATTAACGTGAACTCGGTACCATTGAAATAATCTTTTTGCAAATCTTTTAATTGTTTCGGTTTTGCAGAATTTCAGGAGAATTTCGCCTTGCTTCTTTCTTTTTTCTCTTCCCTCTCTTATTTCATTATGTCTCGGCTCGACATTCCCCCTACTGTCGATTACGAAACGGTTTTTTGCTTTTTTTTCCGTTTTCTTTTTATTCATACCTTACCCACCTTTTCATAAATTTCCCTCATTTGAATAGGAAAGAAAAACAAATATGGCTACAAGATATTAATGGGAGATTATGAGACTGTTGACTGTGGGTCCAGTTGGTGGTCCATCTGCATTTTATCCAAATGCCTTCCTGGCTCGGGCTCCCGATGCTCAAAAGTGGTTAGCGCCACCTGGACCACACTGCTAAATTCCTAAAATGATTTTCAAAAAAGTTGATTTTACGCAATATTCGTCTGCAATAAGTGGTCTTGAAGAGAAATTCATCACTAAAATTCGGAGACTGGGTAGTCGCAGATTGGTTTTAGGCTTCGAAATAGAGTTTTTAATAGCTAAGAGAATGATGAGATTGGCTAGTAGAGCAGTGAATGAGTGTGTATCGTGGTGGGGAATCGAAGTTGGTGGTAGTCAAGTTGCTTCTCTTGAGGTGATTGGTTTCGGTCCGATTGCTGTGGCTTAATGGAACTGAGTTGTCATTCACTCATCTGTTTATGATCCATCTTCCTCCATTTGACAGTGCGGTGAAAGGGCTTTGAAGGTCCTTACTAGCCCGCGGAGATAGCCAAATTTGAAATGTGCAGTTGAAAAAGGAATGAAAATAAAAGGGTGATTTTTGGTTCGCTATGGATTCGCTATGCTTTAGATTACTTTATTATAGATTACTTTTTCTTTCTTTTTTATTCATTTCTTGTTGTGTATTATTTTTTTATTGTGCCAGCAAATTTTTTCGCTAAATTTTCAATTTCTTCAGTTTCAAGAAAATTGCATTTATCGCATAAATGGTTTATTCGATTTTAATTATTTTTATTGCAGGTTTCTAAGTGTTTAGTTCATTTAGTTTGGCTGTACTGCCTGTTAGATTGAGGTCTTTTCGTTGGAGAAATAGTGTATGGTTATAGTGCTCTGCTCTCCAGGACCATTCTGATTTTTAATACGAAGCTTTTCTTCCTGCCAGAGAGTGTGTGATTACTGCCACAATACCTTCAGACCACCTTGCTTCCTTACATTTATAGCTTGAGAATTTGACAATTCGATTTCTGGACCTTGAATGGGATAAATATGCCATCAAAAGAGAAATATAGGCACGATTATCGTGTGATGGTATCCAGATGGCATACCAACTAAGTACCACTATTGCAGTGACATAGAATTTGATAAGAATTTCGGTGAGGATATTTTGAATGAAAACATTCATTTGTTTTGTGCATGGCATATGTTGCAATTTTGTTGAATTATCAATTCAAGTTAAATTTTAGATAAAATTTCTAGTGAAAACTTTCTAGGTATAAGGAATAAGAAAAATGCCGAAACAGATAACTGAAATCAAGGAATTTTTGTTAACTGCTCGACGGAAAGATGCAAAATCAGTTAAAATCAAGAAGAATTCTGAGAATGTTAAATTCAAAGTACGATGTAGTAAATACCTTTACACTCTTGTTATTCAGGTAATCAATTTTCAGTTTTAAAATCAGTTTCTTTCATCAGTTTTAAGATAGATTTTTACTAGGAAAGCATTTTAACTTGTAGAAACAACATTCAAAGTTGAAATGTGTTTTCGTGATGTTTCTTCCGGATAATTTGGATGAAATATTCAGCCAATTGACTTCAATAATCGATGAATGATAGGGCTTTTAAAATCAAAAATCAGAAATTAAATATGTTGTATAATATAGAATTAAATCTTTATTAGGTTGTTAGTTTATTATATCAGTAACTGATTTCAGCGAAATCTGTTTGAATCAATAAGTAAGAGCTAATAAATCTAATAAAAATTTTTATAGGATAAGGAAAAGGCTGAAAAGTTAAAACAATCATTGCCGCCTGGTCTTCAAGTTAAAGAACTAAAATAAAATAAAATTGCATTATTTGTTATTGCTGATTGTGTCACCGATACTAATAGTTGTATTATCGATAAATTTATTTTAATATATAAATTTAAATTTTTTATTATCAGTTATGCTGGTAATATATTTTTTCAATCAAATAAGCATTATTAAGGCCAGAGAAGTTTAATTATTATCATTACGACTTACAGTCATTTCCACACAAAAGTGTGGATAAATTTTTTATATCTTTTATATTTTTATTTAAAATTCATTGTAAATAAAATCAAAAATAAAGTTAAACAGATGATCGGCATATCCTTTGGTTGCTGTTCATATAATGCAGTTCAGTGTGGATTGTTTTGGTCACTAGTGTTTTCATATAGCTCTTACTGGTGTCAAGCGTTAATACCGTTTCTGTTGAGAGGTCGTTCTCAGAAAATATTTAAATACATTCAGGAGCATCGGCATCAACATGCATCCAAGGGCACTTCAAGTTCGGTTGGCCACAGACGTTGTGGCCTATCGCACAGTACCAATCGTGATAAAAAAAAAGGAAAACTGTTGTTGTTATAAGTGCGATGTAAAATGAAAGAGACAGTATTTCCAACCTTCTGATAACTGTTTGCCAGTGAGTTTCATCTCTTGGTTGCAGTGACTTCGTTTCTTCCCTGAATAAAAAATAAACTGTAGGCAATATATTCAATAAGCAGGAACTTACTCTAATATTGCCATTTATTAAAATTGGAGCATATGATTTGGAACAGTTTGTATTATATTATATTCTTCTTCTTCTTTCTTCTAACAGGTCATACAATTATTGGTTAGGCTGGCTCCAACGGCTACAAAGATAAGACGCTTCCATGCGGCGCGGTCTGATGCTGTCGTCGACAATAATGGAAGCCATCCCTTTTTCCATATATTGCTGGTTTACCTATACGTTCAAAATCTTTCCTGACTGTATCAGTACAGGTCTTGATCCACCTCGCTTTTGACGCCGACCGTCACACGGTTTAGCAAATAACGAAATATGCGTCAACTCCTGTGGTGGACGACGGAGAATGTGCCCTAACCACCGAAGACGACTCTCTGTGATAACATTATTTATGTAAGTGGTGTTTGAACGAAGGTGGATGCGATCATGTGATATTTTATCCGCTCGACAGACACGTAAAATATACCTTAGACAAGAGTGGTCAAAGATAGATAACTTCATAATATCCTCCACTCTCATTGGCCATGTCTCAGAACCATATAGTAAGATCGAAGGGATCACGACAATATAGATGCGAACTTTCGTTTTTATGTTTTCACGGCGACTCCATAAAGGTTTCGTCAACCGGAAGAACGCATTTCCAGCTGCCGTGATCCGAGTTGCAATATCTTTTATCTGTCCATTTGGTATTAGAGTGGACCCAAGGTATTTGAAATCGGGCAATTTCTCAACCGGCAATGAATTTACAAAAATAGACATTTCATCAGCTTCTTGCACATAAGACGAAAAGACTTTCGTTTTATTTACATTGGTACTGAGTCCGATTCTTGCTGCAGTTTCTGACACGTTATTTAGTATTATTTCCATTTCGTTATAACTGTCAGCAAAAAGGACTACATCATCAGCGTATTCAAGATCTGTGATGCTCTGGACTAACTCGGATACCTCTTGGGTGCCGACAAGCGGTGTCCATTATCTAGTCTATCGCATAGTTGAATATTGTGAGGGAAAGTATGCAGCCTTGATGGACACCTGCTCTTATTTCGAAGGAATCTGTCAGCTCCCCATATATACAGACCTGCGCCGACGTACGCTGATAAAATGCCTTTATGAGGCTAATGATTTTCTCTGGGACACCGTCACGTTCCATCCTCACCCTCCAAAGCGCCGCTCTATCAATTGAATCAAAGCCAGCCGCAAAGTCGATGAAACACGTGACAGTGGGTTGCAAATATTTAAAGCGATGTTCCAACATCCTTGTTAACGTGAATATCAGCACAACCGCGCCCTGGTCCTTGGTCTGAAACCAGCTTGATTAGGGCGCATCCTGCTGTCCCATACTTCCATAAGTCTGTTGAGTAGCAGAGAAGCAAAAATTTTTGCTGAGACGTCTAGTAGGCTGATTCCTCGATAATTCCTCGTCACAATATGTCCTATCATCTTTCTTGAGAATTGGGAACAGAATTGCTTTGCTCCAATCATCTGGTAATATTTCTTTTTTTCATACTAAAGAGTATATTTGTTGAAGGTGCGTTATGAAGGACGATGGATAGCATTTGGAAAGCTCAGCCCGAAGACAATCTCCTGGAGTTTTGTTGGCCTTAAGCTTATGGATAACTGAAATTATTTCTTCTTCTGTTGGAGACTCGCAAGTACAAGCATATAATTCAGTGAACGTTATATCAAAGGCAACAGATGGCGCTTCATGGTTAAGTTTGTCCTCAAAGAATTCTTTCCATCTTATGAGGCGATCCTTAATACTTTTAATTAGAACGCCATTGCTGTCTCTTACCATTTGACTGATCGGTTCTCCGAGTCATAGTTGCTTTATGAAGAAGGCAGAGTAGTTTCCTATTGTCGCCTAATCGAGTCGCCGCTTCCATTCTTGAGGCAGTGCCACTCCAATAGTGATTCCCGCCTTGCTGCTTTCGTGGCAAATCTTCGAAGCACCCGGTAGTCAAGATCACCTGCTTGGCAGCTTTTTCAGACAATTGGACAGTTGCTTCCGATACCCAACTAGCGCACTTTCTACTAGTGTGCCCTAGCGTAGAAATGGCTGATTTTCGGAGACATTCCTTTAGTTTGGACCAGTATGTTATATTACGCAATTATTATGCATATTAAAATACTTCATGTGAAAATTACGAAATTCCTATGGCCTTTACGAACTGATTTAAAGAACTCTATTTTAGTTTTACCGTATAATGTTAACAGATTTTTCTATCCTTTTAAGTTCGTGCAAAATCTCGTCCAGCGAGTTCTTACAACAGTGAGAAATGAGCGTATTGTCGATATGAGGTAAATTGAGCTGTTTTCTTTGATTCGTCTTGGTTGTTACCGATGGACTTGTCTAAAAGAGCGTATCTTTGAGTTCGTAAACCTAGGCTTTTATCGCTACATAATTTTTGTGTAAGTTATTACATTTATTAGGATATCCCTTCTGTAAAATTATTTATGCATATTAAAATACTTTCTGCTAATTAATTGTAATCAGTTAATTGTCAGTAACCGTTTTCGGTTCTTGTCTACTATTTGATGGAACTCAAGGATTAAGCATTTTTTACCTCCTCTAAGTTAGTGCCTTCATAACCAAAATTGCTTGTTTCATTTTCATCTTCTTGGATTAACTGAAGCATCGATAAAGCGATTGATCGAGCGCGATTCTTCAGTCGACTATCGTTCATGTACATGTACTTAAGTTTAGCGCTACCATTCAGTTCATCACGTGATAATAAACCATCCTGAAATATTTCTTTTTTTTAAATTTTTCAAGTTCAGAATCTTTTCCTACGGTTTATTGTGAAGTGGCAAATATTGTATGGATTTCCAGATTGTTCGACTTTCTCTCTGTGCTCTGCTTGCCGTATACACGGTTATCGTTGTGTTAGTTGTCTAATAATATAAATTTTATGCTTATCAAAACTTTCGACATTTGTTATACAGTGAATGCATCTTCAACACCATATATATGAAAATTATCACAGCTCACAGTTTGGATGCTTATTGAAAAGTGTTCATGAAGTGATTTCACTCACCGCCGGATGTTCCTCTCGATGTCGATGATATCTCTTGCATCTTAACGTTTAACATTTAATTGAACATAGAAGTAGTTTTTCAAGTTTATAAGAAAGTTATTCGAATGGCTTTAAATATAGTAGAATTTACAATGCAATGCTTACTTCTGACTACTATTTAAATAAATAGAGAAATAAATTTAAATAAATAAATAAATAAATTAAATAAATAAATAAATAAATAAATTTAAATAAATAAATAAATTATAAATAAATGGTTCAGCTATTTATATGCTGTTTATAGAGAAATTTACCTGATAATATTTCCTAGTGGTGTATCAAATGATAACCAGGCAAGGAACCATGGAACTTGGTGTGTTACCCTTAGATCTTTTTCTAAAAATACAAATACTGATGTGCTTACAGTTGAGAGACCAATTATTGCAAGAAGGATGAAGTAGTATAAGCCTGCAAAAAAGGATTCATGTGATCACAAATTATAATATCAAGACAACATCGAGAAATTGTCAAGTGAGAAAGAATAAATTTTAAAAAAACAAAAACTGTGAATAAAAATTTAATGCAAAGTTATAGGTCCATCGATGTATGTATCGTTTAGTATGAAATGGTGCATTCAAAAATTGGCTTAAAGCTGTGGTTGAAACCGTGACTTATGACTGTAGCTTAAAGTGGAACTCTGGTTGATATAGAATCCATGATTTATGATTTCTTTCTTTGATAAATTTTTTAAATTTCACAAAAATTTTTTTCTAAGAGCGCCCACTGTAAAACATGCGCTGCTTAATCGGATCTGCCAAATTTTGTCAGAGAGTTACATGGTAATTGAAGTGCAGGTGGATGTGAGAATCACCTGGATTTTTGAAAAATTTGCTTCTACCGAGAGTAAAATCTCAGCTTTGGTGCTCCGAAATAAGAGCAACAACCCCTTGAGCCATCCTACCTCTTAATAAAGCATATCTTGTCGAGAGAATATTAGCGAAAAGTAATTTTTTGTAAATCATGATCATTTCGCCTTTTATCAGCTCTCGCCATTAATACTTAGGCTGGCTCCATTGGCTACAAGGATAAGACCTTTTTAAGCGATCTGATGTCGACAGTAATAGAAGCTATTCCTTTTTCCATCGTCTAAGTCCATATATTGATGTTCCACTTATACTTTGAAATCTTTCTTGAGTGTATCAGTCTAGGTCTTGATTAGCCCTCCTCGCCTTTGACCATCACAGAGTTTAGCAAGTAACGAAATATGCGTCAAATCCTGTGGTGGACGACGGAGCATACCTTAATCAGCGAAGGCGATGCTCTGTGATAACATTAATACAGGTGATAGTTAAGAGAAGATGGATACAATCATGTGCGATTTTATCCGCTCGACAGATTCGTAAAATGTATTCTCGGATATGAGTGGTCAAAGGCTGATAGTTTTTTAATACCTCCACTCTCACTGGCCATGTTTCGGAGCCATATAGCAAGACCGAGCCAATTGCAGTATGGATGCGGATTTTCGTTTTTATGGTGATTTCGCGACGGTTCGATTAAGATTTCATCAATCGGAAAAACATATTTCTAGCTGTCGTTATCAGGATTACAATTTTATCCTTGACCATTCGGGATTAGAGTGAATCGAAAGTATTTAAAGTCAAGCATTTCCTCAACCGATAATGAATTGATAAAAATAGGTATTTTATCAGCATCTTATATGTAAGACGAAAACACTTTCGTTACATTTATTTACATTGATTTTGAGTCCAATTCTCGCTGCAGTTGTTGATACATTGTTCAATATTATTTGCATTTTCTTATAACTTATAACTGCAAAAAGGACTAAAAGACCATCAGGTATTCAAGATCTGTAATACTCCAGACTGATTTTTAAACCTCTCGAATGCAGAAAAGCGTGTATTATCCATTCTATAGCATAGTTAAATACTGTAGGAGAAAGTATGCAGCCCTGGCAGACCCCAGTTCTTATTTTGAAGAAATCTATCATTTCCCCATATAGACCTGCGACGTACGCTGATAAAATGCCTTTATTAGTCGAATGATTTTCTCTGGAACACCGTCACGTTCCATCAATCTCCAAAGCGCCGCCCTATCAATTGAATCAAAGGCAGCCGCAAAGTCGATTCGTAGAAACATTATGACCCACGCGTACATTCCGGTCTTCTCCGATTATGACCATAACATGTTTCGGCAGAGACTTTGTAGCAGTTGAAATTCCGCATAAAAATCATCTTTATCGCGAGCATAGGTTATACGTTCATTTACAGGTTTCCACTTAGTCAAAGTGGAATGGGCCTTTTTAAACATGATAATGGCTACGCCATTTCACCCCGAGTTGTTCGAAGCACAGTGATATGGGCAGTACCTCTGAATCAGGATTAATAATTACTCGAGACCCGAAGTGAAGAAGACGGACCTCCGACAAGCAACCGATATCCACACGATATTTAGAAAGGGTGTGGAGAGTGATCATTACTTGACTTGTAACGTCCATAAATATTCCATGCTGATACGGCTAACACCTAGCTGCTTATGCACAGAATCGTTCCCCTTGATAGGTTTTGAGCAATTGTCCTGGCTTGCGAGCATATTTTGTTTATGAACCTTGGGATCATTTTATGCCCGTATCGCATATACTTTATACTATACTTATTTTATACTTATCGCATCGAGTATCATGTGCATCGGAGGACGCCATGTCAAGAATATCTTACTCTTTCAAGAATAGAATGGACATAGAGTTATGGATGGATCCCCACCTGGATTTTTGATATGGCAGATTTACTCCTGTCGAAGACAAGCATCATATTATTTTGTAATATTATAATATTATTTATGTTGCGTAAGGTGGAAGAAAAATAAAAAAATTGGAAAATTAAAAAAAATGTGACCATTTACCAATTAAAAAAATGAATCTATAAGGACGAATATATAAGGACGAACCAATAAGAGGAATTCCGGAGAAGGATCCTCGACCTTTCCTGCTTGACATGCTAAATTTGGGCATATCTTCAACAATTGCCAATAAGATAACACTCATACTCATCAATGTCATTATTCCAAGACGAAATTTTGCATCTCTAGAAGATAATTGACATTAATATTGATATTAAAATATATTGAATATTAAAATACTAAAATTTAAATTTAATTTAATTTCGAAAAGTTCAAACTTTCATAAAAATTCATAAAATTATATTTCATAATATTTGAATGTTTTAAAGTTATTCTTTAGCTGATAAATTTTGATAAGTGAACTGATAAGTGAAATTTTGATAAGTGAAGTGAAAACTTTTAAAATTTTAATTAGTAAGAATTGTGTAAAAGACGAATGAGGAAATATTTTTGTGGTAATTTGTAAGATTTTTATCAACATCATCAAAATGAGATATAACTAGAAATCTTTTGTTATCAAAAACTCACCTAACTCGTCCACTGGTGCTTGGAGTATGAAATCCAATTACAGCTACTAGAGTTATTATGGTACTCGGTATAACCAGGTTAAACACTAAAATAGACTAGTTATTTTTTATTTATCCCATATACAAACAAAGTTTCTGTCACCAATCTTACTGATTAAAATATTTTCAGCTTTCTCATTTGAAGATTTCTCTGATCATAACTGAGAATTTACAAAATATAGTAGTTTCATGCACTTTTTCTTGAAGCAAACTATTATTAAATTAAATATATCGTAATTATATATCGTATTTTTTATTTTAAATTTTAAAATTTTTTCCTACAATGTTAAGTGGGTAAAAAAAGGGGACTAAATAATGAATAATTTGCTTACCATAATAGAAGCTTTGTCTGACAACGACCAAATTCATGATAATCATTTCCCAAAAAAGTGGAGGATCCAAATAATCATAAAGGAATCCATCGGACGCTATGTTACTGTGTATCTATAAAAATCCTAGAAGTTTTTCATTGGTTTAATGAGGAAATTTTACCACATCAAATAATATGAGAAGTAAATCATTATATTGTTATATTATTATATTGTTTGCTATTGTATTAGGAACTACTGTCATTATAATCACAAACATTGTTTATTATTATCACTAATAATAATAATAAATAAAATGATCGGACCATTTTCGAGCGGTCATTTTGTTAACAATCTCCCTGGGTTTGAACTGGTTTACAAGGAGTTTTTACCTTTTTATTTTTTAAGTGCTCTCTTTTTTCTAATGTTTCTTTTTTTTCATCTGTTAATAATAATGATATAAATATTCTATTATTTTAATATCTGTAAATTTCGTGTCTTTGTGATAACCATATTTGCTTATCTATTCTTTCAGAAAACTGAAATCCGCATGATTGCTGAGGACTTACCTGTATTTTAATCTCTAAATGTCTATGACAAATTGGTATATTCAGATGGTATCCACTTCTTCCAACGTATATGATATACCCAACTTGGTGGCAAATGCGATAAATGAGCAAATAAAGTCTAGTTAAGAGAAAAAAAAGTTTAAGGTCTTGATTAAAGATAGCAGCTTAAAATCTGTTGAGAAAGTAGAACATTCGCCAATAGGCTCTATATAGACGGCTAAGTCTTGGTGTTTTGGTTGTCAATGCATGGAACATTGGAATCCTTGCCAAACTTGAGAGTCAGGGGGTAACCGTCCAATCGTCCATAATCTGTCCAAATAGCGCGTGGACATCGCTTGCCAATTGAAAGCCGAGCCATAAGGTGGTGAATTGTTTAACCTTTCAGAATTAAAGTTTTGGTTGTATCATTGTGTTTTGGACCATTCGGGATGAAATGATGTAATATTGGTGTCATACCTGAAAATGTTGGATCATTTCTGACCACTTGAGAATCCTGTTGACGACAGCGACTGGATAGCTTATGCTGGGAAAAGAATCTGTTATATCTCAGTCATCACCGTACCCATTCAATATGAGATGACCGTGGCAGAGAGTTTCTGAGCGGAATTTCAATTGTTAACGGCATCTTTCCCAAGAGGCACATGACTATAAGGAAATGGAATGCGCAAATGTTACGATAATTTGATTCTGTGATTGGCAAATATGGCGTTGGGGTAAGGTATGCTCATATAGAATGTTTTTCTCGCTTCGCAAGGACTTTTTGCCACCAATATTTTTAAGTGACAGAGGGAGCTTTTGGTTGCGTGAAATCTCTGGATACACTCCACTATGAATTACCATAAAATTAGCATCACAACTGAAGATCCGCATTTATCTGGTCGAAGTGCGCACAATCCTGCTAAAAGGTTGCGAAACACAATGTGAGAGTGGAAGATATCAGAAAATTCAGTTTGGCTATTCTTGCTAGGTAAGCAATCGCCTGGATAGAATCTCACATGATTTTATTCACTTCATTTCAAATATAAGCTCCATTGATATCGTCATTTACATTGCTTAGGTCATGTCTTTCAGCGCCTATCGCAGAACTGACTGGTTATTTGATATGCTTTGTGGTGGATAGCGTCAAAAACGAGGAAAACCAATCAAGATTTCGATATAGTTTGGATAGGATAAAATTCGAAGATATTGATATAAACGGTTTTAGACGGTGGAAAAAGAGGTGGCTTCTATTCTATTTTCAGATAGGCATCGGATCAAGGTGCTTGGAAACGCCTCACCTTTAGCTCCTTGGAGCCGGTCTGATTTCTAATAGTGCGAGAATAATATTTAGTAATGATAATAATAATAATAATAGTATATATAATAAATAAAAAAAATAGAAAGAACAATAAATAATTGATCTCGGCTTTTGGGAGTAGGATGGCTCGGTGGGTTATTGCTCAATTCGGAGTGCCCACACTGAGGTTCTATTCACCGCAGGAGTAAACCTATCCAAAAATCCTGGTGATGTTGGCGACTCACCTGCATTCCTATCGCCAAGGTGGCATATTTGTCCAGTGCGACAAGCCAGTGGAGCAAGTTTACTTAATGTTTGGAGCACCGATACTGGAGTGAGGTACCACGTGCGGCAGGAGTAAACCTACTGGACGGTGGTGGCGATTCATACGATTCATATCTACTTCTATCAAATCATCCCCTGATAAAAAATTTGTCTGGTCCAAAAAGCCAGCAGACCGAACCGAACCTGCAAGATAAAAAATAACCAACCAAATCGAGTTGCCATTCTTGATTGTCATAAAAATCTATCAAGCTAAGATTTTGCGAATACAGTGAATATTTAATTGAATCATTCGAATGAGCCCATGAACCAAACAGAAGTGTACATTGTTGACTGCAAATATTTATTTTATTTTTTTTTATCTAATAACGATTTGTGATGTGAATGATAATAACTAGTGTCGGGCTATTTTTCACAGAGATCTATTTTTTACTGATATTTAATTCACCATCATATCGTTCGATTATTTTGCATTTAGCAACACGCATAATTTCTAGTTTGGTGGACTGATTATTAGAATGAAACTGTTTCCCCAGAGTATCAACTGCGAAAGTAAGGATGGCTCCCTCGTACTTTCAATGGCAAATTAAATTCTGTCGAATCTCAAAAATAGCATCCATGCTGCTTACTTTCAGCCGAAGCGAATTCAAAAATGAGCATTTTTAGATGCTTCAAAAACCCTTTTTTATTACTATTTTGTTATTATAAACCATAATTATTTTCAGCAGAAAAATAACAACTTAATTGTCAAATGAATAAATTCTTAAATTCCTACATATCAAAAGGAAAAAATTTGACATCCAATTTACATAGTGATTCGGTGGAAAACGGAATGTAATAGCGTATGTGACCTGTATAATTAACTCGTACATCGTTATTGCTAACAAGTTTCACTGCTTGGTCGTAGTGATGGCTGAAAATGAACGCTCATTTCAATATTCAGTAATTTAAACGCTCAAATAATTTGCAAAACTGGCTAAATATAGAAAAAAACGAAAGTTTCCGAATAAATTCTAGCAAAATAATCAATTAAGATCCAAGTTTCAATAAAGGGAATATCTCGCAAATTCCGTTAACCGAAATCAATTTTTTTTTAAAAAATTCATTGGAAGAATCCACAATTACCGCGTAGATTACGTTATTCCGTTGATAGCAATAAATTTGAAAAGCAAATTATATTTGAGACGCAAAAGAATTTACTAAAAAACACTAAATTTCGAACTGATTTTAAAATTAAATTATAATTTCATTTGTTTTACTTCCATGAAAATCCATACGAATCGTGTTTTTTCTTGCATTAAATCAATTGGAAACTTTTTTAAAATAGCTTTGCGCGTTGTGATTTGCTCATTTTTAATTGAATCTTTGTTTTGCAAAGAAATTTCAAGAAATTGATGGATTTAAACAAAGAATAAGAGGAATGTTTGATAAAATTCAATTGAAATTATTGAATAACTATAAGAATCCCGAAATTTAAATTATCAAAATTATAAGTGCTGGAAGTAAGAAACAAAGAGTTAACATGTTGTGATAAATAGTTCCAATTGTTTTAGATTCTTTTAAGCGCTATTAATTGCTAGCACCTTAAATAGAATGGCAAACTGACGAAAAACCAATACCTGTAATATAAAGAGAATTCAGGAATCCAAATATCTGATGACGATAAGAAAATTTCGGTAGCATGGTCATAGTCTCGAGGTTCCCATTGTAAAAATTCATCCTTCCAATACTGAAAATTTTTTTTATTGAGAATATTATAAAATTTGACGAAATTTATAAAGCGATATGTGAACTGAACCATGATTTTTTTGTTAAATATTTCGAAATTTCTTCAAAAACATTCATTTAAGGAGATGAATAAGAAGTATCCTTCTTCTTTTAACAGTAAGTACCACAATTTATCGCTTGACTTCCTCCACTGTGATTTTGTGATTCAATCTACTATGTGATTTTTTCGATAGCGAGTCAGCTAGCGAAAAGTGTACGAACGCATCTCCAGCATCCCATTCAGGCTTCACTTTACATGTCAAGTTAACTCATATCAGTGAATCGGACTCGTACTAATTGCTCTCAGTCGAAGCATTGTATACGAATATGCAGTATCCAAATTTGTTAAAACTGTTCTCATTTCGATAAATCACTGCAATACAATTTTGTATTACAATAATTAAATACTAAAAGCATTCAAAAACACGAATCCCCGTTTTTTCATCTGCGATACTTTATTCTTTCCTTTTGTTAAAATTCAGTTATCCATATATTTATATCTATTTATAACGGTGAATTCTAATCAAGTTTTATGCAAAATGAATCAATCTTAATTTCAGAAATTTCTAAATTGTTTGAATGAATGCACTGAGAAGGTATTGCGCATAAAATCTGGTTTCAGTTTTACGCTAAACGTCATGACTGCAGCAGTTGCCAACGAGTTGAACAACAAAACCACTGCTTCTTTCATTTTGCCTTGCAGTTATCACATTATTTTTTGTCCTTTGTACTTCCTAGATATATTCTGGATATTTTTTTAAAATACTCATTCATTTTTAATGTTAACATTAAAAAAACAATTCGAAAATGACGAATATGTGAATTCGAATTTTCCTATGCATAGGCATATGCATATGCTAATTTACTAATAATAATGCTCTATAATGCTATTAATCCTCCAAACAGTATGCATCGTCTATTAGGATAAGGCCAGAGACTCACTTGGAGGGAAAGAGATAGAGGTAAAGATAAGACTTAACATATCTGGAGTTCACTTTTAATGACAGATTTGCTACCACCAAGGGACGAGGGAATCAAAATCACGCTAGTCGTCTTTAGAGAAGACGATGCGCTATTTAGTCGCCCGCAATTCCACCACTCGAAAAAAATGTTCCAAATAATTTTCTTTTTAATTATAAAAAACTCTCGCTAAAACTAATCAAAAACAATCGAATCTTAAACAACACGCTGAAATTGCTGCTATATTTCAGAATGGTTGTATCGGTGGTAAGCTACATCATCTTTATGTTCTTTCTTCTGAACTTGGTTAATGCACAGACGGCAACTAAGAGTAGTAAGTCAACTTAAATTTCTTTAAATTGAGCTTATTCAGTTCGATACAATAATTATACTTTACTACATAATATATTTCATATATTTGCATATATCCTTCAGTGGAAAATGAGAGGAACAGATGATCTGAATTCAAGGAATAATAGAATTTACAAAATAATTTGTTTGATTTTTGAATAGCCAAGGCGATATGTTTCGAGCTTCATTTGCATATAATGATATGTTGGTAGGCTTTAAAATGCTTTGAATATACATATGGAATTTCATCCAAATGACGCCAATTCACTGATCAATAAGAATGCCAGAAAAGTATGATAAGATAATGCCAGTAAAGATGGATTCGTTGAAAAAAAATCCTCTTCAAGATGGAAACCTGATTTGCTTGTGAAATGTGAAATGGAATTTTTAAAACAAATTTTTTTTCATTTTTGTACTTTTAATTATTAAATATGATGGATCAGAAAAGAAGAGAGGTACAGTAGGTGAAATTCATTTCTATGGTTTCTATGTTTCTTGGCTTTTTTTTTATATTGTCATGTGAAAATAGTATAGTGTAAGCTAATCCATTTTTATACTTGAATTCACTCGGGATGATTTTATAATAGAAATATCGCAAACAAGCAAGCTTTTAAATCTGACAACTTTCCCAACCAACGATTCCCAACGATTCCCAAATGCCACATCAATCTTTTAACAGTATTTTATTCATAAATTATAATTAAGACGAGTAAAGCATACTTATTTAATAATAAAAATATAGAACTTGTGCCTCTGAGGGTAAACTATAGCGCAAACTGAAATCAAATCTTTAACAAGAAAAACCAGCATATGAAAAAAAAAATCCATTCAATATATGCTAAAGCAAACTAAATTAGACTTTGTTTTACAAACTGAAAAGTAAGTGGTTTGCACTTAATTTTATTGCTTAGGTTAGCTCCATTAGTTATTAGTAGGATGAGATGAGAATTTTACCAGAAAATGACTTGGTAAAGATGAGCACCATCCGAATTTTTTTAAGAATAGGTTTCCTTTGTATTAGGAGACGTCTTTACGAGACGATTTTATTTTCATTAAGAGGTTCATTTCCTATTTTTTGAAGGACAGAAATCGAACTAATGGTGGCTGACCATAGTTGAAACAACATATCAGTCCACCAACGCACATCTGTGAGGTAAACTACAGCGCTATGGAATATATTAATTATTCCCCTGACCTCAATTAATTTGCCATTTCTATTTTGCGAGTTCAAGTTCTTAATGTTTCTATAAAATATCAAGCTTAAGCAAAAATACGATTTCTGAACAATTGTAGACCAGTTGTTATCTTAAATATTCTACAAATTTTAGTAGTTCACCTATGCGACCCTGAGGTGCAATATTCATGCGGTCTCGAAGGCGTTTGTATAAAAAAACTAACAGGAAATCGATGCAAATGTCCTAGAGGTTTTATGGGACTACAGTGCAAAAGTTTGTCCAGTTAATTATTTGCACGCTCATTGCTATCCTTATTTTTCAAAAACTAGCAATTAGCATTATTTTCCTAAATTTTTTTTTCTTCCCGAATGTGTTGAAAGAATTGTCGCAGCCTCTATCAGGAATGAATTTTTCAGCCATTAACTAATGATATCCATAGCATCACCACAACAGGCGCCAATCACTAATTAATGTGGATTTAGGACCATGCCAAGATATATATTTATCATGCGATCGATGGAAAAGTGAAAATAGATGTGACTGGGCACGGCCAATACTACCATTTTTCGAGGACAACTGCGCTGAGACATGTGGGAAATGTCAAAGCAATGGAAGAAGTAAATTGATATTTTTTTGGATGATCGCTGAGTTTAAATTTTTAACAGCAATAAAAGATATTAATTTGTTCCTAAATAAAAATCTAAAATTTATTAGTGGATATTTTTCCAAAGAAAATTTATTTCTCTCTCCAGTTTCTCGTTTCGCAATTTTTTTAACTAAAAATCTAAGTGTTTAAGAATTAAAAAACATAGATTTTAATATTTGAGAATTGAAATTGGCACTTCCACCAATTCTCGAACCAATTTCTTGGATAATTGGTCGATGGGAAACGCAAACAAAGTCTGGCGAAAGATTTCCATTTCCTCTTTCCGGTCCTTATCGCGAAATACTCGACATTACTATCGCAGAAGTGCCGTCTTTTGATCGACCACCAGTAAATATCTCGTTCGTTTTATTTTTTATTTTATTTTTAATATGCTAATCAATCGAAATTCGATCGTTAAAATTTATTTTAATTTATAATAAAAATTTTTTTCAGACCAAAATTTTTCCAATTCAAGCAAATAAAATAGATGGTATCAACTGCTTTTTCATTAAAGCTGTCAGAAAATTATAAATGAGTTGAGAAAGATAATATTTCAAAATTGTCAGACGAAAATATTTCTAAGCGAACCGTACATAATTTAACTGAAAATCAAGATGCTTGTTTTCGACCAGTTTCATTCGATAGATAGTGGAACGATCAAAAAAAAAAGAAAAAGAAGCATGCAAATCGCTCTATTTAATTTAATTTAATTTTTGTAAGAAAAAATTCAAAAAAAAATGAACAGAAAATTTTCATTATAAACGAAATGAAAATTTAAGCAAAATTTGAGAAAAATAAATTAATAGAGAAATAATCTCCCTAAAGAAATTCCATTTTCATATAATATAAATAATGAAAAATTGATAATAAATAAAAAATTTTAATAAAATCTTCGTCTTCTCGTATAATTAATAATCATAAATCCAATATTTCCATTTGTAGTACCAATTTAAAACGTCTAATAAAGTTCCATCTTATTTTATCGTCAAACTGTTTTATATGATTTTTCATTTTAGTGTTAAATCGTCACAATATTCGCAACTTTTTCACTTTTTTAGCTTTCTTTTTTTTTGTCGGATTTGAAAAATTTTTTTGGAGCAAAAAGATAAATGCGCTTTATTTCTAGCATCCTAGCAACTGCACTCGATGGATCAGACGAACATAACGAGCTTGGATTTATGACTGGTAAACCATTTCATGAAGAGACAGGATTTGT
This sequence comes from Dracunculus medinensis, assembly GCA_900625125.1. Lineage (NCBI taxonomy): Eukaryota > Metazoa > Nematoda > Chromadorea > Rhabditida > Dracunculidae > Dracunculus > Dracunculus medinensis. The sequence goes on along the minus strand of UYYG01001150.1, from coordinate 1,977,452 downwards.
GGAATTTGATAAGCCGAAAAATGGACCGGACTTGGTTGGTATTGAAATGGTCAGCAATACGGGTATGGTATCACTAAAGACTCCTCTAAAATTTTTGCTTTGATAATTTTCGTTTTTATTCAACGATTCAATTATATTCTAACCATTTTACATTAAAAAAATGATCTTAAAAATCAAGTGATATTGTTGTTTTGATTAAGATAACATTACAAGTTCTTCCTTACTCCCTCAATGGTGTAAAGCTGTAATTGAAAGGGCAATCCTAGTGTCACTCATCTTGATAATCAGTGAAGTCATCCAAAGCAGAAATTGTGAGTACTATTTGCAAAAAGAAGAAGTAGTAACAATAGATACTATAAAATATTATTTGTAATTTGTTTACGTTTTGCTGAACTTCATAATATTGTTTCTCTATAACAAAAAGTTTTATGAAATATATATTATACATATATGGGGGTAGAAGGGCTCAGGGGGTTGTTACTCAATTGGGAGCGTCGATGCTGAGGTTCGATTCATCGCAGAAATAAACCTGTACAAAAATCCGGGTGATGCTGGTGACTCACCTGTATTTCTGTCGCCAAGGAACTCCCTGGCTATTACCCAATGTGACAAGCCAGTGGAGCGAGTTTAACCAGTAATGGTGATGACACTTTAAAAAAAATATATAAATATATGTAAACTTCAACAGGAAAATAGTACATTCATCTAATAAGTGATAAAATAATTTTAAAGGAGCAATAACAATAGAGGAAGGAATTCTAAAACATGGCGAAATATTATTGAGATTAAATTATAAGAAACATCCATTCAGCAACAGCAAATCAGTGAAAGAGGTATATTTTTTTTTAAAATTTATCTGTTAATACAATTTTATTCATCTATGGCATTTAAAAATGTTTATATAGTTCAATGCAGCAAGTTATTCTAAGCTTATTAAGCTTTTTCCTTACTTTTTCCATTTCTCTTTATCACCACCTCGAAATTGATTTAATAGTTGTCGATTATTTCATTATTTTAATTTTAATAAGTTGGAATTTTTGTGATTAGAGTACCATTTGACAGTCGTCCTTTGAGAAGAATAAGCCTTGCATTGAAACCGAAATGTGTGAATGGTTAATAGAAATCCTCTTAAACTTCTATCCTTAAGTGAATTTCAAATAAAAAAGTTACACTCTAAGTAAATTGGTCTAGTCAAGCCAGAAATGGTGCATACTATGGTGCATGGTGCAATGGTGCAAATAGTGCACAGGAGAAGAAGAAAAGTGCCATACGAATTGTTTTTTCCATATTTCAAAAAAATTTTAGAACTTTGCATTTTTATAATTTTATATTTTACATTTATGTATTGTTTATTGTTTTTTTTTTTTTACCAAAAGCTTTCACCACTGCTGGTTAGACTCGCTCCGCTGGACTAGCCAAATTTTTCTAGAAAATGGTTTGGCAACAGAAGTACCAGCTGTTATCAGCACTAGCCAAATTTTTTGAAAGACACGTTTATTCCTGTGAAGAATAGAACCACAGTATTAGCATTCCAAAATGAGAACAATGATTCAATGAGCCATTTTTCTGATAGATTCTGATTTTTTAATCACTTTAAAACTGGATTGACTAAGACGTATTTTAATGACATAAAACACAATAAAAAGCAAAAAAATAATGAAATTCGCATATATGGTAATGCAAAATTATCAGTGTAAAATTAAGTAAAATTAATTAATTAGTAAATTAAGTAAATTAAGTAAAATTTCTAAAAAATTGCCATTATAGCATCTTATTTTTAGTTTTTTAAAGATAATTATTAACTGTCACATAATATCATAGGAATATTTTAAGTCACGAAGAATACTATCACTAGAGGATTCAAATCATCTAGTGGAAAAAGCTTATGTTCAAGATGAAGCCGGCGTAGTACGAAAATGGACCAAAAAATATCGAAGAACTGCCGATTATTTATCTTTGTATTAATAATATATTAATTAATATATTATTCAATAAACGAAAATCAAAAAATTACGTATACTAACCAACTCGAAACTGCCAGATAAACTGATTGTATTTTTTACCGCATCCTGCAATCGTTTTTTTTTTTAAAATGATGTAAATTAAAGCAAATAGAATTAGATTTGTTTGAACGATGGATAATGGAAATGCTCAGGTGCATCTAATGCGAAATAATTTTTGGTATTATTTTTGGGAAAAACATTTCCAAAAAATAAATTCAGTGAATTATTTTGCAAAGATTGTAATGCATTAAACCCGATAAATTTTCAAATCGTTTTGATCAAATAACACCACTGAACTACTTGCTGCTTGATTTTGCCCAAAATTGATTGTGAGCGTCTTTATAAAATCCTCATAAAGCTACTATACCCATATATACAGGAAAGCAGTCTAATGAGCGCGATCGGATAGACTGTATGAAGCGTTTTCACCGATAAAAATGCTACTCTTCTTAACACCTTCTCGCTACATAAAATCGGCTAAAAAGCCGATCACCTAAAAAACCTTTTACAATTACGAGCAGATTCAGAAGAAATTAAAGGAAGTAAAAGCTGCTGGGATAAACTTTCACTTAACATTCTTGAAAATTTGACAATGTCCATCAACACATATATTGGCTCAGCTGAACCATAGGTTCAATTCAGGTCCCTTGACGAAAGTGAACATGTCATTAAAAGCGAAATCCATTTGGTTGTTAGGAGTCCTTTCTATTCCCAAATGACTCTGCGGCGAAATGGTCTCACCATGATTATGAGTGAGGCTAATAAAACCAGCAATGGTGCGTATTATTAGAAGAAATAAGAAAAGAAAAATGAATTTTAAATGGGAAAAGATTTATTAAAATATGGAAATATGGACAATTGATGTTGACAACACACGATATTGACGAATTAAAACAGCATTCTTAAAATAAACTTACGAGTATTTCATCTCTTTCTCCGTCATTTTACTCCATTTTACATACTCCATAACGAAAAAATTTGACAAATTCAAACAAACATTCAGTCATTATTAAACATGTTTTGTCTTGAATAAGGATTTCTTAGAAATTCTTAGAGATTTGTCAACGTGTAGGATTAAAGAACAAAATGAGACCGTGGAGAGCCTTTTTATTTATGCATATTTATTTATTTAATTTGCTATGAAAAACTATGAAAAACGCAAAAATTTTAACAAGATCATTATTACTAAAAGCTGTTGTTGTTAGGATAAGAAAATCACAGCTAGTTTGTCAGTAGATCGCCCCGAAAAATGGATTATGTAAAATTTTGAAAATTTGGAAATTTGGTTGAAAAAAGTCGTTCTATCTACATTTATTTGCAGGCACCAATGTACTGCACAGTCAGTGGTGCTACAGGTAATAAAATGAAGAGCTTCGCCTTCGCCTGCAAACGCACGAAATTTCGATTTTAACATTTCGTGTTAGGCTCGCTTTGCTCGCTGTTAATACAATTAGATGAAATCAAAGATTTACTCTCCTTATCAAAGTAGGAGTCGAACTTTTGTATTTCAACAAGGTAATCTATACTATTCACTGGACTATACCTCATTTAAAATGCATGCGTTCGCTAATTTGCAAAATTCTATCGATTGAAAAGTATAAAACTATTATGAAATGTGGGATCTGAGCGGCTACTGAGGAGCGATTTTATAGCACATATCTCACCCTATATTTACTGAAGTGACCCAAGCAAACCAGAAATGCGATGTCTTGTTAAAATAAAAAAAGAGCGTGACAGCTAACGTAATTCATTGCAATTTATGATGCTTTATCTAGGTTTATGATAAAAGCATTAAATTCAAGTGCTAACAACTTAACGAAAGAATTAACACTTTTGTTTAGTTTAGTTTTTATTTGGATAAAAAATAAAGTAAAAATAAATAAAAATTTAAACTTCCACAATTATTCGATAATTTATGAAAGCTTTGCCTTAAGCAATTAAGAGATTGCATGAAGGGAACGAAAGGTTATGCGCTGTTCAATGTTTAAAGAAAATTCACATTTCAAAAAATTTAGCCTAAATTTATGAGAAATATTCGAAAATTTTTCATATACTAACCAGCGATTTAAAAATAATTAATTTAATTCTGCATATTTTATGCTAAATGATGGATTTGCCAACAGTTATAGAAATGAAATAAAGAAATACAGAAGTCCATCGATATTATTATAGATTATTAAAAGAGTTGTTGAATTTAATTATTAAGCTAAATAAGCATAAAAACTAACCAATTTAATAATCTGATAAAGAAAAACGCTCATGGAAACAGTAATGAGTTTATTCGGATGCATGACGGGTCTCGTTCCTTTTCTATAAAATCGTAACAAATCATCATGCAGACGATAAGTGACCGATTTATCTTTCCGATTAAATGATTTGCTGTTATCGAATAATCTCTTCTCGCTGTTTCGCATCGAACTATTCATTTCATCAGCATAACACGCAGAAATAAATGCATTTATGGCAGTGAAGCAGAGAGGATGAAATGAATTCTGATATCGCTTCAGATTAAATGATAACGCACAAAAGAAGAGTATAGATAAGCTCGGACTGTATTTTAATGGTACTACTAAAATAGTATAAGAGTTGAGTTCAAAGGCGAAAATAAAGAATAGTAAGATAAGTAGGAATAAGAGCGTTCCTGCAATGAGCATCCTTCAGAAGTGAGTGAAATGAGGCGCATTGATCGCCTTTCCTTCCATAGCAAACTTTTATTTTTATTTTCGATTAAAATTGGCTCATTTTCAGAACTCCCAAAAATTCTTCCAAATTTTCATCTAAATCTGAAGAGAATGCTACAATAATCAAAATCATCATCGCTTTTACAGGCGAACCAATTGAAGGTGAGCGACAGGTGAATCTGGTTGACAAGTTTTGAAGATCATTACAAATACGTTCTCATAGTTATCGTCCTCTCACGAATTGATATTGCTTTTATTATTATTATTACTACTATTATTAAGTAATTATTGTTTTTAACTATTATTAACTATTATTGTTTCTATTCTTATTAATATTATTACTATTATTATTTATTATTTATAATTATAATTATTATTTCTATCAATTTGATTAATAAAATTTAAAATGAGAGATATTTAAGTGCATAAGATTCGAGATTTTATTACTCCATTTTTAATCGAAATATGCTCGTTGCTTAAAGAAAACCAAATATTTATTGCAAAAAAGAATCTCCCTCAAATAAAACCTCATGAAATTCGTAAAAAGTTAAATCCGCCATGAGATGTTTCTTCCACGAGATGCGCGTAGTGAACGCCAATGCTAAATTCTCACCACATTGTATTCAGTAGCAATACAATAACAATCCAGAAATTCTCAATATCCTTTAATCTGATAAGTCATTCGCTATCAGCATTAGACTCCATTAGATGAAATTTACCGCATTTGTGCCATTCATTTACTTCCCTAAGACACATATATAGGGATTCGAGTGTCTACCAAAGTAAACTTTCTGAAATTAGACTGCTCGTTATGAATTTACTTACTTTTTGAAACAGTTATGTGCTTGTATCTGCAGGTTTTTCTCCTCGTACATGCGCTTAAAAAGTTAAATAGGGAAAGCAAAATCTCTTAGAAAGATAATTTATCCATCGATATATTCCAAAATATTTCATCACTTCCATCAATCGTTGAGAGAATTGAAGTCTCATTGAGAGCATGAAAAAATATTAAAATATGAATTTATTAGCATGAATGAAGCTTCTAAGATGAAAAAAAATAAAAGAAAAATAGAGATTTGAAAGGAATTGATAAAGATGCGTTAAATTTGGATGGTCAGCCAAAAGCATGCGAGTTTTTATGTGCATTGAAATGAAGTTTGGATGCTTCTATATTGCTCTCCTATGTTCAGTATAATGCCTTATAATGCCAAGAAAGAGATGTTAAATGTCACTTCAATGACTTTACTAATGACTTTACAACCATTGGAACCAACCTAATAAAAAACGTTGAGGATAGAATGGCTTAGTGGGTTGTTGTTCGATTCGGAGCGCCGATACTAAGGTTCCATTCCCCCCGTACAAAATTCGATTGATGCTAGCGACCCACCCGTATTTCTATCGCCAAGGGACTCTCTGGCATATTTGTCCGATGCGACAAACCAGCGGAACGAGTTTAACCAGCAATGGTGAAAAATAAAAAGTAAAAAATATAAAATAAAAAAAATAAAAATAAAAAAATAAAAAACGTTGAGCGCTAACAATGTTCGCTTTTCTTTTTAACTTCTTAGGATCATTTCGACCACTATTTCGACCACTACAAAATAATAATCCCACTCCTTCCCTCCTCCCCTCCCCCTAACCCCCTTAACATTTTCCTCCATGGATAAAAGCGGCGGTCTGTGAGGTGAGCACGGTTAGACTACCAGCATTTATGCAGCAAGCAGTCAATTAAGTACTCTATCTCCTCCAGCACTAATTCATCGCCTTTCAAAACTCGTACAAAGCTTTCCAGTCATTACTTGAAGATTCAAATTAGCCGCCAAGCGAATCTCTAAAAATCAGTTGCAGATGCCAATTTGAAATTTTTTATTTTGTTAGTTCTACAAATTTCGCAAAGGTGGTCAAGCAGGTTTTTAAAATTAATGCTATAATATTTGTTGGGGGGGGGGTGCTTTTTTTGTGTTTCATGCTTTTCATTCTTCAAGTAACAAACACTGCTTTTGGTTTACTTTGCACCACTGACTATTGCTTATAAGCCATTTCTGAATTTAAATTTCTTTGACTTTCTTATAGAAATATTTTGGAATTAGTTTGACGAGGAATTTATTGCGTAAAAAAATGGCATCGAAACGTTCAGATGAGGATTTCGCCCAACCTGGTTTGTCACTTCTGACTTCTAATTTTTTTTACCACTTAAAGTCAAAATATCAAAATATTAAAAGAAATTTGAGCCGATTTTTCTTCTTCTAGCAATCCGCAAAATTTCTTAATTGGCCTATTAAAGTTCTTCGCCAGAGGGTCACAGGCGCGCCTGGTAACTTCCCAAGTTCCAGTTTTAATGACAGGTTTATTTATCTACACCGTGGGACAGGAAGCGAACTCATACTATACCTTTTTGCCGAATAATTTCTTATTTAATAGACTCATCAAAAGGAATTAGCAATAATTATTACCAAATCGAAAAAATTTTATCGGACAAAGTCGTGCAATCAGGAAATAAAGTGGAAAAGCGCTATCAAGTACTGTGGGCGTAAGATTTTTTTCCAAAAAATTTTTTTGCTATTTTTTTGCTATTTGCTATTTTTGCTATTTTTTGTTATTTTAAGAAGTTATTGTAATTATTATTAATTCTATTAATTAATAATAATAAATTTAATATAATTAATGATCAATTCTGTTAATTAATATAATTAAAGTAGCAGAATGAATGATTTATTGAAGCAGAATGCATAAATATTATATAGGCTTATCCTGTTATTATCTTACTTCTTATTATATTTTGTTATACTTAAATTCTGATTGTTACCATAATTTCTAAAACTTAGACCGACATGGGAACCAGAAAAAATAATCAGAAAGAATGCACCATTGCTGGTGGAAGAATATGAAAATCGTAAGAGTGAAGCAGAAAATATGATGACGAATTTTAAGGTTACTTTGTATTTGGTTGTTGTCACTTGCACACTTATAATTCGGTTAGATGCAGGATTCTAGACAGGGGAAGCCTTTTTTTCTCTTCTTTTAATTATGGTAAAGGTATATTAAGGTATGGTAAAGGTATGGTAAAGGTAAGGTATAGATTGTAAATTTGAAGAGTTTCAACGGAATTATTTAATCTAAAATAGTTTTCAGAGTGGTGTGCTTATACTTGGAGTTGCGAAACGAAAAAAAAATTTTCGTGATTCCTCATTTGCTGTACGATGGTTTGTTTGTTTTATGTTTCATAAGAATCCTGTGATGTTTAATCTCAATTTTTTTGAAGAGATTCACCATTTTTGGTTAGACTCGTTCCGCTAGCTTGTCTCACTAGACAAATATGCCAAGGAGTTTCTTGGTAACAGAAGTACAGGTGGTTCGTCAGCGTCACTCGAATCTCTTTTATGCAAAGCCAAAAGTGATTCTCTGGCCTGAGAGTAGAAATACGAAGCCGATCTAACTTTTTTAGACAATATTGTTTTTTATCAACATAATTTTACCTTAAAATTTTTTCTGTTTATAATATACCTCACAGTTTTGATTTGCACTAATTTTTATCGTTTGCTTGATACTATGAATTACTATTAAAAACAGTGTTTGAGTATAAGTTGTTAATTTACAGCTTGGCTACAAAAAAGCCTTACCTAATGAAATTCGATGATCTCAGAGCGAATTTCCCGCTTGATTTGGTCGACTTTTTGGTTGACTGTGTTGAAGAATAATGAGAGTTAAATTGATTATTGCGAAGTTTTTTTTTTGTGTTCTATTTATTTTATTCTAACGGTATCTTTTATATAATTTCCGTATTTTTTAACATATTTTTTGTTTCTTTGTTTTTCTGTATTTAGGTTTTAACTTATTTTACACGGATTGAATTAACTTGTTAATACATTTTTTTCGGTGTTTAGATGTTCACGACAGAATTACTTGGTAATAAAATTAGATATAATGCCAATCGTTGTTCAGTTTATTAATTCTGAACTAAAATTTTTTATTTGAGAGTTGAGAGATTTTTGGAATTGGCTGTTTATTTAATGATTTAACTCGTTTGAAAGTTCTTGCAGGTTTCGTTTCTAAGTCGCGTTATTATTTTATGAGTAGTTTGTAGAATTTCTATTCCATTCCGTCTTCTTAGAATTTCTTGATTTAAATCATATTTATTATCCTTAGAATTCGTGTTCTTGGTTATTTATTAGTATTTAACCATTCTTTTCTTGTTCATAGAATTTTTTAAATTTTTTTTCTATATTATTCTTGAGGAACAGAATAATCGAATGTTTAGTGGCTTAGGTTATCGTATTAAAAGCAAGGCTTCTGTTGCTGCCTCAGATAGGATTAAAAAATTAGAAAATTTGGGTGGTAACCTCTCTGTAATAACACCAATTCTCTTAAGATTTTTCATCCCACCAAATAGCCGGGCAAACCATCCAGGAATGTAGAACGTTAATCACTTGTTATCCTCGAATCAAGTTTCTTTTCTTGTTTTTTTGTGAAAAAATTTATGAGTTTCTGTGGTATTTTCTTTGTACTCTAATGAACCATTGTTATATTCCAATGAATGTTTATTAAAAAATTTCAGAATTCTTGAGAGTACTGTTATGGTTCTGAAATTCTTATCAATTTACTTACTGTTCATACTCTACTCTGGAACTCTATTTAGACAAATAGAAGCGGAACTTTGGCAATTAAGCAGGAAAAAAAGACGTGCAAAATTTTCTGTTTTTCTATCACGATCGTTATTGTGATGGCTTATGAAAATGCTCGGTTATTAAATTTCATGAAGCTTCTGAATATACTGGATTCATGGAAAATATAGCAAAGCGAATTCAGATATTATTTTGTTGGCGAATTATCTTAACAAAAAATTTAAACGAAACTACCATATATTGTAGAACTACGCCAACTATAAAGATCTTGTGAAGTTTTGAAGTTACTTTCATTTTAATTGTGATCAATATTCGAAATATCGACAAAATTTTGTTCTGGGAAGAGTTTTCGAGACAGAATGCTAAAAGCAAAGCAAACACAAAGCAACGACAAGAGAAAAGGACGTTATAATTTGGGACATTGTAATCTGGAAGATTCTACTCTTTACTTATCTTTTTTTTCCATATAGAATTTTGTTTTTGTGGTTTCTTTCTGAGCAGAACGATATACCCGTTTCGTCCTTTTGTATAAGTCGGGTATTTTCTCCTAATGAATTCTTACAGAAGTAGCGTTTGCCTGCACCACATTTCTTTGTGATAGGTTTTCCTCTTGGAGAAACGGTAGCCAGACCTTAATCTTTAAATACGATAATCTGTCACACCTTAGCCTTTCAGTTATAATCGCCATCCACGCCATCATCGTCATTTCAAGTGGGACCTGTCATTCCTTCTCGTATTTCATTTATCTTTGTATGATTTGTGCAAATTAATAAAATAAATTTCCCAAAAAATTATATGATAGGTGTAGAAAATGCAGCAATATTGGTGGGGTATTTGCGAATCTGGCGAATTATCTGTTGGTCCGTAAAATTTGGTGCATATAGCAGTGGCTTATTTCTTTCTGTTAAATAGCTGAAGGTCGTCTGAAACTTAGATTTTGTAAGATTTTATTCGAAATATCATTCAAATTTTTCCAATATTATATCCAAAACATCTTGTGTCTTTAGAAAATTTCCATAAAACAATGGAAAAATTCGTCGATAAGTCGATTTAAAGATGGATTTCTGTAAAAATGGTGAAGAATCATCGTTGCGTATTTGCTTGATTGAATTGATTTAGATGCCATTGAATTTTCAGTAGTCGCTGAGCGTTGTCTTCTCTATATAATTTGGTGAAGTTCATGCGAAAACAGCCATATATTGCATTTCATCGGCCATTGTGCTTTTGGAATGTTTCGGATTGTATGAAATGGCTAAAAGGTCGCCATCCAAAGCTCGCTTTTAAATATGCAAATATTTTCTCGAAACATCATATAACCGGTAAGTAATCTCACAAATGCTTCAGTTTTCATACGAAAATTAATTATTCATTTGGCTTTCTCGTTGGTAAATTGTCGATTGAGATGATTGAAATAATTTATTTGCAAATTTAAGAAAAAGAAAACTGATGAATTGAATTCCAAAATTAAGTTTTAATTGAAATATTATTTAATACCATTCAAACCATTTTTTTCTCACTTGAAATATGAATATTTTTTTGTTCTTTTTTTCTACTGTTTGTGCCGCCTTTAAAATATTTTTATCAGTAGAGATGTCTTCGATATTTCTTGTGAAATTTTGTCCTATTTATTTATGTATACTGCTAGTAATTCAGCTGAAAGACTGTAATGCATTAGTTCCTCCTTATTTTTAATTTCTTGGGAAATATCTTCGATCAATTTTCCGTGTGAATAGCATTCTTTTTCCTATTTAGGAGACTTGTCTTAAAACTGAAGGGCTAAAGGACGAAACCTTTTATTTTTCAGGTCGAATCTTAATTGAAATAAATGATGAGTTACTGCAAGATATTGGTGTGGACAATTTTGAAGATAGGTAAGTTTTGAGACTGTACCTTTTATAATCATTTATTGTAGACTATTCTCACCGGAGGAAAAAAGAAGAATTGCAATTACTGCATTTATTTTTATCACCACGTCAAATGAAACGAGCACTTAACACTTAATAGCACTTGCATTTCATCGCTTCGAATTGCTTTTAATTAAATGAGCTTTTATTCGTATTAAAGCATAGGAAAAGAAAGAAAAACTAATTCATTACAGACATATTTAATTTTTTAAACCAAAATTATACCATTTATTCTAATATTGAAATTTTTTAAAGGCAAGAATTACTACTCGAAATTCAGCGTGAAAAATTATACGGCGATTTCGACAAATTTTCGAAGCTTTCTAAATGCTGATTTTATTTTTTATTTCCACTTGAAGTTCCATTAAAAATTTCTAGTTTTTTATTTTAGCCTTTAAAATTTTGGGACGAACAATTGTATGGAATGTAGGATTTTTTTCTCTTATTATTTGATTTTATTACATTAGGATAGATTGTTTAGTTTTAAAGTGGTTCAGCTGAGGTTTTGCACATTTGCACATTGACGTATTCAGATGGCAACTGCGAGACTGAATAAACTGTAATCTCCAAAAATGTTGCTACAAAATATTTTCTATAAACCCTATATTTGAAAAATGTTGCGCATGGATTTATTTGCCACAAACTTGATAATACTAATTTCACTTTTAAAACTTATTTCAGGCTTTTTCATACTCCATAAATAAAAACTAGAAACTTGGGCAATTAGCCAAGTGTGTTGTACATTTGTGTGTACTATCCGTTAAGAGAAAATAGCGAGGTCTTAGAGGGTTGGACGGTGATGGAGACGGTGAACGCAATTAGTTCAGAGGGTTTTAGGAAAACAGGAAGGGGGTTCGAGAGGGTTTTGCGAAGATGAAATGAGGAGATGAAGTTGGCCTCGTCGATGGTTTGTTTATTTGTATTACATATGCGCTATCAAAATGCGCGATTTGCGTTTTCTACTGAAACTAAGGTAAGTAAACCGATGAATAGAACGAATAACAAAACGATTAATAAAATGAATTGAATTGACAATACAAAGAATAAGGAAGAACATGAAATTAGTACCAAAAAATTATCAGTGAGTAGTAGTGAAATATTCAAAAATTGCTTGGATACTGCGAAAAGATTGAATTAATTGAGAGGAGCGAGGAAATATAATTTTCGAGTAGCAAAGGTGAAAAGTAATTTAAGTAATTCGAGTTTCGATTAAACGAATAATCCGAAAAGAATTTCGTGACGCCTCGAAGAAGTTGATTTAAGAGAAAAGGCGACCGACCTTAGGAATAGCGCTGATTTCAGAGACGAAGGAGTGTAACGCAACTCGATAGATAACAGGGAATTGCAGCGATATTTGCGATTTCTTTATAGTTCCATGCATGTTTGAAATTCGACCCTCGCTTTCCAATAACTTTTGCTGCGTTTGCGATAACTTTGGGAAATATAGTGCTGTTATTGTTTCGCAAATTTAAATGATGTTACTAACTCTCAGCTTCTTTAAAAAGTAAGGTGCGTATTGCAAGAAATAGGTGTATAGAGGAAGTTGGTTGCTCGCTGAGGAGTAGTAGTGGCGAAGAGAGAGTGGAAGGAGTGTTGCGTGGATAGGAGATAGTTTGAATGACAGTTGGATCGAATTGTTCCTATTTAATTTCTTTAAATAATTACTTTATCTTTGCAGTGATTTTTTCTATAGAAAATTTTCATTGATTCCGATAGAAATAAACTGTTTGTTTAAGAGTCTTTGATTATTTAATTGATTGATTACTGATTGGTGGCGTGGATGATTGTTGAGATTTACGTTAATTCCATTTTTTCACGCCATTTCTCGTTTGGCTGGCTTTATTAATTGTTAGGTAGGGGAAAATGATATTCAGTTAATCTTCGCTTAGAGTCACTTGGAAATAGAGGTGAATCTGAAGTGCCAGCCAGATTTCACCTCCAATGACAAATGCAGCCGTAGCGACCTGGAATGACTCCCTTAAATAAAAACTGGTAGTAAATGTTGATAGACATATCATCGACCTTTATTATTTTTGGTAAGTAGAGAAAACTTTATAGAAAAAAGAAACTGTTTTACATTGAGCACTGAAAATTTATTATCTTTTGATGAATGGTTAGCTGAAATATGAATAGCCAGCTGAGTCAGCCATGCTGGAAATACTCATTGTTTGAAATTGGCGAAAAAGGTTGGTTTTAGATTTCATTTGCCAGTAGCCAACTCAAAAATGCTTATTCTAATTACAATGCCTGTATTATGTATTGTATTATGTAGTTTATTTCATTATCGTATTTCCGACTAATTGCCTTCAAAAATTAAGTTATAAAATTTATAAAATTTCTAAGATGACGTCCAAAAAAGAAGCAGAAGAAAGGAAGTTGGAGCTAGAACGTAAGAAACAACGGTTGGCTGAGATGAGAGAGGACAAACGACGTCGAGAAGAAGAGCGTCGACGAAATCTTCTTCGGAATATTGGCATCGAAAATGGCGCTGGTAATTTTTTTTATTTTTATTAATTTTACTTATTGCATTTATATTTTGGATTCGTATTGCGTTATCTTCAAATGTTTTTGTTTTCGATGTCTTTCATGTATGTATCATTTGTGATACCAAACACTTCTTCAGGAAAAGACGGTACATACTGTGCTTTTCCTCATTTTTTTTCATTTTGTTTGAAAAAGGGTATTGATTGTTTCTGCTCAAAATTTTGTTATCTTTATTTAAACATTTATTTATAATAACTGAAAAATTTAAATAACTAAATGTATTATTTTTTATTGGAATTAATAGGAAATCCTTTCATTTCCATCTCTTTAAGCATAAATAGGAACATTAATATGTGAATGTGGTCAAGATTTGCCTCAGCTAAAATGGTCCCATGGGCCTATTGCACCGCACTTTTTGCTTTTTCTGGTTTTCAACTTTATCTGGGTATGGTTTTATGTAATATAGTAATATTATGATTTCGTAAATCAAAATCGCCGGTCTGGAATTCTCAAAACTTGAGTTGGGGTGTTCATTGATCAGTGCCTTTCGTTATATCTTAAACATTTCATCGAACTCGCTACTGTCAGCATATCTGTTGATGATATCATTTTTAAAGAAAGTGTTGAAATTTTCAAGCGCTTGCTCTAGATAAATCTTCACATCATTGCATTGTTTAAGTCGTTCACTTTCTCCAGATGCTAGCATTTATAAAGGGCTATGGGGTTTTTAGGAAATTGATATAGATGTAATCGATCAGCATTACTGAGGAAGCAGTTATCAAAAGTTTTATTTTATCCATCATTCGTTATTCTTTATGAGTTTCCAAATAAAGAAGGGAAGAAAAAGAGAAAATCTTTTTTAAGGTTATATGAGGTAATATACAATGTATCGCGGAATATAAAGTAGTTTTAATTGTATGAATCAATATAATCTCTAATGATCTGACTTTATGTCCATTAATTTTTTATATCTTGTTGTATTATAATTACTTATACTATAACTATTTATACAAATAATTATAATCACTATTAATTAATTACTACTTGCTTTTTTCTCCGAAGCCTGTGTTGAGTATTTAAATTATAAAATATTTTTAAGCTTAATTTTCGTTATTTTCAGCTAGTGGTCCACCGAAGACGTTGTTGCAGAAGGATTTAGATGAGATACTTGAACCTGTTGGAATTCCTTCTTTGCCTCCGATTGAACAATCTCCAGCTGCAAAATCTGATTCACAAGCAATTTTTTCGTCTGAATAATAGTTTCAATTATATTTGAGACATATCCTCCGATTTCTGATTTTTGGTTGCATTTTTTGTTACATTTTTATTATTAGACATTCAGTTTCATGAAAGTCGTGTGGAAATGAATAAGTATTAGGACTATAGGGCTATAGGCTATAATTAGGTAATGCGTTTTGTAGCAAATTTTATAATTACGCTGTTGATGTTGGCTTTGGTTTATTCCAAGAGGATAGTTGTAATTGATTCATCCTGAAAGCCTTGGTTGAGGTCTTTTATTAACATTCTTAGGCCCTTTAGGTCCAGAAGCACTGAAATATTTTTTCCAAAACATCCATTACTAAGAAAATAACATACGAATCCATGAAAGATATTTGCAGTATTCGACAACAGTAGGGCAACAACGCTGTGTTACAGGATCACGGACGCAAAACCTTTCTATCGTTGAGACACAATTGGCTGCAGTCGCTCCAAAGGAATATGTTGGTTACTTTGTGGTTATTACGTCATTTTTCAAATATCTTTTAAACAACTTTAAATACCTGTCTGCAAAGTTTAAAGTATTGAAAATCTTTTTTCAGGCCACTTACTGCAAAACAACGCAAACTGATGATGATCGCATATCAGCTGGTGAATTCAGTCTTGGCTCGCAAGAATTTGATTATGATGAAGAAATGAATATAATGGATAAACATCTCGATATTAATTTTGATGAATCACCAACTAGAGAAATCGCTAATATTCTGCCTAGTTTTCAATTTAAAATACGTCAACAATTAGATGTAAATTTTGTAAATTATTCTAAATATCACATTCATAATGTGAAAATTCTGTGGAAAATTTATGATTAGTTTCACAAAAGTGAAAAGTTTAAAGTTTAGGCAAATGAAGAAATTCAAGAAGACGAACAAAAAGTTCCCGACCTTAGTGAAGAAGAAAAACTTCAAATTTTGAGTAGTCAAAAGTTTCAACAGTTTTTCGATTATTCATCTCGGGTAATGGAACGACAACTAGCAGAAGAGGTCCATATCATTATCTAAGTGATGATTTCACCATAGTTCATTTACTTAAAATGCTGCATAAACAGTAGCAGATTTTTTTCATTTTTTCATTTTGTTTCTCTGATTCATCAGGGTAATCGAAAAGCTTTAAATGTAGTGGTAAATATTGTTATCCGGAAACTAAAATGGAACTCTTAATTAGTTTATTTCCAACCCTTTTGTTTAATTAAAATATGGGAAAATAAGAAAGAACTAAATTTAAATGGGCTTATTAATTACAATATAACATTATTGTAAAATATAATTAATGTATATATGCATACTTTTTACTTTGTTTATTATAATATTAAAAGTTATTACCATTGTATAAATAATATCTTGCATTGCTTATAACAATTATTTAGACAGACATGTTCATCGATTACTCTCATGGTGGTGCTACTGATGAAAAAGAAGATAGTGGTGAAAAATTAATCTTATCTCGAGTATTTGTTGATCCGAAGTGGAGTGCAGGAAGGTTTGCTCATTTAAATGAAGATAACTTAATCTTTTAAATTAAATTTATTGTTAACTTGCTAAGTTTTATCTAAAATATAATGAAAAAAGAATTGTTTGCAAGGTTGTTCGTCCTTTTCAGTGGTTTAGCTTATTTTTTGAGAGGTTTTCATTTTCTTATTTATTTTTTTGGATGAGTTTTGGATGTTTTTATTTAATCGCTTTCCATTTCACAATCTTGATAAGTCCAAAATTTTTTTTTAGGGCGATAACAGGCATCGACAATTGTGAGCAGTATCCTGAATTGATTGCCGTTTCATACGATCAAAATCCCGAATCGCCTCTTGATCCAGCTGGCGTAGTTCAAGTTTGGAATAATCGCTTTAAGAAAACAACTGCCGAGTTTGATATTTTTCTCGCTAATCATCAAACTAAAAATTGTCAAATAATTAAAAATATGGGAAAATAAGAAATAATCTGTCATAATATATTTCCTTAAATTGATCTCCATATGATTCCTAGCAGATTAAAAAAATATTTATTAGGTTAACTGAATATTAGATTTTTTTTAAAATTGCAGGTACACTTTTTATTGTCAGTCTTGTGTTACAAGTGTTGCTTTCGCTCGGTTTCATCCAAATTTGATACTTGGTGGGTGTTATTCTGGTCAAATTTGTATGTGGGATAATCGACTCAACAAGAAGACTTCAGTGAGCAAGGTAATTTAAGTTTTATTGTTGAAAGTCAAAGTTAAATTTTATTTACCTAGCTAATTTTTCCAATTTTTTAATTTTTTTTCAATGTTTAATGTTTAGAGTCCTCTGTCATCACAGGCGCATACCCATCCTGTATCCAGTATGGCAATAGTTGGCAGCCAAAATGCACACAATTTAATCAGCGTATCAACAGATGGTAGATTGTGTTCATGGAGTGTAGATAATCTCAATCAGCCCATAGATGTTATTGATTTATCATGGAACAAGAAACAGGTTAGATTTTTACTATTTCTTACTCAGATGTTTAAAAATTAAATGAAATTTTTGGGTTATTTTAGGTTACGTGTACAAGTATGTCATTTGTACTGGATGGCGTTAATAATTTTGTCGTTGGCAGTGAAGAAGGAAACGTATATATGGCTAGTCGACATCGAAATAAAGGCGATGTTAATGGTAGCTTTGAAGGTTTGTAAAATTCTTTATTCTTTTTTCCTTAAAATTTGATTCAGGAATATATCTTTTTTTGCACTTTGTAGGTCATACTGGTCCCGTAACTTGTGTGGATACGCATAAAGCGTCGAATGGTGTTGACTTATCGCACTTATTCCTGTCATGTTCTTGCGATTGGACTGTAAAATTATGGAGCTCAAAGGTAAACAGTCGAAGCAAGGAATCATTTCTCATAAATCCATATTCTTCGCAAATTATGGAGGTAGTATTTTAGGAACCAAAATATTTATGCTCTTTCGAAAAACATGGTGATTATGTTATGGATGTCGCTTGGTCGCCTGTAAATCCATCTGTTTTTACTTCTGCAGATGCCAGTGGAAATGTATGCTTTACAATTAAATGAGATTTATATTATTCAAGACGTCAGCTCCAGTTTAATCGTTTCTTTTTGAAATAGATCATAAATAATTACAAATTAAGCTTTAGCTGTTTCTGTGGAACCTTAATGAGGATATCGAGGCTCCTATCACTAAGTTGCAAGTCGAAGGTGGTGTCGGAGTGCGGAAAATGATGTGGATGCAGAATGGTCTCTATTTATTTACCTGAAATTTGGTTTCTTTAATCTCGAAATTCTCAGAAGTTTAATTATATTTCTTTTGTTTTTCTTGATGTGATTAGTTTATTTTTAAGTCACGGTTGTGGTGATATAATTGCAAAAAAGTACGGCCAATCGTCTTTTTGTCTAATCACAACCAACAACAAATCATTTTTCTTCACTCACTGTATATCATACAGTGAATTAAAAAATGATACATAAAATATACTCAGAAGTGTTTTATCATACTATTGGTCATCATCGAAAAATCAAGCCACTTTTTCGTTTATTTGCACCATTTAATTACAATTTCTTTAAAATCGGACGACAAATATACATCCGTTTTCAGGGCATCAACTGGCAGTTGGCGATGAACGAGGTAACTTGTGGCTATACGATGTTCATGAAAGTATTGCTAACTGCAGGCCAAGTGAATGGACAAGTTTAGCAAGGTCAGTTGCACTATATTCGGAATTCTCATAATCAGAAATTTTTTAGCTATGTATATCCTACAAGAACCATTGTCTGGTTTCCTGCGACATTTTCCCTTGAATGCATATATTTCTAGTTTAAATTTTCAGAACATTACGTGATATGAAGCAAGCGAATGAGGAAGCTGAAGAATTGTTCGAGGTTATGAATAAAATTGGCTCAAGTGCAGTCCCTACTATTACTTCCGTAGCAACGGGAGTATCTGTGAGATAAGGTATATAGCCAATCGCATTGATTCGCTAACGGTTCCTTTTTTCGAATTTCTAGATTCGATATATCGTCCCGTCTCACTTTTGCTGTGGTTAATGGTCAATTTTTGAGATCTGGTCATTTTTTCATTGAACTTGAAAAATCCGACTTATTTGAGCGTGCCGAACATCGTCCAGTTCATTTTCCTTATTTTAATTCTGACCAACCGTGACAAAGTCTTATCAAATTATTTTACAATGGAAAGAACCAAAATCGTAAAAAATCCCAATTTTTTCTTTCATTAAGCGCTCATGATCTGCAGTTTCCTCTAACCCGTGCTGGTGTGACTAATATTTTTTATTATTTAACATTATGTTAATGGTTATTCATACGATTTTTTTTCGTTTTTGTTTTATGTAGTCTGCGTTTTGCTTTCTAGTAAATTTGCAATTGCGTGCAACTTTGTTCAAGATTTCATTTAAAAAATAATAGGAACTGCAAAAGAAATTATATATATATATATATATACAAAAATTTTGCTCAATTATAAACTCTTAAAGATGGCAAATGAGAATCACAATGATAATTGGCAATTTAATTTACCCAATTAATTATTTCAAAACGTTTTTTAAGTATTCTTTGCATTTATGTATAAATGGAACATACCAGTCGAGAGGAATTTGATATTTTGCATTTAAATTGATAAAGAGTTAATGAAATAGGTAAATAGGTAAAACAAATAGATATTTACAACTATATTTCAGAAATATATATAGTATGCGTATTCCTAATTTAATATTATTAATATGACACCAAAAACCTCTCGCTTTTTTGTCGAAAAAACTGCTGACAGATAGGGATTAAAAAAACGCTGCGACAAAAATTTTTTTGGAGTTCAGAGTTCGGCATAGTTTAATTTTGTGCTGGTACCTTAGGCAGACCAAACTCGTCAACCGCTATACCGCCTTCCATTGCCTAAAATTTATAAATTTGTGATTTCTAGAAACCAAATTTGAGAATCGTAGGCACCTGTTATAATTTGAAAATGACTAACTGTGCTTGGAGCTCCGGGTTCTTTCGACGGAACGCCTGGGGCACTTAAAGCATCATCTAGATAAGACCCTTCAGCATCCAGTTCTAATTCATCACCCAACGCTTCCAGTTCTGCTTCTAGATCAGCTTCATCAATCTAGAATAGAAGGATTTAACCACAATTTAGTAATTTAGTTCCAAATATCTCAGAAAAAAATAAACAAATTGACTAATTAATTAAAGCATAATGATCTGAAATTTACATTAAAATATTTAATTAAATGTCATAAAAGATATAAGCGAGTAGTTATTGGTCGGATTAATCTCAAGCGTTTGGATCTCTCTCATCTCCAAAAGAGGTAAAACAAAAAACTCTGGTGGTACTGGTAACCCATCTGTAATTCTATTTCTCTTACTCCCAAGGAATATTTATTTACAGTCATTGGCATGAATCTAACTCGAACAAGTGAGCATGCCACCTACAAAAATTAATAAAAATTTCGAAAAATAGCATGGAATATTTAATGAAACTTATCACAATGGTATTTCTGTTAACAAAAAAATTCAATCCGACATGCAACACCGGTAAAAATTTTTTATCAGTGCTTTGAGCATTAAATTTTCTAACAAATATTATGCATTAATATTAAATACCTTCCAGTTTTATTAAACATATATATATATATATATATATATGTATTTTGGACCATGTATAACTTACATCAGGCGTATCATACTGCCGTGACATCGCTTCTTGAATTTCATTATTCATATCAAGCATTTCCTCCATTTCATCTTGCAATGTATCGATTTTGTTGATATCTATCTTTTTATACTCCTTCTGCATACTTTTCAAACCCATTTTCATCGCATCAACCGTCGTCTAGAACTCTGATGATTTAAATTTTACGACCTACCTTTGTAAAGAAAACACAGTCATTTCACATTTGAATTTTAGCTTAAATTTAAAAAATTTTTGATGAATCCCTTTGTTAAACTGGTAAGATTTGAATATACTTGGGTATCTTTCATTCCCTGTATAGCCATATTAGTTTGTTCTATATTAAAAGACTGCTGAGAGAGTTGATCTCGTTGATTTTCATACATCCGTTTTTGTTTTAAAATTCTGTAATACCGAGATATAAAAAAAATTCCTATATCATATTAACTTTACTATTTAAATTTATACAAATCAAAAATGTTAATTTAAATATATTTCAATATTATATGAAAATTATAACCACAAATATAGAATTCCAAAAAACTTAAGTGAGTTAAATAATAATCGATTTAGCTTCGGAAAATTCGTAATGAATATTTCACGAGATCCAAATCAGTTGGGCACTTCCATAGAGAATAATAATAATAAATTTTAATAATATTCACACAAATGTATTTGGACTTTGCAGAAAACTTACAAGATTTTGCAGAAAAACGAGCCGACATATCAACGAATAATTTGCATAAAATATATAAAAAATAAAAATTATGATAAATGAAAAATAATACCTTAAAAGTTTTTGTTTAATTTGATTTTTTCCTGGTCCTTCACGCATTTTTTTCATTTGATTCTTAAGTGTTACGAGTTCAGCATCGAGTTTCGATATTTTAACATCAATACTTTCAATGCGTGAATCGATACTCGCCGCCGTGTCTGTTAAATTCGGCGCCACTTGTTTTTTAGTCGAACTACCAAATATACGATGCATAACCTTAAATATATTTTACGAAAAAATTTTTTTAAATAAATTTATCAAAAAAACGCCATCAACTTTATAGATTTAGTAAAGAAAAATTCTCACCATTCGTCGATGAATATATTCAAAATATTCAAACTGTTCGAGAAGGTATAAATTAAAGATAAATGCAACAAAAGCAGACTGATGATGATTAAACTTTGCTCTCGATTATCAATTCAAACTGTTAGCAATTCTTAATTAAAACAAAAATGGCGCCTTCCGAAATATTATAGCGATGATTTTAGACACCCACCTGTTTTTCTATCTCGAAATGATCGACGAATCTCACCCTACTAGTGGTTTACCCGACCGCCCTATCAGAAAAGGTATGTATCATTTTGAAATATTTCAAACCGCTTTACCACAAAAAATCCGCAGCTGCAAATTATCAAAACACATTTCAGTCTCGTATAATGTAATGAAAAAATTTTTTGGTATTATTTTTATCGGTGGATCGTAATGAAAAACAAGAAAGTTTGAAGTAAAAAGAAAAGTAATAAATAGAAACAATATTTACTATTTTAAAAAATAAAGAATAATAAAGCGACAGATAAGACTAAAAAAGTGATAATCTCATTATGCAATATTTTACAAAAATTTATTATGAAAAATTCTATGCAACAATTCTCGCTTGAAAATATTAAACATTTGACATGCACAGGCAATCGGTCGATTTTATGTTATTTGCAATTTAATAAATATACTTTTGGACTAAATCGATCTCTTCGCAAACTGTACATACAGTACATACAGTAGGATATTAAAAGTATATAGATAATTCTATTTCAACCATTTTATATTTCCCTAAAAATTAGTATTTCAATGTAAAAAATGTTAAAATTCACGCGAAAAAGAAATGAAACAATAAAAGAAATCAAAAAATGCAAAAATAATATTAAACTAATAAAAATTTTTAATAAAAAATTAAAGCCTAAAATAAAAGCTAAAAGGAGAAAGAATACTTCAGACAGATTCGAGATCAACATGACGAACTTCCGGATACTTTTTTATTAATTCACTTTCAATTCGATCAACTTCATCACCAATTTTCCTAATAATTTTTTCACCATGTTCAAGCATAAATTCACGAAAATCCTCCTCACTATTTATCGACCTTGCCTGCTGAATAGCATTCGGCATATTGCAACATTCACAAATATATTTATTTGTTATCGCTCTACCGTCAAAATCTACTTCGGCCTTAAATCGGGACTGTCCAACACCAACGGCAGTTGCTTTAACATCATGAATTGCTTTTACAGCTGGATCATTACCAAGCGAAATAACAATAGAATCGATAATATTTGATGGAAGTGACTGACCAACAAGATGCGCTGCATTTGTACGGATAATAAATGTCGAAACCATACCAAGTACAATACCTATTAAAATGGAACCAATTGAATCTGGAACTGTCGAATTTAATATTGAACTAAGAGAAATTGACGTTAAAGCAATAAGAACACCGCATACAGCAGCACTATCTTCGAGTAATACGACGTTTAAAGTCGGGTCAGAACTTATCCTTAAGTAATCAAAAAATGATAATTTAGCACTTTTAGCTTTAAGGCGAACTTCGCGAAAAGCAGTTAATGCAGATGAACCCTGAAATATAAACGATACAGTAAGTGCTAAATATGCATAGATTAAAGGTTCTAATTGTGTTGGATGCAATAAACCACTTATTCCATGATAAATTGATAAACCACAACCAAATGATAAAATTCCACAACCGCTTATTAATGAGGAAACATATCGCATATTTCCATAGCCATATGGATGACTTTTATCTGGAGTTCTTTTGGATACACGTATGCCTGTTAATAGAATTAACTGATTTAATGTATCCATAGTGCTGTGAATTGCTTCAGCGAATAAACTTTTTGAACCAGTTAAATATGCAGCAACATACTTGCTTACTGTATCGCAACAATTTAACGTAAATGCTATGGCAACAACTCGATTTGCACCTAAACTTCTTTTTCTTCCACTGTCACTGGCATCTCCTTCTCTTTCTTCTAGTATTTCTTGTTCTTTTAATTTTTTAAAAATTTTGTAATGTTCTAAATGCATTTGCAGTCGTTGGGCTTCTGATAAACGATGCCTTATGCCAATAATAATTCTTCGCTTTTCTCGCATTTCTTTTTCATTACCATGAATTTTCATAGCTAATTTATAAACATCACTTAAAGAATACGAAATTTCTGGTAAATTATTTCCTCTCTTATAAACTAGCTTCCCTGATAAATCTTTCAGTTGCTCTTTTGTTAGACAATAATCAAGAATCGCGCGTTCTTCGCTTATTTCATTGTCGGAAATTTCACGCAAAGCACGCCGCGGAAATCGAAAAAGACGATCTTTCGAAAAATCATTCACTTCACGAAAATTTAATCGAAGCAAAAATCGTAATTTAATGATCGATTTCCTTGTCAACAACATCGCATTTTACCTGAAAATGATTCATTTGATACGACAAAAGTTCAAAATTTTTCCGTAAAAAAATCTGTAAAGACGAAAAGATCTTCGGTAAATTGCCAAATATTTTTTTGCTTCCAACAATATTGCGAATTTTTTAGCCAGCTGACGCCTTCCGTCATTCCACTTATTTACTATTCCTTTAAGACCTTCCTGCAAGGTAGTCCGCCTCCCCTGTATATGGAGAGTGCTCTCGTTGGTCATCGAATTTCATAGCCTAACAGCTTAAAAGATATAAGTCGAATCTCTGCCAAACCTTAATTGAAGCGACAAATGATAGACTCAAATACTAATCCTTCCATCAAATATTTCACTTAACCGACAAAAAATTTTTAATTTAAAAAGTTATAAAAACAACAGAAAATGAAAACAACTGAATAACCGTCGCGTGAAAATTTTCAATTTATGGTTATTCTAAAATTTAAATTAGAATTATAAATTTGACAAATTTAAAATATTTTATAAAAAAAGGAAGAAAAACTTACCCAACGAAAAACACACGTAACAAATCATCGCAAAGAATAAATGAACCTCAGCAGACCATAAAAAAAATATGAAATCTGGCACCATGCCAGAACTCAAAAAAATAAACTTTTCGTTGTAGGACATAAAATAAGAATGGTTCGCAAGCGTGTCGCGTAAGCATCTCTTACCACAGCCGCGCTAATCGTTTCATTAAATAAGCGACAGTTTTTCGACGATTTGTTCAAGTTTATTGCTAATTTTTTTTTTATTAGTGTAGTAGGTAATTATTAAATTCATTCAAAAATTCGATAATTTTGCATTTCAAATTTTATTTTTTAAAAATTTCGGAAATTATTTAATTTCGTGAAGCTTTTATTTTTGATTATTTTCATTAATTTAATTCTTTTTACTTAATTTTTCGAAATGTTTCCTTAAAACTTTTTAAAAATTTAAAAAATTTTAAGTGATTTTCTAGATTTTTTCCTAAAAAAATATTTAAATTTATTTGAAATTTTCTTCTTTTAAACGATTCTGTTTCTAAGCTGATTTTCGTACACATCACATCATTCTGTATCTTCTTTTTCTTCCGACAAGTCACTCCATTACTTTAATTGGTCCCACTGCTTTCTAGAGGAATATTTTTCAAGCCTATCAGTCCGTGACCGTGTTGCGACTGCGATTTCTTCCAAAATTTCTTTTTATGAAGTTTGCTCGCCTAATTTGTACATCAAAACATTTTTTGGTGCTGTCAAGTTAATTTTTGATGCTTTCAAATTTATTTCTGTTATCCATTCCATTATTTATTCTTTTATTCATTGTACTATTGCTCAGCTATTTTATGACAATTTGGCATAATCTTAATTTGAATGTAAATTGGGAATTCGTTGTTAATAAACATCAAAAATGAAAAGTTAAAAAGTTTCCTCAACTTTTTGAAATTATGACTTTAAGACCTTTTATATTGCATCTTTCACTTATTTTCGTTAAAAATTTCGCACTGCCAAGGATTAATAATTATTTTTTTAAGTAA
The DNA here is from genome assembly GCA_900625125.1 of Dracunculus medinensis. Classification (NCBI taxonomy): domain Eukaryota; kingdom Metazoa; phylum Nematoda; class Chromadorea; order Rhabditida; family Dracunculidae; genus Dracunculus; species Dracunculus medinensis. The sequence continues at coordinate 1,951,840 of UYYG01001150.1, read as the reverse complement.
AATTTATGGTAGAGCAAGTTTTCCCTGGATTTTTTTTCGTCGAGAGATTATATGAATCTCTTTGAAATTTTTATGAAATAATATAAATGTAATTATTTAATTGTTTAATCGATTGCTGTCATTCATTCATCACCATTATTAGTTTCTTAATATGGCTTTTTAATTTAAGCTTTATACATCAAAAAAATATACACAGCTTCTAAGATTTCTTAATTTTTGTGTCAGATGAAATGTTTGGTGAATAGTTAATAATTTTTGCGCTGCTATTGCTGATAGAGATAAAAATTAGGCAATGAGCCAAATGGAGTGTTTTTTTTATTTTTTTTCATCGTTTCAAAAAATTAGTGATTTCCAAAAGTTAAGAATTTAAATTTGATTGAAAACTGATATATTTTGAAAGTCGCAGCAAAGAGTGCTTTATTAGCCAAATAATTGCTGAGGTTAAAGGAAAGAAGATGCAGGATAAATTAGATATTAGATAAATTTTGTTTGGAATTTTACGAGGATCGGGAACTTACTTCGAAGCATATTTTCTCTCTTCTCGTATTTAAACATATTGTTAAAGACCTGACTTTGTAGAACGACCAAAATTGTCTTCAAACGTCTTGTCATTGTCAACTTATTATATCCTCGTTCTCTCTTGTTTCAATGGTTCCTTCGAACCATTATATATTGTTTTGATAGTGACGAAATCCATGTAATTCTCTCTTAATATCTTAAAATTTCTTTCCTTCGATGCTTTAAGTCTTGTATATTCAACCATTTATAGCCTTGAAGACTTACATCTGCGGCTGTAGTGCATTGCGATATCTCATAAAGCATCAAACCAATAAAGCTGAGTTTTAAAAGATTAAAGCTTAAGGGAGAAGTGATGGCATTAACAGTTTAGAAGAGCACACTGGCGCTATGGAGATGTTAAAAAGATATTTGGACATTTGGGATTGTTTTTCTCAAAAGATATTAAAGGACAGAGTTTCGGCGAGTTCGTAGTCAGTGAAACATTTTTTTAAAAGATATTGGCGGCTTTTAGCAAGAAACATAATGAGATTTTGGTAACATTACTAGATCAACGATAGCGAATTCAGCAAATTATAACTGAACTAAAATGTTCCAAAAAAATTTAAGGAAGTACATTACTATATGGTTTTAAAAAAAGTGACGTGGTTTAATGGTGCCTTGAAGGATCATAGAAGCTCGGAAGGGTATATCTGTTTCTAAGAAATTTCTATATCAAAGAAATATAAAAGATTGTAAGAGATTAATGTTAGTAAATACATGGTAATATTAAAAATGGGATACGGTGAAAGAGTGCAACTAGGTTTGATGGAGTATTAATGGAACATAGCGAGACTTTGAGAGGTTAATAAGATGTAACAAATTTCGGTGACAAGAGCTTAAGGGATTGTGTGGGCTTTAAGAGGATATTATTTGGCTAGGATAAAATAAAGGGATTTAAGAAATTGGATACGCTATAACGGGGTAGAATTTTGACAAAATTTGGCTGATTTAGAAAGAAAATATGAGGTTTTTTGCTAGAGTTATGCATATACACTTATAATTAGACATATACATATGATTTTTGAAAGTATCTGTGAGTCAACTACGTTAAAAATTTTTACTTCTTTACTCTTTCAAAATGTTCGCAAGATTCGCAAACAATCGTTTGATTTATGTTGAAAGAAATACTATGATTGAACGAAATTATTTTTCAGTGTTCTTTTAAAATGCATGTTAATTTTTTGGTTGAGTAAAAAGTAGTTTTGAAATGGAAAATTTTGGTGCTTAACTTTGCCACATATTTTGCTTTTTCACTATAAATATTGCCTTGAAGCTGAAATTTTAATGCACGTAAATTTGTTGATTTTGCTTTTGCTGTTTATTCTTATGGTTTTATACATTATACGCTATCGAACTAGGTTAGAGCGTGTTATTCGTCTCCCACCACAGGAATTAACACATATTTCGTTACTTGCTGGATCCTGTGATGGATGGCATCAACAATGAGAAGGAGCAGTCAAGGCTTGGGCTGATGCCGTCAGAAAGATTATGAACGTATAGGTGGATCAGCGATATATGGACTTAGATGATAGAAAAAGGAATGCATTCTATATTGTCAAAAATGACATCGAACAGTCCGGAAAAGTCTTGTAGTCAGTGGAAGAGTAAGCATAACCAGTAATGGTCTAATGGTCTGAGCTGTTAAGAAAACATTAATATTCTGCCTTAATATTTATTTCTTTCTGCATTATTATTGTGAAGGGATATGAATATCAGATAGTATTGCTGAGTGATATATTGCTTCTACCCTGAGTTCAAGCATTGTTCAATTCTTGACTAAAGATATTTTTATCCGAGTGGTGCTCGAAAATAGCTTGTATTTCTGTTTCTGTCTTGAAATATCTCTTTTTGTCTCTCATGATTTACCCTTTAGTAGCCAGAAATGGCGAGTGATGTTAGAATCAGATTATTGAAAATAAAATTTTGTTTATATGCTTATTTCATTACGCAGTGTATTTAAATGTTTTTAAAGTTCCTGTTGGCATATGATTTCAAGAAATTTATAAGTATATATTAAGTATATATTATATTAAGCGATAAATTTATGAAATGTTTTTGAAGGCATTTGGATGCAGGATTCAGAATCACCACCTCAGATCGTTGAGTTACAAATGACCAATGCATCTGAAGATTCGCAATCAAATGACTTAGAAATGGCGGCAAGACGAAAAGAATTAGAAAATGGCTTGAAGAATTTTGAGGGAAGTGATGGCGGTGGAGGGAGCAGTGATGGTTTTAATGCTCTTTTAGCTACTGTAGAAATTCCAAAGGTAAAATTTTTTTGCAATAAATTTTTGTCATCCAAGAATTTATGTTTGCAATTTCAACGGTATCTCGAAAAAGTCCCTTTCTTAAAAATAGTCTTGTGTTAATTGAGGACAGTTGAGGATATTTTATTTCTGTCTTTTCTTTTCTTTCTTTAATTATTTTTGATTATTTTCCGAATTTTTTTTACAGGATTTAAAAAATCGTGTAAAATTATATGTGCTGTGTGATCAGAATCAATGGGAAGATCGAGGTACAGGCCACGTTGCATGCATATTATCACCTGGGCAAAATAATGCTACTTTTATCGTAGTTCGTCTTGAACAGAGTGGTATTATTTTTCCATTTTTTTGATTTCATGAAGTGAAAGTATTCTCATAACTTTTAAATGTTTTTAGAAAAGAACGTATTAGAATCGCGAATATTAGTTGATACGATTTATCAAAAGCAACAAGTATGTTTTTTTTAGACTCCTTGATTTTTATATGTCTACTTTTTTGCTTTTTTTGTTTTATCTTAACTTATTCCCTAATAAATTAGCTCCAGTTTTTATGTCTTTTTATTATGTGCATTTACAATGAACTATTTTAAAGGTTATTTTTCATGGAATAAAGAATATTTTTAAGAGTATTTTCAGCTGTCTTCTCTTGGTCTTTCCTACTTTATTCTTAATCTTTTCTAAACATGCTTTATTTTTTTGTTTTCTCATTTTAGTCAATTCTATATATCCAAATGTTTTGTCGGTCACTTAAGTTGTATTTATCAATTTCATGGTAATATAAAAAATTTTAAAAAAATTTTCTGTAGCGTTTACTTGTAAAACAAAGTGCATTCAACAAGTTCGGGGCTTTGAAACTATTTATGTTAGGAAATACTGAAATATAAATTTTGTTTTTTGCATTAGTAAATGGTGAATTCGTATTCGTTATTTCAAACTGTGATTTAAAATGGTGATTTGTTGTACGTTTCAGCACTTTTCAGAAAAACACTGAGAGTAAGGAATTAGTGCAAGGAAGGAACGGTAAAGACAAGGTAATGAGAGAGAGGAAAATATAAAGATTTTTTATTTATCTATTTATAAAAAGATTGTGTAGAGTAATAACCCATATTGTGTTAATATTTCTTTTAAGCTTATTAATTTATTTCATATTGATTTTGGTTAAATAACATTGTAAATACAAATTATTGTATCCTTAATTTTTTATTAATTTTCATGAACTTCTCTTTAAATTTTTCATTTTAAATAGTTATAATGTCTGTTCCTTTACTACACCTATATATATATATATATATTTGATAATGGGTAATTACATTTATAATTTACAATTTATAACATTTCGTCGTATATTTTGTAGTTTTTACGTATCAATGAAATATTTATCACTTATCATCTTTAAAATATTTGCATTCTCAAATTTTCAATAAAAATTCAAGGTTAAAAGTAACATAATTTTTTTTCGCACATTCATTTTATTTGTTAATTTGTCTAGTTGCTTTATCCGCTGATTTTTTAACTGATTTCTTTTTAGTGTTATTCGGGTGGATCCCTTATCTCTTTATATGGTATTTTTGGTGCATGTATTTTTAAGTTATCTTTCTGCTCCATTATTAAACTTCAGTGGATGTGAACTGTATGGAATGAAAATCGCATATTTATTCCATTCAGTTTGGCATAAGTCACCATTTATTAGATACTTATTAATATTTTTTTTTGCCAAAAGTAAAGCAAAATGCTTAAGATACCCCTTATTTCTATGGCTTTTCAAGCACTTTTTTGGTGTCTTTTGATATCATTTTTTGTTTTTGAATGTAATTTTTTTTTGCTTTGTTGCATGTACCAGGAAAAAATCATTAAGTACTAAAAAAGTACTAAAAAAATTTATCGTAAATTATCTAGTAATCCTGTTTGGTTTTTTATGTATATTTTGTTATTGAATTTAACGTTTTTGTTGGACTCTGGTTTGTACATATATTTGAATTTTTTATCATTTATTATTAATAGCTTAATTACCCAAGTTTGAGGGTTAAAAATTTGCCCGCTCGGCGTCTTACAACTTATTATATTGCTTGTTCAAAATAAGGTTGCGTGGCAGACGACATCACCATTACTCCCGCTGTTTTTCCTTATTTTTAATAATATATCATTCAACTCCATATGTAAAAATATTTTACTGTTTATATTTTAGTGTTTTATGCAATTTAATCCTCAGTGTTATAGTGTATATTAATTAAAGACAAATTGCGACAACGATTATGTCAGTTTTGCATGCTTTAGGTTGTGCTGTTATTTTTTCCTCATTTTGCTTATTTTATTTTTTATTATTTTTTAATCATATTTTATGTTTCAGTTTTTACTGAAAGGATCAAAAATATTTTTTAATGAGTTTTTTAGTTTTATTTTTTCTTTGTGGGAAGGTTGGTTCTGATATTTATTTGGAAAATGTGTGCTGAAAATTTTCCAGATTTTACAATTTTTCGGATTCACTGTATTTCAGAATTTAATTTTTTGAAATTCAGGATACATTAATTGTTTGGTCAGAATCGGACACTTGTGATTTAGCAATTTCATTTCAAGATAGGAATGGCTGTGAGGAAATATGGGAAAAAATTTGTCAAGTGCAAGGACGTGATCCTGATCAGCATCCGGTTTCTATCTTATAAAATGGCTCATCAAACATTTTTTGTTTTATAAATTAAATTAAAAATTAAATTAAATTTGATTATAGGATTACACGGGAACATATGAGGAAACAGATGAAAATAATGCAACAGACACATTTAATCAAGCTTATGGTGAGCGAGTAAGTTTTTATTAGATGTTAAAATTTTATTAGGTGTTAAAATTTTAAAAATGGTAGTTCTAAAATCCTTATTTCGCTTATTTGATTTTATATTTTTATTTGCTGTTATTTAATTTTCTTTTTTTGTTAAAAATTTTCTTTAGGTTTTTCTTTTCTTCTTCATTATTTTCTAAAGCATTTTAGCGTGTTTTATATTGAAACATGCTTTAATACTTATATAGTGGAGAAAAGTAGTTTTAGATTAATTTTAGACTGCGGCAACTACCACAATAACCTTACCACCATGTGATTTATCGCACTTGAAGGAATTGGAAAGTATTTTAACTGGTAGTTTACCTACTGCTCCCATTCGGGAAAAATTGGCAACCGACCTCGAAAATCAAGGGTTTGTTTTATTAAATTCTTTAAGTTCGCACTGTTTGTATTATAAAATTTCTTGTCTGAATTTTTCATTAAATTTTCATCAAAATATAAATAGACCATATTTCAGATATATACCAAAGCTTTGTGAGCTTTTTCATATCTGTGAAGATCTTGGAAACAGCGATGGTTTGAAATCATTATTTTCTATTGCAAGAAGTCTTTTCATGCTTAATCGAAATTCACTAATTGAAATAATTCTTAGTGAAGAATATTTTAGGTTACTACTTTTTATATTTTATATTTTACTACATAAATTTTTAAGTCATCCTGATTTACTTGATCTATTGAGTTATTATAAGAAGAATTTGAGCTAAAGTGAAGGCAGGAGAAAACTTATATCTTCGGTTCCTTGTTTTTCTGCTTCTTTGGTTAGTCAGATTTCTTTCAATTTTCGGCAATCGCACTATCAAACTTAAAAATTGTAATAATAATTGTCTTTGATATCTTAATTGTAATTTTGCACTTGCAAATTTAATTATGAAAATACATTATAGGGATATTGTTGGAATGCTGGAATATGATCCTTTTCGAAATGGTTTTCGTAAACACCGTGAATTTCTTTTTGAAAAGGCAAGATTTCGTGAAGTATTACCAATTCATAGTGATGAATTAAAGAAGAAAATTCATCAGACATATCGAGTACAATATATTCAGGTATTATTTTAATTAACCACCCGTTATTCATTTAAAGAATCATAGTAAATTTCACTGAGATCATTTATATCTGGATTTATCACTTTCAGTAAAAGCAAAGTTTTCGGATTTGTCGATTTTTAGGATATTTGTTTACCAGTTCCATCATTATTTGAAGAAAATCTTCTATCTGTGCTTACTAGTTATGTTTTCTTTCATCGAGTTGAAATTGTACATATGCTTTTGGTATGTCGAATTCCAGTTATTTAATCGTACTTAAATTTTTCATTCCATGCTTTATATAAACCAGAATAATCAAAAATATTCATTGGAAAATTTCGAAACAATTACTGTACTATACTGTGATGCAAGTAATATAACTTCATGTTTTTCTTTATCAGGAAGATAAGCCAGTGATGAAAGAGCTCTTTGATCAGTTAAAGGATAGTAGCATCAGTGTTCAACGAAGAAAAGATTTAACAGTATTCTTAAAAGAATTTTTAACCTTTTCTGCATCTTTGCAACCAAATGGTCCTCGTGGGCGTGAAGCATTTTATAAGGTTAATTGCTTTAATGTTTTGTTTTTTGTTCATATTCTTTGTTATCATCTTATTCTTCGTTTTTTCTTGGTTATAAAGATTTTATTCTGCATTCATTTTTTTAATCGTTGAAATAGTTATAGAATTATGTTATAGAATTTGATGCAGTATGATGTATTGGCAACAATAGAACCTGGAATTACGTCGAAGAGTTCATACATTCGAGCAACAACAGTTGATATGTTTGCTATGATAATTGAATTCAATCCACAAGCAGTTCGAGAGTATATTTTGGCCGAAGGAAAAAATCTCAGTGAAGCAAAAAATGTGGTCTTTGAATAATTTTACTTAAGTTATTATGGAGATCCAAAAATCATCGAAAATTTTTGTGATTTTCAGAATCAATTATTAATGAATAAGTTGATCGAACTTATGTTGCGTGATCGTGACCCTGAACTGAATTCGGCATTTGCTATGGCTCAGATTATGCGTACACTCCTTGACCCCGATACTATGATAACAGTACCGAATTCCAAGTCTGAGCGCCACGAGTTTCTTACGTTTTTTTATCGACGATCAATGGATACGTTATGTCAGGAAATATGTTTTAATACTGAAGATAGAAATCCGAAGAAGGGTAAGAATTATTCCATAATAGCTTTTATTTTACTTTTGTTTTAGGGATATTCCCTGTTTATCTCGTAATTGTATATTTCAAACCAAATATTTTCTCGATTTTTTACATTCATGCAATACTTATAGTATCACCGCCCATGGTATGTTTTTTTTTTTTTTTTTAAGATGATTATTATCTGGCCAACAAGCAGACATTAGTTATCGATTTGCTTTGTTTTTGTTTTGAACATCATGCTGTCCATATGCGTAATTATTGTATCAACAACAAATTGCTTAATAAAATACTAATTCTGCTGCGCAGCAAGCATCATTTTCTATCACTCAGTAAGTACTTTTTCATGGTGTTGTCAATTCTTTTGTCACTGATTTGTAATTTTTTGTGGAATGGGGAAAACTGTGGATTGGGACTTTCTAATTTAACTTTTTATCCATTGTTTTTGTTTGTGAAAATAGTTGCTTTAAGCTGCATTGCGGTTGTTTCGGCGAGTTGTTCAACTTAAGGATGAATTCTATTTCCGTTATATTGTGCGTGACGATGTCATGAGTTCAGTTATTACTTGTTTCATTGAAAATGGGAATCGTTATAATTTACTGAATTCAGCAATTATCGAACTGTTTGAATACATAAGAGTGGTATGTTCTTATTTCTTAATATCCATAACTTCGGCTGATATATTTAGAAACTTAAATTCAATGAGGCTTAAATTTTCGTTTGTTATAGGAAGGCCTAAAACTTTTAATTATTTATATTGGCGAGAAATATCTCAATGATTTTGAAGAAGTGACATATGTGAAAACGTTCACTGCACTGAGAACAAAATATGAACAGGTACTTTTGCAGACGATTTAGAATTTATGAAAATTGCTGATTTCAATAATGGTTAAATTTTAGTTAAAAGATGGTGAAAGTCGAAAACTCGAAGAATCACCTCCTTCATCAGCAGATTCGAATTTATCAGTTCAGTGGAAAAAAGAGCGTCAGGCAGATGCTGATGAACAATGGTTCAATGATGATGAAAATGAGGTAAACATTTTAATTTTTGGCCATCTTTTATGTGTGCTTTAAAATTCAAATTAAATCGTTGATTATCGAATAAGAAAGAAATTCAGCGTAATATATTTAGCATCGAATGTTTTGTGAGAGACTATGTAGATATGTGAACAGTTATATAATCACCATATTTTCAGTTGCTGAAAATTGGCATAATTCTTGATTTGCTCTCTATTTTATTTTCTTTCGTATTATTTTAGAATTCTGTCGCGTCAGGTCCCGATGATTGGGAGAATGTTCGACAGTCAAGAGAAAATGCTGCGAATGGATCTGCTAGAACATCTTTGTTAGGTTCTGATTTAGCATCGGATTTGCTTCATACTTCAGTTAATACCGTGCCAGCTTCGACCTTCTCTTCTATTCATGGAAAAGCAGAATCAATTAGTCGAAAATTAAGTGCTGAACCAAATTTCCCAAGCGTTGTTAAGCGTAAAGGTTTATCATTTTTTCTTTTTTAACTGAGAAAATGCGCATAATATTATTCAGATATGCTAAGTCGTTAATTCATTTCGAGATTCATAATTGTGGTTTTTAATAGACTTTTTAATAATTTTTTCTGGAATTTTGCAGAAGAGTTGGTTTCAGCTGGAAATGAGGATTCAGATCGTATTTTTTCTTCTGTTGGCTGTAATTTAAAAGGACGTGTTTCTTCTCGTATAACTATCAAGGTTTTATATTATTTCAATTTGTCCTTTTTTAATTAGGTTCATTAATTGTATTAATGTTGTTAATAAAAGTAAAATCAGTAGATATAATTTCTTAGAACTTTTTGAATATGATTGACAGATGAACGAGAGGCGATTCGTAACCGACTCGGCTATTGGCAATATTTCTCCCCCTGGCGATCCATCTGTTTCATCTACTGAGGTAGTTGTGGCGTCTTCTAGCTCGGGATCGGACTTGGCCTCTTCGAAAGGAGAAGTTCAAGTCGTTGTAAAAAAGGTGAGGTGATAGGTTGTAATCACTTTCTTGATTTTCATTTGATTTCCACGATTGCTTAACACAAAATATTCAGGCATTAGTAGATTATGACGAAAGTGATAGTGATGAGGAAGAATCGGATTCTCCAAGTAATTCCTTGGGCAAATTAGATTCTTTACCGTCAAGCTCAGCTGATTATCCTGTGTCAGCATCGAGTTCAGTGAACTGTTTAAAGTCAACATCAGATAACAAATCGTCAGATCACGACAATGTGAGTAGTACTTCCGGTGATAGCGAAATGTTGGAAAGCCAAGAAATGTTGAATGATAATTTTACTCAGGTCTGTTTTAATTTTTAGTTTATCTAAAAGTCTTGTTTTTGAAACAGATTTTTTACCTATCATTTACTTTAGCTGTTTGATAATGCTGACAATATGGAGATTTCAAATAAGAGTCGAAAGAGGGTGAGGAATACTGATGAAAACCTTGCAAATGTTTCGCGAAAGCTTAGTGTCGAAACTGAAAACGATTGTGTGAAGCGATCAAAGTAATACCATTTTTTATTCTCTAAATCTATGTTTAACTCTTTCATCTGTTGACGATGGGGATTCTTTAAAATGGAACTCTTTAAAGTTCGTTAGGAATAGCAGTTTTTTCTGGAATATTTTTTGCGCGTTCTTATATTCATCGATGATTTTTTTTTTTTCAAGGTTAGACGCAGCTGAAGAAAAAATGGAAAATTCAAGTAGTGATAATATCAATGTCGATTATATTAAGTCATAATTTGTTTTATCTTCAATGATTGTTCCAGCCTCGGCAGAACATGCTGCTTTATAAGCGATCTACCCAAGGCTTCACAAATGCAACTTAGTTTTTCGTATGAGATTAGTGTCATGATATCATGTTTAAGTTAAAATTAATAAATTCTGTGCCTTTATTTCCTTTTTCATTCCGTTTTTGCTTAAAAGTAGATAGCATTTTGATTCAGCATAAAGTTGAGGCGTTAAAAATTATTTGACGAGAATTTAGAAAATTTTTATTAATAAGAGGTTTATTTTGCAATGCTTGAAACGCTGGTCGTTTATGAAATGTGATCAAACATTGATATTTGAGTTATCAGTATTGTTTAACTACGTGTAAATTTCTTTTTTTTTCGATCTATTATTTAATGATATTTCATTATGTGGCAGCATGATATTTTCTATTGCTTTAGTCTGCAATTTTCTTTCATAACTCGAGCTTTGTTGGTTAAATATTGTACATCTAATTTCATTTAGTTCATCCAATTAGTTTATATTAAATTGATCCCATTCTTTATCCTTGAAGGTAATAGGTAGTGGAATTTTGCAAGAATTAGGCGAATTTATGAAATTTCTTTTGCTGAATGTAATATTCGATTTAAATATAAAATTTTGAAGGAATTCCACATCCTATAAAATATTCCGAGGAATTCGAATTGTTTTATGCAATTTTTATTGAAATTTTAATTGTTTTATAATGTGGGATTTAGTGACAATTTAAAATTCTTGTAGGTTCTCATTTGTAAGAAATATATATTTTATTGGACTTTTAATTTTTTTATCTTTTATTTATAGAAGTATAAAAGGATGGAAACTAGAAGTACTGTAATGGGAAGCAACATTTTTCTTGTTCTTGTTTGTAGCATCTTTTGTGAATTTTGATATTATTAATATTAAGAGTTTTCTTGTTTGTTTTTGTAACATCGTTTGTGAATTTTGATATTATTGACGTGGTTCTCAGTCCTATTTTTCTTAAAGCATTTTTAATTTTAATTTTTAAAATTTCTATATATATATTGTGGTCAAATATTAATATCTTGCTTTTTAATTAATATGTAGGCTTTTGATCGATGACTGACACTCAATAAGCAAATCTGACTGTAATTAGTGTAATTGCATTTTTTTTTAAATTGGATGCTCATTTCTAATATTTTTATACTCATTTGTTGAAAATTTTATAGAAAATTTTATTTATGTAATTCATTTATATATATTTTCGTCAGAAGGAAAGCATGGAGGAGTAAAAGATCATCTATTAGTTTGATTAAAAATTTTCACAGATGGTGGGAATACTGGTTGACTTTGTCGAATTGGATATGAGGGAAAGCTTGAGCTCCTTGTTTTCCGTGTGAGAAAACTTCCATTTGTCTTACATTTATAGCAAACCTTTTTGTTTTTGATGAGCTGGGCAGTTTTACTTGTTTGCTTATGCGTACGTTGATTGTAAAGTTTGCGGGTTAATGGAAAAATTGGTTTGCATTTTTTTTAAAATATGTATTTCTATTACTAAAGATATAAAAAAAATTGTGGTTATTGCAAAAAAAGAAATGAAGCAAGGTCGCGTGGTAGAGAGTGGTTTGTTGCTTCAGCTGAGGTTGCAAGCATGAAGTTATTTCTCTTAACAACAGCAAATTTGTCATGGGGTACGAGTGGTATCCGGAGGTGGCCACTTATACTCATCTTTAATTAATGGTGCAAAGATGGTGATTTATAAGGTGATTTATAAGTCATCTAATGTTAAGAACGGGATAACGGGAACGGGACGTGAGCAAATGTGTTTGGTATGGTTAGCCAGGGAAAGTGACAGGAAAAGTGTGAAATGTATTTTTTTTTAATGGTACCTGCACTTGGTACAAACTTATAGCTTTATTGACGAATTTTTAATGGGCAAGTAAATACGCAATAAAGTACAATAAAGAAAAAAATGAGTGGGAAAGAACGCATAAAGTAACAAAGTGTTCTGAATTCAAAGTTGATTACTTATGCATGAGGTTTGCTGATTTTCTTTACGAAATATTCTCAAAAGGTTAATGGACAGATTTCCTAGGGTTTCATGTTTCATGTTTGAATGAGAAAATCTTCAAAATGAAAAAAATAATTTGGCTCTCCGATTGATAAGCTGAAATAAGTTTGTCAGCGGCACTAAATTAGGTGCAAATGAAGCCGTCATTAAATTAAAAATTTTGGAAAATAATTTAAAAGATTAATCGAATTGGTAAAAATAAACTCTGAAAATATCGGAAAGCGGTGCGTATTTCATGAATGATTATGGTTGCCATGCAAGCGCATATTGACCATCTTTTTCGATTTTGCAACTTCTACCTTCCTAAATTTAATTTTTTAAATATTTATGGAATATTTATTTCGTTGAGCGATTTTGAGAAGAATATTTATAGAAGCAAACAAAGAAATTAATGAATTGGAAACATTTTTTTGGCGAAAAAGTCAAAGCACAGAAAACATCAATTTTTCATCGATCAAAAAATCAAAAAATTAATAATAAAGATTTATAATTTTCAAAAATTTTTTAAAATTCAAACCTTAAAATGACTTCTATAGGCGAAGTCGTCGAAAGCTACAACGGTCTCAAATTTGCCACCTAGTTTTGATTCAGCATCTTTTTGTATCGAATCCGCTACGCTAAGCAGGTCATCGCTTTTCACTGCATTCTTCATTGCAGATTCCAAATCCTTATTACAGCATGTGAAACCTGTTTTAATAAATAGAATAGAATAAGTATTTCGAGTTGACAAGAGTTTCTTGATACGAGTAAACGTTATCACTAAAAAAATGAAATCTCCGTGGCTGCTGTGGACCAACCTGTACTTCCAAACAAATTTTGCTTTGTTGTTTAGCTTTTCGTTTCTGCTTCTCAATTTTTGTTCATTCCAAGCAAAAAAAGAAAATAGCTTTAACTGACTTAATCTGGTGATTTTGAGAATTCAGTGCTATCTTCTGTCAAACTAATCAAATTTTTTGAATTCAGCGTTTTTAACTTGAAATTCTTGTGGATTTCGCAAATTCCACCTCCATATTTGCTAACTGCACTTATCTGTTTGGGCGGTATTCTAGTAACGCGCCTGTTTTCAAATTACAGGATTTATTTTGATTTGACATATGCTTTGCCAACTCCAACTGTCATACCATCTTAGAAAATTGTCCACGAAAATAATTCAGAGAATTTTTTTGTTTTGAAATTTAGTTTTATCAAATAATTACCACTATCATTGATATAACAACTTTCTTGTTGCGCCGTTATCATCAAAAACGTCACAGTGATGCATATTCCAATCCTCAATTGCATATTTCGCAAATTTCGCACTGAAATATTAGGCAAATGACGTGGACTGCTTTAAACACTAACGTATTAGCGAATATTCTCCAATAAATGTTGTTATTTTCCCAGAAAAGGACAAATGCAAAAAGGGCTAAAATTAAGAATTTTTTTTTGTGTCGCAGAAAAAGACAAAAATACGGAAATACAAGCAATAAATCATAGAATCCTTTTCATATTTAATTATAATTTTATTGAAATGCGATGGAGAAACGATTTAACGAAGAAATAAGCACAATTATAATAAATAGGAAATTTAACCAATTTTCGCTTAAAAGACATTAATTAGATGACGAAGATTTGCAGCGAAAAAAGAAGTATTTCTCGGATTTAATATAAACGTTAAGGTTGGAGACAATTTTTCTTTGCGGCGAAATTTCTGGAAAAATCGTAATTTAAAGGTTTTATTGAACAGGATGAACGATATTCAAAAGTATACATTGTTGGATGGTACCGAGCATAAAAGTTATGGAAATTCAAATATTAATTTATACGAAATTCAAAATAAGTACTATTGCGACAAGCGCACTTTTGATACAACCGTATTTATTCTATTTGAACAGAATTCTGATTTTCTGGAGCCAATGATCTACTCGAAGGCCCTGTTTTCGAAAGTATTTTGAAAGTGAAAGGAAAAGATGTAGAGAGAGGGAAAAAACAAGCTTGTTAACGAGAGACTCGGCGAATAAGGGGAATGAGGAAGAACGTCGATATTCAACTCGGCCAGTTTTTGCAGAGATTTTTGCAACGTTCGGTCCAGCATTATGTTATTTTTATTTTGATGGCCACTACTGATTATTCTTATCAACCAGGTCACTGCTGTACGACTATATCGTAATCATATTACTGTATTTTAAGAAGTTATAGTGAATCAATCCTACAGCAAACAATGAAATCCATTTATCATCGCAAGTAAAAATCCGTCGGAGAAAAGGATCGTTATTCATATTGTAGTGAACAAAACACTTCCAAACGTCCATGATCTCCAGTGCTCATTTCATGCGGTACCCATTTGTTAAGCTTTTTTCTTCTCATTATATATGCATTCTATACATGAAACGACGTGCTCTTGCCCCAGATCTGCAACTTCTTCTGAAGATCAGCTTCCACATTCCCTTTAGAAATTCACATTGCCTATTGCCAATTTCCCGAACTTTATGAATATAAACTTGGTTTGGGAAATTTTCAGCTTTCAAGCTCTGTACTTTCGGACTTGAATTTTATGGATCCGCCCTTATATTGTCTTTGCTTAGGTCGTCATTTGCATATTGGGAAATGCCATTGTCGTTCAATGTTCAAAGTTTATACTGATAAATTTCCAGAAGTGGGAAATCACAATCTTCTATATCGAATCTGATGGACTGAATTAACCAAAAAAATTTATGCACAATTATTTTTGGATTTGGCTGAATCGCAACACGCTTCGTCAGGCAGCGGTGTCGCCTAATAGATAAGACAAACGAAAGTAGAATTGCTCAACTCGATGTTGAGGTCTTATTCCCCGGTAAGCGTATCCAAAAATCGGGTTGATACTGACGGCCCTGTATTTCTACTGCCAGGAGAATTCCTGTCATATTTATTTAATATGAAAAGCCAGTGGAGCGAGCCTAACCAGCATTAACGAGTACTCTTTAAAAAAGGACTGACGAAGAGAAAAGAAACTAGAGATCACGCCAAACATAGCAATATCTGACACGTCGATTAATGTGGTATAACAATAAAAAGGCACAACAAAAAACGCTTTTCGTAAGGCCTAATTTGATATAATTTGATATCCAGGTATAGACATATTTGTTTTTCTATACGTAATTAAGCCTCTAAGGAAAAAATTTCACACTGTCAAATGGATCAGCCAAGCCAGAAAGGCTGAAAAACTGAATGACGGTAGTTGTGCTGTTATTTCTTGTGACTCGTTCTTCTTTCTTTCTTCTTTGACTTTTCACATCGAACAATTAACCAAATTTCATAAATAAAATAGCAAATAGCGAGAAGTTTTAATGTTTCTCGAATAAGAAAAATTTATATCTTTTGTAAGCATAATTGGCACTATAATTAAATCGACGAGGTCCTATTCGATAGTCAATATTTTAATTAAGAATTATTTGGATTTCAAGTGAATTTTTGGAAAAAATTATTTAAATATGAGGCGATCGTAGAATGAAAAGCAATATACTAGCTTAGCTACAAATACGTCACAACGCTTTCTTTTATCTTTACAACATAAACGACATTATCAGTTAAGAAAAGAAACACGAATAATCGAAAAAATGCTCGATATAAATTTTAATTTGAACAGCCCGTTCATCAAGCAAAGTTTCGTTTGTAAAATCCATATTCTTAGAGAATTTCTGAAAAATTGAAACACTGAAACAACTGATTTGCCTATTTTCGCAATCACTACTTTTATATTGCACTTAATTTATGGATAAAAGGTTTCCACTTCATTAAATTTAATCAACTTAATTAGATTAATTAGATTACCTGTTTTAAAGCTAAGTTTTAAGGCGGTTTTTTTTCATCTCTACAAATATTTTAGCTCTATTTTTGTTCCACTCATCCGCCATAAAATAGAACAACATTTATTATTCTGTGATAAATTTTAGGCTAACGAAACTAAAAGAAATAATTGGCACTTGACATTTCTGGTTCGGTTAGAAGACGAGGAATTATTGAGATTATTAATTTCTATCATTCCATATCATTCTGCTACCACATTAATTCAATTTCCGGATTCTATCATTCTTTGAGAAGCGTTAAGTTTTCAGTTTAAATTTATCATACAATACCATCAGTCATTGTGAAACTGAGAAATATATCCAATGATTTTTTCGGATAATCATTGTTTTTACTTGCTATAACAAAGCGGTATAAGATTCGAAAAATCTAAAAAATCAAAAAAACAATAAAAAAACTTAAAAAAAACAAAAATTTCAAAAATTTCAAAAAATTTTTTCGTCTATAAGAAAGAAAAATTCTTTCAGAGAATTCTTATGGGATTCTGAAAACTTTGCTGGAAAATGAAGTTTTATGGACCCATGTTCGACAGCCTAAATTTGAAATAACAAATATTGGTCCGAAAAAAAAGAAGAATAGATCAGTTTGTAGAAATATTGGTTAAAATAAAAGATGTGAAAGAATATATGAATGGCTGAATTAAATGATGGACCTGAATTGAACAAAAATTTGGGTTATCTTGGTCAAAACATTTTATTTTCTTATGATTCTTTTTAATCTCATTAAATAATTTTACAACAGATTCCTTTTTTTTCTTGACAAAACCGCGAAAATTTGCTGAGCAAATCATTTTAATAGATCTTTTTTGATGAATTCTCAATATAAATGAAATATAGAATGTGAAACATTTTTATCAATAAACAGAAATTTACAATCGCAAACGATTAATGTAAATTATATAGTTCAAACAGTATGTGTTCGATTTATATCTTTTGACATGAGCAAATCTTTTGTCACCGATGAAATTGGGTTAGTACTGGTAACTTACCCGTAGTCGATCCATATTCATCTATATTACAATGAGGTTAACTTCGATGTTTCCAATCATTCCATCCATTTATAAAGCATAAATCATTCTTCTTCTAGCAACATTTCTATAGCACTCATCATTTCTAGTCTGACTGATTCCACTGACCTCTGACGTGAGTAACGAGGGTTTCTTAGGGAGAAAAATCTCAGTATTTTCTAGTGTCATCCGATTTCCATCCATCGTGATATTTACTCCTTGAAAATGCAGCAACCGAATCCATGATAATTCCTTTCCTTCTTTCTTAATTTCTTTTCATTCAAAAATTTAGCTCATTTGAAAAAAAAAATTCCTAAAAACTTCCTCACGTTTAAGGGCGAAAATGAGCAATAAATTAAATTGGATCCGTATCAGTTTCATATTTGAGGGATCTTAGTCATTTTCTTATATTTAGAGAAAGATTGCCAAACTTGGCAGAAATTTTGCTAGCAAATAATAAAGTCTATCGATTTCTGCCAATGATTTTTTTATTATTTAGATAAATAACTGAAAAGCCTGTGGATCGATGAAAGTCAAAAAATTTCCCCACTCAATTTGTTTTGAGTGGCTCTGATTTGCAAAAGCAGAAACTTTCAAATCCTGAATATCAGTAGTGATCTTCATATGATTTTTTTTCGACCTCAATAAAATCCGGAAAACCAGAAAATTAATGTTAAAAAATTGGATGATACATTTTGAACTTACAAAAAAAATGATCAGCATACGTTTTCTCCAAAGTTCCACTTATAATTTTGTAAAATTTCATGGTCATTCGTCTTAATCTTTCTTCGCTATTAAATTGTACCATTTCACACCTCTTATCCTTTTAACCAATGGAACAAGCATAATTAATAATGGTGAGAGCTGTTAGAAGAAGATTTCATGCTTTGCTAAATCCAATCATGCAGTTCATCCAATCTTTCATTCAACTATAACGCAAATATGCATTAGGATTATGTAGAAGGTAATCGAAATAAGAAAATCGCGATGATTATTCTATTACACTTTCCGCCTTATATCAACTGACTGACTAAAAATCAATGAAAATCCTGATTTAGATCGGTTTTCAACTCGGAAGAATTTAGGAAAGTCGATCATAAATGGAATTTTTTACCAATAAATTTTAGCGAGATTTTTCCATCCTGTCGTGTGTTCGAGTTTTAGAGATTTCTTTTTATTATTCTATAGCCTTTAAAATTAAATTAAAATTTTTCTATTTCGCTTTAAAAAAATTGCCATTTTTCCGAATCAAATATTGCTTCGAATTCTCTCTGATTTCGCTTCATCCAATGTAACAACGATATCGATGCGATATCGTTTATTTTTATAAAGCATTTATCGAAATTCCAGAGAAAGATGAAATTAAAATTGCTATAATTTATTTTCTTATTGTTTTAACGATTATGGTCCCAAGTATATAAAGAAACCGTTTAATTAAGCAACTTATTTCTTAGAAAAAATATTTAAAAATATTTTTAAAAAAATTTTGACAACTCGTAAATTTCTGAAATTATCATTTATTAATATTCCTTATTGTTACTATCATTGGTATTATTACTGAATAGTATTTTTAGTATTTTGGAGGGGAAGAGGGTGGAGGAGTGAGGAGAATAGCGAGGTAGATGGACATTCCGATTATCGCGCTGAGAAGCATGAGTTCGGTTATAGTTGCTGATGGGAATAACCTGTCATCAAAAAATCTGAATGGTGTTGGCGGCTGTCTGCACTTCTGTTGCCAATTGCTTCCTTAGCAAAAATTTCTAACCGCACTAATACCTGTAGAGCGAGTCTAACAGAGAATGGTGAGTGCTAACCACTTTACTTATTTTTACTCTAATTATTTTTACTATTATTATCATTAATTATTAATCATTAATTATCATAATAATTATTCATAATAATCATAATTAATCATAATAATCATAATAATTATTAATTATCATTAATAATATAATTATTTATTCATTCCTATATTATACTTGAAAATTATTACTTTATTATTAAAATATTATTATTATTATTAATTATAATAATATTATTATTAATTATTATTAAAATTATCATACTTGAAAATTCAGTGGGAATAGATGTGCAAATAAATCAGATATCTGAATTTCATTTCTAATCCTAAGAACCGAACCCATATTTCCTTGCCCTCAGTTACCATTCTCTGTTTGAAGAACATCCGATTGACTAACCAGATTTCCTGAGTTCACTTTTTACTTTCATCGTATATCATGGTATACCTTGTTTATTTCAAATTTGAACAAAAAATTCGTCTCAACGGCTAATAGAATTGTCTTCGAACGTAAGTATACTGATACCTCTTCGAAATTCGTTAAAAATTCTCTTGGAGTTTACTAGTTTTATTTGTCAAATCCTTATTTTTTTCCTTATTACTGTTCAATTTCCATAATAATCTCATAAAATTTTTAGTCATCTAATGTGATATTATAAATTGTGATTATGATAGCGGCGAAAATGTGGCGTAAAAAGGTTCAACGAAGTGTAAATGGAATAATAAACAAAGTTTAAAGCAATGTTTTAAAGGATCAGGATAAAAGATAAAAGGATATAGCGGGGTTTGAGGAGAATATTAAAGGATTATGACTGGGTTTGGGTAGGATTTGAATCGAGTGAGACTCGTTTCAGGTAGTAACTTATAGCTTAGTGGAATTATTTAACACTGAATCAACCAGGGCTTCTGCGAAACCATGTGCTGCTGCTAAAAAAAAACAAAACAAAACACTGGATCTGAAGTCTGTAGAGAACTTATGGCGAATAGTAATGAAGTTTGCATGAGGAAGTTTAAGGAGTGTTATCGATGAGTTTCAGCAAAAGGCCAAAGCCGAGAGTATTAAAAGGAGATAGGATTTTGACAATATAAAAAATTGTAATAGGTTATATAATAGGTTAAAAATTGTAATAGGATCTCCAGAACTGGGGATTTTGATAGTGAGAGGCTAAGTATAGGAGAACTTAGCAAAGCAGTAAGGTTAAGGAATTGTAGCGGAAGTTGGCAAAGCTAGAAAACTGCGATTGGCTCTGATGAAATTAAGACGGTAGAGGGGTTTTAACAGTTTTAATGTTTTGGCAAATGGCTAACGAAAGATTTATAATGGTGTTCAAGGGAAGTTCTGATAGGTGCAAACACGCTATTAAGGATCTGTTTCAATGGATATTAAGATAGTATCTCAAGAAAGAATTTTAGGGAAGTTTTTCACAAAATATGACAGATTTTTGAGGAATCATACAATCTCAATTCAAACGACCAAACTGTATTTAATTATTTCATGAAATTTATTTCTTATTTAAAGCGCTATGTTTAAATTTAAAAAACTAGGATTCTTCCATTTCAGTCAATTAATGATCGCTTGTAAATCTGTTTCTTTTTCTTTTACGATTGTTCGATGAATGCTTTCTTTTCCAGGTATTGTTTTGTTTTTTGGAATAGGGAATAGAGCTATTCCAATGTTTTTTTCCTTTCTAGAGTATTAATTGCTCATCTATTTGATATTAAATAGTATGCAGACTAAATTATTTTTAGTCATTTAGCATTTTTAGTCATTTAGCATTTAGCATATTTAGCATTTTTTTCATAAACCTACTATAACGCTAACTTTTAACTTACTTCTAACTGAAATAAGCTATTGAAATGCAATTCAATTTAGATGACTAACTAACTAACGGACATCACAAATTCTTCACATTCATTTCATCGAATAGTCGGTAGACTGAGTTTTTTAAAAATTATTTAAATCTTTAAATTTTAAATTATAACTGCTTCGCTAGGTGTTTTCTTTTAATTATTGTATTCACCGCTGTATATTAAAAGAAAAATTTTTCAATTATGCAATTTCCTATAATTTAATAATCACCAGTTTCATTTTGCCTTGCGCTTCTTCGATTCTATTTTAGATTTTTGCTAGCACATTTCATCTGATATTAGATTAATTCGGGTTTATTAATAAATTTAACGCAACTTTATAAATACACATATTAATATTGTCATTTATTGTTACCAAATGTTATCACTTTTTTATTATTAAGTACTATTATTATTTTATTATTAAGTACTGTACTATTATTATTATTATTGTCATTATTGATATTAATTTAATTATTATCACCATCATTGTTATTATCATTACTATTATTATTATTGTCGTTATTATTTATTTAGATAAAAGAGCTCAGTATGAATTTTTATTGTGCCGTGATGGTTCAAAACATTTTGGTAACAGCTGGAACAGAATATGGGGTTAGTTCCATTTAGATTTTGCTTCACATCTACAAAGTAGATTGGTTCAAAGTTATTGAAATCCTCGCCTACATCTACATCCTACAATGATTCGAAGGACTAAAAAAGTGTTCAACTCAATGTTTTCTTGATCTGTAAATAATTCACAAAAAATTTCAGTACCAAGCGATATATGACAACGGTGGTCATTTCGTAGATGTTCGTGAAGGGGAATTTGAGGGCCTTAGTAATTATGGCGGTGAATACAACAGTGATATTAAGCAAGACCAGTTTAAAAAAAATGGCAATTTTAACAACGGTATTGAAAAAGTGCTTAGGCGAGAAAACAACACTGGCAAAGTGCAGCGACCAAATTTACAACTAAACAGCCATAATGATGTAGTGCCGTTCATTTCACATCATAGTTTTGGTAAAAACTTGATCCGAACCAAAATTCCGAGTCAAAATGGCGAGAAGTTTAATCAGCTTAAAGGTTCAAAACTCTATGTTGAATATTTCATTTTAAAAAATTTTGTCCTACAATTTTCTAATAATTTTACAGTCCTTTTATTCGAAAAGTTGAATTCTAGCTTTAAAAACAAAATTTCATGAAATTATGTGCTCATGGATGGATGCAATATATTTAGCAGTCATTTTTCAGAAACTAACATTTTTTCTCTTAATAAAGAGCATCAACAACGACCTTCGAATAAGCAACTGGGTTATGAAAAGAATGAAGAAGAATTAACCACTTCAGAAGAAAAGCATGTAAGGTTAAAAAAAAGAAATTTAACTGCCATTAAAATTCATTGTTGATAGAAACCGAAATGAATAGAATTCTCTGACCAAGTAGTTTTGTTGAATAGCTAACTTAGCCTCTCCTTACAACGGAATCAAATATTTCCAAGAGTTTTCTCTTTGCTTTGCTTACCTTATCAAATTTGCTTATCAAATAAGATTGAGGTTGTTATTTTTGTTAGATGGCGAGATGAAAGTAAATTTGCATATTTTTTCAGTTGTTTAAGAGCTCAGAGACACAGTTTAGCAGAACTTCTAATCTCAAGTATGGTGATTTCCGGGAAGATTTTGATCAAAGTATTATACCGTTCTCACCAAGTATTTCACAGTGCTTCAAAAATGCTAAAGGTTAAGTTGAGCCATTAAATTAAACTGTTGAAATAGGAAAGCTAATAAGAAAATATATGTGGCGTATTGAAACTGCATTAGTTTCAACTGCACTATATTTTAAGGTTTTTGAGAATTGTTCATATCTTTCTTTTCATAAATGCGAACAAACTGTTTAGTCTCATAAAAAATTGCCTTCGGGAAAATGATACGATCGCCTAAAAAAACAAAAAAATTAAGTTGAATAGAATGAAACTCATCTCCGCGTTGAACTTAAACGTCGAAGTTTTTTAAAGTTTTTTAAGTTTGGAAACTATTAACGCTATTTTTTATCAATTATGAATAATTTGGTGAAGGCTGAATTTATTTTTTTGTCACCTCAATTCATTAACCAAATGCTTGGCACAGCCAACTGTTTGATAAAATTTAATCATAGAAATAATAATAAAAAATAAAGATTTTAATTTTATTTATTTTATTTATATTATTGTAAGGTTAAAATTAAGTCAACACAATTTACAATTGCGTTATTCAATTTTTTTCATAAACTTGTAATGAGATGATTAAATAATTCTCATTTTCGTGAACGCTTTATATTATATTTTTATTACCATAAGTTCAAAGACCGCAAAAAATTTTTGCTTGACGTCGCATGTGACCACGCCTTTTGCCTTTAGGAACAATTTGATAGTAATTGATAATTTAATTTAATTCATATGTGAATAAAATTAAATAAAGAATCTTAGGGTTTATTTGTTGTAACCATGATTTGTTTGCATTAATAGAAGAAGTATCTTTAATCATTGAATCAAAAAATTATTCGATATGTAATATGCAAATAATAGCTCATCTTCTTCAGGTATTTTCTATTTTGATATAAATTTTCATAAAATTTTCCTCATTTAAAATTTGCGAAAGCTATGATGATTTTTATAAATCCATAAAGGGAATAATCTCGCAGAAAAGAAGAATAATCAAAAAAATTTGAATTCGGCATTAATTTATGGTTATCTTCTTCATAATCACGTTAGAGCAGAAATAGCAACTATATATGAATAAGTAATAATGTATCTGATAGGTAATAAAGAGAAAATTTCTTATGGCTTGTTGAATTCTTTAAAAGAGTAAAGAAATATGCGATTCTTGGATCCAATGGAATGAAAATAAAAGTGCGCTTTTCAGCAAAAAGCACAGAAAAAGCTTGGATCACCTTTCGAAGTGATTGTAAGCCCGAGTGATTTTGCCTCGAAATCACACTTTGTTGGAAACATGTTGTGCAAGGTTTGAATAAATCGGTTTCGAATTCTTATCAGATAAACTCATGAACCAAGGTTTTTGATGATTAAGCCAAAGATATTACTGATATTACTGAATGAATGAATTGCTGAGATGATGCCAAATCGTATTCATGATCCTCACGATTTACACATATTATCAAAGTCATACTAAGAAAAAAATCAACACTGTCAAAAATCTCCGTGTGTCGCTGACGATACTTCTATTGCCGGGAGTCTTCCTGGCATATTTATCTAGTCTGACAAGCCATAGGAGCGAATCTATGAGTGCTTTTTAAAAAAATCTTTTAAAAACCTGTAGCAAGGACAAACCAGTTGTCATATTCAGCTTTTAACGTCATCCTTGTATAGAAAATTTAGAAGGAAAAATATGAAAAAAGGAATACGAACTTCTCATTTAATTTTTAATACTATTGTCTTTGATTCATTCACGATATTAGTTTAAATAAATTAGTCATTTTTGCCTTTTATTATAATTTATTAAAACAAAATCTAATTCTTTTTTCGCCGTTCACCATTTGTAATCACCGATTTTTTCCCAGTAGTACCTTTATTGCTTAAGTTGTCTCACTGTTGGCTTCTCGAACCAAATAAATTTTGCTAAGGATTCCTCTGATTATCGAAATAACGATAATGTGGTAATGCGGTTCGTTAGAACCATCTGCCCTGGCAGAAGTACAGCACTAAAATAACAATCCACTGAGCATACTTTGCACTCGGCTCACCATTACTTCATCATAGGGGGCCTCGCATTTAACCAGTTGTGCACATCTAATGGACAAAAAGAATAAATTTACTGGTTTCTGCTACAAGTGAAGAAAAATGGTTTAGGAATAAATCAATTCCAATCGCAACCAAGATATTTAACAAATTCAGGAAGACTTTTTTTTAATATGCAAATTCAACAAAAAATTTTGGAATGAAATCGAAATCTAAAATCTCAATGTCTAAATGTTTAAATTTAGAATGAAATCAATGGGCGATATATTCTTATTTATGGCACACCTGAAGAATACGATTATGAACTTAATATTGCAACTAATTTAACGACCCCAGTTCCATTTCCATATTAAATCGAAATGACAACCAATGAAATTCAATCTCTTCTTTTCCACATCCCCTCGGAATTCATAACGATTCTAAATATTTAGAATGAAATCAGTGGCGATATATTTTTATTTGTGGTACATGTGAAAAATACGATTATGAATTTAATGCTGCGACTGATTTAGCGACTTCAGTTCCATATTAAATCGTTAAAAAAAAGTTATATTTTCTCACAAATATTCATGCAATTTTATTTTTATCAGTGGCATTTATAAATTAATATATTTATGTTTGCTGAAAACCAGCCAAGCAGGGCCATATTAATAACAACAGTTAAAATAACAAATAATAAGAATTAATGGCAAAAACAAAAAAAAAAATTAACAATTTAAAGATGAAATAAAGGGGAAGTTACAAAGTGCTATTAAGCAAAAATATTTTACCGAAAAGTTTATTTTAAAGAAAAGAAAAAGAAAAAAATTTTTAAAAACTTCTTTCAATCCAGTAAAATGATTGCAAACAAATGAAATCTTACAAACATTTTTAATTTTTTGCAAAATTCATTTATTAGTTATTTATATTGAAATATTATTTTTTTTGCAAATCCTCTAGTAATTTATGATAAAAGTGAGGAAAATAATTAATTTAGAAGTCTCAAAATCATATAGAACGAATTTATTAATATGTAAATCTATTAAATTGTCTTTGAATTTGTACATCATATTATTCAATAGAATAATGATTTGTCTTGAAAACTGTAAAAATTAGAAAATTTTCTAATATTCTCATATAAATAGCCTTTTATCTATTAATAGAACGCTTGAAATCAATGGGCGATATATTCTTATATAACGTTTAATTTTTGGTTTTGTTGGCTATATAGTTGTTATGGCTGTGAGACTTTTTCGTCAAAAAGTTCGCTTATGTCGACAATAACCATTGAAATTTCGTTTTACCTACGTCAGATGGGGTGGAAAGAATAACAATTCGGAAATAAACACAGCGAAGGAATGCAGAAGATTTTGGGAAAATAAAAAGAATATCCGATGAGATAAGAATATCTGATGAAATTTTTCACAAAAAATGATAAGTTTCCGGAGATAAGGAACAAACACAGGCGATTAATATTTCTCAGGCTTCTTAAAAGAATGTTAGTGGGCTTCAAACGAAGGAAGCAACGGGCTTTCGTATCACAACATATTAGGTCACCATGGCGAACTTATCAAATAATCCTATAGCATAAAATTATTTCTGATTTTAGAAAAAGAATACTGTGCAAGTGATAAAAGGATTTTGTTAAAAGGATTTTGACTGGGCGATTTTGATTTAGACGAGCTTACGAGAAACTATAATGGTGTCTAAAAGGGTTGGTACAAGGAGATTAGTAATGTTTCTACAGAGGAATCGTAAAACAAGCAACGACGTTTCATTAACTAATCCTAGGCATTAAGAGGTGTTATTGAGACATAATATGACATAAATGATGACGCTAGAGAACGAAGGTTTGATGTGAAGGATCTGAAAGGTTCCACGGGATTCAAAGCATATTACTAATAGATCAGGACTTTGGAGATGAGGGAGTCTTAGAGGACACCAAGGAGATAATTGGGCTATTTAACTATTCGATAGAAATGGCAAAAGAATTTTGGCCGATTTTTGAGGAAATAAACCGCCCTTCTCCTCACAAAACCTGGCATGTCAGCACAGAATTATTGAACAAAATGGCCATATTCGATATATTTCAACTTCAGTCAACTTCGTTTCAATTTGGAATTTCGGATCTTTGGAAATTAATATTCTAAATTTTATGGACAGAAATTGATGTCTTGACTTCCCCGAAATAATGGACGTACAAGACATCTTGACCAGTCCCGCCTCCCTCCTCCTCTCCCTCCCCAACCCGCTCACCCCCACCAAGTCCACGGATCAATTGCCTGACAAGAGAGGAGCACAAAACTATGGAGAAATGGAAAATGCTCGCCAAACCTAAAATTTATAATATTAAATCACAACCATATCCCAAAAGAATTTCAGAAATTTGGGAAAAGGATATTAGTCTCCGTCTTAGCCTTTGCAAAAAACTTGCCCACGCCAACCTGCAAAACTTAGCACATCCGCAAAATAAAACAAGACTGTAACAACAGTTCTGCCTTTCACAAAAATTTATTTAAACAAACATAAAAGTGTACAAACGACCAAATGTAAAATATATTTAACAAATTTATAGTGCAAAAAACCGAATGCAAAAAATATACACGCAAACATGAAATGGTTTTTATGGTTTTTGAAACAGATTTCTCTGACGGCTCAGGATTAATGAAACACGAAATAGAAACCCAAAAACAATGGAAAAAAACTTTAACAATAACGCATCTGCACCGCGTATTGCCGATCCCTCGTAATAGCAGTGGAGTCTTCCTCGATATTACAAATAAATACTCCTAAACGAAAAAACGCCACCCTCGCTTCACTTGCTTTGAACAAAAGGCCCATCCTCCTTAGACTATTAACTGAAAAAGCCATTTAATATTATCGTCCAAAAATAGCTTGCCAATTTCTATTCCAACTTTTGCAAGAGAAGACTGAAATATTCGATAAAAATATTAAAAATTTTGGTAATTTCCAAGGATCGCAATCACTTTACGCAAAAAAATAGAAACAAGACTTCAGTCCTATGATTCAACTCAATTAAACATTTCCATATGAGAACAAAATTAAATTCACAATCTAAAAAAACACAGCCATGAAAAAATATTTTAAAAATTGAAAATTCATCAAAAAATTTACAATTATTCGATTAAATACAAAATAATTGACAATTTGAACAGGATGATAAAGTGGTATGTTGCTGCGATTAAAACCAAGCAACCACAAATTTAATTCCCACCCTTTGAAAACAATAAAACAATCATTAAAAAAACTCGGGCAGCAGCACTACGAAACCAATTATGCTCCTACCCCACAAATATTTTTCAATTTCAACTCAACGGCTATTGGAGCAAATTAAATTAAAAATGGTGGGTGCTCTCTACAAAAAAATACGAAATTATTGCAGCAACTCAATCAACAAATAAAACACTAATCATTTGATAACTGCCAGTCAGCACTTATAAAAAAATATAAAATGGGTAACTTTGAAAAAAACTGCTCAAAAGAAAATATTGTAAAGAGCTTAAAAAATAAACTGCAAACATAAAGTGAAAAGGTCAATATGATTAATCGATTCTTGACCGACAAAACCACATATACAATAATATAAAAAAAAATATATGAATACTACTAACTCATAAATAATGAGAACAGCAAGATTAAAAAAACTATAAACTGCAAACGGTATCATACATTTTAAAAAATTTCCCTTCCCTACCCCAGCGTCCTGTATTCTGAAAAAAGCATCCTGATCTTACTAGTTTTTCATCTCAAAACAATAAAAAACATTATGACACCAATTTCTTCCGTATGTACTAATTAAAGCTATTCATTAGGCAAAAAAAAAGTCATTGTTTAAATGAATTAACCTGAAAGTAGTGACTATTCTATAGAAGAAAAAACAAATTACACAACTATAAATTTTTAATTATCTGGGACGATATTCAGTTCTCTTTCCTCTTCTTTAATAGCCTCATCAATTGCATAGCACAGTGATAAATATCTAGAAGGGCACAAATCCTTGATTATGTAAAGTCGAGCAGCAATACGTCTGGCTGCAAAAAATTTGCAATATTGAATACGAACTAGATGAGAAATAGAAAACAATTTATATGAGACAATCTTAAAGCACTTCTGTTTATAAATGACAGGAAAGAAAAACTCACCAAAGCTTGAAGTTGAGTCAAGTGCAGCAATAGGTTTCTCTTTTGATTCAGTAAAATGAGCTGGAATCGATTTCCGAACTACAATTCGCTTAGCATTGAGCAATCTTGCACTTTTCCTTACGCCTCCACTTGGCATTTCATGGTTCGCAACTACCCCACTAGACCACGGAATGGTAGAACTCTCGAATTCGTCAAAGCTTGAGTCTGAATCGTCTCCATATTCCCTCTTTCTAACTGAACTTCTGTTCATATATTGCTGTTCTCCCATTAAATCATGATTTGAATCTCTAAGGGCACCTCGACGAGTCTCTAATCTCATTCTGAAAATTCACCGTATTTTTTTTTTTTAATATTTCACAGTTTTTATCCATTTTTCAATTTTTTAATGAATCATCTAAAGTAGTTTCAATTTCAAGTGTTGTGTCAATTCGTGCTTGCAGAAGGTAATACGGGAGCATAGTTACTGCAACCACAACCTGACGTTTTTACATTTTCTTAACACTCTTCCAAGCTCCGTTATAAAACTCCTTCAGTTCACGTTTAAATATACTTTTCCTCCAATTTCCATTGACTGCAAAAACAGTTAAAGAAATCGAATTACAAATCTGAATCATGGACTACAATTTTAAACCCTGGTTAGACTTATATAAAAATTTCTTAAGTTCGCCAGGTTGTAACTGCTTTTATTCTATTTTATAAACCTTATAGAAATCACGACATGAGTTCAATTTTCCAAAACTATATGAAATGAAAAGAAAAAAGTGCCAAGAAAGCAAAACTACATCCTCACCTCTCTGGCTGTTTCGTATGAGATCTGATTATAAGCCTACGGCTATTGACAATATTAGTGTTCATTTCAGAACCATCTCGAATAGATGGAAGCTGAAAATTTGGTGAATAGTCACACGGTTGGTTAAAAGATGCATTTGCATCTCTAACCGCTGCCTAAAATAATGCTAATTGAAGATGCAACGATTATAATCTTTGAAAAATTTTAATAGAATTTTAATTTTAAACAGAAATTTTCTCACAGAGCAAAACAAATAAAAAATTAAAAAAAAAAACGGTACTGGAGGTGTCGCATTCGTGCTTTCTTCGACGAACGATTCACCACTTCGAGGAATCTGTAAATATCAGATTCAATATTTCCAGTTGTTTTAAATGAATTCTACCATTATTAAATGAATAACTGAATTAATATGGATATGGCAAATTGTACATTGAACTATATATAATCCTACCTTTGATGGCTGCATCCAATTATATTTCCTCTTCACAGGTGGTTTATCTTGTCTTGTGAAATGCATCATGTGGTAAAATTGCCACTTCGATTCTGGAGGATTTAGTCCTGCGGCGATTGCTCGATCATACCTTCTTCGTATTTGATTATAGTAATCCATCATATTCTTCCAAGCCAATTTAATCATATCGCCTGAATTATTCTCGACTAATTTAGGCATAATTTTCTCACATTTTATGGTTAATCAGCCACTGAAATTTCACTTACTCATATGCCAACACTAACTGCTTTAAATGAATGCAGATAAAAACAAAGTCTTGAACAATTATGCTGACTTGTAAATGCCACTTCTTCATCAGTTAAGACACGCGCGATTTCTTCGAAAGCAAGCCAACGTTTCGGAACATCAGTATAACTCGGATGAGTGACCTGCAAGCGTTGAATATCCATTATCCATCTAATTATGATAATATTTTTTGCAATGAGATTCAACAAAGAGCAAGTGAACATTAAAACTTTTGTTCATAAAGTATAAGCGTATTTCGATTTAAAAACATATTAATTTATTTTAAAAATAACCAATAACCAAAAATATTCGAAAAATGACCTTCCATATTAAAGGACGCAAAGCAATTTGCTGTATAAGAATTGCTTTTTTCTCGTCAGTCATTCCAAACATCGCCATGCTGATTTGCTTTAACGTAACGACAATCTCTCTAAAATTATCACCATATACAACTGATTAAGAAAAGAAAGATAGAGGTTTATACCTCATAAAACATTTGGAAAGACGACTGTTGCTTACCAACCTTCTAAAAAAAGATGGGCTCATAAAAATTAAGATGTGAAGTGTTAAAAAATGGCGTGAAATTTCAAGGATTTGCACCAAACTCATGGCACAAATATTAATGCTTAATATTAAGGCACGCCAGAACATGCACATTGAAGTTTAAACTACCTCATAATTTTATATTTCATCCAAAAACTGATTCACTACTTATTTTCCGTAAAATATTTTCTTTCTTTTCTTTGTATAAACCAAACACATCAAAACTCTGCTACAAATGAATGCAGTTTTTTAAACAACCTCAGAAAAAATGGAACCAGCTGTTGGGTTATCTTCATAAAAAGTTACATATTAAAACAACAACTTTTCGTAACACTCATAAGTGAACATCTGAAAATTAAATTCCTTCTTTTATGCATTTTTTTCCTTTTCATCTATTACTTCCATCGCTTAAAATATTACTTCAATAAATATAGCTAATCAATTTAATGCAATAATTTGATTTTATTTTACCAACCCCTTCTTCAATTTTTGACTGCTATAAGCACATGGCGCTCGTCACTTTGTTTTTTTTGGTTTAAATAAATAAATGAAATAATAATTTTAAAGAGAAATCCGAGAGCGAACGGCATCGTTTCGATATTTAGTCGCTCGAAAAGACGAAACCTATCGTTAAAACTGAAAGTGAAAGTGGGTGAGATTTTCCACTCGTATTCGCTTCGAGACGGTTGTGCCGCGTGGAGAAATCTGATTCAACTCAATTAATTTCGAACAACAAGGCGCTTTATTCGAAGAACGAATATTAAATTATTTGCAATCATATAAATTTTAATATTTAAAATAAAATAAAAATTAAGGAAAATTATTGAAATGCGAGTAATAAAATAGTTCAACGCGCATTTCATTTCAAATAATAAATTATTAATTAAAACAATCTCAGATTTAAAATAAAGAAGTAACAACAATATTCACCTAAACGACACCGAATTGCTCGCAGCGAAATTTGCGAAGACGAAACGCACGTTACGTGGCAATTGCTGTCAATGACTAAAGCGAAATGAATAAGCGCGCTCGCTAATAAACAAAATACTGTAACATGCAACCACATTCGAGGAAGAAACGTAAAACTCGTCTCATCGACTTCTCATACCAAAGCATCGTTCCCAATCCCCAAGAGTAATGGATGTCTCCGATTTGGCTGGTTGCACATGTTGTCAAGGTGGTCTCTTCACGAGAGAGTCGTTTTAGAGGGCGATTAAGGATTGGCCCTTGGCACTATCCACGCTCCACGACACGCTTAGTCTCCGTCGAGAGACACGGGCGAAACATAAAACGCTTCACGTCGACCTTGTGCAAGCAGGCCTTTGTAATACGTCGAAATTACACCGTTTCAGGAATAGATTCGAATATGCTTCATCACTTCGACGAAGGATAGATGCTTTGTATGTTCTCCAATCGCTAAAGTTAACTTCCTTATAGAATCACAAAATATATTCCAACTTTTCAGCACAGCCACCTGTATATCACTTTTATAAGCAAACACTCATTAACACTCATCACTAGCCCCACGGCCAATTGGCAGGATTATACAGGGTTTTCCTTGGTATCACTTTAAAACGAGTGCTCTGACTTGAGGAAGAGGTCGAACGATCACATTTCAAACAATAATTTGCGAAACACAAATTCCGCTGGTGTCACCACTTTCACGTAAATTATGTTTAGCTTCACCACCGGACTTAACCTGTTTCTTCGGTCTTAACCGAAGCGAAATACGACCATCGAAACTTCGCCGACGATATTTTTATATATCCAGAAAACTAAGCTCTCAGTGAAGCGATTTCAATTATCTCACTGCGTAATGTTAGATAATTTTAACGAATTCTCTTAAAATAACACAACAAGCAAGCAAAAGATCTATTAAAAAATTTTTTTCGAAGCAAATCATTGCATCTATATAAGCACAATTTTTTCAATACAATTCCAAAAAATCAAATAAAAATTCGGTTTAAAGAAGAAAAAATAAAATAAAAAATATTCATCCGCAAAATTTTCATCCACTTTTCAATAAAGCTATGCAATAAAAAAAAAACGATGTTAGCCAATGTTTACAATAAATTTTTGAAAACTGAGAGTTCAAATCCAAAAAATCTGTGATAAGAATTATCGCCTTAGTGCCGTCTTCAGCCATTTCATATTTATAACTATTTAAAACGATTTAACTTAAATTTTACTTAATTTAAACAATTTAACTTAGCCTGAAACTGAAATTAAAATACGATGCGATTAATCGTCACTATTTTTTAATTTTTCGCTTTTTACAGTAAAAAAAGCTTTAAAATAATATAACTGTAGCAATGATGCTACGCAAATATCAATTATTCACGTTTCATATGGGATATTTTACGATCCCAAATATCAGCAAATATTAGAGAACCTAAGAAAACAAATGAAGTTCCAATCCAATGAATTAATGTAAATGGATTTCGAAACCACAGAATTGATATTAACAAAGAAAAAAACTTTCGTAATGTAACAACGAGGGTAACAGTGAGTGAATCGACTTCTGCATTCAAGCGATAAACGAAACTAATGCAAATCCATCTGAAAAATCCAATAAAGGATAAGCGACGATAAATTTAAAATGTATAAAAAATATATAAATATATAAATATATAAAATATATAAAAAATAAATAAGATTTCTCTCATATAAACTCTTCCAGCGGAAGAAATGATTCGCTGGAGTAATTTAAACTTAAACTTAAAATATAATTATAAATATAAATAAATTATTAAATAAATTAAATATATAAATTAATAAATAAAATTATAAATATAAATAAATATATAAATTATAAATAAAATATAAATAAAGGGGTCAACATATATACCAATTAATGATAACAAGAAATAAGCAATAAATAAACCAAGAAAATTTGTTCGAATTGAAGCAACAGAAAGAAAAGGCTAAAAATTACTGAAAAAGACAAGTCGCAGCAAGTAAAGCCCACATATGAGGTATAGCGAATAAAAGAATATTTACTGGTTCACTGTGAGAAAAAATAATAGCTGATTTTAGAATATCATTACCCATAAAAGCAAAAAATGGAAGAGATGCTGCGTGCTGAAAATATAAATGAAGAATTTACCATTAAAAATTGAATATTTTAATAAATAAAAAATAATACGATTGAACGTCGGTTGATTCAATCAACTGGGCGATTTTCTATTATATCAATGATTTCAATGACTTTAAATACAGCATACCAAAAAACATTGGGCTGATCAATTTAAATATTTTTTCATTTAGAAAACCTATTTACGATAGAAGCTGAAAGCAGACTATTCCATTTTTATAACTTAACGGTGCAAATTAATATATTGCAAAAATAATATCAAAACCAAAGATAAACGAAAACCAACCACAACAAACATCGCCTCCTTAGTATTCTTCCCATAATTTATATACATCTGCTCTTGACAAATACCCAAGAATGCGGAAGCAATTAATGCTATTATTAGCATAGTGATCCCTATTTAAATCAAAAAATTAGACGCAAAAAAAAATTTCCGATTTAGAACAGTCTAATAGACTCAAATATGAAAAAAGTTTATGGACAAGAGGTAAAATGACGAAGGGTCAAAATAGAACGTTCTCGAACTAAGGTAACTGCTAAAAAAATAAATAGCTGCCAATTGATTCTGTGCATATGCTGCGAGATCATAGCCTCATGGAAGTGATAACCATCCACGCTTTATCTAAATAACAATCATATATCACCTGTATATCGAAGTCTGCCTTTCTCACTCCAGCAGTTATACTTAAAGAAGTATTGGCTAAGCACACTGTGAGTATTTTGGATAATTCTGGACGAAATGGTGAAGTGGTTATCATTCCTGAAATGACTCGACCAGTTCTAACTGCGTGGAGACCTTATAAACCGCATGGCCTATATTTGCTCCAAATGGAAAATCTGCAACATCTCAATTTTTGCCAACGTTTTTATCTTTTTAGTTTTTATAAGAACTTCAATTGTTATAAACATCTTTCCCGAAAGTCGACGTTGTCACAATCAGGGGAGATAGTAGTATACGAGTAGAGTAGTATAGTAGTATATATGGGTTCTTTGGTTGGCAAATATAGCATCGATCCGATAGATATATAGATCCGATGTTTTAAAGGAAAACGCTTTCTTCGCTTTTGTCGAGGAGTATATTGCTATAGTCAGTTCACATTTTCAGTATCCGAGAAAACATCATCTAGTTATATGAAACTCTCTAAATAACCAACACTCCAACCAGACTAATCATATTCTGGTCAACAGTCGTTGGAAGAGTCTCTATTAGATAGATGGAAATTCTGCACGTTCTTACCCTATTAGCATACCATATGATCCGTGTCAGGATGCTAAGAATTTTCATAGATCAGGCAAAGTTATGGTTTGAGAGAAGATCGGCATGAAGATGACAATGCAGAAGAAAATGCCCACCAAAACCATCTTTTGATTACCTGGAGTTCAATGACTGAATAACAGTAAGCATATTTGAAAATAAAAAGCAAAAGCACCCCAATCATATAAAATCAACAATAGGAATGGCTGATGAATCTTGTTTTTTACTAAAGGTATTTCCGAATATTAACTAAACCTTCACTGTGATGTGCGAGCAGGATGCACCCTAACCAAGCTGGATTTGGACCAGGATATTGTATTGAACAAATATCCAAAAACGTTAAGGAAGGTGTTGGAACACCATTTCGGATCATTTTGGAACATCATTTCACATCGGAAATCCACCACAATTGCTTTAATGATTTTGCTGCTGCCTTGGATTCAGCTGGTGGACTCGCACTCGGGAAGATGATGGAATGCGATGATGTTCTAAAGAACTCAGTTCGACTGTTCGACTCATAAATATCAGCACTGGAAAAAAGAGAGGCTTATGTTTCTTTCAGACATTACATTGACTTCTTATCATAGCCAGCCTAATACGAGTAAAAGTGTGGGATAATAGAAGAAGAAATAAAAGTGCAATCCACAGTCAAATAAATGGCTAGAAAATATTTAAAAATCAATTTTACCAGCTATTCAATCTTTCGAAGACAAAAACTAAGGATCACTTACCAATCATCCATTCCTTATAATGCTTTGCAGCTTCATCCGCACTGATACCAAATGATTTCTAAATTTCGTTCATGAAATACGATACAAATGCAAACAAATGAAAATAAATTTATATAAATTTATAAATTTATGTAAAACAAAAAGTGAATTAGTTAGTCGGTTGGATAAACTTGTACTACAGTGTTCATATATTCAATTTTATCAATTTATTTAAAAGCATTAAAAACATCAAAGAAGAAAATAAAAAAGGTAAAAAGCAAAAAAAAATCCTTAATTCTGCTAAAAGAATATGCAAATATTCATTCGCTTCACAGGATATCTACCTATGTCAACCATATATCTCAATATAACAGCACTCACCACTCCTGGTTTGGCTGCCTCCAGTTATTACTACGGAGAAAAATTTCGATGATCGTTTTCACTAGGCAATCGTCGGACCCCAGATTTCGCGTATAGTGATAGATTTACTTTCATCAGGGGAGCGGAGTCGAATTCATTCTACTTGCAGTTAGTCGAACGACTCAACCACTGTGTTCTACGAATAAATAAATGATGTTGAGAATTAAGGAAAATTAAAATGTGAAAATAAAGCGAAAATTACTTGTGTTTTTGCTGTAGCTAAGGTACAGATGATAATACCAATCGTGATCATGAGAACCGAGATATATTTTTTCACCGAATATTTTTTATTTTGTAATAATTTGCTCAAAATTAAACTAGCCAATAATGAACCCTGAATTAATAGCATTAATAACTGATGAAATTTTACCAAAATACATTCACATTTATATCGAATAAATTTAGAAATAGAGGATTAGGTAAAAGCGAAATAATTTAGCCACAAAAAACTCAAAAAAACCAAACGAAATTTATAAATTTATAACTGCGCATTTCACCTCATAATTAAATTAAAATTTCTTTTGATATGCTCCTTAAGATTTAAAAGATACCGAGCGAAAAATTATATGAAGAGGCACTGGCACATGGAAATTGAGTGCTTGATTATTGATAACATTAACGAAAAAAAAGGTAATAATCGTCGGCATATAGCCTCTGAAAATTTTACGCACTTTTATCATGTCTGCGATTTAAATTACCAATCTCATTATTTAAAATCCACTGGATAATATGCCTACTGTCTCTCCTAAAAAGTACCAAAAATTGATTCCGACACCTAGTTATGTCGATAAATGACAAGCACAGCAAACAACCCTGCAAGTATCTTTAATTCTTTCCACGTTTTACTTCTTTATATCATCCCCTCAAGTCGTGCCTTAAAACTTCAACTTAATACTATACCTCCAAATCCATTACCATCCCTCAGCCACCGCTTAAACCATCCTAAAATCTCTTTCAAAATCCTGTTATTCTTTTTCAAAACTTTCAAGCTCTTCGCCTCACAAAATCCATCAAATATTCTCTAAACTCTCTGCATTCCCTAGCATCCGTTCTAATGCGGATATAATCCTTCAATAATCCCATCCTTATCCGAAACATGCAATATTTTCTTTTTTAAAAACCTTTAAAAATTTCATATCAATACTATTTTTAATCTTTTAAATATCTTTTTGGTCCTTTTTATCTTCCCACACCACCCAACCATCGAACTACACCAAACTATAAGTTCCAACCGGACAATTTCAGTTTTTTTCTTTGCAAGCCGAAGAATTTGGCTTAGTCTTCCTAAATGATAACGTCTGTGTTCCTCCTTTTTCTGCTTTTCTATCCGCAGTTACGATACGTTTTTCAGCATCAGCAAAAGCTATAAATGCCATTAAATATTCTTTTTGATTTGTTGGCCTCTGACGTCTCCAATTTTTGCCTCGAAATCTGCCAGCAGTACCACTTTCTCTCTCGCATATAATTCTTCTTTTCTTCGAGCATTTGAGCATTTATAACATTTATGATTTGCTCCATTCAGGGCTTCCACCACTTATAGTTGCGTCTTCAAATGATCGCCTTACTCCCCTCCATGAATTGAAATCGAATCCATACTGCTCATTTAAATTTGTAATAATATATAAAAAATTAATGTGTCTAACGGCATTGTTTTCAAATTAAAAAGAAAAAAATAAAAAATTACTTAAGAGGAATTTTATTTGGTACGGTGAAAAATTTCGACGTAAATACGAGACCTTCCAGTGAAATGAAGAGAAATGTTGCGAACGTCATTAAATTCATCGATTCCGGTTGATTTCTGAAAAATTTTCCAGAAAATTAATTTTTTTTGAAGAATCTACAAGAAAAAATTGCAAAAAATAGTAGAAAATATTTTAAAATTGGAAATATAGCAAATCACTATGAATTTTGCTGGTATTACGCTTACTTTGCTATTGATTCCACAAAATACATACAACCAATACACCCAATCAAACATCCTGAAATCGGATAAACCGCTGACGAATGCATTATCACTCCCAGGCAGAATTTTAACTACTATTTTGCAGATCATATAAATTTAAACGACACGTCTTACTGGGACTGTACGTCAAGCGGAGTTTTATGATATTTTTATCGTCACGGATCATCGTAACGTAGTGGAGTTTGTGGAACGATCTTCGGAGTATCTCTACATAAAATGCATAGGAACATTCCGGAAACCAAATCGAAACACAATTATCAAGAAAGGAAAACCCTTCCACATATAAGATTTCCATTAAAAGTCCTAGTGGTACTGGAGTTCCACCTTCAGCACTCTGAGCGAAGTCAACGTTTATAATTATAGCGATTTGTCGACTGCATTCACAATTGAAATGAATGGAAAAGTTCAGTTTAAAAATCGTTAAAGTGGAAGGAAATACCAGCAAATATCGGTGAAATAAGAATCTTCAGTCAGTGGGGGCCAAAATCTATGCAAGTTCAGATGCGTCGTTGCTCGTCTTTTCTGCTGCTCCTCGTTCTTCTAAAAACGCTCCGATTCTCCTCCGCCAACCAGGCCGAGGCTAAGACTTCCAACTATTTGTACTTGCCCATTTATATTGTGTTAATATTGTTAAATATTTGGTTATATTGGTTATTTGGCCTTCTTTCATCATATTTTTCATAATAATTCCCAAAGGTAGAACGACACATATTGTTTTATTCATTGCTTTTCACAATTATTTATATTTAAAAGTAGCTACTTTAATAAAATGTTGATGTTTTTGTTTCTCAGGTACGAAGTCATTTGGCTTCGATCAGCCGTCTCGAGCAGTTGTTGTTCTTGACTCAAAACGAAGATACTGGCATCTCGGCGCGAGTATGCCTGAAAAGCAGAGAGTCTGAGCTCGCTCTAAGGAGAAGAAGTTTGACAGTATTGGTCATCAGTGTATATGCTTCATGCAGATAAATGCAATATAGATAATTTGATGAGATGCGGAATTTCGTTCACTAACAGTATCTCCCCCCCCAAAAGTTGTCGGTAATTGCAGTATAAAACATGCTACTACGATGGATTTTGTGCTTGGCTAACATGGTTTCGCGACCTGGTGCTATTGGAGAGTTCCTTCGCTTTGCCAAAGAACATGGATTTTTTACCACAAATACATACTTCCACCACTTGAAAAGGCAGCTAGTTAAATGGAGCTCTCCTGATCCCTACCAGATTGATTATATTCTGGTCAACCGTCGTTGGAAAGTTCAATACTAGATAGCCATTCATAACTCCGCACTGGAAATGTTAACCTTAGCGGATCAGACCATATATTATTCGAGCTGAGACTCACTAAGACCACATGAAACTGGCAATGTGTCCAAAACGCCCACTAAGAACTCTCGATTATCTTATAAATTAAGATTTGAGTTAGCAAGCATATTTTAAAACGAATTATCATTTTAATGATATAAATATCAACAGCGCATTTGGAACGGTCCATGAATATTGGTTCCAATTAATATCTCCATACGTCGGCCATATCCATGCTAGGATATTCTAGCATATGTTATTAGCTAGCTGAGTATTGAAGGAAATGATCCAATTATCTGAGCTCACCAAAACCCGTATCAACAGACCTTAACCGCTTCGAAGATGCGCAACACTAACGGTAAAATAAAAACCATTATTGATACGATCCAGAATATAGAGATGCCTACGTAACTAGGAGATAATGAGGAAATTTTTTTCGTAAATTTTAAAATGGAGGTTAAAACGCACTTCTCCGGAAATAAAAATTCATTGCCTATAAAGTTCTCATCTTGATTCAGTTCACAATTATTGCAAAGGTGAATATGATTTTCTCTCAAATAACTATTTGATTGTGTTTCTGCTGATCACTGAAAGTATGTACAAACCCTTCTCGCAATCATGTTCTTCCGAAATCGTTCGAAATTAATCCATTTCTAAAAGCTAACTGTTTGATAATGCGATAACCGATAACCTATAGGACAACGCAAAATTTCAACAAATGAGCTTTCAAGTAATTTTCCATTAAAAATAGTGAATAAAAGTAACAATAGCAATAAATCAAAAATGTAATATTTCGAGTTCACCAGATGAAAATGACTTTAAAGTGGAAGAATTCGAAAAAACCAAATACAACAAAATATACGAATAATTTGTTTCATCAAAGAAAAGAAAAAACCATTCGTCTCGTTAAAGATAGAAAATTATAAAACAAGCAATAATTATAATTAAATTTGCAAAAAGTTTTTTGATAAATTTCCTCTTTGTTATTTATATGAACACCATAACTTTTTTAATTAGCGCAAAGTGGAGCAGATTCGAATAAATTAAGTAAATTAACAAGCGGGAACATTATACACGAACCAATGAAAGATCCGATCTGCAAATATTGATAAAATATTTCGAAAATGCTGAAAATTTTCAGAATTATCAAAACATTTAGAGACTTAGAGAAGAAACAGTTGCACTAGGTAAAATAGAAGAAATAGCAGAGAAATTTTAAGTATAAAAAAAAAATTGCGTGAAACCTGTATAGCTACTCCACACCAGAATAGTCGTGATTTCTCGTCCTTTCCTCCATCTCGTACCAAAGTAGTAATTAAAGTGCGCAAATATGACAGAAATAGAGAAGAACCAACAGCAACGCCCACCTTCAAATAAAGTAAATTTAATTTTATTTTTACCCACTGTCTTTATCAAAAATTTTCGGATGACAGACATAAGTTTATAAATATCAATGATAATAATCTCAAGCCAATCTCAAGCATAATCTTTCAATAACTTTTCAATGATCTTCAAAAATTAAGATATTAAAAATAAGTATAAAACAAACAGACAACACTTGGCCCCAAATTGAGTATTTCAGAATCGGCGTTGGACTCATAGCAGCCAAGACAACTATCACTGCTGTAAAGATGCTAGCTATCACATTCAACAATGAGATAACACCCAAGGATTTTGTTGACAAAAAAAGCGGAAGAAAACAAGCCAAAGAGGCTGCAATATTGGCTAATGTCAGACCGAATCGATAAGTAGCCTGAAAAAAAATGGAATATAAAACTGATTATCATTTATTCAGATTTTACAGTCGAATAATAAGAAAATAAAAAAAGATGAATGGACAAAAAAATTACTTGCGAGTAAGGAAGAGTAGCAAAACTTTGAATACTTGGAATGATACCATTCATTTGAGCGTTTATAAATGCCATCATTAATAAAAGAATTATATAGCGCAATCGTTTTGAAACCATTGTTTTTTTAAAAACACCAATGTTTAGTCCTTGGTGAGGCTAAAATAAAACTTAATTGAACTAAAAGTAACCGTTAGGGAAGTGAAATAATGGACTGCTTGAGCAGAATGTTTATTCGGTTTGAAATTTCATTAAAATTCAGGAAGAATAAAAAATATACTAGAAGAACAGATTCATCAACAGGCAAATTCGTTTCGGTGGAAGTATTATTGGAAGCTGCACTGCTTTCAGCACCAAGCCTCGTCCAGTTCAACAATATAAACGAAACTGTCGCGATCAACAACCATGCAAGCATTATTAGATTATATTCTTCAACACCGAATAATGGAGTGATTCTCTCACGAATAGCAGAGCCATTCATGTATATACATTCATCACCAGCTCCTAAATAACAATATGATAATAGATACTCAACATTCAATAAGATAAGCTATCTCAATTTTGATAAATTTGAAATCGATAAAAACAAAATGAAATTGAAACGCTTCGATAGTGAATGAAGCCAGATCGTATTTTAGTATTTTTAATTGAGTGATAAGCAAAGATAACCTTGAATAATTGATACGATACTTGGTAAAAGAGCACTGAAGCTCATGCCGATAAAATAAGCTGTTAAATAAGAAGGATGAAAGATCGACATATATGGCATAAATAATACGCTGGATGTAGTATTCACTAATGCCAAACCTGAAAAATTGATATTTTTTTAGAATTAACGCTTTTCGGTAAACTAGCTAGTTTAATAATATAAAGATAAAAGGAATCTGGGCATTTCCGCTTTTTCCTAACCATTAGCGTAAATCATTTTCATCTTAGCTCGCTCCACATTTATTTAGGTATTTCGTCATATAGATGGATTATTTCAGAACAAAGGTATAGTGATTCGCAAGCACTATCTGCTATAATGACCAGGTTTACTTTCGCATTCATATGGTCCAAACTCAAGCGAAGCGAGATTGCAGTTTGGAACGTGGAAATTAAAAAAATTTCAAAACTTGTTAACTAACCGAACATTAAAAGCATCAGAATAACGGAACGTTCTTCATTAAAAATATACGCTGTTGTCGACCAAAATAATGCCAATAAAACCATGCAAATGCAACAAAAAATTAATAATACAAGAATGATTGGTGCTTGTGGAAGAGATAAACGTTGCCATTTCAATAAAAAACTATAAATTAGAGGTCCAATACAAGCCAACTGAAATTTTCATGACTTTAAACAAATAATTATAAATTTTTATAAATTTCTCACTAGGTAAGGGATCTCACTCTCCACCTTTTTCGAGCAGCACTCATCATTTCTAATTTGGCCAACATCACTGGCTGAGAGCCTTTTTTAGTAGAGAGTCATTTGGGGATAGAAATAGAGAGTT
Organism: Dracunculus medinensis; assembly: GCA_900625125.1. Lineage (NCBI taxonomy): Eukaryota > Metazoa > Nematoda > Chromadorea > Rhabditida > Dracunculidae > Dracunculus > Dracunculus medinensis. Next base: position 1,908,683 of record UYYG01001150.1, on the reverse strand, counting down.
CTGAGCACCACTCGGATTGCACAGATTTACTTCCGTTAAAACATATGATCTAATCTCAGTTAAAGCACATATACCCATCATTTGATTCAAATGAAAAAAGCAAGTTCAAATGTTAATTATAAATTAATCCGGTCATTTATGGACCTCTCCGCTATAAAGTTACCTTTTTCTACCATTTCTATTTCTCTGCTGCTTTTTTAAGAGTGAATATAGCTTGTTTTCACACGATTAATCCAAATGATTATTCCAAATCTTTCAACAACAATGATAACAGCATAGAAGTTTAAAATTATATTAATTCAGCATAAATCATCATAATTTATTATCAATGATAATATCCCTCAGACTTTATTTAAAAATCTCTCTAGCAACACCTTTACTTTTGACCTATAAAAATATTTGCTGAACCTAAAATTTGAAAAATTATCTTAAGTAACTCCTGTTTTTAAGAAAAGTTATAGAGATAATCCCCTCTAATTATCGTCTGATTAGCGTTAATTAGCCTCGTAAGCCTTAGTTTAGAGAGTTTAAAAAACTCATATTCAGTAAACTATGATTTTTCACAGACTTTTTCATAGCAGACTTATGTTGTGTTTATGAGCATGGCTTTTAGGAGGAAATCCACCAAAAGCCAACTTCTTGCTAATCGTTAAAACTGTTCTTTATCTATATTGTCGCCAACCGATTTCTATTCGGTACGTTGATTAAGCGCTGGAAACTATCAATAATACGTGTATTGCCTGGAATTTATTAATTTGTTAATTTAACTATATTTCTGATTATTTAAGTGGTTTCTATTAATAAATCAGCACTGGAGTTTTCCTCTGTTAGATTAGCTGTACCGTAAGGCAGTTGAATCGATCCTTTATCATTTCTTATTAATGGTACTATTGACGCCGTTCACAACTCTCACATTTAACTATAAACTAACTATATGCTAATGTTAATAACTAAAAAGTTTATTGCACATTGGATGATCTACTTGCTTTAGAAAGTGATAAGAACGATTAGATGATTAAATGACAGGCGGATAAGGCTATTTATTGAGAAATGCGAAATTTTGCATATTAATTTAAAATCTTTTTTTTTCCTTCCCAATTTTGATAGGCAATATTGGAGTTTCATAGGAAATTCCTAATCAAAAAATCAACTAAGAAAAATTTTACATTATTTGCTCAGAACTTCTAAGAATAAATCCTTAGATTTTAAATATATATGTATACGTATAAGACTTTCCTTCGAAATCACTCAGAATATAGCACATTCTGTCTCTTAGTTAAATTAGCTACGGATTTGCAAAAGCATTTTTTGCACCGTTTAAATCCATCTCCTACCACATGTGATTTTGATAATATCGGACTAATTCTGCGACCACTCTTTAAATTTAAATTTGAATAATTCGAAAGCTAATGGACAAAAGGAAAGCAATTTGTAGGATCAGCAGCAATGTCGGAATATACTTCCCACTGATATTATTATTGCACCATTAGCACCTTTTTTTCAAAATAAGTTGAATTGAATTATCCACGATATTATTTGGCAGCACATCATACCATTTTTATTTTTCTTTTCTATTTATTCTATTAATTTTATTTATTTTCTATTATTAATATTATTTTATAGCGCTACTGTTATATAAGTGCATGGTTTTTAAATTGTTTGATCTTCTAAAAAAATAATGAAATAATTAAGATAAGTGGCTAACCAATTCTGGTTAATTTAACCCCAATGGTTAGAGACAATATGCTTAGAAACTATTACTAGGGAACTTGGTGAGAACTTGGCAGGATATAGGTGGTGGCTCGCCAGCACCCGCATTTTTTAATGACACTTCACTCCTTACGAAGGCAGGAAGAAAAGTCATGCGCTTTAAACACAGCTATCTGAACAACTATCCACTCGGCCATCATTCCCACAATCATTCAAATAAATAAAAAGAACTGGCGAATTTCTTTTATCGATTTCACTCGATTTCCACATACCATCATGGTGAGAAGTTTTGATGCTTTCACCACGGTAGTTACTCTCTTAAGGAAATAATTAAAAGCAGCCAACCGAATTTTATTTTTTCGATAGGTAATGATTATACATATTGTTATTCTACGAATTTAAACAATAATGGCTAAAAGTTGAATTGGAAGAAATGAAACCGCTGCAGGAAGCCGCTGCATCCGTCATTATTCGTCTACCTAATTCCAAGCCCATTTAGTGCATTAAAAGAAGAAAAGCAAAACTTCCGAAGCCCCAAAATCTAAGCACTTGAAGTTTGGTACCTTTATGATTTCTTCAGAACACACACCAAAGTAACATCGAAACAATTCATAAAATACCTGCACAATAACGACTAAATACGATGGAAGATTCCAGTGTTCAGGAAGTTGCTCAGTAAGTAATGGTAATTGCATCCATACGGAGTTCGTGCTAAGCCACGAACTCGAACCGAAAAGTACCACTAACATGTAGGTTGATAACCTCAACGCCATTTAACCTGTAAAATCCACTCATTACCGGGTCAAAGGTCACGCCTGCCGTCCAACTTTTTAAGCATGACAAGCCATTTAAATTTTACGGGATGCAAAACGATTGCGTACTGAAAGAACGCCAAAACAATATCGTTGCAAAAAATAAGCTGCAAGAAATTACGGCCCGTTTGGTCGCGAATATGGCCCATAATTTGGCTCCTCGTATTAATATTCCTTTGCGTTGCAAATATAAAACGGATGGAAATAGATTAAATAAAAAAGAAATCTTTCATTTGAATTCATTTTTAAAACGAAATTGGAAAGAATTTTTTATTATTTTCGGAATTCAATGCAGTTTTAATAAAATAATTCTCTTAGAATAATTCTAAGAGAATAAAGAGAATAAATTCTAAGAGAATTTTTTTAGAATAAAATAATTCTTAGAAATTCTCTTTTAAATAAATAAATGAAATTTTATGAATAAAATAGGCAAATATAGTTGTTCTCTTTCGATTGAAAATGTTGAATTGAATTCATTCGAAAAAAAGAAAAAATTTTCTTTTCATTGTGAATTTATTCACTGTTGGTGATTGAAAAAGTGTAAAATTTCTCGCTAAACCAGTGAAATTCGATTTTGCACACTTGGGAATCGCAATAAAATTCGATTTTGCACACTTGGGAATTGCTATAAAATTCGATTTTGCACACTTGGGAATTGCAATAAATTGCTTAATGTTGGCGAGTGTGTTTATATAAGTTAACGAATGTCGACGAATGGCACGAGTAAAGCTGTCTTTTAAAAAACGTGGCTACGATCCACATGTGCTCCTTGTATTTGCGAGTGATTTTCTGGCAAACTTGTTGCGTTTTGCCAATAAACAACTGAGTGAGTCTAAACAAAAATGATGAATGGCAAATCGCTTATTCACTCGAAAGAAATGTCTGAGCTGAGTTAAAGAGGGACTGAAAGAGGGACTAAAGAGTTAAAGAGGGACTGAAATCCGAATTTTTCCTCAACAAGAAACGATAATATTTTCATTCTTATGCATTATATTTGGCTCGTTCGGCTGCAGTGATTTGCTTGACCATCTCGCTAGAGAGATATTTGGAGATAGGGGCAGATAGGAGTGCAGCAGCCGACCCGATTTCATTCTTTTGTGAAAGATTTGCTTCTTGGAAACGGAATCGATTATGCAATGAATCGCTTTTATCTCTGGTGAAACCTGTGGGTCTCTTTCTCAAAAGATTCATTTGAACGCATACAAACATAAGGCATTAATTGAGATTTATATTGACAAGCTCATGGGTAGGTACTGATGTTGTTTGCTGATTTTCAATCTGGAAAGCCTGGCTGAAGTGCTAAATCTCAGTTAGAGGCTGTTGGAAATGAAAGTTCTTTCGCGTCAAAATTGCTGGTTCTCGATAGGTCCGTCCCGTCCTTAATTCACGCGCTAAAAACCTACTGAAAAATATCTCAATCAATTCAGTTTAATTTATTATTCTCTTAAATTTACACATTCAGCCGAACAGTGGTTATTTCTACTGTCCATGAAAATAGATAAACATTGATTCCTCCATGAGGCATAGAATGGCTAATGCATTCATCTAAGCGCTAAGCATTTCTAGTTTTGCATAAGCATTTTATTAGTTTATTATTAGTTACAAAATCCATAAAGAAAAAAAAGAACCTCTGTTGCAACGCTGATAAATTTGTAAGATAAATTTATTCAGCCAAGAATGTCTGAGATGGGCTAATCTCACCACAATATTCCTCAATATTACGATACAATAAACGCCACACTAACAAGAATCCAAATTCACAGCTAATCTATTCGTGTCACTTTGTGATCACTTAACTATCTTCATTTCTATATTCAAATACAGATTTACAGATCATAAAAGCGTGCTTATCACTCACCTTTTCTGGTAAATTTTCTTGGCGAACTTATTCCACCACCTATTAGTATGAAATATTTTCGTCAGAGAATCAATTATATGTCGGCACTACCACTAGAATTTTATCAGCGATGATGCTCAAAGTGATAATTTAAGAAATAACCACTTTACTATTCAATTCCTATGCATAGATTGCATAAAATATTTTTTGAGTAATCAAAACTTTCCTGAAAATCTAACTGTACAAATACGTATTACTGCATTCATCAGATTTATTTATCGCAAAGAAACATTAAACAATGAGTTCAATCACAATTCATTTGCAATAAAAATTTAGCGCAGAAACATTTATTTAAGCATCATGCGGAATTGGTCGAATCTAGCTTTGGTACTTTCTTGCGTTATGAAATGTGGCATATTATTTGGCGTTTTAATCGGAGTGTCATTAGCAAATGCAGTGCTTGAGGCGACTTTAACATCTCGAATTGCAATGTACTTCTTGATTTTACATCGCATTGTGGGGTCGATTGAGAATATGAGTATAAATAATACTATCGCATAAAGATTGAGGAATCCGATTCTGTCCAGGATTTGACTCTCAACAAAGTTGAGATTATTGTTTAGCTTAAAGTAAATAATTTGGTGAAGATTCTGAAGAAAATATGATAACGATTTTAATAATTTTTAATAAAATTGGTTGGTGAAATTATCAAATATTAATCGCTAATTTTAATATGCGCAACAATCAGTTTGAAAATAACTTTGAGTATTATTTTGAACCAACAGAAAAAAGCAAACTATCATGGAAAAATTGCCGTACCAAATATTGATAAAATAAGAATCTTACCACAATTGTTATGAATGCGACAGTTCCAGCCGTGCAATTGAAGATGATATGAAGCCATAGAAATCGAATAATGAAGTGCAATGCTCGAATATTTTCATCTATTTGGTAACGCTCAGAAAGATCTGATTCACTGTTCCACTGCCAGGTTAATTTTCTGCGAATATAGTTCGAATATAGCAATAAATGGATGTATAATGCCATTATGAATTCAAATATCACGAATGTGACAGTGAAAATCTAAAAACAAGTCCAATGAATATATTAGTAAAAATTTAGAAAAGTACTCTAACGTATAGAACACAAGTAAATGATTGAATAGAAAGCCTAAACTCCAGCTAAAGGCTTAAGGCCACTCAGTGATAACGAGAGAATGAGGGTAAAACTGCACTAATGGCAGAGTTCTTTGTAATTACAGTTCTGTTAAATCGACCGATAAACAAAGAATGAAAAAAACTGCTTAATAATTCGTTAAGTTATAAGCCAGTTATAATGACGTAGAGAGTGCAATGAGCGAGTGCAGTGTTAAATGAGTACAACCAGGCTCAAGCAAGAATGAGGAGGGCGATCTGAGAGGATGGGTTTGAGGCGTCAAGATTTTAAGTATTGAGGAAATGAAGCTTGCTTAAGGGATTGTTGAAAGGGTGGGCAAAATAAATGTTTCATCGGTGAAAGGTTTTTCAGTATAACGCTATTCGAAGAGATTTAATAAAAAAAGTAAGGTTTGGAAAGAGATATAGTAAAGAAAGGATGTGAAAGGATCCCAATTCCCCAATTCTCATTGTCTGTCTCGGCTATGCTTTTGTGCATTCACAGGTACTAATATTGGCGTAAAATTACTACATAGATTAAAACAATTAAATCGCAACTTTTATTGAGAGAAAAGTGAAAACTACAAAATATTTGTCAAGGAAAAAGGAAATAAAACATAAAAAAAATCTGAAAAAAGGAGTGAAATATTTTGAAGGATCTAAGGATGCTGAAGGATAAAAATTAATAATAGAATTCATATAATAGAATTAATAATAATAGAATTAGAATAATAATAGAATTAATAATAGAAGGATGTTAAATATGAGTTATATGAGTTATGAGAGTATTGGTTGTGAGTGGGTTGGCAAGGAAATGAAATGAACCGCATATTGACGCGATCGTGTTGATGCGAGGCAGTGGAGCTTGAGAGATGCTTAAAGGCGTGATGGCGGTGAAATTTAATAGCATCTTGAAGGTTATAAAAAGGGTATAATGGCATCCAAGTAGACTCTACGGAGAAATATTAAATTGCGATGATGTTAAGAAAGAAACGACGAGTTCTGAAGTTTCTAGACTGCCTTTATTGGACAAATGCACACTGCAGTATTAATTCTTATGTGATCTAATTAGCAAAGTCTAGTTCATAAAATTTATCAAAAGCTATCATTTGCTTAACAAAATTTTCTTACTTGATTTCGTCGTCGATTACATGAAAATACGACCGTTGGACCTACAGACATTTCAGACCAGTTAAGTCCACGCGCCAAAAACCCATATGGAATACCGACTGCTATTATAATCTACAAATTAAGGACTTAAAACTGTATTATGACCATAGAAAAACAAATTCGCCAAAGTTTTTTCATTTTTTAATATATTAAATGACTAATTTCTGGAAGATTTTTTAGGAAGACTTTTTAGATGGCTTTTTAGACTCGGGAAGATTTTTTGAACAAATAGTTTTGGGATGGTTTTTTTCTTGATGGCTGATTTCAGGAAGGTTTTTTTGCCAAAAAAAAGATGAGATAGATTTTTTATTCAGCTAAAGCTAATATATTCTGGCAATAATCATTCTTATTTTTCATATACATTTAAATTCAATTTTAAATTAGTTTTTTCACTAAAATTGTATTTATTGGATTGTTAAAATATTTTATATAATTTGTTTTATTTTTATATTATTTTCATTCTGAAACCATTGCATATTTTTTATAATTAAATTGACGCTTTCCGAATGAAATTGGATTAATTTACTCAAACTCAAAATAACAAATACAAATGACTAACCTGCAACGCTATTAAAATAGCTGGTAAAACGATTGATTTGTCTTTTTCATAACTTTTGTATAGAATTGTAGCCGCTGTTCGTTCGATAGCAATTGCAAATATCGAGGTCATTTGCAGTAATACAAAAAGTAATGCAATCGCATGGAGATGAAATGAAGTCCAAACAGTCATTAGTCGGTCACAACTATTTTTAGTTGAAATCATAAGCCTGAAAATCAACAAACTTTGCGACTATTCCTTCTGAGGAAAAGAGACATTCAATTTCTCGCATTTAGCATAGTCTAACTTGCCAAAGCTACGATCTTCAGACGTTACAGCAAATCGAAGATATTTCTTGATTCCTTTATGCTTATTCTTTTCTTAAGACAAGAAATGAGAGAATATCGCCAAAATATTTTTCAAATCACAGGATTTTGAGGTTTTCTTGAGCTATTTTTACTTAACTCAGTTAGCCATCGCCTGTAGCCATCTGAAGGCACTTATGAACTCGATGCTCAGTTGCCAAGAATTGTATATCTCCAGTCATTTTTTTTACACTTGTAATATTTCATATATTTTATAGATTATTCTGCCTTTTTCGTATTCTCTTGCTTCTAAGCTAATTGAAAGAATATATTCTTCTTACAAACTATTAACAAAGCCTAACTGGTCTATGAAATTTTATTCTTCTTCTGAAATCTTATGGTGCAAAATATGACGGCAAAACTTACAAAATGATGCTGTAAGTATAATTAATAAAATATGCCACAGAAAGGCCAATCGTTGCGATGTAATGAAGAATTAATAAAAATTTGGCATTACGATGCAATCTTCGATGAGATTCCCCAAATTTCATTAACATTATCATGAAAATAAAACCTGAAACATGATTTAAAAAGCAACGGTTTCAACTATTTTTTAATCCCATCAGTTATGAGAGAAGCAGAAGTGAGAAGAAAAGAATAATTAAGAATTTGGATTGTTTTGCACGAACACAATTTCTAGTGAAAATATTTTCATGTAAGTAAATTTCTGTTGAAAGTTCTAATCTTTTCTGATAAATTTTTTGATATTGCAGCCATTTTTAAGAAAACAATACCGATGACAGAGAGCACTATACGAGCGATCGTTATCATCTTTAATAATAACGAATCGGCAAGTTGTTGCATCTTCCAACAAAGGCTTTCATCCATTGCCTTCTAATTCAATCTACAACTAATCTAGCAATGCTGAAATTACAGCGAAGCAAAATTAATCATTTGATGAGCAAGAAATATTTCTTTTTTTAAAAAAATTCGTGCTTACAAAACAAACTAAATTTAATTGCTAAATAATTAATTTCAGCATTTCACTTTTAAATTAATTTTTAATTTTAGTGTATAATAATATTTAAAAATTAATATTATAATTCAATGTAAATATTACCTTTTTTTCTCCAAAAATTAAACAAATAAATTTTCATAAGATTCATGAAATTTAAAATTTTTTGATTAAAATAATAACACTTCAAAAGCTTTCCTTAAATTGGAAATCGGACACAGCAATGTGCCATAAATTTTTACTTTATCGAGCTTTGGTAATTTAAATAAGTTCAATATAATAACTTCTACAGTTTGTAATTACGGAGATGTTTCATCGAGACCAGTTTCGCTGCGATCTCAGCAGATCATCACCAGTCGACTACGAAACTACACTGTTTGCGAGATGAGCTGGCTAAAGACGTTTGTTGCAGAAATAGAGATTATTAGTAATTATTAGTTATTAGTTAACAGTGCAGAGAAAATTCTCTTAACTAGATAAATGATTTGAGTTCACACGATTGCCACATTTCTAATAAACCAAATCTCTCCGATCGTCTCTGATTTAACTAAAGAGGTTTTGAAGAATTCACAGATGAGGATCAGATCAGATGATCTGATGATAGTAATCACAGCTTCTTAAGTGCGAAAAATAGAGAGCCAGATTTTAGCGAAACTGGCCTCGACAAGGTTTCTTCACATGGAGCAAATTGAGCTTGCACAAAATTGCCGAGCCTTTTCGAATCTCAATGAAGCAAAGTTTATGATGTATTAAATTAATGCAATAATGGAGTTAAAATGAAAATAAAAATATTATTTAAATATTTTATTTATATATTAAATATTTTAAATATTTTATTTTATAAATAAGAAAAAGATCGTTGTTAAGCCCTCTAATTATTCATTTAATATTGATAAATTGATAATTTATCATCAATTTTCTTATACTGATAGCATTATCACTTCATATCAGTAATTTCCATTTGAGTATTCCGTTATTTTTATCGCTTGAAGAAAAAAATTATGATTAATTTAATAAAAATTAAAAAATAAGATAAATTCATTTCACATCGTTAATTAAAAGATTTTCGGTTTTTTTTCAAATCTTTAGCACTTTTTTTTCAGAATAAGTAATATTCTAAGGTAAGCGATGGAAGTTCGCTTAAACTAATTAAGATGAGATGCATTGTTTAATTAATTAATTTCGCATTGAAGAGAGCATTATAAAAGGAATTTATTTCTAAATTAGTGTGACAAATCCATGCAATAACTAATCGTTGTTAATTAAAGAACATTTTATAATTGTAGTTGGATTATTTATTTATAACAAAATTGTTTGTTGGTGATATTTTCATTCGAAAAATTATTTCAATTCATAAAAGTAATTGAATGCCATAAATATTTTCAGGAAATATTTGATTAGATGCAATTTTCTAAAGAAAATTAACTTTATGACAAAATAAATAAATAAATCGTCATTTAATTCTTAATTAATTCTGTTACAAAAAGTTAGAGAATTCATTTACCACTAAATGGTGTTAATTTTCTTAAGAGACCTTCGATGGTAAAGAAAAGGTCGTAGTGGATTTTCACAGAACTAAAATTCTTCTGTAGCCAGTTAATTAAATATTAATCATATTTTCTTTCTTATTATTCGTCTTTTTAGTTAACGTACTTTATAATGTAATTTCTTTTTTTCAAGAGCCCTCACCATTTCTGGTAAGACTCCCTTCGCTAGCTTGTCGTACTGGACAAATATGCCGGGGATTCTCTTAGCGATAGAAGTAAGTGGATGAATCGTCATCATTGCCCTTTATCATTAGTTTAAGAATTTCTGAATTTTAAACTAAATTCTATTCATTCAAGGTGAATATAAAACAATCGAATTAAATAAATTAATCTGCTATTCAACAATCTTTTCAGATATTTATAGTGCGAGGAGGATGGATAATGAATGAAAAATTTTCTAAAGAATCATGAGGAAATGCAGCCAATATAAATAAAATGCATTTACTTACCTACTTATTATCGGATAATAAAAAAATAAGTCTACCTTTTGTTTAAAGAATTTTTTAAATGAAATTTTAATTTCACAGTTTTGTAGGAGATCAAAAAACTATAATTTTAAAGAAAAAGCTAAGCATGATGGTGCTTAATAGAAATCCCCAAAAACGATTTTGTCGCATCATTATTGTATTTTAGCAAAAGCATTTTACTAATTTTCATCTTTATAACATCATTTCCTCAAAACTAGAATAAATGTGTAGGCAAAAAATGAAATTAACAAGTAATAAATTTTTTTGATAATTATTTTACAAATCTTCCCAGAGATCCAGAAAAAAAATTGCAGAGTGGTGGCCAAAATATGCAAATATAGTAGGCGATATGAAAAAGCATGATACCTGAAAATCAAAACACTGTATTCCCATTTTTAAAATGCCAAAATTTAAACATGCTTTTAAAAATTACTGGTAAAAAATTTATAGTTACAAAATTAAAAATACAATATAAAATATCAGAAAATTAAAATAATTTATGGAAAATATGCAAATTTAAAATAAGTATTGGATTAAAATCAAAATGAAAACTATGAACAGTTAGAAATTTGTTAAAAAATTTTAAAAAGCACTTTCTTGTGCAAAATTTAAAATTAAGACTTAAAAACAGTTTCTACGATAATAATTTATAAAAAAATTAAACGATTTTATTTAGCTATAATTAGTTAACTGGCACTAGTTAGCACTCACCACTTTATTAGGATCGGCTGTTCGTCAACTATATGAATGTGGTAGTTGTCCTAAGGAGTCACTTGGAACTATAGATGGGTCCCAAGCAACACTCGGTTTTTTCTAGTGGCAGATTTACTCCATCTAGGATCAGAAATCAAAATAATAAGCTAAGCATTCTGTCACTCGTTACTGCTCAATTTGAATATATTTATATAATATATAAAATTTATATATATTGCTCAAAAGGGTTGCAAATTTCTTATGAAAATATTTTTCATATTTACATAAGATTGCTTAAGTGTTAAAAACAGCAAGAATGCAGGATTTTCTAAGAATGCAGACGGCGACGGAAAATTCTTATTTTCGATAATTTTTTTGAAGGAGAGCATAAACTCTATTCAATTCAGTTAAGCTGTGCGTGCCATTTAATTCACATCCTTGAAAATTAATTGAATATTTAAGAAACCATTTTTAAGCAGTGATAGAGATTTTAAAATCAATGACTGCGCTGAATGAAATCTAAACAATTTTAAGTGATTTCTACAATTTCCCATCTAAAAGTAGAAAGTAGGTAAAAAAGATAAAATAAATTATCATAAATATCGCCCTTTATTTGCAAAAGTAAACAACATATGAATAAATTTTCTCGCCATAATATTTTTCGCAATTTCGCCATTTTATTTTAATCAAAATTTTTTCAATATTTTTTTCTTATCATACATATTCTTCCTTTGCATGAAATTTCTTTTTATAATCTTATAAAATTGACGAACGTTTATGGCTGATTGAAGGTAAAAAAAGAATTATTTTAACAGAGAAATTTTAAAATTTTTCATAAAAAATTTTTTTTACAAAATGTGATATTTGCTAATTTACGAAGAAGTAAGCATTACAGACGAAATTTCACTAGATTATTATTACTCAGAGCTTTTCATTTATAAGCGGAAGCAGCCAAATTTTCTTGAAGAAACTTAAAGAATTAAAAATTAATTTAATAACAAATCGACTTTTAATTTCGATTAGGCAAATTATTAGAAAATTTCCAATTAGAATGGCAGTTATGTTCCTTGCTTCCTTGTTCGGTTAATGTTTAAACCAAATATAATAGTAAACAAGAATCTTATAAAAATTTCCAATTATTTTCAACAAAGCATTTTCGCTATTTATTTTCTGTTAATCCTTCCCACAAAGAAACTTGAAAATTGTCTTAGAAAAGATTCTATCAATGGTAAACTTCACTGAAATACAAAGAAGTTTCAAATATCTGCCGAGTTTCCTACAATAAATCGTGAATCAGCATTGAACATCTATAAGCATTGACAGATAAGTCAGATTGATACCGAAAATGTAAATGAACTGAATAGAGGAAAACTTACATTCGTTCAAGATTCGTTCAAAATGATTATGGACATTCAATTTTCTTGAAGCATATTATAACCGCCTTCAAATGCAATTTTTTATAAAATTTTGAGAAAAAACTAATCCATATATTAAAAATTTTGTCACAACTAATTGGAAGATTAGCAGTTTTCAATAAACTTTTTGAAAATTATAAAGAACTTTTTTGCGACAATGAAACTGAATTTTAATGAGAGAATTTTAATGACTTTAATCAAATTTTTTATATTGCGAATATATGTGAAATATATGAATTTGTATTGTTAAGCAAAGTTTAGGATTGGTCATTTTAGTAGTTTAACTAGTATAAATCCTTTTCTTAAAGTAATAGCACAGCTGGCATAACTGCTTAGTGGTTCAAATCTCCACATTGAAAAACGAGTGTTTAGGTGCATCGGTGGCCAGTAGCAAGATAATTGCTGCCGAAATCGAGGATGAGTTTGAATCCGTCGGTATTCTTTGAGCGACAAACAGTAAAGGAGAGTGGAATGGCTCAGGGAGTTGTTGCTCAGTTCGGAGCATCGATGCTGATGTTCTATTCGATTTCTATTCGCGGCAGGAGTAAATATGTTTAAAAATCCAGGTGGTGCCAATGACTCAGCTGTATTTGTATTGCTAAAAGAATCCTCGGCATATTTGTCTATGTCTAGCCAAGGCAGTGGAGCGATTCTAACCAGTAATGGAGAGTACTCTTTAAAAAAAATTGAGAAGTGTTCATTTTTACTCCAGGCTAGCTTGTTGTCAAGAAGTATAAGTGGTGGTGAAGACTCACCTTCTATCGAAGACAATAGACTTCTACTGCCAAAGAGTCTGCCTGTCAGAAACCTTTAACCGTACTTAATTACTAACAATTATTTATTTTTTATTTACCTTTTCACCAACTTTCGTCAAAAAAAGTAGCTAATCACTAATTATTGATTACTAATAACTAATAATGAGAGAAAAATGATATGAAATGAAATTACTTAGGCCGGCATACACGGAAAAATCATTGTTTAATTGCGAAAAAAAAGGAACGATTTTACAAGCCAACTCCACTTCGCCAAGCCAGAATACAAACAAACGACGGTAAATTATGCAAATCTCGCCAGAATCACCAGCCTTAAATCCATGGCCCCCACTAGCCCCCACTACTGCATTCAATGCACATTCAAATCTCCAATCTCCATATTCAAAAAAAGCATTCATAATGTATGTTCGCAAGTGGTTCAATATTTATTACGATGTTGATTTTTTTTGCTGATCTAATTTAAATTCTTTTAAATTCTTTAGAAGCTTTTAAGCTCAATTTATGTCATGGAATGAATGAAAGCTGAAGAAAGTCCTGCAAATGATTACGAGCCAGCAAGACTACATTACATTATTGAAGATTCAATTAGTTTTAACAAGTTCTAAAATTCTAGAAATGAAAGGTTGCCTTATTGCATTATCAACTGAACAACAAAAATCGTTGACGAGAGCAAATGAGGAGCAACCATCGGCACTTAAACCGAGCATATTAGAAATTCACTTGGGCGACAAGTAACAAGCGGCTTTATTGGCATTCAGTAAGGATCGCAAATAAATCATAATCATGGAAATTGTTAAATTACATCATTAGCGGTATCATCTACAAATAAACGGACAGCCCTTCTTTGTTCGAAATTCATAGATTAGGAATCTGTCAATTAGAGGACGCCTTCTTCTTTATGACCATACTAACTATTACTTTTGTTAAAATTAAAACCATTAAGCATAAACTGGTGGAGCTTTTCTAAAGAATGGTATTACTTTTCTACGAAATTTATCAATAGTGTCGAAAAAAAGTTAAAATTTACAAGTTTTGATAAAAAAACTTAAATAATAATAGTAGTGACCAAAGGTGCTCTCCTCATTTTTGTTTCTGTTCAATAGGACTTATAAATGATTAGTTAATTTTCAAAAAATTTTTCTTCTATCACTCGCCAAATTATGGCAATAAATTTGTTTCAATTTATTATATCAGCCTGGAATTTCTATAGTTAGTGATTTCATCACGCCTAATATTGGTATAATATTAATAATCACTATTTTTAAGGTTAGCAGATTTAAGAGAATTTTATAAATTTTTCTTCTTATATTATGTACAACATTACTTTAGATTTTGCTCTTTGTATTAGTTCATTGTACAGTTTATATTGAAAACTTTCCAATAGTGAGAATAATATCATTCATGTATTGTTCAATTTAAAACTAGTACCACATTATATTTTATAATTTCAGTTACGATTGCAGTAATTCTTCCTTTGCTAGAATAAATTATCAGATGCAAAATAAAATATTTGTATTATTTATTTAATGCATTAAGAGGATAACAGGAAATATTAAAAAACGAAATAATGAAAAGGAACGGCTGTTTATGATGTATCAGAAAAAATTATAGCAAAAGTTTGAGTCAGATACAGGTGCTACTTTAAAAATTTCTGCGCTTAATCGTGAGCTGTATTCCAATTCAGATATGAAATTTTTTTTAAGAGCATTAACCATTACTAAGCAGACTCGCTCTTCTGGCTTGCCGCACTAGGCAAATATATCAGATGATCCACTGGTGATAGAAGTAAGGTGAGTTGCAAACATCATTCGGATTTTTGGATAGGTTTTCTCCTGCTGGGAGTAGAATCTCAGCGATCCAAACTGAAAATCACCCATGAGCCACCTAACGCAAATTCGTTAAGGATGGCTCAAAGATTATTTTTAAAGATTAATCATCGTTGTCAAGAAATAATTTTTGATCCTATCAATAATTTTTTCATAATTCAATTTCAGTTGAAAACAATTTTTTATCAAGCGCTAATTAACGGGTATAATATTAAAATACATTTTCCGATAATTTCTCAAAAAAATCGTCGCAAATTTCTCTGACTTAGAATTACCACAGAGAATTCGAGATTTCGGTTCGAATGCGCCAATGCAGCACTCATTGTCAAGCTGCAATCGCCTAATGGAGAAAAAGCAAAGAGTTTATCGGAGCGTCGATGCTGAATCTGTCTAAAAATCCGAGTGATGCTGGCGGCTTTTATTACCAATGGACTCTCTAGCATATTCATGAAAAACCAGAGGAGCCAGCTTGGCCAGTAATGGTGAGTGCTCTTTAAAAAAAATTTATTGGTATTCTTCTGTTTATATTATAAAAACAAAAAGAAAAACAAATAAAAAGATGCCAAAAAAAATGCTTCCGGCAACAAAAAAATCATTTCAATATTTTAGTATTTAACTTTTTCAAATATTTTCATTTATGTACATTTTTCAAATAAGCCAATGAATAAAAAGAAGAGCTTCTTTCGTTATATTGTTTTTTTGTGAATTGGAAAAATATAAAAAAGTATAACTGCAATAATCGTGTTGCATGTGATTTGTGGTAATCTATACTACTTGAGCAATGTTTAGAATAATTGGCAAAAATTCATCCAATTTCTTTATATAATTAATTTGCAAGCATTCATACAACGTAAATAATCCTAATCGGATGTTGTATTGCATTGACCCGTAGCCGTCTGTTCATTCATCTCACTTCAGCCAAAATTCTTCATTACATAAACGATTTGTGTCAATTTCTTATGCAATTGGTATAAGGCAAAGATTTTAAGTATTTTTGCATTATAAATTTTTAACGCATAAACTTCGATAAATTAAGTAAAACATTTAGAAAGTTCAAACCTATTCTCTTGTGATTCATCAAATCAGTGGCAAATTCCGCATGAACTTTTTGAATTCTTTGGCATTAGCTTTTTTTGGGACTTTCCTTTTAGATTTTTAAAGGTTATTTGGAGCATAACTTGTGATATGCATTGATTTTAAATTAAAACTTATTTCTCTTTTGGCAGCTCGAAAAAAAAATTTCATCGGATACGAATTCGTTCAATATTACAAAAAGCGTAAAAAAAAACGAAATTATAATATCACTGAATTTTTCTGCAAATAATTTTTCCATCTTAGTAGTTATAAAAATTTATTATAAATAAATATTTAAGTGCTTTTTGCATTAATTGAATATGAAAATATACGCAGAAATTGTACATCTCAACAACATAACGTTTTATTGACTCGTGCAACATGTATTTTAGTGGGACATCGCGAAGAAATTTCATCAAATAATTTTGTAAATCGCACGAAAAAGATGATATTTAATTCTGCAAAATTGTTGGTCAAAGTCTTTTGCCTGTGAGTCAAAAAAAAGAAACCAAATGAGTATGTTGAATGATTTCAGTGAGAACGAATCTAGATGAAGTCGTTCATAGAACTTATACTTCTATACATCTATCGTCTGGAAAAACGATTCAGTTCCCCTAAGTTAATCAAACCAGAGAAGGTGATTATTACTAGAAGAAGAAACAAAAGAATGGAAGGACCAAATATTCTAGAAGTATTTCGGATTAATTTTCGAAGCAATAATGGATAAAGGAGAATAACAAGTAGTTGAAGTAAAATTTTCTTAAGAAATGAAAAAAATAGTAAAATCGTTTCGTCATCAAAAAAAACTTCAAATCATTAAAGGAAATCCAATAAAAGAATCATATTTAGTTGAATGGATAGTTCATTATGATAATTGACAAAAAATTTGATTTTCCTTGACTATATTCTGCTAAGAGAAAACCATTTTTCTACGAAGGTTATTTCTTTTTTATTTTACTAAATATTCTTTTAGAAGTGGCATTAATAATTCAGTAATTCTTTATTCGCACAACAATCATAGACCGAAAATTTATGCACATCAAGAAATTTTTATATACGAATATCATGATGGTTGAACGTTTGGCAGAGAAATTTGAAGTAAAAAGATAAGTATTTTCTCAATTTTTAAAAAATTTAAAGGATTGATTAATGATTAAATAAGTAGAAAAGTAGAAATGAGCAATTCAAAGGTTGAAAAGCATCAAAAAGAAATTTTCTAATTCACCAGCCACCCATCTAATCCACTGCAAATTGGAATGCCAAAGTCTTTCTACCTTCAGATGAATTTTTCAAAGCATTTCAATCAGAAAATAGAAAAATTAAAATGAAGCAATTGAAGCTCAAAGCTCAAAAAGGAGTTTCGCAGCAAAACTGCTTCATCTCTTTTGGCTGTAACTTGAAAAAATTTTTATGTCCTGAAAGGCAGAAATACTATTAATGAAAATATTTCAAAAAACTTATTATTAAAGGAAAGGAATTTCTTGGTAAATTAGTACCTCTTATTATTACAAAATTTTGATTAATAAGGACCAGAAATCGAAATAATTTACTAATACTGTTGTATTTTTGTAGCATCCATTATCGTAAAACCTTAATTTTGGTAGATAGCATATAGCACTTCTGAAATAATATTTATATTTATATTAAATATTTAAATATTAAATATTTTTTTATTACCAAAAAGCTGATTTTTCCTTTAATTTTGCTGAATTTTAGACATACCAATTTTATAATAATTTGCCACTACCCTTTAATTCATTAAATCTTAGTTCCTTCAAACTTTTTATAATAATAATGAAAGAAGGATTTTAAATTGGAAAATTAATTTGTTGAAAATCGAATTTTTATTCATTTATTAAATAACATTTACGAAATAATATTAGAATAGAAAAAGATTTTTCCCCGAAATTATGAATGGTAAATCTTGTATATATTTTCAATATAAGTATATATTTTCAATACAAGAGACCCGTACACGTTTCCATTTGTCTCTGTAAATTTCAAAAAAACGTGACAAAAGCTACACCAAATTAAAAGTTAATAATCGGAATCACTGCTTTATCACATTTCTTGAATCAGTATTCGAAAAGAATTATCTAATTATTTTAAAGTTTATTACTTTATTATATAGATAAATCTTGCACAAAATCGTGGTACTGCTTCAGAAATTTATGGCAATTTTTTAATTTACTTATCTAACCATATGATTAGGAGGAGAATAACTCTGTAGGTTGTCACTTCAGAGCGTTAAGGGTGAAGTACACCGGGAGAGGATATGCCTTTCGAAAATCCGAGTGGTGCTGGTAATCCATTTACATTTTTATCATCAAATAATTCCCTTGCCTGGTCTGATAAATTAATTTAGAAAATCCATGTGATAAGGCTAATAAGACATTTAAATAGCGATAAATATCGATAGAAGATATTAGTGATCATTGAGAAAGCTCTTAAGAATACTGTATAAAAAAAGGCATTTTCTTTTACAATAGGTGATAGAAAACATTTTCATTACATCGAATAATCTTGTATTTTCCGCGGGGAGATTATCCTCGCAATCAAACAAAAACCTATAGAAACGATTAAGCACAGTATCTCAATACCGATGTGGGTGTGGCATTACCCATAGCGAGAAACCTTACCGTCCATGGAAGTACAAAGCCTTTTTCCTTTTCTAACGTTATTATAAATTGCATGCGTAAGATGGCCCGTATTTCAGCAAACATTTATTCTCTAAATCAACAAGTTTTTGTCATCAATGTTATCATTTTTTTATCGGTCAGTTTATGAAAATTTTTTTTTAACTATTTTCTTTTTTTTCTCAGCATTTCTGCTACTTTAAATGACTCCACCGACTGTTAGGATTATATTTCATCGTCAGTTCGTGAGCTGCTTGCAGAAAGAAGTATATGTAAGCTGCGAAATCTTCTGGATTCCGCTTTTAAAAATAAATTATTCCAGTATAGGAATCGAATCTACAATTGCTTGAGCTTATTAGCAGCAGAATACCAGGTTTAACGTATCCTTCAATATTTAATCTATTTAGCTACATAATTTCCATCATCGTCTCATAGATTAAGTGTGTTCCATCAAACTAACGAATACTTAGAATTACTGATGAAAAATTTATCGAAAACTGCTTTATACCAACTTACAACTTGAAACAGCAATTCCTAAATTTGATTAAGGATTCAGTGTTTTCTACGATTTTTTCCTTCATTTTCCATCTATCTTGTTTATATTCTTTTTCTTATTCTTCAATCCATATATTTTGCATTTTTGTTTCCTATTCATTATTCTTTTTTTATTTATTTTTTTATCTTTTATCTTCTTTATCTTTTTTTAAATATATTTTTTTGTAATTTATAAAATTATATAATATATAATTTATACACTTTTTTGTTAATTTGTTTTTTTATTTATTTATTTTATTGATTTCATTTTCAAGTATTTTGGAATTCTTTTGCATTTTTAATTATAAGCGATTTTAATTTATTTAATCAATTAACTTCTTTCATTTATGTTCAGTTGATGTAATTAAATAAATAAATAATTAAATAAAAGTGTCACTTAGATTTTATCTGAAATGTTTTAACAACCCCATCGTTATAA
Source organism: Dracunculus medinensis (assembly GCA_900625125.1). Classification (NCBI taxonomy): domain Eukaryota; kingdom Metazoa; phylum Nematoda; class Chromadorea; order Rhabditida; family Dracunculidae; genus Dracunculus; species Dracunculus medinensis. The sequence continues at coordinate 1,888,738 of UYYG01001150.1, read as the reverse complement.
AGAATGATTTAATGCTTTAGCGATATAGCTTTAGCTGTAAAAGTGTCGATGGTATTCGAAATATTTTTTCCTTTTGTGCAACTCTATTGCTATATCGACTCTATTGCTTTTTACGTTATATCGCATCGCATTATTGATGCATGATAGTACTACGCAGTCAAGAACGTTACGAAAATGAATAATGCTGGTTAAAATGACTTTAATAACAATGGTTTAGTTGTTGCTTTCGTCATGGAACATCGATGCTGAGGTTTTTTAGGAGGTTTTTTGCTGAGATTCTTTGCAATAATAAATTTTTTTTTCAAAAAGCCAGGTGATGCTGGCGATTCACTTGCACTACTACAGTCAAGCGATTCCCTGGCGAAATGTATCTGGTCTGATAAGTCGGCAGAACGAATCCAATCAGAAGTGGTCAGTGCTCTTAGAAAAAACTGGTTAATGTTGAATCCAATAACCCTTAGAAACATTTGGGCGATTATGAGTCATTAATGTATGGAGCATTCATGATGCATTACATTAATGATATATTATTTCTATAATTTTTTAGCTTGATTTTTTTCCCAAAGTTTTGCAGTATTTACTTACTTATTAAACGACAAATTTCCAAAATTTTCGTTTTGTCTTGACCATTTCAGGAGTCTCATTGTGTTTATCGCAAATACCTGCAAGCAAAAATGACAAAATAACTAGGAATTTAGAAACTGAGCCTTTTGGTATTAGGCAATAGATCATCTTCTAAAGATTCGTTTATGAAGTCTTAAAACATCTTCTGTTTACCTTGTTCTCAACTGAAGTACGATAGCATATCTCAAGAATGATGTATTGAGTACTTAAGCTTAAGCATGATACCAAACATATGTTGTTTATATGAAGGGTCACTGGCCATTCAAAGAACAAAAGAATACTTATTGACGATATAATGGATTAAGTGGGACACATTTTTCGACAAAAATTAATTATTCAACAATTCAAAAGATTTGATTTCTAAAGAACTTTTTTTTAATTCGGCTTATCTATCATATTTTTGTAGAGTATAAGCGAAGTAAAATCAATGGGCTCAGTAAGATTCAGCCTACGCAAACTGGAAATTGAGCAGATGAAATTGGCTCAAATCTGCTGTCATCACCAAGGTTAATTTAAAATTATATCGCACTTCCTTGGGCCATCTTTTGCCTTAAAGCAATATAGTAAAAAGGAAGCTTTCAAGCCTCGTTAAGCGTCCATTAATTATTATGAAGTTACTTGTTGCACCTTTTAAGCCGTTGCCATTTTTTTCAGGAAAAGATGACTGCTGGTGCCAATTGGATCTGCGAATATGCGTTGGTGTGCGAATGCAGTCATCAAATAATCATCGCGACTGCTCACTAGTCCATCATATATCATCAATTCTGTTCAATAATCAGTTAATCGGCGCTCACAATATTTCAGTTCCATTCAATATTCGTTGGCCTTTAAAAGTTGGTTTCATTTTTAATTCAACAAAAATAATAATAATAACGTATAATCAATCAAATGACCCATCGATTGCATCAATACATAATTTTTTGATCATTTTGTATTTCATACATATTAACTGTTTAACTATACCACAATACTTGATTATTGCTTTTTTACGTATGCTTATGCGTCACCACAGGTAGAGTTTGAGGCCGGCTATACTTATATCGCCAAGTGATGAGCTTCCATGCTAGCAGTCACGACCAGCCAAACTAGAAATGGTGAATGCTGTTAGTTCACCATAACCATGAGCACATCGAGAAAACACAAATAATTAATAGCCAAAATCTTAATTGCAATTGGATCGAAAAGTTCTTTCAGATTCCGAACTTTTTTAATCCTTTTCTTATTCTAAGCATCTATTTTTCCATAATCGTGATTTGCATTTTTCACAATTGTTTTATCTCTTTCTTTCTATGTTGTATGTTGTTAATCGGTATATTCTATATTTTGAATCAAATGAAGCATTTCAAATTGATTTCTTTAGGCATACGATAGGAAGAGTTGGAAAAAGCGCAATTTTCAATATTTTTGTCTTAAGAGGTTTTGAATTGGATCCATCTTATTTAGATTATCTTGTCTACATTGTTCAATTACTTTATTCACTCAGAATTTTCCATTGCTTTTGAATAGTTATATTATAAAACCATCTAGTTGCCATGAGAAAAGCAATTAATCGAATAAAATCGGCATTTAAAGGAGGATAGTCTGGTACGTCCTTTAACGGTCCATTGAAACCGAAATTTGCAATATACTACTATTGAAAAACTTCCTATCCATTAATTTTTGACAGTTCATCTGTGAAATAGAGTCAAAATATGATATTTTATTGGGCAAAATACGTTTAAATTGAAAACATACGTATTCGTTATCTCGCCGCCAAGGCAAAAAAATCAAAAGTAACGGCTACCAAATAATTATCTTACTGATCAGTTGTTAGTCACCATTGCGCACGATGAACCACTTCCATTTGGTGATAAGTCATCACATCAATACTTAATTGATAACAACCAACTTTAATCAACGAAAATTTCATATCCAAATTTGCATGGCACATTGGTTTCGGATCCGAAAGCTTTCGGATAAATCGTGCATGACATATAAAAAAACAAGAGTTCTTCAGAAATGAAATTTGAAATAATTGGCGGGCCCCAAAAATTTATTTCATCTCATAGTGAAAAATATGCTAAAATATGTTGAGAGTGATTGTAATTTAAATTAAATTGAGGTAATTTAAGAAAGTGGTAATATGATATAATTTTTTTAATGTATTTTGGAAATCATAGCCAACTAATATTGGCTTTTTTCAAGTTTTGAAAGATCAAGTTGACAATCTTAATAGTAAAGGCTTTTAATAGATCACAAGTGGTTGTTGAGTTTATGAGATATATCTGTTGATAATTTTTTTTCGTTTTCATTCTACCAATGATAATAGTACATTTCTCGGATCATTGATTTCTAGCTGCTTCTACTCTTTTTTTCATGCAGATTTCTCCAGTTCTGCTTTAAATTTGTAGATATGGATAATTTGTTTTTCGCCTACTTATGACCTAGAAAGGCAGGCAGCTGTAAAACTAACCAGTGTGTAGCATATCCTATATATTTCAAAGCTGTCTTCATTATTGTTTAAATGTTCCTTTTATCTATACAACAGCTGCGATATCAATGGGATAGCGAAAAAAACATTTTTTTCGCTAATACTATGCAATTAAAATTAATTCGCGAATTTCTTCAGATTTCCTTAATTGATATAAATTTGCAGATGTATTATTTCGTGTGGCTGCTAGGCAAATTATTTTAAGTTTTTAAGAAAAAAACGAGGATAGAACGTTTATAACAAATTAAAAGCGCAATTTCAAGGCAAAAAACATTTGATATTGCAAGATTGCAACTTGTTTCGATATCCAATATAAGAGCACATCGTCTGATGGAATAAAGTGGTTAGAATGTAGAAATAAAGAAGATTGTATGGCATTTGGACAATGGTCGAAAAGTTGATACGGTCAATTAAGCTCGAATAATTGCTTTAAAAGCAGAAACATGATAATGCTCATAAACGACAGCTGGAAGAACTATCTTAAACCTGATCCAACCAGCAACAACCATCTGCCATTACAGAACATGTAGAAGTACTCGTTGTGGTGTTGTTAAACATTTGTCGAAGTACCCGTTGTTGTGTTGTTAAATATTTAGATAATATTATAATTGATGAGTATACTAATTAATTTTTTTGGCGTTCTGTTATTTTATTATTCTTAATACCTTCGCTTACAAACAATAGCATTTCTGAAAAATTTCCCCTCGATGGCCTCTGTAAGAAAAAGGAAAAAATGAGAAATTATTCTACATTCTGAAAAAAAACTAGTGAAAGTTTATATAATCGATATAGCCACTTTAGACATGCTTTCAATAGCTTAGATGTGACAATGTTGTGATATTCTGGCTAAATTTTTCCACACAGTGGGTCAGTGGTCAACTGACCGAGAATATAGAGCAGCTGGTTGGTCGATTGGTCAAGTATTGTATACTCGAGATTGCTGAAATGTCTAACAATTACATTGCGCCACCTGAAAACAGCGATTGGTTATTGCTCGAAAATAGCAGTTTATAAGAACATTAAATTCATGAGGTCATATCATCGATTTTTTAAAACCTCAAACCTTTTTGTTAAACGGAATATGCGACTTTCTCCCGAAAATAAAAATTTTAGAAGTTTTGAGTTTTCCGCTTTCAGAAAAAATAAAAATTTATGAAAATTTAGCCAATTTTTCAGCTGCATTAGCTCTAAAAGTTTTTTTCTAAGGACGAGAATACAATTCTTTCCAAGTTTATTCAAAAAATATTGTGTGTTTCAGTGAAGTTTAATAGCTTAAAACTATGATTTATCAACATTGATTAAGATCTTCGATAATTTATTAAACTATTCGTCTTAATTAAATTCAGTTCATACCAAATGTGTCTTTCATGGCAATAATTGTCCTCTGTTTCACTAGCTGCTGTGATTGCCACATTTCTTGCGTAAGCACTGTGCTGTGCCCAGAAATTCTAAAACAAACTCACAAAAAACATTAATTATGCTTTTCAATAAAATATTGTTGCAGACCTTTTTGAACAACCAGTAAACACACATACGTTGGTTGCTTGCATAGCGCAAGCATAATTTTTTTCCATGAGCGGTTCATTCTTTTGCACCATCTCTGATCTGAGGATAGAATTGCTTAGTGGGTTGTTGCTCAGTTTGGAGCGCCGATGCTGAGGTTCGATTTCCCGCAGGAATAAACCTGTACAAAAATTCGGGTGATGCTTGAAAAGTTCTCTAATAATTTCGACAAGGAGAGAGATGAATAATTTCATCTTCAATGCCCACTTCAGTGCCAGATTTCCCTATGGTTTTTTAATCTGAAAAGCCGATTTAGTCGCTATCGGAAAGATTTACTGCCTTTAAATAGCAGTTTCAAGTACACTTTAGCTTTTGATTCTTTGTCAAAACTTTTCAAAATAGTCAAAGTTAACCATATTCTTTAATGGATGAAATAGAGCATTAGCAAACGAAGCTAAAAATTTCGTGACAATCGATTGAATCGCATTTATTAATTATAATAAATTTAGTAATTTTATTAATTAGTAATTTATAGTAATTTATACCTTTTTAGTAATTTATGCCATTCATTAGATTAAGTTTTGTTTACAAAGTTGTATTAAATTGTATTCTTATGCATGTATGTAAGTAAACGCTCATCTTTTCTTATTGCCTTGTTTTGTTAGCGGTTACTATGATAAGAAATTTTCGCCAGGGAAATCAAGGGAAATACACTGGGTTGCCACCATTTGATCTATATGTATAAAGCCCAATTTTTCCGCCATTTCTCTTTAAATATGGTTTTTTAATTAGTTTACCATCTTTTATTTATATTTATATTTACAATACAATAGAAATGGAATTGTTTATTTTTATTCATAAAAATAATAATGCAGGTTTTGATCTCATTTGTCTTTAACGCAACTAATCCTTTTCAATTTTTTTTTCTAAATTTTCAATTTAGATTTATGCATGGATTTCAAAGAATCGGTGTCGTTTTTGCTTTCGCCTTTCATTTTTTCTTGCATCATTTTGTTTTCAAATAATTAATTATGCAGCGCCAGTGGGGAAAAGCCGCAAAGAATCTCTATACTTTGAAAATTCTTAGAATCTTATTCATTATTATACATTATGGTAATTTATAGAATATATCACTTATTGTGGAAATCATACACAGTGCATCAAAGACGACAATGTTGTGTTCAAAACAATTCTTATCCCAATCACCGACACCTAATGGGCCAGCAATGCATTTTGCTGAGGTAAAATTAATGAAGTGACTGCTACCAATCGAAATTAAAGCTTCGAAGTATTTATGAATTTTCAGCCTTTCCAGCTTCTTAAATTATTCGATTTCTATCCTATAAGTTGAGCTAAATAGGAGTTATTCCCATTACACTCCTACTCTTGCCACTCAAGATTACATCCAATCGCATTTTTATTTATTAGGCATTTCTATTTATTAGGTGATCCATTAATCTATTTCTTTGTTAAGAAGGAGGACCATAAGTCGATAGCTTATGATTTGAAAATTGAATGCAACCAGTTTTACTATGGACCAGAATGTAGAACATATTGTAATCCGAATATATCCAGGTACAATTCTTTAACGAATTACTGCAACAAATTTATCCGCTTGCATGCAAATGCAAACTTCAAGATAAATATATTTTACAAAATATATATAATACAAAATACAATATACAAAACTGATTCATCACCTCATATATGCATTATATCCCGGGTGATCTCCCTGACACATTTGTCTAGTCCAACAAGCCAACGGAGCGAGTCCAATCAACAATGGTGCTCCTAAAAAAAATTATCGACATCGAATCCATTTTTAGTATATTGCATTTTTGTATATTGCATGTTCATTATTTTTACTTGGATCAAGATGAAATGCATTTGAAAAAAGCTGTCGACTTAAGGCAGTTTTAAAGGCTGGTAATTCTATACCGATGCCAGGATGCAAGAGAAGTGCAATGAAAATGTTCTTAGCAAAGAATGCAGTACGGTGATTGAGTTCTATGGTACTTCATATAATGGTGAAACATGGCGCAAAGTTGATTTCCGTACTTTGCCAGTAGTTTAACATCATGAGTACATCTGCATGGTGCTGGGGATTCACCTGTATATTAATCCTCTTTATTCAGCGGAAGCAGCTAAACCGAGTCTGTTCTCTTGAAAGAAAAAAGAAAATAAACTTCCGCACCTTGGAAAAAAGTAGGATTTCCTGTAGTGAATATTAGGAAAAGAGTAAATTTCGAATAAAAGCTTTATTAAACGGTAACATATGCCAATATTCCAGAATATTCCAAAACTTCAATTAATTTCACTGTACTTATCATTTTGTTAGATTTCACTTCTATTGTTCAAACTCCGGTGAGCGTTTTTGTCATAAAGGATGGGCAGGCCATAACTGCGATGAACCTGTCTGCGAGAACAGTTGTATTTATGGAATATGCATAGCACCGAACACTTGCAGGTTATTTCAATAACGAATGATCAGAATAATGTTGAACTTAAAAAAATTGGAACTGCTTTGAGAAAAAGCTCTTACTTATTCAACATAAGAATTAGCCATAGACTCGCGAAGCTATTTGTCAAATGCGATAAAATCTTTCTATATGCTATAATTTAAGCGGTGATAGAATGGCTCAGTTGGTTGTTGCTCAATTGGGAGCGCTGATGCAGAGGTTCGATTTCCTGCAGGAGTAAACCTGTGCAAAAGTCCGGGTGGTGCTGGCTACTCACCTGTATTTCTATCGCCAAGAGACATATTGCCCAATGCCAGTGGAACGAGTTTAACCTTTAATGGTGAAAACTCATCAAAAAAAATAACTTAAGCAATTTTCAATGCAAATTTTTAACTCCCAGAGTTGCATTATAATATTTCCAACCTATTTTTCCAAAAACCTATTTAAAGGTGTCGACCTGGTTGGCATGGTGAATTTTGTGAGAAATGCAAGGTCATTAACGGATGCAAAAATGGTTATTGCAACAAAGCAAATGAATGCATATGCAAGAAAAACTGGGGAGGAATGTTTTGCGAAAAGTAGCCATTTTTTTGATCTTATAAATTTCACTGTCCAATTTAAATATTCTATTCTCCCTCTCGATTTTTGATGGAAGTTCATATATGAAATTGTCGGCTCTCGCGGAAAATTCGTATCGATTTTTAAGAAAAGCCTCGAGGCTGTATTTATTTATTTATTTTTCTCATTAGGTATATGCCACTTTCTTCTATTAAAAGTAGTATAGCCGAGATGTTAATGGCTCATATTTACATGTTAAGAGGAAATGGCTCGGTTTTTGCTCCCAGAACGAGAGGAAGGAGTAAACCTGTTATCAAAAAATACATACGGTGCTGAAGGTTCATTTGTATCGCTAAGTGATTCTTTGATAGACAAGAAAAGTGAATCCGACATGAAATGATGAGCACTAGCCATTTATTTTTTTTACCGCCTAAAAATTAGATTTCTTGCAGAAAAACAGTTAAAAGTTGTTTTTTATATGGCATAAAATGTCAAAAGTTTTTGCCAAGAAATTTTGTGGAGATAAACAAGTGACTCTGAATGTCTGGTGAATAGAAAGGATAGGCACCACTGATCTGATGGAACACAACACCACTTTTTTTCACACTCCTTTTGACTAATTCTAGATTTTTCACCTGCTTGCTACCTTTAGTTCACCTATTTGTGGTTAACATAGATATGGAAACTACAGACTGGTTGTTTGGTGGGAACTCATCCTCTACGTCAACTTTACTATGGTCAACAAAAGAGGGTTTATCTGGCTTTCTAATCCTTTGAAGTTGCGAGTCCATTAAGGATGGAAGTTGACTTAGATAGCCAGCATCATCGAATTTTTCAACAAATTTTTCAGCAATTGTAAATATAGTGGACCATTTACGAACAATTCTTTAACCACTGTCTTCTCGTATTCCAAGCTTTATTCACTACTATGCCTTCACAAAAATGGCTCTCATAAACAAATCTCGATTTTTTTTTCGCTGGAAGCATTTAGAAATACTCTTTTGTAGGGATAAGCAAAAATTTGTTTGCTATTCTTATAAAACCTTTCGCGAACTGATAAAGATTGGCACGAACTTTCCTAAAGAGCCAACTGGTGTCTGAAATTACGTAAATAATTTTTTGTCTTGATTAATAATAAAAGTTTCCAAATATTTTAAAATTTTCGCCACTGTTATATATTCTTATATATTTATTTATATGTATCCAATATATTTTTAAAGGGATTTGGACTACTGTTTTCACAATGCTCCATGTAAAAACGACGGCAAATGCTCTAGTGGAGGGCGACAAAATTTTTATTACTGCAATTGCAGCAAGGAATATACGGGACGAAATTGTGAATATCTGGTAAGTTTTGTCATAAATGAACTTCTGCTGAAAGATGGGCAAAAACTATGGTTATCTGAAATGCAATTGTTCATTTCTTACATTGAGGTGCAAATATGAGAGCATTGTTACCACATATTCCCTGTACCTCTCTCAAATGAATTTCTGTTCACCTTTCAGGTAGATCCATGTAAAAATCTTGACTGTGGTCCATTTGGCAAATGTATGACGAATAATTTTAAATCTGAATGTTTCTGCAACGCTATGTATTATGGAGATCGTTGTCAATATAAAATTTTAGATACTCCAACAAGAAATGAAAGTGAGCACCATATTGAATAAAAAAAGACTTATGAATAAAATTAGCTCTGAAAAATTACTTATTTGTTTAATTTAGGCATGGATCATCCTATTTTGTTATATTTGTATCTTTTTTATGTGAGAAAGTTACTAAAGCATTTGAAGGAGTAGCTCGTTATTGAATAACTTCAGTGAAGAATTTCTGTACAAGAATTTTTGCAGGGGTATTATATAAAGCTGCTTCAAGCAACTGTGTTTTAGCTGATTTTAGTCACATACAAGACGGATTTTCATGGACCACAATTGATTGCAGACAATGTATTTGTGAAAATGTAAATATTGATATTTTAAAATTACTTTATTCAGTGAAAATCTTATGCTAATTTTATTAAGCAATTTTCTTTACGACTTTACTTAATATAACTCTTTCATTCGTAACTGATAGGAATGAGGAATTAAAGGAAAACTACTGTAGCTTTTTTAGTTATAAGAGTAGTCATAGGGAATTCTATAGATATGAATTTAAAAACGAATAATTGAAAGCTTGGATCCGTTAGAATGCCAAAAAAGGAGTACAGCTTATATATCTAACGGAATAACCATCAATATTGTAATTTTTAAAATCCAAAAAATTCTTCCTGTAACACAAAAAATGAAATTAGTTAAAGTGAAGAAAGATAAAATAAAAGTGCTGAATCCATTTTAAAAAGTCATGCAAGGCTTTTTTATTAAAACTTATAGTAAAAATTTTTTCAAATTTTTTGTTTTTTAATAATCTCTCATAATTACTGAAGAAAGGAAGGGAGGGAGGTGGCGAAGTTAAATAGAGCAAACAGTTTCATCTAACCAGACAAAAAACTTTTATTTATCGGATGATTCTGGTACCTTTTACGTTGAAGAGAAAAGGATAATTGAAGATAAATCGCATTTTTTTTTCCAACCCAATTCTTTTATATCAAATAGTTCAAATTCTCATATTTATTTATTTGCATTTATTTATTTATATTTACAACTGCTGATAAATTTTAATATTAACAATATAAATGCTTGGAAATAATTTTAGGGGATTATTAGTTGTACAGAAAGACGTTGTGAACCAAACGATTGTTATAAACGAGAAGCCGCTTCTGCAGACTTCGCTTTTTGTCCTAAAGATCAGGTTTTCTTAAAATTCTTTCGGTTAATTATAAGATGAAATTAATACGTAAGCTGTGGAAAAAATGTAGAGTGATATCTAGAATTGGTCCAATTTTCCATAAGCAGTGGCTACTTACCAAGCAGTTACATAACGACATATTTTCTAAGAGCATTTAACACTGATTCTCTGCTAAATAAAATTGACGATCTTTTTGCCTTTTATAGCACTGCAATGTTATTGAAAGCAGTCAATGCTTGAATGGGAATTGCACTTTGCCCCGAGGTCAATGTGTGCCACCAATTCAGTTGAAGAAAAATGCAACTTTGCGCTTATGTCGTATGCGACCGAACAGAAGAGAAAATACGAAAAAAAGTTGCACCAGATTATTAATTGGACTGGATCTGCAACGGCTACCAGATGTTAGTGTCCATATTTTCACTTTATTTCCATAAAATTCTATTTCTTCTGCTAATAGATTATCTCAAATTGCTATAATTTCTAAGAAGACAAAATGTCTAGGAATGAATGTCTTCAGTCATGATTTTACTCACTGGATGACTTATTACAATGATCCTGCAAATCATAGAGGCAAAATTAAAGCGGGTCCTAAATAATTAATGATAATTATTATGATAATTATAATTTTTCTCAATTTTTGCGCAGAAAATAAATAAATAAGAGAGGTGATGAAGAGCTTTTCAGGGAACGACAACTGATGACATTTGCTACCACCTACTTCTTGAAGCTATTACCGCGAATATGAGACAAGTTGGCTTCGATTGCAAAAAAGTTGCGAGTGATATTCTTAATGTTGATATAGTATGTTAGTTTTAAATTTTTTCATGTTTTTCTGTGGTGAATCGTTGAATTAAATTCATAAGCTTCGTTTATTTTCCCCCTCATAAAATATAAAAAAATTTTATGAGTAGTTTTTCATCACACCCATTGGAATATTTTTTCGCTATCATTCGATTATAATTTTTTAAAATAAAAATCTTCTAGGTTTCGCTCAAATTTTCTGGTGATGTTATGGTCACAAAAGCATATATAATGGCTCGTTTGCAGCAGCGATTGGCTGCCAGTGTTGTACTGAATGCGGTGACCACAGTTTATGAATACAGTCATCGAAATGAACAATCATTACTGGATGTTAACTCAGCCAAGCATCACACGAGTAAATATTAATCAACATTCCGAATAATTTGTCCAAAGAATTTATTCCAAAAAATAATGAAAAAGAACACTAGGTTAAGATGAAGGTTAAGATGATAGGAATTTACTGTTCAACTAATATTAGCGATTTTGAGTTTCTAGTTTTATATCTCGGGTTAGGTTATTTTGATAGTCCGTTTTTAACTTGATTTAATAATCGCCCTCTCTTACAAAATTCTTTCAGGTCTAGCAACAGAATTTTCCGATTTTACTAAATGGATGCTCATCGTCATCATTTTGCTACTGCTAGTTATAACCTTAATATTAATGAACCTTTATATGTATAAATTTCCTCCCCTTATGTTTTGTTGTTATCCTCAACAACAAACCATGGTTCACCAGTCGGCCTTATCTGAAATTTTTCCAACTAAATCCCTAACCAGTCGTGACAAGAAGCGTCGCCATAGCATAGCATCGATTGGATTAAAGGATTCAATATTTCTACCAGGTAACTATAGTACGTTAGAATTAATGTTTTATGATAGAAATTGAAAAAAAGCACTGAAAAATATCAGTGAAATTATTTTTCTAAATCAGTAGCGAAGCCTAAGTTTAACGAAAGAAAAATTTTTGATGCATTCTGTTACTTATTAACCATTTTATAGTTTAAATGCAAATTGACCAAATCATTGACTGAAATTTAATTTATGCTTAATTATTATTATAGATCGAAAATCGTCACTAGAACAGCTTAATTTATCCCTCATCACTAAGGAAGAAAAAGAAAATCACAAAAATTTATACCTTAATCCGCTACGGAATAGCGATGACTGTCTTAGACTTACGCAGCCATGGCCAGAAACTATTCTTAGCATCGAAGATCGCCGATTACCATCCATGCATAAGTTGATGATTTCTTATGATCATTCGTCCTTGTTGGATCGAAGAATCGAAGAAAGAATTATTTTCAATAACGCCACTACGATATAAGCCTTTTTCACACTTTTTATGCCGCAAAGCTCCTTATTTCCGATGTAACTATCATACATTTTGGAAATAAACGGTTTCTCAATTTATAAGTATAAAGAAAACTTTGAACTGATTGATCTTAACTGATCGGTGTTTACAATTTCCTTATTCTTACTGCATTGTTTTTGACTTCAATTAATTTGATTTATACGTTTTAATAATTGCATTCACGGTGGCTGGAAAGCATTCTTTTCATCATTCTAATTATCATTTCGATTTATTCAAATTGCCCAAAATTTATCTGAATATTCCTTTGAAGAAAGGATTATTTAGAGCTCCATTCATTACTCATAAACTTTCTAAGAAAGTCTATGTACTTCGATTGTGAAAGACTTAAATGATATTTGATAAGAAAGGCTGGTTGTTTTCCTTAAATTATGACTTTTTAGATTTAATAATTGTTTATATTTTTCTGGTGAAAATGTTATCTGCAGTTAATAACATTTTGTATAGATTTCTATTAAATATTTCAAATTTAATATCAGTTCATGCACAATTCATTTAATAAAAGACAATAAATTAAAAGTGGTCCAGGAGTGACGATTTGGATGAAAACAAAGAAAATATGGATAAAATAAAAAAGCTCAAGACATAAATATAATCGGGTAGTGATGACCAAAAAGTTGCATAATTCGACAAGAATCAGGCCTTGGCCTTGGAATCTTAATAAGCGATATTAATAATCTTAATAACAAATAGGCGATATTTTTGAGATAACAAAAGTATATTAAATATAGTAAATAATTCTTTTGATTTCCAAGAATTTCGGAAATCCAACCCTTAAATGGTCCTTAAATCCTTGAATGAAGACGGAATAAAAAGGAATATGGACCAATCTTTGAACAATGAATTGAAATTTTTTGTTGAACAAAGACGAGGCAAAGTATTACTGACACAATTTCATTTGGAAAATTCTATATCAGAAAATTCCTTCTGGCCAATACTTAATTTCTAACACAAATAGAGCAATAAATTTAATGAAATTTTCTTTTAATAAAATAAAATAATTTTTTAATACAATATCAAGTTTAATTTTCTACATAAAGCTTTAAATGATATTAAAATATACATACAAAATATATAATACAATTTATATAGCGAAATCATATGAACATATTTACAGTACTTTATCAAAATTTCCATCTACAGTTCCACTATTTTATTTAATTCTATATTTTTTAATGATTCTAAAGAAAAATGTCTTTAATGGTATATGCAAAACCCATCGTTGATTACTTGCACGGTATGACATATTGTTGACAATAACGTTCGTTTAGATTTGAAATCCCAATCCAATCTTTGAAAATCAACAAGGATTTCGCGTTCTTTCTTCTTGATGCATTGAAAACAGTGAGGTGACCATGATTGGATATAAGGCTTATACGAAAGTTTTCCAGTGACTCTATCGGAAAAATTCCATTCACTTTAATCGCATATTGACTTATTCGGGACAAAATAGAAAATTCTTTTTCATTTACTCGTATAGTTGCCTGAAAAAAAAATTGTCAAGTCAAGAAAAAAGGCAATTACGACACAAGAGAGAAATATTTTTCAATCGAAGACAATTTTTGCGAAAATCAAAGAAGACTGTTTGAAGCAAATTTACCTCTTTAAGCTTAGGAAATAACGATTGGTCGGAAAATGTCGCTATACAATGCAGATGCATGAATTCCTCTCCCACTGAATCACTGAATTTTTGAAGATAGCATTGAAAGGAATACCACCTAGATAAATCCATGCTTGAGACTCCAGCTACAACCAATTCCAAAATGGAAACATCCATCTGAAACTGCCATATTGTGTGCGAATTTATAAATGATAAAGACCAATCGTTCAAAACCTTATAAATCTGGAAGAAATTGGAAAATAATGCTTTAAAGTTATAATAGAAAAAATAAAAAGGTGCAGAAAATTCGAAAGCTCTAGTAAAAGACAATAAGAAGACGCTGAAAGCATGCTAGAAAAATTAATATTTTGAAACCAGGAAGGAAACTGGATTCGTCTCACAGTGACACCATAAAAACAAGAGTAATCAAACCTAGAAGCATGAATAAAAAAAAGACAGGAATGTCAATGATGCATCCTATGTTTTATTCAAAACCGAAATGTACCGATACAGTATGTACCAGTGGAGCGAATAAACGAATGGCACTGAATAATCGCTGAACATCAATAGATGACCATTTATCATGAACAACAAATTTCATCGAACGTTGAGTTGCTTCAGCCAAAATCTGACCATATTTATAAAATGTACCTGAAAACAATCATTTATAATGTGCCGTTAAAAAATGGCTAAGACACCTAAGACAATCAAAAAAGATTTTTATAAAAGTTGTCCTTTAAAATTTTTTTGAGAATTTTCGAAAACTGCTCGCTCTACACCCTGTGAAAATTAATTACAATCATTTATTGTCACATTCTGTTTGAAAAAATTTTAATTAAAAATAACAAGAAAAAGAAAGCTATGGCCCGATCGAGAAAATGTTTCTAAGTAAAATTCGTCGTCGCGATTTCACTAATATGGTGCAAAAATGGTTTTTTTGTCGGATTGCATCAGAAAAAAGTTATTTAAAAATAATTTGACCAACATGTTTTATAACTTTATGTCAGAAAATTTTAAAAAGATATGATTTCTTCTATTCAGACCAATAAAAGTACTGTTAACGAAATCATTAATAATGGCGAAATTCAGGTAATGAGAGAAGTAGTAATAAGATATCAGTAGATAACTGCAGTTGGTGATACTTATTAGGAAAATTCTATAGGGCAAAAAAAAAGTAACAAAAGGTAACAACAAGATAAATTTTATTCAGTGAAAGGTGGTTTAAACCACATTCACAGCTGAACTGCTTTGCTCAGTTCAGTCAAATTCAATCAAATTCTTTTTCATTTAAATTGCGAAATTTAGACAGATTTACTTTTTTCAAGGTGCAAGTATCTAACCCATGACACTTACGTTCAGGCTGATCAAAAATAATTGTTAAGCGAAATATCCAACCATTTATTGGTTCATTCTTCGACGAAATAGAATAAATATCGGATTTATAAATTTCAAGGTAGAGAATATTCCTAAACCTAGCACGAATTAGCCCTTGAAATCTTCTGCTGACCCGCATCCATCTCACTAAATCAATAGGCGAGCTGTAATCAAATACTTTCGACCTGAAAATTATTTATCCAAGTAAAACTTTTTTTTCATCAAATAAACAAAGAGTGATTTAAAAAACTTTGCAAAATATAATATTTAATTAAACATTTAATTAAAATAAAATAATGAAAAGCAACGCAAGAAAAAAGCTATAAAAATTTATAACTTTAGAATCTTTTATAACAAAACTTGAAACATCATCAAATAATTTTAAGAACATGGGTATTAACGATATTTTTCCAGAAATTATGAATTCTATCACGTCAAAAATCAAATCAGACAAATAAATATTATTTGATCAAATTGCACTGTTTTATTATTATACAACTTAAAAGTACATCGCTATGCCCTTTCTTGATTTTCTGTGAAATAAATAAAATAGTGTATTCATGAAATACAACGCTGTAAATAAGTCTATCTGTTGGGTACCAAGAGAGCCAGTCTTCACAATGTGACAATATTATTGTATTGTCAATATTGTCGTCACAATGTGACAATATTAGGCCACAATGAAATTATTAAGCTCAGTAGAAAATAAAATAATTCATTAGTTTGCTCGTGATGATTTCTTTTCTTTCATTTCTTTCTAAAATTAAAACGATTAAAACTATTAAAAGTATTACAATAAAGATTTAATGCTTCATTTTTTAACAATTCAGATTCCCAAAATTTTATACAAATGTCATGTCAAAACGTTTCACAGTAAAATCAAATCATTTAAAAAATTTGCATTATTGATGAGAATTTTTGACGAAAACTAATTTTTTGGAAATGAACCAACCATAAATCATCCGGAAAATGCGACTCTGTTTTATTAATAGATTGGTCAAGTTTACTTTTATTCCAGATAAATAATAACTCATTTAAAACTTTTCGATGAATGCGATGAAAACCATTTATAATAAATTCCTTTATAGAAAACCATATTGAACGCATGCCTTAAAAAATTTTACCAATAAATGCTGATTGAAATAGAAAAAGAAAAGGTAAAAATCGAAGAAAGAAGAGAAAAGATACAACAGATAAACGACCAACTGGCGAATGAATCAAAATTTTTCATAAAAAATTATCAAGTGATCTTTTAAGAGAAATTTTGTAAAAAAAAAAATTAAAATTTTTTGGCTAATTATTTTCAGGTAAAATTTCTAAATGAATTTCCTCGAAATTCTGAAAAACTTTGAAAAAAAATAAACGAATTAATGGTTTAGTTCATTAAAAGTGAAAAATAAGTGGCCAGCACTCACTGTTTCTGGTTAAGCTGGCCTTCACTGGCTGTTATGGATTAGAAGAGTAGGTGATAAGCACCATCGGTAAACATTTCATACTAATGAATGTGAAGAAAAAACGCGTTTCGCAAAAATTAAAAAACAGAATTTTCAAAGATTTACGAATTAAAACTTAAAAAAAACAAAATAATCCAAAAATAAAATCTAAGGGTGGAAAGGTTAAATACTCTATTAATCGGAATACCTATGCTAGAGTAAACTTCTCATTCCGTAGGAGTAAACTTGTTTTTCGAAAATCCAGGTGGCCAACCGCACTTCTATCATAGTGACTCCTGACAGAATTTGCCGACAAGTCAAAAGGGGAGAATACTGTTTAAAAAGATCGAAAAGTTGATTGACTGAGCTTAGGCAGTAAGTTAATAGTTTCATCGAAAAAGCCGAAAAAAGAAAATGCAAATGAATAAAAAAAATCAACGAAAATGAAGCAAATTTTTGGAGTCAAAATAAATGCTGCAGGAAAAAACTGCTTAAATTCCATTCGATAATAATCAATATTAGCAGAATTCTTTTCACGAAGTCGAAAAATAAACGAATAAATTTAGGCTAAAAAATGAGTTTACAGAATATTTTTTGACTTCTTACAGTGCTTCACCGATTTTTAAAAGTAAAATCCCTATCGCTAGCAAGCCGAAACGCACTACCAACTAACCGAAATATATTAATAATGAAATAAATATTAACGCTGATAAATTAGAAAATAATGAATGAAAGATTAAAAAGAAAAAAGTTTTTTATTGACTCGAAAGTTGTTAAAAGAATGAAAATCAGAAAAATTAAATATGAAAAATTTTTTCAAAAAAAATTGTTTAGATTTAACTAAATTTTTCCACTTTTTTTCCTTCAGTTTTCCAGCGAAAAATTTTAAAAAGCAAAAAATCAAACAAGAGATTGCGTTTAGATGCAAAGATAAAAAAATATCGAATATTGTCTAAGAAATAAAAAATTTCTGAAAAAATCGCAAGAAAAATGCTTTTGACTTATCTCCACCCTTTTAAACATACCAAAAGCAAAGGTTCTGACATAAAACAAAGAAGATTTGGGGATTTTTTTGGCAACAACCTATGGAATTGGGTTCATATACTTGATTTGCCTACCACAGAAATAATGGCTTAAACCAATACATTCTGCAAAAAACTCTCTTTTTTAGGTTCCGTATTTCAGCAGCAACCAATTGAAACTTAGCCAAAATAGCATTGGTACTCCACTGAAATATATTCGCACAATTCTTCTATACAAATTTCCTTCAATATAAGAAAATAAATAAATGTGGAACCTCGCACTCCTTCCGATAATTCTGTATTATTTCGATGAACTTCTTGAATTTTTGAGATCAGTTTTCTCAAACATCGCTTTTTAAGTGGTATTTTTTCTATTGAGTTCAGCCATACACAAATCAACACGTTGATCATTTTATTCTTACAGTCTTTATCATTATATAATGTGAAAACTCTTAGTACTTACTAGTGTATTGAATTATGAGAAAAACTTTTCCACTACCACTGTAACGTGAAAAAAATTTTTAAACAATAATGTACTGAACTCTCTCCAATAACGAAGAGTTAGAAATGAACAGAATCCAGAAAATTTCATATTTTCTGAATTTTCATTTGAACTTAGCATCAATGCACTGACATTCTAATTTTGACCTTATTAAAATCAGTTCCAATCCCAGAAAGAAATATTTCCTAAAGCTTTCTTCATTCATATTACATTCATTCTCTAAACAAGAATCAAAAACTTTAAGAATCAAAAGTAAGCGATCAAATATTAAGGAAGTGTAGTTTTGAAAGTCCTCAAAAAAGTCAAATTTAAACCAACTGACAAGAACAAATTTTATTCATTTGGATGAAAATTGAAAATTTATTCTTAAAAAAATCTATTAATTTGCCTGGTTAAAAATGCAAAATATATTTTATTTGAATAATTCATTTGGTTTTGCAAGAAAAGAAAAAGCTAACTTTTTTTAAAGAAAAGAAAAAGCTAACTTTTTTTAAAGAAAAGGAAAAGCAAATAAAAAAAAAGAAGGATTTGGGATTTGAGACAATTAGCCGAAATTTATTTCTCGTGTTGCGATCGCAATTAATATTGCACGCACAACGTAGCTACCTATCTTTCTAAATTCCTGTTCGGTGGTGAAATTTACGCTTTTAAAATTTTTTAGCCGTAAATTTAGATTATAAAAAAAAGCAATCAAGGTTGGTGGCAGAATCGGAATTTTCTCCTGATGAATTCGTTCGCAATTAGGAATTCAAGTAAAACATATTCGAGAAAAAAGAAATGTAATTCATATTGCTGAACGAAAAGAGTAATTTCGATTGAAAACTGACAAACGCGTACTGAAAATGAAAATTTTGCCATATATTGAATATAGAATACTTATAATAATAATAAATCTATTGCGACGAAATGACTGCCAATAGAAATCACCGCTATCACTGGTTTTAAATCTTCATTATTCCATTTATTACATTCATTATTACTCTTATTATTATTATTACTATTATTATTATTATAAGCGCTATGTTTATTATAATAAATATTAGTAAAGTTTTTATCAATATTATATTATTAATATTAATAAAAATAAGTCTTTAAAATAGTAAACTTTATATAAACTTTCAAACACCGAGTAAATTTAATAATTGGATGATTTATGACTATAAAATATAAATTGTCGCATTTACTAGGAAATCTACTCAAATCAATTTATTTAATCATTAAAAATACAAATATTTTGATCTATGATGCTTTCAGTTATAGATAATGCAATCACTTATTTGCATTTCTTGCAGATGCACTATTTTGCAAACAAATATAATGATAGTGAAAACAAAGACTATTGAAATTCAAAAGATTTCGAAAAACTCTCCCGAATAAAAAATTTAAATTAGCCAGGGTAAATTTCAGCTGGAAAATAGGCCTTTGAAGCGAATAGTGGTTTCCAATAGAATTAACATGAATAGGAAAAAATCGGTTATTTATTTACTTTTTGTAATGCATTTTTCATGAACGTTTTTAACTGAATTCTTCCAAATAAAAATGAAGAAAAATGGAGATTTTTTGTCATAAAACATGCCACAAATTCTAAAAAAGTAAATTTGCAATAAAATATCTTCTTTTTATATTTCGGAAAAACCACCAAATTATCGTACCTCGAGCTCTGCAACATCGTAAAAATGGAACTAATTACGCCAAACATGTACCGTCGCAAAGAAATTGAATTTATGGTAGAGATGTATACATTAATCCAATCAACTGTGGTTTTCCTCTCATTTTAACTTTTAATTTTAATTAATTTTAATAAAATAAAGTTTATTTCTCGAAATTTCCTACTGAAATTTTATTATTTTTATTTTAGGAAATTATTTATTTGTTTGTCTGGATAAGAATAAACCTGTCTTAAAATCGAAATCCACGTGTCCACATTAACTGTACTTGTAATCCAAAGGGACTCTATGTATTGCGAAGCACTTGCACGTAACTATGGCCAACGCTCGGGCTAAGAAAATTGCAGCTAAGGAAGTCCGGCAAATGTCATCTGGCTCTGTACGCGGAAGTCTTGGCTATAATTACGTGCAATGTTAGAAACTCATGAATGTGTGGAGTGAGGCGATAACACTTTGCACAAATATCACATGGAAATCGATTAATGACCGGTTGGCATAAGCCAGCTTGAAAGACAAGTCGCCAGTGGAACGAGCCAAATCGGCGATGGTGCCAGTTAGAGGAAATTTAAAAATTGGCGAGGAACGATGTTTGTGTGTTTGCCGAAAGGAATAATTCCTGAGTTGGGTCGATGTTGAATTGTTTAAAAATAAGCAAAAGTGAATGGTCAACTTAAAATAAAAACTAAAATATAATAACATAGGGGTTCGAAATCGATGGCGTAAGGGTCAGTGCAGTGTAGAGATTTACCAATGATTTATCTGTAAAGGTCATCTAATCTTTTGTTCGCAGAAGTCCGCTAAAGGTGGGGTGCATCCTATTAATTAACATTTATTTCTTCGCCGTCTTCTCTTTTCTCTTTTCTCCTTCATTAACCGCGGAGAAAATATTTTGGATGGTTTCATACCACTTAAATATTTGCTTGCTATTTTTGCAATATGCTATTTGCTATTTTTTGTATTTTATATTTAATATTTCTTAAAACGAGCTCGCCATTTCCGGTCAGACTCACTTCACTGGTTTGCCGGCACCCATTTCCGGTCAGACTCACTTCACTGGTTTGCCGGCACCCATTTCCGGTCAGACTCACTTCACTGGTTTGCCGGCACCCATTTCCGGTCAGACTCATTTCACTGGTTTGCCGGCACCCATTTCCGGTCAGACTCACTCCAATAGTTTGCCGGCAAATTTTGCCTCGGAGTCACTGGGCGCAAAAGCATAGTGGAGCACTGCTCGATGTATCAGTGCATGCTTTATTAGATAAATCTTAAACTTCAGTGATGTAAAATAAATACTCTAACACAAAAGTCAGCCAATCTATGTTGAGGGCGGGGCTTTTAGGTATACAGATGCTGCATGAAAATATATATCTGTCAAAAACAAATGGAACTTTTCGATCGGATTGGCGAACAATTTTTCTTTATTAATTTTTTTTCCTTTGAGGACTGTGTTCGTATTTTTTTTCGAAATTTTCTGGAACAAATTTGAATTTTTAATTAAAAAAGTGGGAAATGACAGTCTTAGACAACGACCATTTCATTTCTGAATTATCGAAAATGTTCAATAAATCGCGTTTGGGAGGATCGCTACGAATTACATTAAAACATTGTTAGTTTTTTTGTTTTTCTGTTTTTTTTTCTCGGATTTCCGCATGAAAAACAAAAATTCAAAAGGAAATTACATTTCCAAAATTACAATTACAGAAAGGGAAAAAAACTTCATTATTTCTTAAATTCGTTGAATAATTTTAAAAAGAAAATAATAAATGGAAAGTGTTATTTTTTCTATTTATAAGTTTATAAAACCTTTAAAAAATTATTATTTCGACCTTAGCAATTCGTACGGAGTTATAAATTTGCGCAGTTTTCTTTTTTCGGCGATCTTTAAAACAAGTTTTGATAAATTTCAAATTTATCGAGCGAAATGGTGATGTTTGATGCTTTTCGGTTATATAGCTTCAACTTGAGAGAGTTCGTATGTTTTCATTTTTTTTCACAGCCTTTCATAAGAATATTTAATTTGGCGACGCTTCTCATGACTGTTTTTATCTTCGATTCTTATCTTCATGGAAATTGACATACATTTCGCCATATGCAAAACCATGCGGTGGATTGCCTCAAAATCAAGAAAGACCAGTCTGACACATTTAAGAGAAATTTTGAGCGATATATGGAGTGTTATAGCGAACCAACAAAATATAGGCAAGGAAAGTGGAGAAAGGAGTGGTTTCTGTTATTCGCAGATATGGCATTGCACTGAGTGGAAAGCAGAATTCTTGTAGCTAGCGTGATAGTCTAACCAGCAGTGGTAATAGCTGCTGGTAGGTGAAGAAAGAAGTACCCTTAACCTAATACTCTTTCATAAATACTCAATTTTTTTAAAGAATTTCCACCATTACTGGTTAAACTCGCTCAGATGGCTTGTCGCACTGGACAATATGCCAGGGAATCCCTTGGCGATAGAATTACTTCTGCAGGGAATAGAAGCTTAGCATCGGCATTCAGAATTGAGCAACTTACTGAGCCTTTCTATCCCCATTTATGAAAATATGCAATGTTTTACTTCTTCCATTTGTTATCTTGCAGTCTTGTTTTAATTCTTCAGTGGTATCGCATCCAATTGCATTGCTGTTTCCTTATCAGTGAGAATAACCGAAAAGTACCAAATATTCATTCATATGAGTTTTCGCCGTCAAAATTAAGAACCGAGCGACTTTGGCTCGCCTTGAATCTTGATCTGTTGATGATAATATTATTTTCTTTCTTTTTGATTTTTGACCATTTTAACTATGTTCTTTAAATCTATTGGAAAAATCTATTAAGATGATGGAAGAACGAAGCCGATTCCTAGTTTGAACAAGACATCAAATGTCAAAACAGAAAAAAGCGAGGATTTGTGTTTGTTTAGAGCGAAACTTGGTAATAAGAAAATTAGTACAGTAGTATGTTTTTTATGTATTTTTTGTATATTCGGATAAGGAAAAATGTTATGGTATTTTTGGCTTCAAAATTTTGGTTTTGTTGGTTTTAAAATCTACATAATTTCTAGTACAAGAATAACATTAAAAAATACCGTGAGAAACAAATAGTAATTACAAATGCAATGCGAAAGGCAGATCATTTGTGATGGAGAAAGTTTACTGCACGATTCTTATTAGAAAAAGTGTACAGGTTGAAAACCATCTGTTTAGTTCAATTAATGAAAATTATTTCTTTTGAGATATTTTTTACAAGTTTGCTAGAAAGATTTGCTTCTAAAAGCTGTTGTCATTCTAAGAATTCTAAGAATTCTAAGAATTCTAAGAATAAAGGTGTATTTTTATTGTTTGGTTTTAATTCTTTAATAATGTAAGGATTTTAAGAAATACAGTTTGCATTTCTGCTATTAAATTACCTCGATATTATATTGCATAATTAATTATGTTTATTCATATATAAAATTCAAGTAGTATTCAAGTGGTACTTCGCTAAGTAGTATTTTGTTAAGGCGTTTTATGAGTGGATGCACTTCTTTAAATGTTTTTGAGCTTGAAATATGTGCAAAAACCAATTTTAAGGTGCATGCAAAGGAAGTGAATAAATTTCATCTCGCATACGCTCAAGTGCTCAAAGTAAATATGGATAATTTGAAAAAACGAGAACGGAAAACTGCGGAAACGAAATTTAAGTCTACTCATAAAGCGAAAAAGGAATATTAGATTTTTTTCATGTTTTCGAAAGAGGTTTGTGATGTTTTTATTTTTTATTGAAAATGTTGTGTTAATTTATTTTATATTTGAGTGGATAATTTCTGATATCGTCGGTTGTTTTTTTCTAATCTTGTTAATTTATATTGTAAATTTATTTTATTTTGTGAATTTAATTTATATTGTGTAATTAATTTATTTTTTTGTTATATATTTTAATTGTTATTATTTATAATATTCGAACGATATTGATTAGTAGTAAAGTATTTCTATTGTTGTTTAATACATTTTAATAGCGTTTTAGTTTTTTTAAGTTTATATCCAATTTTCATTTCGTTTTATTACCAAAATTTCTTGTTCACAATTTTCATTTTAGAAAAGAAAGGGGAAATTTAATCTTTTTTTGCCATTAAAAAAACGACCTCTGTTCATTGGATTCTTGTTTATATAATTTTTAGTAAATATAAATTTAGTAATTTTAGAAAAAAGATTTTAAATTTTATTTTTGGGATTTTTAAATTTTAATAATTGTTCCTTGTTTGTGTAATTGTCTTAAATTCGTTAATTTGTTAAGAAATGCTCATATTTATTGTGTCTTCTTGTGGTCTGCTTCATTTGCTTTTTTTTTTTAATTTTTTCAGCTTTTTCCAGTCGGTTCTTTTTTCTTATAGCAATAAATATTGAAGGCGATTATAACAGAAGAGAACAAAAAGTAAAGGGAAGGATTTTGCAAAAATAAAATAAAATTTCTTATTCGCAATGAAATAGTTTTCGCTGATACTAATAAAAATGCCAGTGGTTTGTTAGTTATTTTAAGAATATCATTTGTGCAAAAAAGCGATCAATCAAAAAGTTTGCTAAAAATTTTTATTATTCTGAAAAAGCGGAATTACATTAAGTACTATTTATGCTATAATGTAAGGCGCTGATAGTAATATTCCGCAAGAGGATGCTATAATAAATATTGTAAATATATATAAGCAAAGTCGGTCAACTACCATTGCTGCAAATTTCCAGTTGTTTGCTTGTGTACCTTCGCGATCTGCTTCGATCATCCGTTTGGTGATTGTCTGAATTTATATGGTTGTGGTATGTACTCATGATAATGTTTCTTTGTTAAATATATCATTTCTGTTACTTATTATCTTTTTATAAAACTTTATAAAAAATTTCACATCGATTTTTAATCAAATTACCTTAAGTTCTTGGTATATTCGTTGCAAGACAAGAATTGTAGCTTGTTGACCTATGTCAACCTGGTTAATTTGAGGGTTCGGACCATTAAGTGTCGTATATTGACCAGTACCTCTCCCTTTGGATATGCCTCTCATATATTGATAGACTTTTCGTTCTACATCCAGTGAATTCGACCTACAAATAATTGTTTTAGTTGATAAATTGTCGTTGGGTTACAATTCAATGAAGTTGGGGAATATGAGCTTAAAAAGTGGGAATATATGAGCTAAAGAAGAAATTCGATCGCGAAATCTTTGGTATAGAAATTCGAACAAATTTAAGTTCATTTGCCAGTGAAGATTCAAAATGCATCCGGTAAACTTTAAAGCGAAGAATTTTTAAGCAAGTACCTGGATCCTGTCTCTGTTTCTTTAATATTTCTTATTAATGATTCGCTATGGCGTGTTGGTTTTGAGCAAGTTAAAAGAGGTGGTAGTGTTTCCCAGGTAAGATAAATTCCAGGCCTGTTCATGCGTAAAAAATATGGTAACCAATACAATAAAATAGTTCGCGTCTGCAATTTGAACATACAAAACCATTCATATATTTTTCAAATTATATCGATAATATATAATTTATTAAATTATTACTAACCAATGTTCCCATTTCGTGGGTTTCTGGTGTTCGATAGTGTAAATTGAGTACATAAACGGTAAAAACTGTTGATGCTGTTACAACTATCATGCAACACGAGAAGAATATACCTCAAAAAATCACCTTATAAATTGATTATTCAATGCATGTTGCAGATAGAAGTTTGATCAATAATCGAAATAAAGCGATAAAAATATGAGAAAGCAAACAAAGAGAATAATTTTGTATTAATCAAATTTACCCAAAAGTGGTACCGCTTCTGAGGTTGGCGGTGACATATCAGAAACAATGCTCAAAAAGAAGCATATAGAAAGCAGAACTGTTATTTCTGAAATAACTATTCTGTTTTAAAATATTGTTTGTATCGCAAATTTTCTGCACGTGAAAGGCGTTATTATTACTTACGTAATGTGATCTTTTCGCCTGCATCGGGTGGAAGAGTAAATCCGAGCAGAGTCATCATTGTTGTTAAAATGCATGGCATGATTAGGTTAAAACCTGAATTTTTCCAAACTGTATTGAGTGTAGTGCAAGCAATTTATATGTATTTCGAAATATGGAATTGTTTAGTCGTAGTACAAAAATTTTTGAGAAAAGAGAATTAATTTGCTGAAATTCTATTTCATTTTTCCAGTGATTAGGATGGATCTTCTCTTAAAGAACTTTTTTCATGCGAAAAAGGCAAATATTACGGACAATTTCACTGAAATCATTTGAATCGTTGAGCGATAACTAAAAAAGAATAATGCCATCTAACCATAATATAACGTTCGCCTCCTCATATGAAGGTAAAATGTAAGATCTGGATAGGGTTCAGGACAGCAATCATAAAATTTTTCTGACCGTGATACAGTTGTCACTAAAATCATTAATGATCTCAGTGCGTACAGAATGCTCAAATAAATAAATGCAGCGAGCGGTCCCGTTAAATACCAAACCTTTCTGCTAAATGGGTCTTTCGAAATACTGCATTGAATTATTAAAAATTTGTGAAGGAAACTTTCCATTTGATGCTAAATGCAAATTTATTGAACATGAATGGTACTTTTTGCTGTAAAAATGCTCTCTGCAAAGAAAAGAATTTAAAAAACCTTATAATGGGAAAAATTTTGCACAACTTACTTGGCAATGCCCACTCACCACTTGGCATGTATTCAGATATATCAAAACCGCCTTTTCCTGGCTGAAGATCCAATTTGAAACCATCATAGGTCCAAGAACCAAACTATATAAATTTCCAATTTAATGCTTAAATAAATGGTGCTTTTTCTCCTTGATCTTTTAATATTGACTATTTCTGGTTTGGTTTGGCCCAGTGACTATTAATGCGTTATCTTTTTTCATTTGGAGATAGAGGTATTGATCTCTGACATCAGCCTGTTTCACTTTTGAATACAAGTTTATTTTTTATTTTCATTAACGGAGCTACAAATTCAATCCATATAACCTCATTCACCTTAACCTTATTTAAAAAAACATACCATTTTTGCCAAATTGCTCAGTAAATGGTGTCAGGATAGAAAAAACAAATGAAATGTACTTGCTAAAATATTTTTAACGGAATTATTTACCTTGAAAAAGCACCTTTGTTCATCAAAAGGGAACCACCTGATATCAATCTTGCAACTGATTTTAAAGATTCCTGGAGGAATCCATGAAATATCACCAGTATTGTATACGAGCATATTTGTCGGATATGTCGAATCAAAGTTTGCATCGACACTTAAAGAAAATTCTTTAATTTTATGCATTAAAGGTTCCATCATTATCTCTTACACTCTCAAAAAAATGGAATAAACCGATGATAATGGACCAGGTTTTCATAAACCGCTGTGCTATACCTGTTGTAAAGAAGTACATCTGGTTTCCAAATTCTTCCAGCTGGAAATCTCACATCAGAAATATTGCCATATTCTGATTTATCCCATTTTAGTTTATAGTCGTTCCATGACTAAAATAATTTTTGAATCAAATTTTTCTTATATTTAAATAAGGAATTTGATGAAAGGCTGGCTGTAAGAAAGCCATACAATTTCTTACCTATTTATATGTTGTTTAAATCTCAATCTTGTATATTTTTGACGGCACATAAGGCAATAAATCTTAACGTGAATTGGAAAGCGCTCAAAAATACATGAAAAATTAACGAAATGTGTCAGATTGCAAGCCAGCGAGACACATCAGTGAAATATAAGCAATCAAAATGGCTAATCCATTTAATATACAGTAGCAATTGTAGCGAAATGTATAGTATCTGCAAGCCAATGTGGAGCTTTGGGATACTACTATGATGGCATTAATTTTCTAGAGAAATATGTGGGTGCAAATTGCTAAAATGACTCAGGTCAGGTTTCGTTTCTTCGTATTTTCGAATACGATAAGATGATAGAAATTTTCATCGTTGTTACTTACTATTCGCTTCAAAGCACTATGTTTATCTAATATTGAAATGAACAAGATAAGTTTGATTCATACTGAGAATGACAGGTAATAGAGTTTTATATATATACATATAAACTAACATAATCCAGCCAAGCGTTCACGTAAACGATTTGATTCTTCTCATCAACATCAATTATTTGTTGAAGCGATACTTTAAGATAAACCTGAAATTTTGACTTTGATTAATTTTAAATTTCAACGTTGTAAAGAATATAGAATAAAGAATATCGATAATGAATTTATCAAGTTAATGAGCAATTCTTCATGAAATTCTTGAAATTCTAAAATCGAATAAAACGACATTTATGAACGAACCTTGAATATTTGCACTTATTTATTGTTAAATGGATCAAATTTTGCTGAGATTTTAATTAACCACAAACGATTTTTAGGCTGAACTAACAAAGTGCGCAATTTATCATAATGAGAAATGCTAACAATGACAGGAAGTGAATGATTAGCAACAGGTCTTTCCAAATTGTTATAATCACGCATTAAATCTTCGTACAATCTCCTTTCATGATAGCTGCCACTAATGCAATAAATAAATGTCATAAATATAATAATATCACAGAAAATGATCAGCTGTAAAGCCATTTAAAAATATTTGATCGCCTTTGCTAATTCATCGAAGCTCAGCACACTACAATTTTTGAGGCAATAATAATACCATTTTAGCTAAAAAAAGATTATTTTCATAAAATAATACAAATTTTCATTAAAACCGATAGAAAATATATTTTATCCGTAAATTTCATCGATTTCATTATGCTTATTGTTTGAAAAAATATAAATAAAATAACAAATAAAAACAAAGAAGTCAACGATTATGGGTAAGCAAAATGATTATTTTTTCTAATAAATTACCTATTAATTACTCGATTTCATCGAAAATGGTTGTCCAAAAATATATGATTTAACCAAAAAAACCTATAGTACTATTCAAGAATGATAATATTTCTAAAAAGGGATACAAATATAAGTGGGGAATTGTTTAAATTATAATCTAAAATGCTTGATTTTTCGTACATTTTATTATTATTGATAAATCATAGGTTTCTACAAATTTTCGGATTCTAGAGACTGTTTTGAAACTTATGAAGCGATTCGCATTAATTTTCTTCATAATTTCTTTAAATTATTAATTAAATTGAGTATTTTTTTGAAATTGTTAGAAGATAAATTGTTGTACTTTGTATTATAAAGATAATTCTATTATCAAATTGTCATCTAAAAATTTAGGAGAATGGATAGCCAAGTGGTTGTTGCTCAGATTATTTCCTGAAGATCCGAAATACGGGTTCCGTCTTCGATAAAAGTAAACCCGCCATTAAAAAATCCAAATGGTGCTAGCGACTTATTTATATTTGGGAGTGCTAGTGAGCGCCACTCAATTAAATCTAAATTAAATTGAGTAGTATCATTTTGTACTTTCTTTGATGGCTTTTTAAAAGAAAATTGATTTGAAGATTTTAACTCATAGAAAATATGTAATAGTTCGTTTCCGATTAACTTCAATCAAATAATGAAATCTACTCAAAAAAAGTGGCTTGAAAGGCGGCTTCTCACTATTATTATACTGATCTACTCATATTCTAAGCATATATTATAGTGCCCGGCTGTCTTTAATTCTATTCTCGAATGATTCTCTAATGAAAAGATTTTATTCCAAAATGCAAAGCTAAATCAGAAATACTGAGTAATGCTCACATAGCTTTCACAGGAAAAATCGAGTAGCGAACGGCATTATGAACAAGCGACTGACAGATCGACATTTAGTTACGATTGGTTTGTATTAACCAATCATTTTTCGGTTTCAAGGATTCATTTAGCTTTGTCCTGATTACATTTGATGCTAATATGCGAGTTTTGTTTTAGGAATTTTTATTCTACCTGCTTTACCATAAGAATTTTTTTATAAAGTTTCCTGTTATGCAATTAAAAAATGGATGACTAAATGAGCAAAATTGATTCAGGACTGATCCATTGACAATGCCAATAAAAGAATACAGATCACCTGAATTTAACAGTTTTTTTATAAGAAAATAAAGTGCATATTGGCACAGCAATTGCCTTATTGTTTGCAATTTAGAAACCGCCAAAAACATCGTCAATAACCCTCAAAGCATCACAATACTACTTACGAATGAGACTCTACAGCATTCACGGCCATCATATGCCTTATCTATCACCATAATTATTACGACTTCAAAGCATATAATCATTTGGCCTGATAAGACTCAGGGTGGGCAAAATATTCATAAAATGATATTTCGATTATTAAGCCGTTTGCCCTAGAGAACGTAAGAAATATTAAATGTATTTGGATAAGACGAAAATAAATCTCTAACATTGAAGTATTTTTTAAACTTAATTATGCATTCTGATTTCATTTCGAAGATGCCAGAATTCTACTTCAGGCAATAGCAAAGTCACCTTTCAAAAAAATTCGGGTGTTGCTGGTAGCTCACTTGCACTTTTGTTAGTATTTTCCGATAAAATTTCTCTGCTCTGAGAAGACAGTGAAGCGAGTGTGACTAAAAATGGTGAGTGTTCTCAGAAAAAAAATGTTTTTTAGTAAGAATATTTTCCATATACAGTTTATAAAATTCTATTTGCAAAATTACGAAATTAATCTCTCACATAATT
Organism: Dracunculus medinensis; assembly: GCA_900625125.1. Lineage (NCBI taxonomy): Eukaryota > Metazoa > Nematoda > Chromadorea > Rhabditida > Dracunculidae > Dracunculus > Dracunculus medinensis. The sequence continues at coordinate 1,857,971 of UYYG01001150.1, read as the reverse complement.
ACTTTTTTTATAAAATATTTTCAAAATAGTGTAAAGTGGAAATATTTGGCAATATGCATAATAAAATTGTACTAATATTCGTAATATTCAGCATGTAAATAATTGAATAATAAAAAGATATTTCGTTAAATATAATATTTCCCGGAACTGCTACAAGTTTCTCGAATCGAAAACATTTTCATCAAGATCAACTTAAAACATAAAGGCTGATGAATTGCATTTATTTCAGCAAAAATTCTATCGAAATTTTAAGTAGATTATTTATTATCCGTAATGATTATACATCATTTCCCAAATATCATATCTTAAAGTATCAAATAACGTGTCTGAAACAAAATTATGCAATCAATATATGTTGTAACTTGTTTGTGGCAACTGCGACATATTTATTTAGTGATTTATTCAGATATTTTATGGATTTTCAAAAAGCCTCAGCGATTAATAATCCAGAAATGACGGTAACATCGTAAATTTAACGTTACTCTTACTCTTTAAAAACATACTGGTGTCGACGTATATCGAATATGAAATATAGTGAAAACGCCAATTTTTACAAAAATTTCCGATTGACAGTTATTTTGCGAGATAATTTTGTTTGACAAACTTGTTATTGCGGTAAGATAGTTTTACTACTAGAAGGAGATAGCACTGGTGTTGCTCAGAACATCATTTGGAGCAACAAGGCTCCGGTCTTGCTTAGCACACTATTGAAAGGAATCACTAAAAAATCCGATTGTCATCCCTTGGCAAAAATTTCGAATCGCACTTATAGCCAGTGGTGCCAGTTTAACCAGAAATGGTGAATGCTAACCAACTTTGTTAGAAGAGGAAGGGAAAGACATTATTGCAACACATGAAAGATGAACCTTCGGTGCTATTTTACATCCTATAAGAACTAAATTTAATTAAAATTAAATTTTCCCATATTCGAAGGCGACTACCTCACCACTTAAAGCCTCCCAAAAAAACTCCATTTTTCATCAATGTGGTATTATAACAAAAAATATTTGGCTGTACAACTCGGGCTATAAATCAAAGTAGTCAAATTTATGGCTGAAATATTGGAAATATTTTTTGAATAATTTTATTTTGTCAGCTATTTGACAAATGTTTGATTGAATTTGGTATATCTTTCGCTTTTTTTAAGCATTTTTTAAATGAAACAATTATTCGAGTTGAATAAAAATTTGCAGCCGAACGAAATAATGATTTTTTAAGCTTACACATTCACTTACGATTCCAAACAGATTTTATAAAATTTTATAGAAATTGATTTTATTGATTGATTTAATTTCAGTATAATTCTCAGGATAAATTGAGAATTTGAGAGAATTTACTCTTAAAATGAATCCATCTAATCAATGGGGAATAAACCTATTACCAGATTTCCTAATTTATTTCGATGACAATTTCGTGCACAACAAAAGTTTTTACAGTGAATTTCAATTGAGACGATAATTTTTGATTAAAAACCGTATCGTGCACAGCTGTAGAGCTGTGCCGTAGATATTTAAAGAAAGAGAGGTTTTTTTCGATATGGAAATACGTTGATCAGTTGAATTTAATGGATTTTAGCACAAATTTATATAAATTAATTTTAGAAATTTCCTTATAAATTTGGCCATAAATGTTCTCTATAGTGACCACTATTTCCTGTTGTTCTTGCTTCACTCATTATTTTTAATTTTTGGATTAGCTTATAAATGTAGCGGATTTTAACTAAAAATGTATTAACTGATAGCTATTGCTCTTTAGTCGCTGCCTCGTTTCCATCATTAGTGTATAGTAGTGCGAAAACAATGATTTTAAAGTTGCTGACGGATTAGAATTAACATAACAGAAACAATATCTGCAACAAATGCACTTTGAAAAGTTAGTGATCGCCACTTTATTGCAAAGGCTATAAAATTATTTCAACCTTTCTAATCATTTTGATTAAATGAAATAAGAGGTGGGAAAATTCGCAAAATAGATTAGTGACAAAATAATTTTTAACTTTTATGAAGCAGAATTATTTTTTTAATATCATCAAATGTCAACTGGTAAAATAATGAAATAAATGAATTATTAATCCAGTAGATTTCAAAAAAAAACCATATGAATAGAAACTATATAAATTAAATGATTTTTCTGCATCTTTATACATCTTTTCTGCATTTTTAATTATGGACAATAAATAGTAGTGGAGAATGGTCAAAAAATTTTCACAAAGGTTCGGAGAATTCTCTTCATAAAACCTGGACCGCTTCCTTCTTGAGAAAACTCCTATATCCTTGCCACTAATGCTTCCATGATAACTCAATCTTAATGGATTTTTTATTAAACTAGAAAAGATTTTCTCTGTTAATCGAAGACATTAGTGCAACAAATAGTGCATTAATTCTCTAACAAGCGAAACAGGCAAAAACGAAAAATTACGAAATGATCTCAAGTTAATTTTTTCGAATTGATATCTTAAAATAGGTTAAACCATTGGTTCAGGAATAGAGTCGACTCAGCATAAAATACTGAGAAATATTGAGAAACTGAGGCTTTTCGCCTTCAAGTCCCTTAAACATCTGTTAAATAAGAATCGTAATAAATAGGCATTTAAAAAAATTTCACAAGTTCAAACCACCTCATCTCATACTGATTCCATTTAAACAAATAATGAATATGAATTCCTTTCAAAAACTACAACTTTAATTAATTAATTCATAGTCGAAGTCATTTATATGACTGAATTCACCAGATTTTCATAGGGTTTGTTAATACAACAAACAATACTTAGAATGTAATCGAACTGACGTTCGAGACGTATTTGCCTTCCATAGTAGGAAAGTAGCATGCATTCTACTTCCTTGTATCTGACTGGAATAAAGAAATCAAAATTAATTTAAAATATTGATTGGAACCAATCTCTACACAAGAAGTCGGATAAACTTGGAACTTGGCATTTACACTTGATTATATGATCTTTTAGCTTGATCTGCTCACTTATATTGTTTTGTGATTTAAATTTTTATTAAATTTAAAGCCAAAAGGTCATATAATCAAGCATTTTGAAGATTAAAATATTGCTGAGAGAAAAGAAAGAGAAAAAAACAATTCTCATGAAAATGAGAGTAAATGGTATCGGAAACTGATTAACAAACATTGAAATGATGAATCTCAATTATATGTGGTGAAGTGGGAAAGGGAGAATAACTTATATCGTAAATACATACTTATTAAGGATAGGCACTCGTTTTTAAATGAATTCACTTCTGGATGCGCCTTAATTAGCGGATTACAATTATCGCCAGATGATAGTGAGTTGCGAACTAGTATCGTGAACTCTGCGATTAAAGATAATTTAAAATATTCCCTATATTGAATAACTTCGATCATTGCAAATTCAATTTACCAAATTGAATTAAGCTCAAGATTTCGCTAATGTAATTCACTTATTTATTTATTTTAAGAAAAGAAAGAACATTAACGAAGCAACACTTTTTAGAAAAAATCATCATAAATATGAGAAAAACTAATTTATTTGAATACAAATGGAACTATGTGAAGTTAACGTTCTGCCGATCCTTCCTGAAAGGCTTTTTTTCAAAAAAAATTCTGGTTTTTTATTTCTTAGCATGAAGTAATCAATCGTTTAAAATCAATTTATGCGACCAGTCTTTCGATAAATCAAGCACTGATACTATTTTAACCTCCATGATAAAACTTCCTTAAGCCAATTGTTACATTTAGAGATTTGGATTAAACTTTTCATTATACTGGCTGCTAGAATGAGGACATTTTACCACAGACTGATTAAGAGATAAAAATATAAATGGTCTTCAGAATTACCCGGATTATACTTTTATCTATTTATTTATCTATTTATGATATATCTATCAATATATATAATATATGATATACAATATATAATATATGATATATCTATCTCTTTCAAGGGATAAGAAATCGAATATGCGATGGTTTAAGCCTATTCGATCCAACATACCATTCAATCATACCCTCCATGGCAATGATTTATCAACAACTGATTTTAATCCAAATGAAAAAAAAGTTCCGCGAAAAGTGTTTAACATCAATACAGTGATGAAAAAATCGTAAAATTCGTAAATAATTGTTTTCGAACAATTTCTCACAAGATGAGACGAGACGCTCTTATATTATCATTTGCATCATTTATATTAGAATAGTAAATAGAATATTCAACATCCATTGTAGAACATTTAATTTTCCAGTAAGATATTTCTGTTCCAAACTCCTTAAATTGTGGTGATCAATAAATTTCTGGCAATTTAATGTTATATGCCAATCGTGCTATGATCATGGAAACATTGAAGCAAAGAGAAGGCAAAAAATCTTCACCGATGTTTTTTTGAAATAAAAGCACCAGGGATGAAATTATTTTCCTGATTTTATCAAAACAGTGACCTCAATAAGATTTTCCAGGCCTCTTGAATGACACTCTTTCTTTTCAGCAGAGGAAGATAATTAAGCGCATAGTGGATCAGATTTTCGCATCGAGAGGCAATGGTTTCGCTTCTTTTACGAATAGGAGTAAGCCTATATAGCTGGAAAAATAACCCATTCGTAATTCTATAGTAAAAAATTCTAAATGTACTAACAGTCAGCGTTCAAAAATAATGGGCACCAATCTTCGTCATATTTTTACAAAAGTACCTTTTTCTTAATTTCGATGACTGTAGTCCTATCCTGCACAATGCACATTCGCTTATTCGAATCATCGATGCTTTAAACAATTTTTCCATGCTAACTAACCATTAAATATAAAATATTAAATAAAAAAATATCTAACAAAATCGATGGTTTCTATTACTCTAAAACGATCGCAAAAAATTCTAGAAAAAAAAGCTTTAATTTTTTCACACTGCTAATCCGAAAACAAACAATTTTCTCAAAAAAACCGGTCAAAGGTTAATGTCTCAAGTTTTTCGACATCGGAATTTGATTGACGCGGAGATTTAGAGAGGGTAAACTAGTCGACTATGGTGTTTTATTTCATTAATTTTGGCCCTTTCAAACTATATAGTTTGTATTTACCAATGTCATTTTTATTCATTAAATAAAATAGATTTTTAAAAATGCAGATGTGCGCTAAGAAATTTCATTATTTGATATTTCATAAATTGTTATAGAGATTATATTGTTTAAGCAATATTATAGAGCAGATTTTTCTACATCTCAGGTTAAATTATTATTGATGAAAAAAGCCAGTGGAGCTAAATATCTCAGCAGTAATGATTCATTAATGGACAAGAGAAGAACGACCATGCACACTTCTTCCGAACTTTATGAAAAATTTGCTTGGATTCAGCTAATTCTATTCTCTCCATTTGTTGTAAATAACTCCACTTTCGAATAATGGCTCGGTAAAGAAGATTGCTCGAGGTTTTTAAAGAGGAATCGGATTTACTCTGAAAATTAGTCGAAAAGAATTGGCAAGAAAAAAATTAACATATCTAATAAATAAAACAATGAAGGTCAACGATGAATTAGCCATTTAGGCACTTAAGATGGCAATATTGCCAAACATTCCGCTGAAAATCTGGAAAATCAAGCAGAGCGATTTAGTAGATGAACCAATAGGAGGAGTCTTGAGAAGTCAATAACAATCTTGTAGACAATGAATCTCCGGATGCGATGAAAATGCTTAATAATAAATTATTGCTTAAAACATTTTGAGAAAAAATTTATGAAAAAGTTTCAAGAAAATCTGAAATAATCACTGAATTAAAATTTACAGCCCCTGAAATGTGAAACAATTATTAAAGCCACCAAACAAGATTTAAACACCAATAAAATTTTACGATGGTTCACTCTTTTTTGTAACTTCAAGGCTTCCTCATAAAATTTTCCGCAGAAATATAATATAACAGTAAGCAGTAATATAATATAACAGTAAAAAAACGTAAAACGATCATGGCACGTTTAGCTTTTTGTTCTCTCAGAAATCCGAGAAATAGGTCGTGTTTTCCCAATTTATAAGTTATTTTTAATGCATTTCATATGTGAATTTTTATTTTTCTAACACCTATTAACAATTTTGAATGCTTTTCATAGTTTTTACAGTTAAAACTTCATTTGCACAAGTTTAAACGAATAGAAAACTTTTCATAGTTTGATTGAACTTTTGAAGTGGTTCTTGATATTTCATATAAGTCAAACATTATTTTTAAACAGTTTGACCAACTATCTACAATATTTTTTTATTTACTTATATTTTCACTGAATATTTCTTTAATTATATTTCATTGAATGAATTAAAGATTAATTGTTGTAAAGCCAAAATGCAGTAGTTTTTATTGAAAAATTATCACTTGTCAATCATCTAATCACCAAATGTTATAAGATTTATTATCAAAAATTTATTCATTACAAATCCAAACTTAAAGATATTTATAATATTTCGAAATATGATATTCTCTCGTTTTTTCTCTTTTTTTTGGTTAATGCGATTAGTATGATGTTATATAAGCACTGTTAAACTGCTATGTGCTTTGTTTCCAGATCTAGAATGAACTAAAAGTTAAGATTTTTGCAATGTAATATATCTGACATTTGCTAAAGCTTTGTTCTGTTGGCAAGTTATTTCACTTACCTGTTACAAATCTCATCAATCATCTTTTCCCCTAAGCAATAACAAAATCCAACTACTAATCTCAATTTCATACTACTTCTTGTTCACTTTATTAAGATCACATCGAACCTAATAAAAATTTTTTACATCTTAAAATGTAAAAAAAAATGATAAATTTTATACCTTAAAATAATAAATTTCTTATACGAATTCCAGTAATGATTTTACTTATTTTTCCCAAAACTTATCTCTAGTTCTATTTCTATTGACCCAAAAAATAGCACAAAAATTTGTTTCATATTGTATTCCATAAGAGGTATAATGTTTCACCAAATTACGCACCGCATACCGCACAAACAGTTGTTTTATAAAGGCATTCAAGTTCAATTTATTATTGCTCGATTATTAATTCGAATTAAGAAAAGTAATAAATGACAAAAGAAATTAATTTAGTATAAAATTAATAAACCAATCCATAATTCTTATGGATAATTTAAATAAAAGTTGCCGGCAAACAAATATAGGTTGAAGAACGAACGTGGCGTTTTTAACAAGAAGAGCGCTGAATAAATTGCTTTTTTGAATAATGATCCTTGGAGAAATGCAAAATTCTAAAAATATTTGTCCTTTTAAAAAACGAATTTAGTTTTTTGACCAATATATTATTTAAAAAAAGTGAATATTATATTTATGAATGCATATAATCAAAATTCGAAATGAAAGATTTTCAAAATCCGATAAACAAGCAAATTAGAACAAAGAATCTGGCACTATAAAAAACGCACAAAAATTTGAGAAAAAATTGACCCTGTACTATAGAATATAATATATATATATATATATATCATTTAAAAATATTTATTTTCGATTTGGTCCGTTCTTTCGTTTATCAGGATGAGACAAGTGAAAAAAAAGAACATATATTTGATCAATTACCACTATTTATACTAGATAAGATGTGGGTGCATCGGTGGGACTGAGGCAAGACAATCATCATCCAGAATTGAGACTTGTATTCCTCCATACATCACTTTTCTTCTGGTGGCAGTGTCATCTAAAGAAGAAAAGCTAAAGAAAGTAGAATGGGTCAGTGGGCTGTTGCTCAATTCAGAGCAGTGATGTAGTATTTCTTCATTCGCAGGAGTAGACTTGTCCAAAAATCGAGGTGTTAGCGAGTCACTTGTATTTCTATCGCTAAAAAGCTTTCTGGCATATGTGTCTAACCCGACAAGCCAGTAAAGTAAGCCTAACCCGCAATAGCGCTCTAAAAAAAAAGAAAATGAAGCATGAAATGCATGATGAATGGCATAATTCCGCTGTGAAGTATTTATCTTTATTTTTGATGCACTGTGCTGTTTAGAGTTTTTTGAATCATCTTTGAAATCACTTTTGAAGTACATTTATATTTACTTTTTTTCCACCAATGTCAGTTAAATCAACAGTTTTATGGTAAAGATCTTGCTTATCAGCCCATATCCTGATAATAACCCCTTTTAGTCAGGTTCCACTAATTTCAGTATTATCGTGAAATTCTACAGGAATCTGCGATATTATTCTCTTTTTTATGACAATCTTAGCTTATTCGAATTCGTACATGAGGATTTTCATTGATTTCTAGTTGCTGAAGTAATTTCCATTATCGATTCTATTTGTAAGCAGAATGAAAAATTGAAATTGAGATGATATAATACATATTTATATCTATAATGAACTCATTTAAAATTTCTGTCTTCAATTTTTTTTCCATCTCAAAGTTGATTTCTAAATTTAGACCATTTTAAACGAATATAATATTGAATTATATTGAATCCTTTAGTTACTGATACCATATAAACGTATAAGAATTAAGTGGAAAATCTTTAGCATAGGCAACCAAATTTTTGTTGGAGCATTTTCATATGGGTCGATTTCCTTCACGGTATTTTTCAATAAAAACTATTCATCTATCAATAATTGCCAACAAACTGGAATCGATTAGAGTAGATTGTGGCATTTAAACACAAATTTATAATGAAAATTTCATCGATTGAAAGTAATTTGGTAGAATGAATTTCGTTTTCAAAAAATGATTGATTCATGAAAATCTGCCTGTCTAAATGCAAAAAGATAGCTGATAGCGTTGATAAAACTGGGTCGATGGAATGGATCTCGTGATAATCGGAAATTTATATATTTTCAGCAACATTTGTCCCTTAAATCACACCCATTTCGTGATCAGTAAGCCTTCTCTTTTGTCCCTTAAGCACCTTCTAAGATAAATTTGTGCCTCGAGAATTATTTGAGTTGGAAAAAAAAATTTTCTTTTTCTTTCATCTTTTCAGAAGCCTATCACATCGAAATGGAAATATGTCGATATATTGATATTTGAATACCAAAATTTACATGAAAAATATAAAAAATAAGAAGTATTGCCGATGGGTCCAATCGTCCCAATGATGGATTTGCGAAGAATTAAAGGAATACAATATAGAAAAAGAATCCTCATAAATTAAACCTGGGCTATATGATTAAAAATCAAATGAATTGGATTAGGAGACAATAATAATCGAATAAATGGTGAAATAGTTGGAATAATGACCAGCAAGAAACCAGTCAAGCAAATATTGCACAACTGCATATTGCACAAGGCTGTTGTATAAATCTAATTGATAAAAAGTTCAGGACAAGACCTCATAAGTAGAAAAAAACTGAATTGTAATGGTAATTGATACAAGAAAATCTTATTTATCCCTATTAGCTATTAATCAAATATCCATAAATTATCTAAAAATATAAAAGTGTTAATTCTTCCAATTTTTGAATGATTTACTGCAAAATTTCAAACTGAACTATCGAATTCGATGTTATCCTCAATTTGTTATTTCAAAAGTTATAGTTGAAACCGTAAATTATTTAGGTTAAGCGTTATCCACTGTAAAGTAAACCTTATGCACTGGATGCTTATACTCTTATACACCATATGGATGCTTCCTTATACTCTCGAATGACAAGCAAATTTTTCCACCGCTATCAATTTTTTCGTATTTTCGTATATTTTCGTATTTTTTCGTATCAATTTTTGACCGTTTTTCAGTTTTAAAAACTCTACCAGTTTTTCAAATATTTTTTAAATATTTTTTTTTCTAAAAGCGATATTCATTTCTGGTTAGGCTCGCTACGCTGGCTTGTCATAACTTCGCGATAGTCACTACAGGGACTTTTGAAAAACAGATTTTCTCCTACCAGCAACAGAATCGGGGATTTGAATTGAAACTAACAATATTGGGACATTTACTCTTTGTTTCAAATATACGGTTAAATATACTTTTCTTATTGATACATTACATTGTAAATTTTCTCGCTTATTTTATTACTGCATGGAACGATGAAATTTGCTATAAACATCGGCAGAAATATTCCAGACCAAAGGGAATTTTTTCTATTGCATGTGATACCAAAGAGACATATTAGCGACAAAGAATTTATTGCAGCAACAAGATTCGATTTTTTGTTCAAAATTACATGTTTGATTTTATTACCCTTTTTGTTCTTTTTTTGATGTAACTTTTTTTCTTGATTTGAAGTTCCTATTTTGCAAGAAGTTTGTAATTAACTTTAAAAATTATTTAATGACTGAATGCTTCAATAAATTATCTTTAAAGTATTTTACATTAGTAAACTAAGCAGATGAACTAATAAAATCAGTTATGATTTTTTAAAATAAAAATAAAAATAATCACTCTTCTCTTCTTTATTCCTTCGAAATATGCTTTTAGCACCCACTTAATTTAACTTACCACTAAATTTTTGTGACGCGACGCTTATTGTAAAACATGATAAATCTTAAATTTGTGTTGATGAACAATAAGAGGCAGGAGGAAGGCCGAATAATTTGTTGCTCTTAATAATCAAGGGTTCCGGTTCAGATCCTATTTATGACAGGAATGTGCCTGCCATTAAAAATCCGGGCAATGCTAGCGAACTATCAGCACCTCAATCCTCAAATGACTTTCTACTAAAAATTCCTCATTCTAATAACAGGCAGTGGAGCCAAACTAACGAAAAATGGTGAGCGCTAACCAGTTATTTATTTATTTATAAATTCAAATAAGAGCGACAAAACAAAAATCGTATAATTCCTTAAAAAGACAAAAAGATCATCAATCGACTGATATCCATGCTTATAGATTACAGAACATATTAGAATGTATTGAAAAATGAAAAAATTTCAGAAATTTTGATTGACATTTAAATTTGGTGCTTTTGCCTAATGGTGATGAAGTTTTATGAGAATGTAGAAGTTTTGCACAATTAAATTGCCGTAAGTTTTTCATAAATTTTCAAAGGGATATTCTTTTATCTAGAAAGGGACAAATTTCAAATATTTGGCTTGAAGATGATGGAACTTTCTTCTTCTTCTAACACCATTACTGGTTACGCTGGCTCCATTGGCTACAAGGATAAGAAGTCTCTAAGCTGCTCGGTCTGACGCCATTGCTAGTAATAATAGAAACCATTCCTTTTTTCATCGTCTAAATCCATATATCGCTGGTCATTCTATACGTTAAAAATTTTTCTTGATTGTATCACTTCAGGTCTTGATTGGCCTACCTCGCTTTTGACGCCATCCATCACACGATGCAAGTAACGAAATATGCCTCAACTACCTGAAATTTCCATTCCAAGTCCAACACCCAAAGACTGTACACCAGCCCAAAAGAAGGCGGGTGAGGCGTGGTGAGTGTGAAAACCACTATCTTGAACGAAACTCGAAGCATCCAGAAATATACGTCAGAGAACGTCCCTTAACCAGCGAAGGTTACGCTCTATGATAACATTATTACAGGTGGTAGTTAGCGAAGATGTATATAATCATCATAGATGATGGAACCAATTATCTATAAATTATTTATGGTAATTAATTCAGACAATTAAAATACATCCGATATATTCTATTGACAAACTTACACTGCGAATGAATGTATCCATACATATCATCGTAATAAAGTTTAATCATAAGGATACAGAATACATATTCTATATTTTAGGTCTCCATATTTCCATGAATCTATCAAATGATAGTTTTAACAAAATGATTAAGTTGGGCAGAATGATCTAGTGGTATAGCAATTCTATCATTTGGTAGGATGTTTATCTTCAAGTAGTTCTCTGGCAAAACGAATGCTATTAGAAAAAGAATGCTAAAATCCTGGAGAATTAAGAACTCTACATTTTTCATTCAGTTTCTATCAATTTGTTATTTTAGCAGTCATGAGACAAGATAAGGTGCACGTGTAAAAATTATTAATGATGTTATTGCAATAACAGTTGTAAATAGCAAAAGGCCAAGTCGATCCACAACCATAGCAGCAAATCGCCATTCATTTGCGATATATTTGACTTCTATCTCCTCATCACTTCTTTCCCGAATTGACTGAATTTATAATTTTGATTTTTTTCTATGATGATTCTAGTGCTTTGAAATTAAAAATATTAAAAAAATATTTATATCCAGAAAATTTTTATTATATAAAGAACGATCAATCACCTTGACGTGACTGTAAATTCTGTCAAGAAGTCTCAACCGTTGTTGTAAATTTTGATCGTTTTTCGTATATTGACCTATTTGAATATGAAACATGAAATATTGAAAATTTTCTTGCAAAGATTCACCAATTTTTTGTATAACTTTTGATTTACCATCATTCTGAAACAAAAAAAAAAATGATTGATATATTACCACTTTTGAATAGTCCACTGAAACGCTTTTGAGAAATATTACTAATTTATAAGAATTCGCTAAGTAGATTAACAAATATAACCAGGGCAGGGGGAGGGGCAGAATAGTCGAGCATTGCTGTTTAGATTATCGTCGATTATTGAGGTTCAGGAATTTAATAATATTCTTCTTATATAAGAATCCTCCTGATGACGATCTTCTATCAGCAAGGCGAAAGTGGAGTTCCATGTCAAAAATGATGTGCGCTAATCACTAATTAACTTTAGTGACATATCCGATTTCAGTTTACAGTATGTGTACATAAAATTATTAGTTTTTTCAAAAGATTATTATTAACAGGAAAGAAAAAATTTTACATAAGAAAAAGCTGTTCGATCTTCTTTAGAACGGTTTTTTCGTTGTTGCCAACTGTCCTTTATTGTTTTCAGATTATTTTCTCGTTTCGGTTGACGCATTTGAAGTATAAAAGCAATCCATTCAAGTAAAATATATCGCATCTTCAAATTTAAAACACATTTAGACATGTCGGCTTTTGCTAGATTGACAAATTTGCACCAACCCTGCATTTGCATTTTGTATTTATTTGATAAAAAATATATGCGAATGAATAATCCATCTGTTTTTTTGTGTGTGAGTGTGATGTGTGAATAGCATTTCAGCACCAACCAAAAATCCCATTATTTCCTTTTGAAACCGCATCGCACTGCGCATATGATAGGACCCCTTAGCAACGTCCTTTTAAGGATTATGAAATACTCTAAACATTCTTCGGAATGTAATATCTGATTATTATTCCATTGATTACTCTCCAGACCGCGTTACACGATTTTTTACCATCCTGTTAACACAGTCTAGCAGTAAACACCTTCTTTTGAACTTGGTCCATTACAATATTCTTTAAATTCCTTTGTATCCTTTTTTCATGACCTCTAAATTATATCGCCTTAAGTTACAATTTACTACCGCTCCTTCAAGCGCATTTATAGCTTATCACCTCAACCCTGCTATACCCCTAAATCTACCATTAGCCTCCCAAATAGCCCTCTGAATCTCGTTAAGTGGAATATATTTTATATGCACTTTTTTTACTTTATTTTCTTATTTTCTTTTATTCTCTTTAAAATTCGTTCTTTCAACGAAAAATTTTTTATTCTTATTTTAAATGTTTTCTATTAGTTGTTTGTTTGAGATCATAATTTAATATACTAAACTTTCAAAAAGTTGCGGGAAATAAATGAGGAAAAGGATAAAAGGATAAAATGATGGGAAATGGAACTGACGATGAATAAAAGGAAATAGAAGGTATTCAAAGAAAATACTCGCTCGCGATGGGAGAGTAAAAAACACTGTCGGGGTTTAAGTGATGACGATTTAAAGAATAAGGGGATTTGAAGTTGTATAAAGTCAGTAGAAAGGCCAATTCTCAAAGTGAGTCAAATTTGTGTTTTAAAAATGTTTAGTACATATATCTGACCACAGTTATAATTTTTATCTTATTTTATGGACTAAAAACGAATAAATCCTTATAATTCAATACTTTTTACTAGTATAATATAAAATACTATCGAGATTCCAAATTTCTTCATTAAAATGCAAACATCTTCTTGATATCTCTATAATCTAATTTTAAAATAATTTATTAAATATAAAATCAGCTCTTTACCCAAAATCCCATTCGGCGCTGATTGTCAGGATTCCGGAAATGAACTGCTTGAACATATACAGTAAATGCTGTCGCTGCTACAGATATAACCATGCAACTCTGGAAGAATATGCCTAAAATTGCTTACCTAAGAATTAAGCCTTTTCAAAAACTGATTATATGGAACTTTCTAATTCTAAATCTAAAAAATTTTGGATAGAAATAGTTATCTATCATATAACTTCGTTAGAATCTTTCATACAATACTAAATCATTAATAATTTTTGATCCAAATTAGTTGATATTTTGTTAGATTTCATTGCAAATTTTATCATATTCTGCATAAAATATTTCAGTTTTTAGCACAAAATTTTAGAAAAATTCATGGAAAAATTCACCTTAAGAGTATGAAAAGTCAAAAGATAAATGGATTAATATGGATATAATGTGGATTTATGAATTAAATACTGAACGGCTTTGTTTTTACGAGCACCGAAATAGCAAAATATCAAGAATGATTTTAAAATATTGCTATTATTCAGTAGAAAAGCTAAAAAAAAACTTTTGCAGAAAATTAGCCCATTGATTCAATTTTTTAAACAAGAGAAAAAGATTAACCCAGCAAAGGAACTGCTTCGGAAGTCGGTGGTGTCATTTCATTCATTATCGTGAGAAAAATACAAATAGCAAGGCAAACTGAGATCTGTAATCCAATCTTTTCACAGGTATCTGGACTTAGCGTGAAACCAAGCACAGTTAAGATCATTGTTAGCATACATGGCATTATTAAATTGAATGCATAATATCTGAAAAGGATTTTATTCAAAACTGTTCATAGATAACTAACTGGCTTTGAGGTGGAAAAGAAAATAAGAGAGGCAAATTAGACTAATGAACTTTTTTTTTAAGCCAGGCATCACGCGGATTTTTGGGCAGATTTGCTCCTGCGGGGAATAAAATCCCAACATCGGCGCTCCGAATTGAGCAACAGCCCACTGAGCCATCCCAGCAACATAGAGAAGGAAGACTTATTTTTAATTCGCTCAGTTTGCTCTATTCAAAATGATCAAATTTTGACGAAGGAATGAAAGATATAACGAAGTAAAGTTGCATCTTGTTGGATACAATTATAGGATTTACCGCTCTGTTATAGCAAATTTTAAGAAAATTAGGTATCTTTAGTCGAAATTTAAGTAATGCTAACAATGTTCGCCGCCGCAGATGTATGAAAAATTTGACGTCGGGATAAGGTTCCGGGCAGCAGTCGTAGAATTTCTCATTCCGTTCATCCCAAGTTTCTGAAAAATACATTAGCCATAACTTCTCAAAACTGATGTCAAATCTTTAACATGGGACATCTAATATATCAACGTTTGCAAAATATTTTGTTGCAAAAAATTTATCAACAATTTGCAACAAAATATGATACTTATCTACCATTGCTAAAAGTATGCTAATGTTAGGTTTTCTAATAGAAAATAATCCACATTTTGAACCTACTTAGAATCACCCATTCACCATTTTCAATAAAGTCCGACATATCAAATTCACCGGGTTGTAAATCAATTTCTTTACCACTGAACGTCCATGAACCAAACTAAAATTTCAATTTCTTTCTAGTCATGAATTTCTTGGCATTTTAATGATCAGTAGCAAATTTTTTTTAAAAATATTCTATCATTTTATAAAAATGATCGTAACATGTGAATGTTCGTCAAAGAAGTAAATGAGATTCTTGGGTGAAGGAATTTTCATTGTTTGCACTAATATTTTCTTTAAGGGATATTATTCATAAGAGATTATTTTTCCAGAAATTTTTGGCCAGTAAATCTAAAAACGAAAGCCATTGAATGGATTGGTCTGCGAAAAACATATTGTTATCTACAAGTAATACAATCAATTAACTCAAGAAAGTATTGTTATTTCTAATTTTAATATTGATAATTATTGAATTTCTAACATACAGTTCTAAAAAAAACACGAAATTTTTCAGAAAATGGAATTAGAAACCTTAAAATAGCAAATTTGTTCATCGAAAGGGAACCAATAAATATCAATTTTACAGGAGACCTTAAAAATTCCTGGCGGTATCCATGAAATTGTCCCATCATTGTAGCTGATAACGTTCACTTTAAAAGTGCTATCAAATGTTGAATCAACGCTTAAAAGAATTAAAATTGTTCTTCAGATTTGGCTTTTTCTTTTACAGGCAAACTCGCAATTTCTAGAAAATTCTAAAATTTCGAGAGCTTTTCATATACTGTAAACCTGTTATAAAGAAGAATATCAGGCTGCCAAATGCTTCCAGCAGGATGCCTCAAGTCTGTAACGTTTTGATATTCTAATGGATCCCAACGAAGCTTCATATCTTTCCACGAATATTTGAGCCAAGCGTTAACTTCCAACTTTTCTTCACGTTCGTTCTAAAATCCCGGAGATTTCTCGGAAAATGAAAACTACAAAATAAGATTTGTTTTTTGTATTCAGATTATTGGCTTTTCATCGATAATTGCGGATCATTCTCATGAAATTACCAAATAGCATTTGCTACTACTATTTAGGCCTACTAATTTTGTAATAACTCATAGTCATGCAAGGAAAAAATATTCACTGCAGCCTCAGCGAAGTTTTATTTTATTTTTTCATTTATAGCAACGATCACTTAAAAACCAACTAAATTGATAATTTGCTGGAACACTACGCCAAGTGTTACCATAACAGGGTCTTCACTTCTCTCAACTGGTCGTTCAAGTGGATTATAATCGTGCAAGAGATTATCACGTAGTCTGAGCTCAGGTGGAGATGCATCGTTTAGAATTAACAGCGATGTGATTAATAAAATCAATGTGGATTTCATCTCCTATCGTCATCAAATATACAGTACCACATCTTTATGGAGATTCTAGCTGGAATTCCTGGAATTAAATCCATATTGAAGAAATGAAGCGATAAACCAGATCTTTCATTTTTTCCTTCTTATATTCTATGACAAACTCTATAATATCATTAAAAAATTCTAATTTAATTTAATCACTGCAATTCATAGTCATAAAAGATCGAAGGCAAAATGACAAAAGTAATGAATTCATCGAAGCACTGGTAAACATGAGTAGTTAAACTAAAAAAAAAGCTAAGAAGTTGCATGGTCGTATATTAAATACAGTTTGTAATGGAAGATAGAGATTGCAGGGAAATAAATTTTTGCAGGGCATCTTAAGGAAAAAAGTCCATATTAGCGCCCAATTTAAAATGTATTAACTGAGAAAATACCAGTGACAGTTTATAGTGCCAATCATGAAAGCAATTATGTTTTTAGCTGCATTCATTTTGTAGGTTAAGCATTTAAAGCCTCACAATTTGCAAAAGTGGAATTCATGGAATATGATGAAAAACTTTTTGCTTGGGAACATCATTCGGAATTTTCAAAGATAGGTTTGCTTTTGTTCATGGTAGCAGGCCCAAGTAATAGCCAGGAACGATAGTCTGCGTAATTTGTCTCTTGGGCCGTGATCAAGAGCATTTTGAACGCAGAAATAAGTCAAAAATTTGAGAATATGAAAATTGAACAAGATTTCACGTAAATCTATTATCAAAAAGAAGAATTATAGTCAGTGGGGTTGTTGCTGTCGTTTCGTAGCACCAATGCTAGTCTTCTATTCTTCCTATGTTTCTTAAGTATCTTTCGATTAGCACACGAGATAACATGGACGAGAAGTGATATATTTGCACCCCCGTTGTTTTTCTTTCCTTTCCCCTTCTAAAACTGCCTGCCATCGATTTCCTCTTCGATGTATACAAAAACTTTTATAACCCAACCGTTTCTGCTCCATAATCTATCCCCACAGCAACGATTTACTTATCAGTCTTATCGCTGTTTCTTATTAACAATTTACTTTTTTTTCTCTTATGTATCTTTCACATGGTCCCAATCTCAAGCAAAGATCGGATAATTGAAAATTGCATTTTTCGCAAGATCCATTGCCATTCATTATAACTGAAGATTAATATCACCAACTGCTTTAACTAAAAGATGCGAGTTTCAATCAATCCGAAACGGTTTGATATTGCAAAATGAAATAAACAGTCAAAAAGATTGCAGTTTGGCTTAAGTTGAGCAAGTTTTTAGGTATAATTATAACCATCGAAGATATTCTTCAAAATAAGATAAGCTTAAATAATTATACATTTCAATATGAATTTATCAACATATGAAACAAAAATTTCGTTATCTAAAACAAGAATTAAAAAAAAATTTTTGCGAGAACTTGTCCGAACTTTTCAATACGAAATTTCAAAATCCCATAAAATATTAAACTATAGCTAAGGAGAGAAATTATTTTTCTTTTATTGAATTTACTTTATTAAATTTAAATCGATCAAAACGATTAATAACATATTTACGAAATATTTTTTATGAACAATACCACTACACATTTATCATATTTTAGCAAAAATGAGATCGATCTTTATAAATTTAAATCTACCACAACGACTGTTGCAGGCAGAGATCTATGCGAAACGTATCGGATTTCTATTTCACTTTATTATACTAATATATAAATTTTGATTTAAAGTTATTGCTGATTTATTATGGATTTAAAATAAATTTATCATTTCTGCTAATATTTCTCAATATTAAATTTCACGATAATTGTTCAATTATTAATATCAATTTTCTTGAAAATATTTCCTGGATTGCTTATTTCAATTCATTATAAAATGAAATATACTATAAAATAGTAGCGGATTCAGCTCCGGTACCTGACACAAGTAAAATTGCCATCAAAAGCGCGAGGTGTATCTGAAGGTGCCTCTCCAGAAGTGATTTGTTAATTAGTTATACAGTACAATGGATAACGAGTAGTTGCAATGGAATAATTTTCTTTTTAAGATTTACGCTATAATTTTAGAAATTTTTTTTAAATTCAGAGCTGTAGACAAATATTTCTTCGAGTCTCATTCACTATAAAAAAAAAAAATTTGATCAGACCGACGACCAGCATAAAAATATATCCAGAAAAATGATAAAGAAATTTGTCTTCAGTGTTAAAACAATGAACAAATAGATCTTCTAGCATTAAAGCAGTAAGCTTGTCATTAAAATTGGAATAGTGCTTGGGCAAACAGGTCCTTAAGATTCTATCTATCTATTCCCAAGTGACTCAGCAGTATCCTAATAGTTAGTGGAACCTAACTAAAGCAGAAGTGGTGTGCGTTGTTAGAAGACAAAGGAGAAGCATGAGCATTTACTTGATAAAAAATTTTTCCTTTAATTCTCCATATTCAAATTTACTCTTTTCTATTTTTCAAACTTTAAATGTAACTTTAAATTCCTCGTTCATCTCTTATTAACCACAATCATTGTTCATCGGACAAAACCACAGCAAATGAAAAATACTTATTTAATAATGAAAATTCACAAATAAGAGGGAAGAATTTTATAAAATTTACTGCTTTGTTCAGCAGTAATCGACTGATATGCTAATCGAGTCGTATAGAAAACATTCAAATGAAACATTAAAAGAGACGAAAAGAAAATTCAACGAATAAATATGAAAATGAAAAATGTTAGCGAAGAAAAATGTAAATAAAATAGAATTAAAAAAATGTAAAAAATGTTATAAAATTTTCGCAATCATTTCTTGAAAACTACCAAAATTGTGATAAAATTACTGTGAGAAATTTACCGGAAAAATTTTCCTTCAATATCAAAGTATCAATCTTATCGAAAATCCATTTAACTTTGAATTCATTTTAATAATATGGATTGAAATGAGGATAAAATCGATATGAGGTTCTCCCAGAATTATAAACTGCTTAAAAATTATGGTATATCAATATGAGGCTCCCTTAGAAAGTTAGAAATCGTTTAAAAGTTATGGTACCAAAAATTGAAGCAATATTAAGTAGACTGAAGTAATCAATCAGTATGTATTTATAAAACAATGAATGCATTAAAGTTTCTCGAATCCTCTTGAAATCTCATTAAAGCAAATCCATACAAGTGAAATTTCCCATTAAAAATCAAAAATTTAAAGAATATTTAAATATATTTTAACAAAGATATTTCTTTATATAGAAAAGGGGTTTGAAAATCAGTATTTTTTAATTAAATTCATTCATTTTATCGTATTAAATTAGAAGTTCCCGACGTAGTCTTTGTAGCTCTCGGAAGTCGATGAACCTTGAGAGAACGATTGGTGGTCAATGGGAACACTAGAGCTCGATAAGAGGGTCGACCGATAAATAGACAAAACAAGACTAGTTTAGATAAGCACCCAAAAATTTTTCTTAAATGCCCACCCTAAAAAATTCATTTTTGTGTTGATTTACAAGACATGCAAAATGAAAAGCATAAAAATTCTAAGGGGGTAGGGAAGAAAGTGTTTTTTTTTGCAGGCAGCTAGTACAAGAAAAAGATTGGGAACACCTGTACTAGATGAAATTCACTGGATTCTATAGATATTCAACATCTATTTGTGATCGATATTTTATGGAAAGCCAAAACTAAATTGCTTTTGCTATTGATAAAATTATCCAATGAATTCAACGTCATCCTATTCTATTATAATTTACTCTGTTCGTCGGATCATTTCTAAATTCTCGAATATTCATTCTCAAAACTATCTGCGTTAGGGAAAAAATTATTAAAAGACGATTTAAAATCCACCGATTAACTGTTCTATGGTGAGCGAAAAAAGAGATACGATTTTGGTTTCATATTCGATTATACTATATGAAATATTCTGGATTGACTTGCAAGTCAGTCTCGAGAATGCATAATGATCCTCTCGAAAATGCTTTATAATCCTGGAAAAAATCCTCATCGTTTGGTGCGGCATTTTTTATATATAACTTTTTTATAAAAGAACTCACCATTCCTCACATAGCTGACTTATCGGTTTAGACATATAATGTTCGGGAGTTCCTTGGCGATAAAAATACATACAAGTGAATCGCCAGCACCACCAGGATTTTTGAAGGATTTACTAGGGGTGGACCTCACCAACGATACTCTATTCCGGTATCAAATGAATTTGTAAAACCTAAACCTCGATTTTCGGTGGTATCACTGAGCGGCCGATTTGTTGCTTGAATCTAGTAAAGATTAACCCTTTTCATGGTTCAAACGAGAGCTGTTTATGTGCTCTCAATACATGAAAATAATTGAAAAATATTCTAGTTGAAAAGAGTTACAGTCATACAGTTTAATAGTTATCTCCATTTATCAAAAATAATTCTCATATAAACTGCATAATAATTACCTTACCTAATGTGTTTCTATGAAATTAAGAAGATTTAAATTATTTCTGCAGTGAGAATTCGGCAAAAATATTTCTTTCACTACTCATACTATTGAAAAACGGAACCAAAATAAGCTTCAGGCATTAGAATTATACTTTACTGGCAAAGGATTTTTAGATTTTACTGAGCTTAGTAAAATCTAAATGATTTGCTTAGCTTTTCGAATAAAATAAATATTTTAGATGAAATTTTTATAAATTTGACCTTGTAATTCGTTTCTATCTAAGACTCTATCAATTTACGTAGCCTTTTCTGCCAAAAAGAGAATAATTTAATAAATTATTTTACTTTTTGAAATACAATTAGAAAGTAACCATTATAGCGATATCATTGAAAAGATGGAATGGTCCAGTTCGTTGTTGCTGAATCGGAAGTGCCGATGCTGAGATTCGATTCCTGGCAGGAGCGAACCTGTACAAAAATCCGGGTGATGCTGGCGGCTCACCTGTATTTCTATCGCTAAGGGACTCCCTGGCATATTGCTCAATGCGACAAGCCAATGGAGCGAGTTTAACCAGTAATGGTGAAGACTCCTAAAAAAAAATAACCATGTCATTAGTTACAGAGTTGCTTTATGCAAATGATGCCGAGAATTACAAGTGGAAAGGATCGACATTGCTGTGGGTGGTCGATATCTTGATCTAAAAAAGTTCCCAACGCCATTGTTAACATTGGGGCTTAAGGAATAGGTTCAGAAGAGCAGAGCCAGAAGAAGGAGCTTATGGGGTAAAGGTTGACCGGGAAATTTTTGTTGTTACGATTACAATTGTCGACAATATGAGGATTTTATTATTGAATATTCTGTTATCATTTGTTATGGGTGACAAGTTGCAATAATATTAGACGAACAAAAGCGATCACGAATTTTTTTCAAAATAAGCACCAAAGATTTTCGTGCTTTTCTTTGCATTTTCTTACCATTTCAAGACTGTTACTTCCATTGCAGTTTTCAAACATCAGCATCGAACCCATCAGCAATGAATAATCGATTAATGTGCAATTTTCGATAATTTTTCACGTAAATTTTCTAAGAAGTAATTTAATTGATACTGTTGTATTTCTGTCAAATAGTAATTTCATAAAATTGTGCCTAAATGAAGAAAGATTCACCAAACATTAAAAATTTTATTTCACTAAAATGTTTAACGTCTCCTTGAACAGAACTTATATTGCAGCTGCATTCTCATGGTCACTTCTCGTTTTGCGTTTACATCTCCAATTATTTTTACTGCAATAAAATTATTCGAATTTATAAATGTGGAGATTTATAGTAGCTTATGGTTATGCTTCTGAATAGTACCAAGCATAAGCGAATAGGGAATTACGGTTCGTCATTTCTGTTTTTGGTAACACCATTGATTGTTAATAATGTACTCATATGAATATTGCTAAACGGAAACTCATCGAATTATTCCATAAAATAATTTGAAAGTTTCATAGAGTTAAAGGGAAAAATTAAATTCATCATCATAGATATTTACTAAATTAGTTCAAAGCGTTAACTTTGATAAAAGAAAAACATTTTATTTAAGGTCAATGTAATTTACATAAATTTTCTTGTAATAATTATAGAAATATTGTAATTTCTCTATCAAATATCTTTTCAACAAATTTTTTGCCACCTAATGCATTAAATCAAGAAAATTAGTTGAGTTGAAACTGTAGCATATAGATTAATCTTAAGCGAGGGCTTGAAAGACTCAGTTCTTTTTGAATAATAGCTTATAGACGCAAACAGCTGATTCGAAACAACTAATTGTAAGCTGTAACATTTAGCGCCCATTCATCTTCTTCTTCTAACAGCTCCATTACTGGTTAGGCTGACTCCAATGGTAAGAAGCGTCAAGCAGCGCGTCTGATGCTATCGTCGACAATAATTGAAACTATTCCTTTTTCCATCGTCTAAGTCCATACATTGCTAGTCCATCTATACGTCCAAAATCTTTTCTGATCGTATCAATCCAGGTTTTGATTGGCCCACTCGCTTTTAACGCCACCCATCACAAGGTTTAGCAAGTAACGAAATATGCGCCAACTACTGTGGTGGACGACGGAGAATGTGCCCTAACCAGCGAAGACGTCGCTTTGTGATAAATTATTTATGCAAGTGGTATTTGAAAGAAGGTGGATGCAATCATGTGATATCTTATCCGCTCAGCGGATTCGTAAAATATAGTTTAACAAGAGCAGTCAAAGACAAACTTAATGAACTTAACTTCCTAATATCCTTCACTCACTCACGTTGGCCATGTCTCAGAGTCATATAGCAAGATCGAACGGATCACGGTAATATAGATGCGGACTTTCGTTTTTATGGTGATTTCACGACATCTCCATAAAGGTTTCGTCAACTGGAAGAATGCATTTCTAAGCCGCCGCGATTCGGGTTGTAATATTGTCTTTTGTCTGGCCATTTGGTATTTGAGTGGATCCAAGGTATTTAAAATCAGGCACTTCCTCAATCGGTAATGAATTTATCTAAAGAGGCATTTTATCAGCTTCTTGCACATAAGACGAAAAGACTTTCGTTTTATTTATATTGATCCTGAGTCCGATTCTCGCTCAGTTGCTGACACGTTATTTAGCATTATTTGCATTCATCATAACTGTCAGCAAAAAGGACTACATCATCAGCGTATTTAAGATCTGTGATATTATGCTCTAGACTAATTTGGACAGCTCTTGAGTGCCAACAAGCGATGTCCATTATCCAGTCTATCGCATAGTTGAATATTGTAGGAGAAAGGACATAGCCTTGACGGACACCAGTTCTTATTTGGAAGGATTCTGTCAGTTCCTCATATACCCAGACCTGCGCCGACCTGCGCTCATAAAATACCTTCATGAGTCGAATGATCTCAGCGCTCATTCACCATTTTTCAAATATTATTTTTTTTTAAAATGATGGTATGATAGGTTGAACTGAAATGAATGCAGATTTTCGACTATTTCCTTCAAAATGACACACATCAGTTTAGAATTAATCGAAGTAAAAAGCCTTAGAATACACTTTTTAATAATATAAACTTTTCCCAATAAATTTCATTACGATGATTTGAAACTCTGGAAGAAGCGGATTTCCAGAGTTTCCAGAATTTCCAAAAAAGAGAAGAAAAAAGCGAATGAAGGCATTTTCTATTGCTATTTGGCCATTGAAGATTTTTCCTTGCAAGAATTTGCCAGAATTTTTAAAAAAAATGGTTGTTGTTTGGCGAGTGGTTCAATGAATATAGTGGATGAGAGTAGCTTAGTCTAATTTTTTCAATTTCTGTAGAGTTGATCGTTAGACGTGTAATTAAGCGTTGTGATGCAAGGATTAGAGCTTTCTGTTGATCAATACTGCCTGCACATAATTTTCTTTGGAAATGTTTAGAAATTTCATCTCGTTCAAATTCATCTCGAAGCTGAACATCATCATATAGGTTCTAATTTTCATCACATGTCACCATGTGATCAAGTTTTTATATGAGTAGTGTAGATAACAGCAATTTTCTTGGTTTTTGATCACTTCGTATGGCACCCATTTACCAAACCTTTTTTAAGAAGAGTCAACCTTCCATTTTAAAAAATCCAAGTGTTGCCGGCGACTCACCAATACTTTTATCTGCAGTTGATTTCTTGGCTAAAATTTCTAACCATACTAAAAGTTAGCGGATAAAGTTCTAACCAGTGAATAGAGAATGCCAACCGCTCACTTCGTTTAATCAAACGTGACTAATTTAACCATTAACCATTAACAAAAGATAAAATCTCATGAAATTCGATTCTTCTTGCAACTTTCTCATATCGCCTTTTTGATAAAAATTCTAAAATTCAAATCAAAAAACTTTTCTCCAAATCTTTATTCTTTTCCAACGTAGATTTTTATAATTTTAATTTTTCCTTATTCATTATTCATTGCATAGTGTATTTCTCATTTAATGGCGATTTTCTAAGCTATTAATTTGAACTTCAACAAAAATATCTCAGTAAAACCGGTTTCATTGGTGATTTTTCGACTGGTAATTCTTAGTTAAATTAAAAGAAATCGCTTAAACCACAATTCCAGTGGCATTTTCAAATCCAATCCCCAACAGGCAACATTTTTTAGTAGGCAACATAAAAATTCACAAAAAATTTTGAATCACCAAAGCAAATATCATTTCAGTAAAATATCTCATTTGGCACATTTTACAAAAAATTAATTTTTCTCTTGGATTTGGTTTTTTTTTAAATCTATATTATCTGTATTAATATTATTTGCAAATAGTTTCTTAATTAGTAAGTAAATAAGACATATATTTCTGGTTACATTGGCTGTATGGTTAACAATTTTTACCAAGGATTCACCTGGTAAAAATTGAAAGAAGAAAGATGGATCTTCAGTGCCACTAGGAATAATTTCAACGATGTCCTATATATACACTACTAATTAAATTTCCCCTAATATAACAGATATAAACTTCACACATTTATATTAATTTTTCTAGTGAATCAATGAGATATTTATTTATTGAAAACCAACCAAGTAGGAAGACAACCGCCATGTGCTTGTATTAATAACAACAGGTAAAATAACAAATAATAATTTATGATAAAAAAAAAAGAAAATATGACAAAAATTGACAATTTAAAGAGGAAATAAAGAAGAAATTATAAATTACAAGAAATATGATATAGTACAATTCGAGATAACTGTTAATATTATTTGTAATCGAATTGTAATTTGTAATGGTAAAAATCGAGATTTCCCACTTCCTACATGATGTGAACTTTTTAAATAATATCATAAATGATATTATCTAATCTTTACACACAAGCTACATAGGTAATTTATTCCAGTAATTAATAGTAAGAATAAAGAAAACAGGACTCTTTAGTTTAGATTTTAGTAATTTTAGCCATTAGTTCTTGTTAAATTCAAATTTAGCCTAAAATTATAATATTTTGAACAGTCTAGTTTAACATAACCATACAGATATCATGGCTCCATGATTTGAAATAATACACGTATTAATAATTTCTTAGAGAAAAGGGAAAGTACTATATTAATCTGTCTGATATTGTGTCTGTATGATTTTTGATATAACTATGTATGTTATACGATTATTTCATGCCAACGGACCTAACTATTTATAAGCAATGGTATGGGCATTTCCACAGTCTCTAAGGTGGATAGTAGTTAGAGCTGTAACATATGCCTCTTTAACTTAAGTTTATAGTGCTGTATAAAGTTGCGCGGTTAACGCACTCTTTGTTAAGAGATCATATATTACAAAAAGTGACGGTATAATATATGTCATACAGGTTTATGAAAAATGTCAATGAAAAATTCAGCAAATAACTGATCGGCTGAAATTTGAGCACCTTCATTTACTTAATTTCATACCTCAGGGAATATTGGAAAAAGCTTCATGGTTATTTTGCATCATGAAAAATTTTCCAGTCTTATCAGTACTCTTTATTTTTATAATATGATGATAATGTGCTGAAATAGCTCGATTTTCAAAACGGGTTCTAATAATGGTTTCTAAAAAATGTTTAATTTTTGAAGTTTACAAGAATTTAATAGCCTTTAATGTCAGATTATAACAGAAGGCCTTCCTCCGCTAATGCAGCGGTCAACAACGATTGCATTTTCTCATAACAAAACCCTTATCTTAAAGACCCTTTCCAACAATTAAATGCATCAAAGCATTTTACCAGTTGTTTTAAAAACATTGATTGAATCTTTAAATAAATAATAAATATACAAACAACAGCTAACCCAAAAATTTTTTGATAAATTTTTATAAAAAATTCGTAAATTTGTTATCATTTGTTTAGCTGCGTGAATGATCATCAAATTCGTAGTGAATCAAATAAAAAATGCTTACAAATTATTGTTAAACTATTAAAATGCAGACTTCGTTATTTCGATAAAAAGAATTAAAAGGCTTTTTTTAAAAGTGAAATTAAGCAAAAGATAAGATAATAATAACATAATATAGTGAAAGGATGAAATAATCAGAGGAAGAATTTAAAGCAAGCCAAAGAAACTATGCAAACCGAAGGTATTATTCGAACTTGTCATATAGCATCTTGACGCCTGATCGAAAAAAAAGCGCTGAAAAATCGGAAAAAGATCAAGGATCCAGTGAAAAATGGCAAATATTAAGGCTGTCTATGTTTCACCATTGCTTGCTTTATATAATTATGGAGAATTAATAAAATTGTTTACGGGAATTATTCAGCCAGGATGTATTCATATAAATATACAATTATGCAAGTATGACAGCGTAATAGGCTTGGCCACTCAGTAATTCTTCAGTTTTTGATTTTAAAACATTTCTTTTCAATAACTTGTTTAGAAATTTTTGTATAACTATTTTTTCAGCTGCTATTGAATATGTTGAAATTATATAGTTTATAATTATAATTATCATGGCACGCAATCAGTCATCGAACATCCTTCACCTTAAAATCGCAAAAAATCAACATCAATTATCATTTTGATCTCTTCTAAATGTGCAAAAGAAGTCTACAAAATCAAGTCTACAAAAGGTATCCCAACTTAATATTACATAAATAGTTATAGTTCTTCGAACTTCATAAAAATTTTCAAGTTCTTTTACGGCAAATCATTTAAGGTGGGAAATAAATATATCCAATTACAAAATTATGTTAACTATTAACTATTATTATAAAATTAATTTGCCGTTAACGCTCAAGTTCTATCTCCTCTCGTTACTTTTAGAAATTTGTTCCATGGAGCCAGTTGGCGATAAAAGTTCAGCATCATGCGAGATTTTTCTAATCGCAAGATTTTTGCTGGAGACAGAACCCACTCACTCATAGCAATCTGAGCTAATAACTCAGCTGTGATTGTAACATAATACTCTTTTGAGATATTCCAGAACTTCATGGTTAACTTAAGGCCATGGCTATGGTTTCTTGATAAATATCATGATGCTGAAGGTTTCTGGAGAGAAATCTTCGGCTCGATAATAGCAGTCTGTGATAGGCTCGTTGAGAGCCTATTATCAATTATAAAATCATTTATGTCGTTAAAACAAGTTTAAAACATTTTTGCAAGATATCAGTAACTGATAATCATTTTCAACAGTTTTAGATGTATATATCTCTTCCGAGTGATACCTAATTTCGACTAAGGTCAAGCAACAAGAGTTCTACTCGTGTTCCTTGGTGGGAATAAACTTTAAAGTCATTAAAAGTGAAGCTGGGATAATGCTATGAGCATCCATTTATGCTTCTATCCCCAACTGATTCACTTGCGCTTGCCAAATCAAATATGGTCAGTGCTATTAGAAGATTCAATCATTTACGATTCTAAAATTGAAAACTTCGATAAACTAAACAATAGCAACAATCTTCGTATGCGTCCATATGCAGTTATCGTTCAAAATCTCAAAAAATCTCAAACGTTGGGTGCACTTCAATGGTTTCTGTCAAAAATCCGTTAATTGTGAATAGTAAACATACGACTAATTTATGATTTATTTTTTGATGTACTTGATGAAAAGAAGCAGGAAGGGAGAATTAGTTCAAGTGGAAATTTTGGCAGAAAACCGGATATTCAACGTCATTTCACGCTAATATTTTTATAATAGAATTGACTAAGGCAAATGAAAAGTACTAAAATGCTAAACTAGGATGGTCAATAATAGAATAGTATTTAATTTAATAACGTCTTATAAATTATTCCACAACCATAATTGCCAATACCATCGATAGCCTGTAAAGTGTATTTAGATGTATGGCTCAGATACGATGGCATGCATGCCAGATTTGGGCCTTTCTAAACAATCGCTTACGGATGAACTCAGTGTTTGCTTTTTATATTAATATTATTGTGATACTCTTCGAGCATTATAATTTACCTGATCGGTTAAAGGCGACTCATTGCCAGATTATTCCTAAGTGCAGCTGTAGATAAACTTGTTTCCACCTTCACTTATTACAGTACCTTTCGAATGAGCAAGTATTTGCTTTGTCTTCGCCTTAGGCTTTTTTCGGTTTTCAGTGTTTTTCACTGGCCGGCAGCCTAAGCTTCCGCAAAATAGTTTATGAATGAACATCAGATTTGTGTATTTCTTCTTATGAAATATATTTTGTAAAGTAAAATAAAGTTAAAAACCATCTCTTTTATTATTTTGTTTAATTGACAAAAAGAATTGTTTAAAGATTTTCGACAATTTTTAAAATTTTTTCGAAATGTTTCCTAGTTAAATTTTAAAAAAGAAGGTGATAAACGGTTATATTTTTGAGTTAATATTAAATAAATCAATGTTTTTTTATCGAAAAGAGAAAAAAAAATTTGGAAAATGCAAATAACTCCATTGTTAAAAAAAAAAAGAAATCAATGATCTTTGATGCAAACAAAATGAAATAAGAATGGTACTCCAATAATTTGCACCAATAATTTTGTCCTTAGGTGACTCTCCAAAACAGTTAATTTTTGATGCGAGCCGAACCAGAAATGGTGAATAACTGTAACAGCATAATTACTTTTCACTGGTAAATTTATCTATCACCTAAGGCAAAACAAAAAAAATTGGAGCAGTACAATTTATTACAAAATTTTTCCTCGTTTTTCATGAAATTCTTATTAGATTTGAAACAAACTGTTGGGAAGCGTTAGTGTTGTAACCGCCTTTAACCAGGCTTAAATGTTTCACTCGTATTTGCGTTTCTATCACCGAGTGCCAATATTGCACCTTTATGCACCAAGCACCGCTCTTCTACTCATATCAACCTTTAATCAACCAAATACTAACTCCTATTTGCTTTAACCTTTGACCCCACCTGTCTTCGCTATTTCCTTTACGCTATATCATCTCCGCAAAATAACTGCTTGGTGCAACAAAATTTATTCGTTTGTTCTATTTGATGTGCGTCGCGTCTCTCGAAGAAAACGCGTTGCGGTTGGTCCCCTCTCATTCAATAATTTCATTGCGCGTATAGTCGGCTATTTTGCGTGGGTTGGAAGGGAATTAGGGGTTGTGCTAGGAGGAGAGAGTTTGGAGAATGGGGAACTACTGGCAAGTTGCTACAATTAACAATGGAGATTGGACAAAAACTAAGAAACGAGGGATGGGGGATGGGAATAAGCGATGAGGTATGGGAGACTGTGGACAGCAAATTGCTTATCAGTAAAGCATATTGCTGGGAAATGCAATTTCTCCTAATATGGCATTTTTTTTTTTTCAGTATTTGGCAAATTATTCGAAATGTTTATATTAAATCCGTTATCGAACTTTCGTAGTATTTCAGCAGGTTAAATTCTTTGCATTGCTCAAATAGGCCATTATTAAATTCCTCGCAGCACCCTGAATTGGTAACAAATAAATAATTCGAAGCGTCTATGCCTTTATTGGATTTTCCGAGCCTAGGTTTTGTATTGTTTTCATCATATTGCTTTGCTTGAATAGGTCATTAAATTGTTTTCGTTGGCCAAATTAGGCCCATTGTCATACAAAATTCCTAAATTAGACCGTTATTTTTAGCTTTTTACGCAGCTTTATGCAACGTGGTGCTTTGAAATAATCTATGTGATTTGAAGTAAGTTAATTCAGCGAGGCACTAAAGGCAATAAATAATCGTTTAAAAAACTTTGAAGAAAGCTGAATTTTCTTTGAGAAATGTTTTTTTATTGCTTGAAATTGATGAAAAAGTCGACTTTATCGTGATAATTGGGAAGATAAATGATAACAATCTAGGCAAATGGCCACTGGGAACCTATCTGAATCTCTGTCCTCTATGAAATGACTCTCCGGTGAAAAGGCATTATTCCAGTTTAATGCAACCAAACCAGAAATGGTGCAGAAATGGTGCTATTAGAAGAATTGAGAATGGTTGAGATTGGTATTTATTCATTTTAGCTAAAGGCAACCATTTGAATCGAAGAATTGAGAATGGTTGAGATTGGTATTTATTCATTTTAGCTAAAGGCAACCATTTGAATCGATGGTCATTTATTTGGCTTAAAGGATTTATTTGGTTTAAAGGTGTACAGAAATGCCTAACGCCTCGCTGAATCGCAAATGTTCAAGGTCATCGAATATGATATTTAGTTTATTTGTAAAGATCTCGCACATCGCTTTGTAGTGGAGTTTTTTTCCCGAAAATTTCGTATTTTGTTATAATACGGTGAAGAACGAAACAAATAAGGATTTCCACTTTAAAT
Organism: Dracunculus medinensis; assembly: GCA_900625125.1. Lineage (NCBI taxonomy): Eukaryota > Metazoa > Nematoda > Chromadorea > Rhabditida > Dracunculidae > Dracunculus > Dracunculus medinensis. The sequence goes on along the minus strand of UYYG01001150.1, from coordinate 1,826,554 downwards.
TATATGATATTTAGTGATTAAATTGTTTAGAAAATTAGCCGTTGTTTAGCAAAATTGAATATTTATAATTTTTATTTTAATTATTTAGCTTAGAAACTATATGTTGGTACATACTTCTGGCGATGAGTTTTAATGAAAAGTTTATTCGCGGCTAAAGGCAAGAATCGAACCTATGTCGTTTGCATTCAGCCGACTGGTTCATTTATGGAAAATATATTTCGATTTTCCAGTAATTTTCTTTTTTTGTTTAGTAATTTCATATTGTTGAATTTTTTAAAATAGATTTTTCAGGTGCTTTTTCGTTAAGGATTTGCATCAGTTAAATGTTTGCGAAAGGAAGTAATGATATTAAGGCATTTACTAACAACGAATAATTCAAGTAATCTTTTATCACCAAAAGATCATGAAAATCGAAACGACTCACAAAATGGTTATATTATAACAACAACAGAGAACACTGTTAATCATCAATCAACAACATCTGGTATTTTTCATGAAACATCGACTTCACGACTGGTTAATAATTCTACGTTACCTGCAACACTAACAGTGGCACTAACTGCGGCAGCAGCAACAGTAGGGGTGAATGTTCCAACTTATGCGCCTTATTCACAAAGAACTACAACAAATACCATACAGTCGGCGAATACGAGTGTTGCAGTAAGTAATGAACAGCAACAGTGCGATGATTCTTCTATTCATAATGCCTTAATATCGATGGTTATACCGCAGCATCATCATAATCCGTCAACTGCGATGTCTGTTGCTCAACAGACTATTCATTCAACATCAGCTCATGCATCTATTAATGATAACGTTAAGAATTCTGTTAGTTTTTTTTTTATTTGATGTCAATAGTCGTAATATTCAGATGACTTTAAAATTCTAATAATGAATAATAATATATTATTAACATATTATGAATAATAATAACGAATTTTTGGTAAAAGTTTTCATCAATGGTTTCTAAAAATTTTTGCTAGTGATTCAAACAAAATTAATTTTTGTTTTCGGCGTAAAAAGCTTCATTGAAAAGCTTATCCTAAACCTTTCCGAAGCAAAATTTATATTTATTGCTGTTTTTCGGAGTTCAAGTTCTAATCTAATTCAATCAAGGATCAAAAAATATTTCAGGATCAGCATCAATAAGTCTATAAGTCTAAATAAAGTTGATTCAAGTTTTCTGGATTTCAAAGTTTTTACAGCTGATAATCTGTCACCATAGAACAGTCCACTAATATTAGACTTTCCGAGCAAAAAAGCTGTGAACACTTTCAGAAAATTTACTTTCCTATATATTTCTATTTTTAAGGTTATACATATGAACACATATAAAAGTTGAACTCTTAATAATTGTATATTTGAAGCATAGTAATTTGGCACAATAAAATAAGGCAATGATCATCAAGAAATAAGGCAAAAACATATTGGCTGGGCATATTCCCAGACCAGAAATTTTTTCTTTTTATCTTGACTTCTGCCACAGCTTCCATGCAAAACTAATTCAGTAGAAAATTTATACAGCAAATTTGTTCTTTATTATAAGTAAAATCTCTTAATCGTGCATTTATCTGCAACTGTTTTTAAACCTACGTTAGCAATGATAGGTTTTAACGTAGGATGAGGAGAAATCTCTTAAATGTTTCAAAATCAACATCAGCTTATGCATCAGTTAATGATAACGTTAAGAATTCTGTTAGTTTTTTTTATAAACTTCGCTATTACGGTTCAGTGGTAAACTTCGCTGCTATTTTATTAATCATTATTAGTTCAACGCTCTGTACAACGTAAATTTAGGGCAATAACTGTGTTTTTTTTTGAACAGAACAGTGCCGAAATGAATTTATTAATTATTGTTCAAATATTGGGATCGAACGACGAACTAATCTTTCAAAGATCCTATGGGAGATAAAGATTGCACTAATTAATCTTAAATTATGTAGTCATTTCTTATCACCTTTTTATATATAAGAATAATGGTCTGTTTTCCACAGATTTGGTGCTACAATTAAGTATAATTCTGAAAATAGGAAGATGGAGATAAGTCGAAGCGGTTAATTTTTCGATTTAATGATTAAAATCTGAGAAGAATCATTCAAAACAGTAATTTCGAAACTTTTTAGTATTGCTGGTTTTCAAGATTTTTTTAAATCGTATAAATTTTTGAGGCAACTAATATATATATATTTGTTATGATTTGTAGAAAGCTTTTAGCCACTATTTGCAATGAACTTATAAACTTTTTTGACTTTTTTGTGGCCAGGAAAGAATTTGGTGAATGTATTTAATTTCAAGTGGATTGATGTTATATAATGTTGTAAAGATCTTACTCATTATGGAAAAAATTAGGATATAATATCTAACCGACCGACTAATGTTTTTCAGTTGGTGCAGATTTTTTGGGGTATTGAGATAGCCGAGGATTTCAACACCACGTATCGGAATTTTATGTGCAATATAGATATTTAATAAATAGCATTAATTAGTTAAGAAAAAGGTGCAGCATAATTTTAGCACCACAGTATGCTAGGGTATCATGGCGGAGTGATTTATAAGAGCCCGTTGCACGAAAATGATATGAAGAGTATCTGGTTTTAATGAAGAACGCGGTGCGCTCTGAAAAAAACTTAAGAGGATTCAAGAAATCTTAGAGATGTGCAGTTATAACTCGTTCTCAGTGAATTTTTCTAACAAGAGAATGCGTTGATATCTGTTAGATTAAGATCATATAAGGAAATTTTTTTGTGTTATAGCAGAAGAATGCAGCGAGGTTTGATGAAGCATCAAGAGGGTATAAAACTCCCGAGGAGATAAGGCCGAGTTCAAAAAGTTTAAAAGATTACAAGAGATCTAAAAGGAAAGGATTCCACCATAAATTACTTATTAGTCGCGACGAAATGCTACTCAGAGAGTGGGCGAGAAAGGGACAACCACATCATGGAAGTCGAGGCTCTTCTTAACAGTAATTGAAAGAACTTTAAAAGAATTTAGCAAATTTATGGCGGAAACATGAATTTTTTCCCAGACACATTGACATTGCAAATTACTATATAGATTCTGTTGCTGGCAAAATATATAAAACTTCGATAAATTTTTTAAACGAAAATTTCCATTAAAAAAAATGTAAAAAATTACCATAATTATTTCATGCAAATTTTTTATAATTTTAGTTTTTTGCAATGCATCAGTATCAGCCTGCACCGAATCAATTGATCGCCACTTCAAATCTTCATTCAAATGAATTAAATGGTATTCGTCATTAAAGAAATTTTATTTTAATTCGTTCAGTTAAAGAAGAATAGAAACTGAAAGTTCACGTCGACTCGATTTCTGTTCGTTGACAGGGGCAAATTTGTCACAGGAAGTAAAATATGGATAATACTGGGGATTCGGTTTTAATTCGCCAATTGAATCTGGTAATTGGGTCATCCTAATAGCCAGTGAAGTTAGTCGAACCTGAATTGGTGGATACCGTTTGTAAAAGAAGATTTCATTATAAGCATTATTATAAGCATTATTCTTAATCATTGGCAATATTTGGAAAATTCTTAATAAGGAAGTGAAGGACAAGAAAAATATATAATTATTCGTTAAAAAAAAAAGAAAATTCATTTGTTTCAGATACTTCGGCATTATTTTCATCAACATTTGCTATTTTATCAAATGATGATGGCTTATCAGCAACTCAGTGGGATTATCGGATGGCGAATGTGAGTGGTTTAAATACCCATGTTGATATCAATTATGTAAATAATTCGGTTCGTTTTTAATTCTAAATCTAAAAAAGTTTTCACTTAATAACAAATCATTTGTGAATGGCGCAATCAAATTGGTATACGAAATTGGTTTTTCGATTAAAACTAGATATTAAGCAAAGAAATTTTTTAAATACCGTTATAATCTTATTATATAATTATTTAAATCGATTATACACTTTGAAAGAAAGAAATTAAAAAATTGTATGGCAGCGATAGTGGTAATCCTCAATCTCACCTTCAGTGTTTGCCCTTCAATGTTGGTATAGAATCAAAAAAAAAAAAATTTTTCACTGTATTAATTTTGCGTTTTGATAATTTCAATTGCAGTCAGACCAGTTTCAACATTTTTATGGGCAGCAGCGAGAAATATATGCTCATGGCAGGTAAAATACGTTTTTTTCAGCATTTTATTTTTTATTAAAGTTCGAAGAATAAAGGGAAAAGTCATCATCGATGTTTGTTCAGATATTATATTATTTTACTGAATAATGAATATGAAGATTAATGGAATCGTTCGGATAATTCGAATAATTTTCTTGTGAAAATCTTTAAGATGTGATGATGTTTATCCCAATGGTGTAATATTATCAAATAGTGATTCTTTGGTGCCTGAAAACACTTCTCAACAGCGGCCATTTGTTATGGACGAGCAGTACCCATCAACATCCAACAACACCGATAGTGCCAGTATAATATCATGCAGTGCACCTCAGAGGTTTAACGGTGACACAAGTGTGTTTTTCAGTATATTTAATTATAATTCAATGTTAAGTATTTTAGGTATTTCAATGGAACAATTTTTTTCCGGATTTAATTATAGAAATTATACTGTTGGTAAATTGAATAATGGAAATTTTTTTTAAATTGCGTTATGACTGAATTGCATTGGATTAAGAGGTTTTGTTTTTAATAGCATTTGCTAGTCTAATGGTCTGTGGGATATGGATGTTGATGAATATGACAAATGTTGGGGTTGAGGTCTTTGGAATAAAAAATTTATTGGTTATATGTTTCGTTGTGCATCGATTGATTGTTTTTAAATTCTAATTTTTTGTTTAGATCACAAACAATTTGCAAAAGCGAAAGGCTCGAATTTGTTACCTGGTTCCTACAGCTCCAGTTCCACCGGTGAGAGTATGAATCCAGTTTGTCCAAGATGTGAAAAATACATAAGCAATTATAAGGTATGTTTATCTGAGATTGTAGCAGTTTTTTTGTGAGAAAATATTCTTACAATTTTTCTTCTATTTATCTAATTTTACTTACTTCACTATGTTTTTTCTGATTTTTTATTTTCTGAAACAATCAAGTCCTATCTATGGTGTGAAAAAATAAAAAGAAGTAAATCACTGTTTCTCGGAATTGAATGTTTTTATGCATTATTTGCAGGGAAATATGCAACGGCATATGAAAACTTGTGGTCGTTCAAACAGGCCTAAAAAATATATGGTTAAATCTGCGAAAAAAAAAGGTAGTTATAATTCATTTTGTCTGTTTCGACGATTTTTATTTTCTATCTTCTTTAGCTTGTTATGGATAAAGTTTGAAAGGGTCTTCATGCATTTATTAGGTTATTATTTTATAGTCAGTTCATTCATTTCTTTTTCCACCAGCTTTATCAATGATGGAATCATTTTTTTCCTGAATTTTTATATTTTTATAATTTTTCATATTGGAAGCTTGGTATCAGCTTGATAAGATTACTTAAGCTCTCCATAACAAATTCTTTGCATCGTACAACCAAAAATTTGACTTATGAGATGTTTGAAATGTTTATTTACTTTTATTTAATATACATATCGAGTGCACGACTACCGTTTCTGACGCCACATCTTTGCCCTTTTATCAATAATCGGTTGATTGATAGTATTTTCTCTAGGTCATGCGCGATCATTCCTTATTTGTCATGCCGATAAAGAGATTCTTCTTTTAGTGAAATTATTTTTCTTGCAGTCTTCGATATATAGACATGTCATTACAATCACTGATTCTTGATTAATGCTGACTTTTTTGAAGTGAATTCTAGCATTTGAAAGCAAAGTGAGCATAGTCTGATTTTGAATTGTGATTTTTATGAAAGGCTTACTAGAAAAGAGCAAACTGAAATATTAAAATTTATCAGTAGTGTTGCTGGATTTCCCATATATTTATTGTGAGAATATTATAATATTATTATAATAATATTACATTATAATGGTACAGAGTGACGGAATGGTAAAGTGGATGGTTTTGTTACGAAAGGAATTGGGTTAGTAGTGGATGCATGTAAGCATTCTCTCCTTATTCTCACTTTATTCTCTAATTATCCGATTATTTTCATGAGTTGGAGGCTTGTAAAGTTTGTAAAAATGAAATGAAAAAACATCTTGTTATAAACATCATTTTATAAAAATGTAAGATATAATTAGGAACCACTATCTCATTGTCTACTTCTTGCTGAATATGTTGCAACACATTTCCTATTGTCAGTTTTTTGCCAAATTTAAATTTCTTATGTATTTGCTAGATTAGCCGATATCCTGTAAAAATTAGTGGTGTAATAGTAATATTCTTTTTTTGTTTTAAATGAAATCAGTTTTAGAAATTTTCGAAATACTGAATTCTTATAGATCTTTCTGCAACATCATTTCAATCCTCACTTGATTATGTGAATAACGCACAATATGTAACATCTGGCAACAATTCGGATGCGCTTTGTGATAGTTATCAGCCTAATGTAGCGCTTTCCGGTTTTTCATCTCACACACTTGAAGAAAAGAGTTGGCTTAACAATTCTGAGCGATCTTGTACCTCAACACCGTCACTTGAGCCTCTTATCAAAAAACCTGATCCATACATTTGTTCACTCTGTCGTTTCGCCACAATTTATAAGGTATTTTATCGCTGTTGTTGACAATACGATCAGTTAGTTCTTTCACAGTCCATTTGCAAACTTCTCTCATGTTCCCTCCTTTTAGAAGATCTAATTGAGATTTGATCACTTTTCATTTGCTTTTTCATTGCTTTCTTTCTTTCTTCTCTATATCGACTATTAAAGCCTCAAACTTTTATTTTGTAATGTGCTTATCATCTTTATTGTTTTTTATCAGTTTTTCTTCTTTTTTTATCCTTAACGTGTGTTGCAGGGTAATATGAAACGACATTTAATAACTTGCCATGATTTGAAAGAAAATGACATGAAAGATGGAAATATTGATAGTTTACGTGCTAGTCGGTGTGGTGCTCTACCTGGATCACCAGCATCTCGTCATACAGATACTCCGCATTCTACTGATGAGAAGGTTCGTTTAGGATTAACGAGATTTTTGAATTGCAGTACAGTTTATCAAATATGTTTTAAATGCTTAATTTTTTGATTTGAAAATTCTTGACGAAACAGTCAGTGCTGTTGCATGGAACAGCAATCTGAGTATGGTTGGACGAAAAAAATATTTTCAGCGACCATGTTCGGAGCCACCTAATGTTGATTCATCAGTTGTAGCTTCTCATAATACAGCAGGTAGTTGCAGTTCATTCGTCACTAATGATTCATTTGATTCGCAAACGCAGTCAACCGTAACCGTAACTCAAGATGATGATGCTTTCGAATTATTTAATACTTGCAGAGAAAGAACTGTGTAAGTAAAGTAAATTCCATTCATTTTATAAACTCTAGATTTGTCCATTTATATATAGAAGGAAAATGAATAATTTGTTGCATTTAAACAAGATTTTCTTTTGATTAATGATTTGGTGACGATTGATATTTGGAAAAAGTATTAGTTAATATTCCAGTGTAAAAACTGAATGCAATGCTTCAAATATGAATATTGAATCCGCAGATTGTGATCAGAAATTAAGTAGTATTGACGAAACAATCAATGCAGTTGCATCGAATTACAGCTTAAATATGGTTGGGCGAAAAAAGTCGCTGCAAGAAGTATTAATTTAATTAGAAGATAGCCAATTTTCATTCATAATCGCAAATATTTCTGTTATTTCATTTTTTAGAAAAATAGAGGTTCAGCTAGAGGTTCCAAGCGAATGGTCCGAAACATGGAAGAATTACGAGGTTATTGGGAATCAGAGCGGCTAAATGCTGGTGACAGATGGGAACTGGAAAGACCGAGGAGTTTGGGTCGAGGGAAGGGAATGCATTGCGGGTCGGAACAGAATGAGCGTTAGTTGATTTTATAATTTAAAGATTTGTTTTTTGTTATTTTATTCATTAAAGTACTTGTTTATGTTTACTTGTTTGTTTCCCACAATTTCAGGTTTAATTATTGATTCGGTAATGCCTCCTTCAACGAAATCGTTTACAACTCCAAGGTTTTTTGCGAAAAATCACTAATTTTCTTAGTATTATAAGCAATTATATTTGTGCGAACCGTTTGCTGAATTTATTTCTGAGAATATTCACACAGAAAACGATCTGATTTTTCAACTGCCTAAAAAATGAGTATAAAACTATGAAAATATTGAATAGTAGTTCTTACTTTTTACATTCTTTATAACGTTCGCTATTAGTCTTGTCTTAATGTTAGTCTTAATGTCAGTTCATTTTTTTTGATATATAGTCGTATGTTTCCCCATCAAATGGAATTTTCATTTTTCTATAACTTTTTTAAATTTTTAATTTTTTGCTATTTAGAAATTATTGGAATTGTAGGGTTTTTGAGAAGTGGAAAAGAAATTCAAATGTGTTAGCAAAACTTTTTTTCTTGCAAAATTAAACTATTATTCTATTATGACACTACAGATTTATTCCTCTCATTAGAAGTTTTTTCCAGAAAACTTTTTCTGATTTATTGAAAAACCAGTTCGATTGCCTCTTTTCTCGATTAATTTTGTCGCTTGAACGTTTTTTTCGAATTGTTATGATTTTTTTTGTGCCTGTGTTTTGAGGATTATTTCACTATTTATTTCATAAACTGCCGGGAATTCTTATATTTTTTTATCTTCTCATTTTGCCTTCAGTTAATTTATTTTCATTTATGAATAAAATTTAAAATGGGATTGCTGGCAGTATGATCTTTGGCAGTTTATTCTTACTGGAGGTAATTTCACTGTGTTATTTTATCAATTTCAGGAATTTATTTTTTTATGATAGAAATGCTCAATTCATTCTTTTCTGCTTCTATTTTATTTTTTATATATTTATTTTATATATTTATGTTTTTGGCTATTTTTTATTTCTTTTTTAATTTGTAATTTATAAAAAAATTCTTTAATATTTATTTTCTGGTAAATATTGTTTTGAATTGTATATACTTTTTTTTTTCTTTTTGTTTAATACAGTAGTGCATCCAGCAAAAGTACTTTCCAAAGTGAAATATTTTGTTGCCTAATTATTTTATAGGCACTGCTTTCGTAAATACCTTATAAACATTCTGTGGTTTTTGTTATATTAGTTAACAATAATTGGTCTCTAAACAAATAGTGAGGAACAGTCTCCTGGGAAAAAATATGATCTAAATAAAAAGATGAATTAAAGAAAAAGATATGGCATAATATCCAGGGAAACATGGTCTGCAAATCGCTTATAAGTTATCTGGGAAAATGAATCATTAGGAGTTAACGTTTCATTGAATACGTTTCTTTTATGCGCAGTTGCTTTACTGTACGTTGTTTTGTGAAGATATTCGGAAATATAAAAGTAAATTGGAAATGATTAGAAATCATCATAAATCGTTTGTAAAAGGTTTATCCGCATTCGTGCATTTTAACGCTATTGTTTACTAGAAGAAATAAGAGAAACAGCCGTAAGTGATTTCGTATTGCCAGCAGTATTTCACTAATTAACTTGTAGAGAATGTCCAAGTTTTTTATTATTTTTTCTTATATCGCCAATATAAGTCTAAGGCTTATTAATCGTGGGTTGCTACGTGCAATTATAGCTTTCATTTTTCATCGTTTTATTTCTTTCTATGAAACAGTTCGAAGCCATCTCGTAATTTAATTGTTACAGTTTAGTCATGAAAATGTTTTTTGGTAATTTCTACACAAAACCGAACTAAGTTTGCTATAGCGAATGAGTCGGTTGAGCGTTTTTGTTAGGAATCTCGTTTTCTCGTTTTTTTCACAGTTTTTCGTTTATGTGGAATTATTAGAAAAAAAGGTGCTAATATGATTTTCTCTGTCAATAACCAAAGTTAAGAAGAGAAATAAAAGGATTTTCTGAGTGAATAGTTTTATGAAATTTGGAATGGCTTTATCCATTATGTTCTAAAAATTTCTCTTGTAAAGTTATATTAGCTTTTGAAAGAAATTTTCAAGATGAAAATAATAATTTAGTTCAGTTGCAGCACAAAAAAAATTTTAAAAAATGGGCAAAGTTCGTAGAAATGCGAAAAAAGTTGTTAGAAAGCGAAGACTCATTACAGACGATAGTGAAGACGAACGATTAAGGCAACATCTCCGAGAAAAATTTAGCAATAATATTAATCGCCGAAAGGTGGAACGGAGTGCTTGTTTGCGGCTTGATGAAAGTATTTTTATTATAAATAAACATTATTATTATTGTTTGTACTTGCGATGAAACTGTGAGAAGTGGCAAAATTTGGATTTCGGGCTTCAGCCAACTATTGGGTGAAGTTCGGATGCGTTAGGATGCCTGGTTATGATGGTTTTTATAATTAAGTAACTCACCGTTTTCGGTTAGCTTCGCTGGTTGTTGGTGCGATTAGAAATTTTTGCCAGTTAGATATTAGAATCATGGGATCGGAGCGGCTAGATCAGTGGACTATCTATGCTAGTAGGTGATTACTGGATGCTTGCAATAGTTATTGCCGTGATTAAGTCGGATTTATCTTGCAGACGGAAAATATTTCGTTTATAATGGTGAAAGGCACGATACTATTATTAAGAAGGCAAGGGAATCCTCGATGAACAAATTAAGCCAGGTAATTCCAGATTCATCATCATCCAACGTATCTGCAGCAGAAACCCGAGAAAAATTTTACTTTAATAAACATAGTGTCTGGATTTGTTCTATTTTGAGTTTTCCATATTCCATATTTCTCATAGAAACATGCGTTAAATTAGAGATAGTTTACTTAATTATTAAACTAAAATAGTAAAATAATAGATTTTTTTAAAGAGAGCTGACCATTTCTAGTTAAATTCGTTTCTTTAGCTTATTGGATCAGAAAAATTTTGACTTCCATAGCTTTCATTTCCATTTTTGAATGATAATGATTTTTCATTCATTCCCATCGTGATCATGTTCTGTGTTTTAAACATTTCAATAGTGCACATATATACACGTTTTTTAGCCAGAAATTAGGAAAGATTGTGTTACAACCAAGTGGAAATGTGCTTTATGTCAACAAAGGACATTGCGTTCTGTTCTAGGTGATCTCTTTGGACCATATTATGTTAAAATATCGGGTAAAACTTGGCCAAATTTTATCGCGAAGAAACCGGGAAAATTCAGTACAAAGGTTATTGGTTGTTTCATATATTTGCTTTATTTCTGTATCGTTCATTTTCAATTTGAATTGTTTCAATAAGATCAGCAAATTTTTTAAATAAAGATATTTTATTTGTATGAAGAACACGTATTTGCTCGATTTATGGTTGCATGGTATGTGCGCCCTTTATACCGAAGAATTACAAATGTTTGGAAACCAGTTTCCAGCCCTTGAACAAAATATTAGTCGATATTGGTCGCAAGTTAGTTTATCGCTTTTTGCGGAATCGAATTTCTCTGGATAAATCGTTTCAGTTTATAGTCAGAAAATGAAATAAGTTAAGTTATTAATCTTTAGAAATCCCCAAATTTTTTTCCGTACTCTGGTTAAAATGGCGCTTCGCGCTTGCTACCTCTTTAAAATTAATTTTGCTTCAGTGAAAATATTAATGAGCCACAAATGGCGAATTTTGAATAGAATTTTTGGTTACTATCAGTAAAAATAAAATATATCTCTGAAGCATTCATATAAGGATAATTATTAATATATTCGCGTCTCTTTTCACTGAGAAGAATTTTGTGTTTGGGACTAAATGGAAGTTTTTAAAGTATTTAGCAAAAGTTTCATAAAGTTTCAACATATTCATATTTATTTGCATTTGCATGTACTTTCAAAAATGCAGAATATCTATATATATATATATATATATGGAGTTTCGATGATGTTTTTAAATTTTTCTTTATTCACATAGAAAAATTTTAAAAAAATAGAAAATAGAAAAAAAATCTTTATAGGAGTCCTTTTTTTATTTTGTTCTAAACATAAGTTCAATTAATATGCGAGGTACACTTTTACAAAATTCCCAAAATCAAAGATCGATTGCAAATTACAAAAATTAAGTCAAATATTAAACTTTGCGTTATTTTGCAAATTACATACAAAAGCGCGAGACATGTTTTTATGCAGTTATTCTTGTTAGTGAATTCCATGTGAATAAAATTTGTCTTCAAACTTTATTTTCGATGAAAAAAATTTCGTTTGCTGTTTATTGTGTAGATTCTTTTTGATTCATTAAATTTTCCTCGATTATGTCTAATTTTTTTAGCATTGCGCGATCTGTTCCAAAGAAGGTGCGACAATTGTAATCAAAAATTTATTTTATCATTATCCATGTGCATATAGTAAAGGTATTTTATTTTGTGATAATTGACAGTTTTGACAGTTGAAGTTTTATACGTTTTTTATCTATGATTGATATCCTTAGAGGTTTGTAAATACAAGGCTTGTTAAATTTACTTTATCGAATGTTCTTGCGGTAAAGCGATAGTTTGAAATCTTTTATTGCTCATAACTGAAAAATTATAAAAAAACATAATCTCAATCTTTTCCCTAATCTTTTTTTAAAATTTTTTGTTTCAGATATTCTAGAGGAGCAGTATTGATCCACCGTGCTTTTGGCTATGAAGAAAATCAGCCGTTTTTTTCGATCCAAATTTTTATTTCTTTCATCTGTGATACACCATGCTTTTCATATTTTTATTGTTACAACTAAGTGAAAGTTAGCACTTATCAAAAGGGTTTGTGTAATGCAGCAGGGTGAAGGTTAGAAAACTCTTTTTGGTAAGAACATGATTAACCAGTATGAGAATAGGTGATTCGAGGAATTATTCACTGAAAACTTCGCAAAGACGTATCGTTTACTTTCTTATCGTATCGACATTCCTTAACCTAATAAATTTATGGTGATTTGTATATGCACAATATTATATTTTTACTGGAATAATGTTAAGGCAATTCGATGCTTGTTTAGCATTTGAATAGAAATTATGAGGAAAGCACACAAAGTTCAGATCCATATTGAGTCTGAGCATCATTAAACAATTTGGGAATAGCTAACTGATCGGAAATAATGTTTAACGAAACCGTCGTTAATGCACATTTATTTATTATTGTGGTTCACGGGTTCACATAGGGTTTACGAATATTACAACGTGCAATCTACTTGAATAAAGTTGATGTGAATGAAAAATGCATTTAATATGAAAAGTAAAATGCACTTCTTTGTGAATGATTCTTGGTTCTTGCACTGGTAAAGTGTGAGAAATGAATAATAGTTTTATGGAAAAAAGAGAATTTGCTGCGGAATAGTTATTTCCTTGTTGCTGATTTTGAGCCCAAAATGATGTGTTTGATAGCTTTTGCTAAAAGCAAAATTAATATTGGCATTGTTTCTAATTAATATCGTCAATGCTTGAAGCGATTAGGAAAATCGACGTAAAGTGGCAGCTGCTACATAACAAACCTATAAAACGGAATCTTTTAGGTACCCTTTTTCATCACGGTAATATGGATGCAAAATGTTTCACATTATTAGGCTGTGTTGTAAGCAAAAAAGTTTGAGGAATTTTGGTTTTTTAAGAATTTCAGTCGCTTCCTCTAACGGCTCTCGTATCACTGCTGGTTTGGCTGGTTTCATTAGCAACCAAGTTCAAAGTGATTTAAGCCACTCCTCGTGCATTGCTAGACCGCTTATCCAAGATTAATCCTACAAGTCTTAAATGGTCATTTTTTGACGCCATTTATCACAGGATTTAGAGAGTTGTAAGACGTGTATTGATTCATATGATGAACGACGAAAAAGCCTAACCAGCGCAAGCGATATTGGTGACGATATTGTTAATGCATATAGTATTATGGTATTCGACCAAAATGGATATTCGAATGGATGCAAAATGAAATAGCAGTAATCCGATGAAGCAAAGGTCATAGAATATAATCCCCAATTGAAACGAGACAAACAATTTCAATCGTGGAGCATAAACGACAAATATCAACCGAGGATGGCTTTTACGGTTCTCTTTATTTTGTGGTATTTTTACTGTTTTTTGTGATCAATAATGTTCTAAATTGTCGCTATTTAAAATAAAGGTTTACCCAAGTTTGAGCCGTAGACAACAGCTCACGATACTTTTTAACGGAAAGGCTAACGAATACAAATCATAAAGACACAGTTGAGATGCCTTTTTAAGTTGCAGTGGGCATTAGACAAGTGCGGTCAAAGAAAGATAACTTCTTGATATCTCCACTCCCATGATCATGTTTAGTAACCACATAGTAGAACTGTATATAATAGAGCCAAGTAGATGCGATCTTTCGTTATTCATAATATTAATTTTGCGAAAACTTTCGTTATTCATAATATTAATTTTGCGAAATGAAAGGAGCTTTGCCATACGAAATAAAGCATCTTTAGCTTCACCTATCCCAACTGGGATTTTATCTTTCGCCTGGCTCTTAGTCACGAGAGGAGATAATCTGAGATATTTTTAATACGTGCCATTTCTTTAATCTATGAGTAATTTATAGAAATTGCGATCTTATCAGTATATGGGAGAACGAAAAAAGTTTGCATTGATTTGAAAGCCATTTCACTGCTGTTATCAAAACCCGGCGCAATGTGAAAAACTGTAGAGGAGAAGAAAGGAGAGTGCACACTCGTTTGTATTCTAAAGGATTTTTGCCAGTTTCCAATACACACATTTGATTTGCACCATAAAGTGCGCAATATCTTCTGAACCGTCATTGCATGATTTGACAGAGCGCGGAAATAATAATCGAATCAAAAGCAGCAACAAACTCGATTAAGCACGTAAGGCTAGGTTGCCGATAACGATGTTTCGATATCTTCCTCAACGTGAAAATTTCGTCAAAATTCACGTCCTGGCCTCCCCTATAATGCACTGTTAGGAGCCTGTGCAGTAGAATGAATGACGCAAAAATCTCATAAATATCTAGTAATTTTTCATTATTTGTTGCAGTGCATCCTATCAGTTTTATTGGGAATTGGCAGACTTGTTTTGTTGCAGTCACGTGGTTTGATCCTTATCTGACACAAATGGATATAGCCCCTGTGGATAGGTTGTGAAGGAAACTGGGCCATTTGAAGAGTTCTATTCAAAGACTATCAAAGACGAAGGTTTAATTGGTCTTAATCTTCAAAATTATAGAGAATTTTGAATTACCCGGGTTGACAGTTTGCAATCGCAATTGTTCCAATATGTCCCGGATGTTGGATGATCCATCATAATTAAATTTAATTTAATTTAAAATTTTTTAATTTAATTTAATTTCTGTTTCCAGCCGAAGCGATAGTTTTAATAGGATTTCCAGCCTTATCTCTTTCTCTTTCATTGACCACTTCTCGAAATTTTGAAAAAAAATGAACCACCATTTCTTTCTCTTCACTAGATTGTCAGGTTTGATAAATTTTGACGATAGAAATATAGGTGGGTGATTCGTCAACATCATTTTAATTTTTAAAAGATTCGCTCCTGCTGGAGGTAGAAGCCCACCATCTGCATTCTGAAAATTGAGCAACACCCATTGTTCTATTCCAATTTATATCTTGACATTTGCTTACTTTATGAAATAAACGGAATAATTTTCGATGATCACCTATTCAAATTGCTATCACATTCAAGGCTATATTCTTCCAACACTGGTTTTCGTCCTATTTTGTGGATCCATGGATGTGTCTACAGCTAGCATTTTGACAAAGCGAATAGAGCACTTCTTCTGAGGTCTAGCTTGCCTTTATTTTGAATGGTGCCGCCGACTTTGAACGGATTTTCAGTTAGTAATTTAATAATTTTTATTTAAAAAGGCAAATAAGGTGATAAAAGCAAAAAAAATGTCTATTTTCTAAAGAAAATTAAGCGATACATTGTGAATTTTTTGTTACAAATTATGTTTTCTTAATAGTCATCAAAACCCACATTCTTACCGATTGTTCATGTCTCCTTTCTATGGGCCTTTTCTGGAAGTAGTTTAATAGTTTGGTGTATTGTTGATAAAAGAAAAATTGAAAAAGAAAAAAATTTTATGAATGCGAAAATGATTAGTTGAATATTTAAAGCAAATTTTGTCAAAAATTGCATTGCTTGATCAGCTTGTTCAGTTTTAACAATAAGTAAATTATTAGTTATTTGCTGGTTTTCCTTCTTTTTCCATTAGCGCCCATTAGGGACGGTATGGACCACTGGCGTATTATTTGGGCCAATGGCTTTCAAAGCATTATTTGATGGCCTTCAGCCGTCAATGCCCTTTTAGTAAGTTCTCGATCCTCGAAAATTTTGGAAATACTAAAAGTTTTTAGGTAGTTATGCGAATTTTGTAAATTTAACTCAGAGCAAAAAGTATAAGAACTGGCCTTTTACCATTTCAAGGCATCAAGATACCTTTGGTAAGAGCAAAATTATCAGTAATTTCTGATAGTGCCGCGGATTTGTATCTAAAGTGACAATTTGACGAAAGTGTTTTAATATATGTTTCCAGCGAAGCGAGTATAACCGAAAATAGAGCTAAAAAATCGTTCGTTTATAATTTGGCTAGCCCCACTGATTATTACGATGAAACCATTTTACCAGAAAACCAGAAAATTAACTGTGGATAGAGGTGCTGGGTTATCGACAATCACAGTGTTTTTAAGATTGCTTTTCTTGTTTAAACAATAGACTATGAAATTTGGCTTAGAGGAATGGTGATTACTGTATTAATATTACTGGAAGAGTGTGGTTTTTTGATATAATTAGTACCAATTATATTTAATCAGATGTCGATGAATCAGGGATTCATATGGCGAAATGCATTAAGGAGCTACAATATTCCATAATTTTATTAATGACAACTGAAGAAATTTTTGTAATATTTTTGCCGCATAATATTAATTTTTTTTTTTTAAAGAACCATTAAACTCACTGATTATACTCGCTCCATTGGCTTGTCGCATTGGGCAATATGCCAGGGAGTCCCTTGGCGATAAAAATATAGATGAGTCACCAGCATCACCCGGATTTTTGCACAGGTTTACTCATACGGGAATCGAACCTCAGCATCGGAGCTCCCAGTTGAGCAACAACCTACTGAGCCATCCTATCCCTCTAGAAAAAAAATTTGGAACGCTTCACGAATTTGCGTGTCATCCTTGCGCAGGGGCTATGCTAATCTTCTTTGTATTGTTCCAATTTTAATATACGTTCATCGGAATGAACGTTATGAATATTAAATATGAATGAATATTAATTGTTATAAAAAAAGTTGATTCTGAGGAAGGAAAGACATTATTTAACTGCTTGATGGCGAATTTTAATTGTTGAACAGATGCGAAGACTCCGTTTTTAGGGAAACTTAATAAAGAGGTGCCCTTATTTTTTTTCACATTTATCTTAAATATAAGTGGTATTTTGTGAAATTACAGATTTTCGCTTTTTTCATCCAAAGGCTTCTCGATTTTTACTGAACAATACAGCCAAGGAATATTTGCCAGGAAATAAGGAAAAAGGAAATATTTATTAAAGCTTGATCTTTTTTTGACACCACTTATCGTCGATTGTTCGGCTTGCTGCGGATGGGTTTCCAGAAGCACCAAATGAATTTAAGTATAGGTTCCTATACCACGAAAGTTTTATCATTTAAAAAACTTTTCTCTCTAATTATCAATCTGTTTTAGCAATTTCAATCTTAAATGTGCCGAAAGGGAATTTCCAAACAGATAAAATTCTTCAACGTCAGTACCGGAGATTCACCTTCATATTTAAATTTTGCCTGCCACGCGGATTGTATTTTCTTTATCTATTCAAATATTACAACTATGCCATCGCCTTGAAAGTAGCGAAATGCGAAAAAATATTTTTTTGGCTATTTAGAATCTCGAGAAGAGAATCGAAGAAAGCAATTAATTATCCTAATTGGTGTCTTTAGAGGAAATAGAAAAATGGCTCACATGCTATTTTGCATGTTTCCTTTTTCTTTACTTGCTTGATCCCACGAATCATATCACCTTTAAAACTACTTTAATCGTAAAATACATGGAGCATATGTGGCCGAGTCTCTCTAATCTAATTTTAACTTTTTATGTTGATTCTTTTTTATTTGCAAAACTTTTATGTATTTTTTCTTTCTTATTTTTTGATACATGAAATTTTGTTTTATTTGCATATTTTTTAAAGTGTTCATGATGTTAATATCCTTCGTCGAGATAGAAATCTTATTAGCTTTCGAATTCCTTAAAGTAAAGGTTTAATTACCAAGGTCTGAGGATTTTGTGTTCATTTTACCATACTCGTTAGAAAATATTAGATAGCTGTAAGCACGTATTAGAAACAAAAAGAAAACGCGCGGCGTGCAAGAGTCATATCATCCTTTATACGAAAATCACTCTATTTGGGCGCGGTTCTTCATACAAGTGCGGAAAGTGTGTACTATTAATTAGGAAATTTGAATTGAATTCTCCGTTATGTCGACAATTTAAAGAAATATTCGGGATATAAGAGGAGCAAATAAATGTTCTTGGAGATTTACTCATTAAAATGTTGCCCATAAGCGAAATAGTGGTGTAACGACGTGACTTCAATTTCTTGTCGTCTGTACCAAGACGATCCAAGTCTATCCGATCAGCTCTATCCAATGCCATTTTTATAAGAAGTATCATTACTAATTGCTCTCTTCTCTGGATAAATATGCCAGGAAGTCCCTTGGCGATAGAAGTGCAGCTAAATCCCCAGGCCCCATAAGCGAGAAAAAGAAGAAACTGTTCGCATCCTTTAAACGATAATTCCGCTATTTGTGGGAACAATTAAATTGAGATCCCAAAATTCAACACATATCTTTGGGAAGCTGTGTGGTTATTTTTGATGAATAATTATCTTCTATTATTATTGCATTATGACCTATTTCCATACTTTTTGCTGTTGTTTTCCTTGGTGAGTGTCGCGAAATATGAAAAATTATTTTGATTATCATTTAAAATCGTGACCTCGAGATGTCAAAAAAGCTATTAGTTATACTAGAGAGGGTATTTATAGAGAAAATAGCATTCCTCATATGCTATTCCACCTATTTGAAGGAACCAATTCTTTTACTTTGTCGAAATGATGACTGCTGCAAAGCGCAGTGAATATCTTCGCAGTTCACATCTACTTCAAAATTGATAGGCAATTTTTGGTAAAATTGTTTGAAGTTCGGTAAAATCGTGCCTGCCAAACAAATTGTTATTATCGTAGAGTGGACGGATGTGGCCAGGCTCCAATGATTTAACATAAAAAATAAAGTTTTTGTTTTTGTTCGTTTTTTCTTTTTATTTTTTAATAGGTAAATTTTTGTTTTATTTTAGTACCCTAATTAATGGCCCGCATCGAGGTCTTGTTAACCTTCCAATTTCTTAAAAAAGAGGTCTAATTACCCCAGTTTTGAGGGTCCTTCGTGCATAGTTCATCTTAAATTTTGCAATAGAAGATATTAATAAAGAAAACATCAAAATTGGCAGGCTACAGTTCATATCATCTTTTGTACGTCAATTGCATTATTTGGGCGCGGTTATTTTCATACGATTCTTATAGATGATGCTGGTGAGCGAACTGTATTTTTTAAGAAATTCTCTGGTGAAAGAGTTTGCTGACAGCAAAACCATCCAACAAAACAAGAAATGGTGAATGGTGCTAGAAGAAAGAAAGAGAAGAATATTCTCGCTTCATTAATTCTATTTGTTCCCGAATTTTAATTATGCGCATTTGTTTAGGATAATAATGTAGGAATCCAACTGTACAATAGAACCTTATTTGCATAACATTTAACCATTTTCATTTAAAAATGCTAAAAGCGTTTTTATGGCAAACAAATAAATAAAGGTCTCAGTGAACTTTGTAAAGCTATCTGCGCCATAATATAAAGTCGCTGTTTTAAAAAGTTTCGATTTGAAGAAGGCAGTTGTTAAATTGTAAGCCAAATTGATTTTCTTCATTTTAATTCCACAGTTTATTTTAATTTATAGTTTTACAGATATTTGTGCATCTTTCATAAATGCTTACTTGGATTCTTCGTTTGCATTTCCACTTTTCTATAGGGCATTTAGTTATCAAAATGATTATGGACTTGGAGATGACGGAATTCTTCCCTTTATTTCAGGAATAAAATCATCGAAATGTACGTTTGCTTCTGCAGCTTAATATTTCAATTTTGGCACAATCGTAATTTCTTTGGCCAAATTTTTTCAAATAAACTTTTTCGAATAAACTTTTTTTTGTGAATAAATTTTGGTTGGCCAATTGATGAAAAAAAACTTATCGAGAACATTCGTAAATTAAATATGTTAGTAGCGCCATTATGAAAAATATAAACAAATTAATTTGAGCCAAGTCAATGACCTCATTCGTGACCGTTCATTTCTTTATTTCTCCTCACTTAACGCGAATATAAACAAGTGGATTGAATTCCACAATAAATTTTGTATTATCTACTTTTTTTCATTGTCAATGGAACTTAGAAATATTATTTGAAAATAATGAAATATTTTCATATTCATCAAAGATCTGCGACAGGTGCCCACACGATATTTGCATCGTGGAAAAGTAATACAGGTTCAGAGCACGCGCAGACTGTGATGTTATAGTGGACTCGTGATTTTAGATAAAAATTCAATAAGTGGACGTGCTATTGTACAGAAATGAACAGAAAGACCTTCGAACGTCCATCAGTTTTCTGCCTTTCAAAAAAAACTTGTGGAGTGGATTGTTAACCGTCTAACACAGCACTTATTTCAACGCAAAAGGAGTGTGTGTATCCATAATACAACGGAAATAAAACATAAAAATCGTTCGTGCTGATGATGTTTAGGATAATATTTATTTAGCATCAGCGATAATAGGGATTAAAACTATTGCGAATTTAAAGCATAAGACAACAATAAAATTTTAATTGTAGAAATACGAAAAACTGGATTCTAACAATTGTTCATAGAACGTATATACAATCGAAAATTTAGCGATAATTGGCGTGGAATAGCAATTAGACACTTATTTCACAGGAATTTAAGAATAAGGTAGAATTTAAAGATCTACGAATTAAGTTCATTTAGTTAAATTTACGCGCTGCTCATTTATCTAAAAGAGGCCAACGTAGTATTTATTGAAATGCCAAATTAGCCTAAACCATTTTAAAAAATAGAATAAGTGAAATCGCTTGATGCATGCAACAACGAAAATGCGCGTGAACATCTCAAAGATAGGCCAAAAAAAAATCGTCATCATAAATCAAAGAAAATTTTATTTTCATGAATTAACTGCTGAAAAGCCAAAAGAACGTTCTTACAAGTAAATTTTCATCTGGTTAGGCTCACTACATGTTGGCTACTGGTACGGTTTTTTGGCGATAAAAATGCAACTTGGTCGGTATCATTCAGATTTTTTAATGATAGGTTCATGCCTGTTGGGGATAGCAATTGTACCTCTTAATAATCTGAGCCATTAAGCATCCAGCCTTCCTAATTTTCAGTTTATTTTCAAATGGAAAGGGGCTTGAAAATTTTGCGTATATTTGATCGACTTTTTTTCTTCTCTCTATTCAAATAGAACTCGTGAATTAGAACGACAAATCGAGTTTTAAGGAGTCTCTGTCGGATAAATGATTCTGCCTGTCTTTTTTCTAAATTCCTAGTTTGTAAAATAAGTTTAATTGCAATTCCCTTTTTTGGGGCCTTTCTATTGAATCACATATCTATTTAAATGCACCAAATAATACACTTTTTTCAATTATTTTCATGAATTAACTGCTAAAAAGAAATGGAATTCCTAATGTTGACAAGGCTTTCGATATCAGTTCCGTTCGAATTTGTTTTATTAGCGAACGGAGCGAGAAATTTGCATTTCTCTACTGACAGTGACCTTTAATTTTGTCCACCATAAAGAGATGAACAGATTTTTATCACAAAAAATTTTTTATCGACACCTTCAATCACCATTGAATTAAAAGGCGCTTTATTTTGATAAATTAGGTCAATAGCGATTTGTATCTTCTAAACTAATCCCAGTGACTTTAAATTGTTCACATAAATACCTGCAAGCTGGACGCTATTTTAGCCGAAGTTTGCGCAATATATATGACTTGCGCAGGTTTTTCGAGATCTAATGAGATTTTTTAAGTGTATTCACCTCTAACTTAATTCTATACAGTAAACTTGTGATTTTTCGAACGATTTGAATAATTTCGATGCTTAAATAAATGCTATTAATAAATTTAAAATTCCAACATATTTCGCACACCACCACTTTCATTTTCATTGCTCCAATATGATTATTCACATTTAACGAATTGTGCTGGTATGTTATAGGCCTTTCAGTGATTGCTTACGAAAAGAGAATTACAGAATTTTAAAAGTCTTAACTAGCAAAAATTTAATGAAAATTTTCTTAATGAAAAAAATTGAATAAAAGTGAAAATGAAAGAATGCATGATTAATTTTATTTAAAGAGAAAGCAAGCAGTGGGCAACACCATGCGTTGATGTATTAGCAACTGAAACTGAGAATGATCGCTAAGAAAGCAATTAGGAAAAACATTCGAATGAGGCCATTTAAATCGTTGCGATTTAAACTATTTTAAACGCTAAATTCAAGCAACAGTGGTACAAAAATAATAGTAGCAATTCTATCCACGGATTGAGGACGTAACTTTACATATGGCCATGAACCAGGCTATTTATTTTCGTTTAAGACCGGAGACAGGTGGAGCAAAAACACATTAATAAACAATTTCTTCCATAGTGCAGCTTATAATGGAAGAAATCTGGTGTGGCTTTAGCCTTATATAAGTTGATTTACAAAATCTCAGCCAATCTCTGACAATAGTCACTTAAGCATAAAAATGTTCTAAATAAATATAAAAATCATTTAAGTAGAAATCAAGCCTTCTGAGCCTATGTGAATCAGATTTATAACATATGAATTTAGTCCAAATTCATAAGCGTAATAAAAAGTATCTTTCTAAACTCTTAAATAATTCAACTAAACATAGGGGATGAACAAACTGCGTTATGTTTTAGATGTGGTAAGAAAAATATTCGACTCGGTCGTCGTTTTAGGTTTCAAGTTTCAAAGAGTATAATGCAAATATAACTACGATCTTTTAATGCATACGAATATTAAAAGCTCAGATTTTCCTCAGCCAACCATATCTGAATAATTCTTTACACAAGCTAGAAAATAGAATGATCATTGTTTAATGTTGGGAGAACGAAGGAAGATTTAGATTTAGTATATGTATGGAGTTTGGAATTCTATGAGTATTCAGACTACTTGAACCCTCGATCTGGTCCTCTTTTTCTCACTGATTGCTTACTAATTATTTTAAATTGGCAATATTTCCACTAAGTTGTGAATTGATGAAGCGGTCTCCTCCGGCCAGAGACATGCATGTTCGATGATCTGTTGGTCGCGTATATTACATGTGTCCTTCAAAACAATTAGTCATTTTGGGGATTGGACTGGGGAATGGGTGTGTCGTTTATAGAAAGGTACGTCACTCACCTTGAGATTGATTGTACATCGAGAGCGTTGTTTGAAAATGAAAAATTTTTCAAAATTTTGTCTGAAATATTGTATTCTTTCTCGTTCTCGTTCCTACTATTCCCACTGTTGAAATAGATAAATAAATATGAGAAACGTAACGTAATCATTTCAAATTACGTAACAGTATTCTGGGAGAATATTTTTGTGATTTTTCATGGACCAATTTATAATTATCAAAAATTTTGTGACATGTTTTTAGTTCAAATTTCTTGTTTTTCTAACTAGTCGATCAGCCGGTTGGTTGTTCAGTCATTTTTTCTGCTAACTATATTCTTAGTCTTCTTTTCACTGTGAAATTGCTTTTATTTTTAAATTAAAAAGGTTTAAGGTGACCAGATGCTGAGCACTGCAAGAGGAAAGTACAAATCTGAAGATGATATACGCTTTATTTTGAGATAACTGAATCCGGGGAGGGGGGGGGGGGGGGGGGGGGGGGGGGGGGTGGTTACTTTATAATCAGTTTATATGCTTTAGATGTCCACAAATTTTGCACTTCTAAATCAATTAATTGATCAACGAAACCTGTTAGGAAATTTTTGTCCGAACACTTGATTATATCGCGTTCCCATTGAAATTCATAAACAATTTACGTGGACTGAAGGTCATTGTTGGCTACGTAAAAAAACTTTCTATTTCATATGCATGTCTCGTTGGACGACTATGATCATTCATAATCAATTATTGCTTTGGCATTCATCGAAGTAGTGACCTTAATCGACCCTTCACCTGACATAGGTCGGTACGACGAGTTTGCATATTTATCTTTATAAATAAACCACTCATTTATTTGACAGTACATAAACTGTAAACAAATATTGTTTGAAATATTCGATGGCACATAAATATGACTTTTCCATGAATTTTTTTAGAGTTTTAAATTAAAAATGCAAGTGAAATAAAGGGAATTTTCCCGATGAAGTACAGAAGCAAAGATTTATTCTTAAAAATCCTTATTATCATTTAAATCCACACTATCAAGTTCGTTGTTGTTGTCATTCACATTCTTGAAACTTTCATTCGCTATTTTTGCGTTATTAGCTTTTTTTTCTTTTTAAGGGTCCTCACCATTACTAATTAAACTCGCTGCGCTGGCTTGTCGCACTGGACATGCTAGGGAGTGCTTTGGCGATAGAAATACAATCGCCAGTATCACCTGGATTTTTGGACAGGTTTACTCCTGCGAGGAATAGAGCCTCAGCATCGGCATTCAGAATTGAGCAACGTCCCACTGAGCCATTCTATCAGTTATTTACGTGTCCTTTATTTTTTAATTAAAATGAAAATGAAAAATTTACATGAAATTTTGTAGCAAGAGATAATAAAATGAATACTTATAGCGAAGGCACATTCACCATGTCTGATTAAGCTCCACTGGCTGTAATTAGTAGGAAGAGGATCACTTAAGGACAGAATTATAAATAAATAAAAACAACATCCAAATTTTTTAACAATTTTTTCCTTGCAGCGACAAAACCATGATACTTGAGATGATTGATAATCTCGGCAATACATATTTGGCCATTCATGAATTTCGATTAAAAAACAAATAGTCTCGTTTCATTCGAAATAAACAGACTCGAAAATTCTGACAAAAAATATGTTAAATTAAAAGAATGAAAAGAAATGTTCATTCAATTTAAAAATGTAGGCATTGCGACGTTTTCGTGAATTCCAACGATCATTGTGCGACAGAAATATTGATGGCATTAGTGAATGGAAAAATTTTTACAATCTTTTTGATCGATCGAAATTCGAGATTTTATTACCTATTTTACCGGACTGTAATTGCGGTGTAATGCCATTATTAGCTGTTGCCTAAATCTCATTGCCATTTTTATTATTCTACTAAAAATTTTGTCCACCTAATAATCGCCGGTCGTAACTATGCCTACTGTCATATATTATACTATAATTTATTCGCTTTATTGTTGAGTGCTATACCCTGTTCCATTCTATTTATAATTTTTAGTAATTGATTATATATAAAGTATGAAAAATTGGGACGAGTTGCTTCGATTAAGTTCAAGCTTAGATTCCTAGATTCTTGTTCCTCGACAAGGATTCATCTGTCATCAAAAATCCAACTGGTGCTGCATTTCTAGCTCTAAGTGCCTCGATGGCAAAAAGATCTTATTGTAAAAACCAAACCAGAAATGGTACTTTAGGAAGAAAGTGTAGAAAGATAATTAAGAGAAAATTTTATCTTAAGAATTTCACTTGAACGATCACGTGAAATAGTTTTAATGATTTATTTCATTTCCTACACATTTTATCCTAAAAATGCGCGTTATGACTGGTTAGGCTCGTTTTGCTGGTTACAAAAATAAGGTGTTTCCAAATCTCTCGATTCAATGTCTGTATAAATGCCATTCGTTTTCGAAGCATCTAGGCATCTTATTTCATGAACCATGGAGGTCACGTCAACTGATTAAAATTATAAATTAAAAAACAATCCAACTAAAATTATTTCTTCCTTCCACTTATTTGGATTTTTCTAATCATTTTATTGTGAAATTACGATCTTCTGAATTTATTATTTCCGTATTTTTAGAGTTGTTTTTCATTTTCAACGTATTATTTTGAATCAGTGAAAAATTGAAAGTGCGATAAAATAAATGATTTGAGGTGCCTTATCGTAATATTTTATCATAATACAAAAATAATTTATTTCAACTGATAATTAAGTGATGTGAAAAAGAAAAAAATGAGTTCGGATTACTAGTTTTTCGAATAAAAATTTTGAATAATCGATATCGATTATAAAATAAATTTTTTAGTTTGATGAGAATTATTCGAGAATAATACGAAAGTTTATGTTGACTAATACATTTATTATTTTGAATTTTTGTACCAGTCATGGTGCGCCGGTCGATTCGATCGTCGTCCCATTTCATAATACACCAACCACCACCTTTCATTGCATTTCATTTCTATTATTATTAGTACAGCGTTAGAGATTTGTTTGCTCAATGACAGTCGTCATCATCACCATCATTATCAACAACATCATTTCATTTCGTTTATAGATTTCACAATTAGTTTTTTTCAAATTTATTATTTTCATTTCAGTTTTCTTTCCTTTTAAATTTCACTTAAATATATGCTATTTCGTGTTAAAATTTAGCTTAGATAATATACATCAAAATACGCTTAAATATTTCAAATATTCAACTTAAATATAATTACCTTAAAATAATAATCTTCAGCATTCCACTTTAAATAATTCTTAGATCTTATCAAAAATGTTGCAAATTAATCGTCTTCTTATCACATTTTCGTCCGTTTAGCAAAAAAATGAGATTGTGATTTGAATAGTTTGTATTAAATAATACTTTAGCTATAGATAATGTTTTTTCGATATTTTTTTGGTATAAATCATTCAATATATTATTTTCAAGAAACTATAAACATTATGGATGATGATACTTCATTTCCTTCGATTTTTGAACGCTGCTCTTTGTTTCTTGCTTGCTTGGAAATTTTCATTTTCTAGTTGAAAGAATAAATAAAAAAGGGTAACCTTGGAATGACTTTAGACTTCATTTAATTTTATTTGGAATCCACAAATTCTGCTTTTTGCAAAAGCCTTCTCAGAATATGAATTAGACGTATAAGTTGGTGATAATATTCTTTTGCGGGTTTTTTCTAAAATAATTTTAATTTCAGTGCAATATCGTTCTTGGAGACGCAAGTAAAAGAGCGATTGCCATCAGATGGCTCCATAATCCCGCTGGAAAACAGTTCAGTTATTTGGAAAAAAAGTCGGGCCATTTGAAACAAAAATGAATTTAATTTATAACTGAATTGAATTGTTAAAGTGTTCTTATCTCAAATCTAAACTCGAGTGTTACTATATCCAGAAAAAAAAGCGGCCGTAGAGGTACTCCATCGAAAGCGGAATAACATCTGATTTTGAAGCAATTATGGTGAAACTTGCTTCCTATTTATTGGCTCCCGTCCACGAATGGCGAAAAAAATGTATTTTTGAATTTTTAATTTACTGAAACGGCGATTATAAAAGTTCAATTGAAGTTCAATACAAAACTTTTAAAGCATTTCTTTCTTAGTCCAAAATTGCAAGGAAAATTTTGTTTAAATATTAATTTTGTCTCGTATTGAATTTGGAATGTGATAAATTTAATAAAATATTTGTGCACAAAAGTTTGTAGGTGAAATAATTCAATTTTAGAAAATTTGAGCAAATAAATGCGAAAAAAAGCGATCTGCTGGCGACTTCATTAGAAACGAGGACAATTTATGATCAGCTTTAATATCTGAGTACAGTTGGACTTTGGGCAGAATTTTTAAGAAAGAATGCCAAATAAATTTTCGGTAAAACTTTTGTGGAAAATAAGATGAAAATTTCATTCTTTATTTATTGGAAGTGTGTTACAGCAAAGTTTAAACAGATATGATTCGCAGTTGTATTGCTTAATTTACCCCTATTTTGAACATATTGAAACAAGATGGTTTAATAACTTTCATTTTCGAGAAAGATTAATAATTAATGATTAGCCAAGTATTTTGTTGCCAAAAATTGTGAAGACCGTGTCTACAGCATAACTTCTGGCCACCCATACTTTATTTTATTTTAGCTTGAGTTGTTAAACCTGCTTCATGATATGAAATTTGTAAACAGGAAGGAAGCTCAGATAAATATATGATACTCTGACAACGGATTTTTTTTTCGCTTGTTTTTGGCTTATTTATAATCACATTAATTATATTCATCGATAATAATCTTGTACTTTGTGGAATTCCAGTTGCAAATTCCGAGAGCAATTTCATTTCTAGGCCATAATTAATAAAATAATGAAATTTCCGCGAATTTTTGAATAATCATCTTTTAGAATCTACGAGAAATAAATCTATTTAGAGCAGAACAGATTTCTGAGTTTTCTATTATGGAGTCCACTCGCGATTTTTTCTTTTCTTAATTTGTTTAATTACTGTATTTTACACTGTACGAAAGACATTTTCATTCCCCTTTTTAAACTAAACTGGTATTCTTTATTAGATACATCTCTTTGAAGATGTTATGCTATTTGTCAATCTGACTTGTCATCTCATTTTTGATACTTCTAGCTTAAATCATTCCTTTTTTTTGAAATATTATTAATGAAGTGTTTGGAGAATTGATGAAAAATATAAAACCAAAAATAATTTTATTATGAATGACCAATAATTTATTTCCTTCTTATCTAATTTCTCCTCCAAACCTTCTTCTTAAAATAGGAACGCGTTTACTTTTCGAAGGAACGCGTTTACTTTTCGAACACTTCATTAATTTAAGGGAGTTTAATAATAATAAAGCTCATGATCTCTTGTCTAAACGAATACTGGAGAGCATTATTTTCCGATTCCTCTTTCGTTCAGTTTCACTGTTGTTTTTCCATAAGTACCATTTCTTTTGCGCTATGAAATGTATGACGTCGTTGGAATTGCTTTCTTAGCTTTACAATAAGAAATGAAAAATCCATGTTTTCTGGTTGTAATATTTTCTGCATCTCTTTTTTAATTTTAAAAAAATATATTTTTTTCATTTTAATTTTGAATTAATTAATATTTTTTCTGCCATTTTCTGGAAAAAAAAATTTCGCGCTCAAGTGCGACCGATTCAGCATATCTGTGATCATGATGTACAGCATGTTTTCTTCATTTTTTCTATTTATTCATTATTTATATACATTTATTTTAGTTAATAGAATTATATTTCTATTTATTCTAATATATATATTATATTTTTTAAACTGTCATCGTCGTAAATATTTGAAAAAATAGGATTTTATTTTATAAAACATATCCTGAAAAATTTCCTTTTTAATTTAGCTAAAAAATTTTTAAAAAATTTGTGAATAAAATCAACGATATAGCTGATAATTTAAATTATTTTTTTTTCTTGGTTTTTCTTTCTTAGTTAAAAGATGTCTATATTATTACTGGGATTAAGGCTTTTGTTTCGTTGGAATTTCATTGTATGATTTTTTTTTAAGTTTTGAAATCTAATTGGAACACTAATCATTTTTCTAAGCAGGTTATCCATCACTTCTTCAAATTATAGTTGAACGAACGAATTATGACTCCTTCCTCTCTTCATTTAATCAGTTCACCTATTATATACGAGCTAATAAACTATTCTTTTATCAAGTCTTTTTTTATTTTATTTTTCTTTTGGTATTTTCTTGTGGCAAATATGGCTCTTATGGTTTTTATTTGTTCATTTGTATATGGCTCACCGGCTGTGCCTTTTTATGTAATAAATTTTAAAAATTCATTTTGCTTATTTTTTGCGAATTTTATGGCAATTTTTTACTGGAAAATTCCAATAAAATTATTCTTTCATTGTTGAGCACCATATCTTAACATTTAATAAGAACAAAAAATTTTAATTATAGTTGCAAAGTTCCATTACCATCATTTCACCGTTAAATTGAAATTCTGATATCTCTAAGTGCGTGGCATACAATAATAAAAGGTTAAGTCAACATCATACTAAAGTTAATCACTTTGATTCACTCTTTATGAATAAAGTAACAGCAAAAAGTAGATTCAGTAGGCTTATGTCACCCTAACAAAGCTGGATTTGGATTAAGGCACGTTTTTGCTGGCTAGATATTTACGTTAAGAAGAATGTTGGAACATCGATTCAAATATCTGCAACCCACCGTTAAATGACTGAGTTTCAGTTGCCTTCGAATGAATTGATAGTACGGCGTTTTGGAGAGTGATGGAATGCGATGGTGTTCTAGAGAAAATCATTCGACTCATAAAAGAATCTTATCAGTGTAAATTGGCACAGGTATATAGGGGAACTCCTCCTTGTCCTTCGAAATAAGAACTGGTGTCCGTCAAGGTCCTTTGTCCTTTCTCCTACAATATTCAACTATATATAGACTGGATAATGGACACCACTTGTCGGCACTCAAGAGGTGTACAAATCAGTCTGGAGCATCGTATTATAGATCTTGAATACGCTGATGATGTAGCCCTTTCTGATAGTTGTGACCAAATGCAAGTAATACTAAACAACAGCAGTTGCAGCGGAAATCGGACTCAAAATCAATGTAAATAAAACGAAAGTCTTTTTGTTTTATTATATACAAGAAGCTGATAAAATGGCTCTTTTTATAAATTCATTGCTTATTGAGGAAGTGCACGATTTTAAATACCTTGCATCCATTCTAATGCCGAACAAATTATAACCCGTACGAGGGTTAACTAGAAACTCCTTTCCTTCCGGTTGACGAAACCTTTATGGAGCCGTCACGAAATCACCATAAAAATGAAAATCCCGCATCTATATAGCAGCGATTCGGTCGATCTTGATATATGGCTGCGAGACATAGCTGATGAGAATGGTGCCTTTGACCAGTCATGCTTAAGATACATTTTACGGAGTGGATAAAATATCACATGATCGTATCAACCTTCGTTCAAACCACTTGCATTAACAGTACCATCACATAGCATCGCTTTCGCTGTTTGTTATTCATTGCCTACTACAAGAGTTGACGCATATTTCGTTACTTGCTAAACCGTGTGATGGGTGGCGTTAAAGCAATGTGGGCCAATCAAGACCTGGTTGAACGTAAAGATGGACTAGCAATGTATGGCCTTAGACGATGGAAAAAGGAATGGCTTCTATTACTGTCATCGATAGCGTCGGAACTAACAGCTAAGAGATGTCTTACCCTTGTAGTCGTTGGAGCCAATTCAATCAACGATAATTAGAAGAAGAAAAGCAAAGAGTTTTGAAAATATTCTTAAAATCGCTTCTATTTCTATGCGTTTTTTTTATATGAATCAATACTACGAAAAAAGCCGCAAAATACTGCGCTAACATTTTAAAACAAAATGCATATTTTCGCAAAATGCTGATTTAAAAACTTAGTTTGCTTATGGCTAACGTCTTCGCTTTGAATTATTAATCGAAAATTTTGTATCTTTTAAGCGAATCGACCATTAATTAGGACAATTCGACATATCCAACAAAGTTTTCTCCAAATTACAGTATACCGTTCCATTTCTTTCATTGCCATTTTCTATTATTACACAAAATAAGAATGAATAATAGATCGAATACTTTAAAAACCACTTAAATAAAAGTAAATATAATCGCTGAAATGCTAAAAAAGAAAAAAAAATAAAAATGGTGGGGTTTAGTTGAGAAAAAATACGCAAACAAGCTGATGTAACCAATTAATTAAAGAAGCTAATAAATTGTTGTTCATCCACAAAAGAAACATTGAGAAGGTGAATCGGTGCCATTGGATAGCACCTTTGGAAGAATGGGACGAAGAATTTCTTTGCATCATTATTCCATAATACATTAAAGCAGTAAGGCCACGATTTTGTGGGCCGTATTTCGATGGTTCATTGTCGTGGGGCCGTGAAACAGCGGTAGCCTTTCTCTCTGAGTTTTATTTTTTATTATATAATTTTTCACATAAATAGTTTTTAGCTACTTTTTGAGGTGGGGAGTATTATAGGTGGAGGGGGGGAGGGGTCGTTTTGCCTAGAAGGTAGAATTTATTGGCATTTTCTTCTCATAAAAAAATAAATGGATAAATCTTTCAAGTCATTGGACTTAAATTGATTCTTCTTTCTTATCACCTTAGTTAGAATTATTTTCTTACCACCTTATTATCTTACAGTTTAACTCTTTATTTGTCTATTAAAAAGATCACGGTTATAAGGATTTTTTGCGACATTGGTCACGAGAGTCCGCTAAAAGTTATACATCCAGTATGTGAGTTATACAGTATGTGAGTCTTATGAAAGCTAGACTTAAATGATTGGTTAGCATTCACCATTTCTGGTCAGATTCGTTCCATTTACTATTAATAGGATAGGGGATTTTCTGAGCGAAATGAATCTGCATTCATTCATTTGACTAGTTTAATGAGGGCTAGAAAAACTGAATAAATTATATATTCTTCGTAAAATTTGTGAAAACCTTAAGTCCTTTTAAGAATTTGTTATATAAATTTTAATGAAAGTACAGAAAAAACGATAGTTTGTATTTAGAAGGAATCAAAGAAAATGGTAATTTATAGAAAAAAACATTAAATTTTTTTTCGGTTGCGTGGCTAAAAGAAGCACACATCAACGACTGCTGATTTAAATTATCGCTCCTTCTTGTCCTTGGTTCTTGTTTTAAATAATATAATAATTTCAGTTTGGAAAAAATGGTAGTTTCATCACTGTTAAATGCGTTGAACCGACAACATGTCGTTACGGGGGCCAGTATAGTAGCAGCTGCTTTTATTGGTTATTGCGTGTATTTTGATCGAAAAAGGAGGAGTGCGCCGGATTATAAGCAAAAAATACGAGAAAGTGAGGCTTATTTTTTGTAAATCAATGGAAACCCTATTTTCCATTTTCGCACATTATTTTTGAATTTTAAATTTTAAAACATGGTTAAAATAGATTTATTCTTTTCCAAAATTTTTATTTTTGGCAAGCAAATCTTTTTTATATTTTATCTGTATACCTCTTTATTCCAAAAGAATTTTATTTGCAAACAATTTTTTATGCTAAATTTTTATAAGGGTAAATCCTCCTCCTGAACCTTTATCCTTTTTTTTAGATCGTCGTGCAGCGGCAAGAGTCGCTCGTAATATGGCTGCACCTGATTTTACTAATACAACAGAAATGCAAGCTTTCTTCTTGCAGGAAGTACAGTTAGGCGAGGAACTAATTGGCGAAGGTAAGAAATTTTTGTTTTTTGTAGAACGGTTTATGTGGCGAATAGTTTAGTTACTTAATATGAAGTTCAGTGGAAGAGATTTCGCTTTGACACCTATGTTAAATATTTTAATTGAATGATGGCAGTCATTTTCTCATTCTTTGAGGTCTAAAAAGTTCCAGGTAGAATTGATGAAGGTATTGAGCACATCAGTAACGCTGTAGCGATATGTGGCCATCCACAGAGTCTTCTTCAAATATTTCAACAAACTTTGCCTCCAGAGCATTTCGCATTACTAATCCGCAAACTCCCTGAAGCAAAACAAGTGAGATTTTTGAAAGGAAGAAGCAAAAATATGATGCCCATTTCATGCGTTTTGATTATTTATATCTTTTAATTCATTCAAAAAAAAATGATTTAAATAAAGGCATTCGTTACTAAGCGATTTTTTTAAATGGAAACATTTATTTCAGCGTATGGCACAACTTCGACTGATGTGCCAGTCAAGTGAAGATATCGATGAAATGAGGAATACTGGTCAACAAATCATATTTACATCAGGAAACACAAATATGCAAGGTCTGATTGACAATGATGACCTCGAATAAGTAGTATCGCATTTTATTCCTGTTGTCAAAACGAGATAAAAAAAATATTTTTCAAAATATTGATCACCAATATATCCATTTTTCTAGTTCATTCATTGTTAAAAAGCCTTTTAGCGATACTATTTGTTTATGTAATTTCCACAGATGTCTCCTCCCATCATTAGAATGGGAGCCTTTCAGTCACTCTGAGGATAGAATTACAAGTGGGTCCCCCTGCATCACTTTGACCATTTCCATATCAGTAGTGGTACATGTCAAGTATATTTTGCACTGCATTATCGTCGCTAAGTTCCTCAAATAAAACAAGCTTGTTTTTTAATTTTATATTCTTCGGTATTTTGTTTGCTATAATCTCAGGTCTAACGAAATAAAATTGTTCATTTTATGATACATCAAAAAATCAGTCAGTGGCAAAAGAACCGATTTTCTTGATCAGAAAATGCTACATTTCTCGAAGCAAAAATAGGTGGAATTTATAAAAATAAAGTAAATGTTCATATTTTCATATATTCATAACATATTTTACCCAATAGATATTAATATTAATAGCAAAATATCAGTTTCATTTTGTCAGTTCTTTTCGAAATTCATAAGGCAGTAGACAAAATTCACGTTTAGTAACTGCAAGCATTTCGTAAAGACTGCGACACCCCCATCTGTTTTTTTCTGGAAAAATTTAGTGCTAAAAAGTTGTAACCCGCAGATTGTCATTTTGGTAATAGTTCGTGGAAAATCCGTACTTAAATCTTTTAAAAAAAATTAACATAAACTTTATGCTTTTGAAATCATTAAATTTTTATAAAAGACTGGAAAGAGCAATCCAGCGTTCGGAAGCATTTACCGTTCACGAGACGAAAAGCACGACTAAGGCGAAGGAGTTCCTAGACCAACTGCTTCAATACTGTAGTTGTAAAGTAGGCTGCAAGTTTCTGGATTCAGCGCTTTTTGCGATGGCTTATGCTCCTTACATTCCCTGAAAAATGTAGAAGTGCAAAAAACTATCTCACCTCACGTTAAAAGTAAATATGAAAAAAGACAAGTAGAAAAAATCATTAATCAGAAACCCGAAATACTTTCCCGAAACACCTTCAACATCTTTGCTTAGCGCCAAATACAAAGGAGTTTGTGCGCCATCCTAAAATAAATTTTAATTTTCCTTCCATTAGGGAATATACTAGAACAGACGAAAGAAAGTGTAAAATAAGTGAAATCTTGCCCTGTCCGTTTTCATGAAGAACCAAAAGAACGGAGTTAGAAGCTGGCGGATAGGAAAATGATTTGCAAAATTATATCGCATCAGATTTGTGAAACATACACCAGGATGAAGTGCATTGATGGTCACTCTACTTGAAGGATTGGCTAATCGGATCACTCGAGTTAATTCAACAGCATGCATGATCTGCAATTCATTGCTGCTATACGATAAGTGATGAAAATGTCATAAAACCTTTCAAACTTCGTTCATTTTAATTCAGTCATCAGTCTCAAAAAAATATTGCAATATATTTCGGAAATTATAAAAAAAATTCAAAAGAATTATTTCATACGCATCAATAGAAAACTGAATATAATGAAGACTCAAGGTTTTTTATTCCCATTTTTCGAAACTGTAATAAGTAAAAACGCAGAACGTACGAGTGCCAACTTCGAACGACAGTACGGTTGATATCGATTGAATTTTTCTGGATTATAAACAACTGATTCGTCAACACTATCTGCTCGTTTATGTAAGGCACTTGACACATTTATGATGCGACCTTCGTTCGATTTTTCCAAAAGTGGTCGTAATAACTCAGTTAAAAGGAAGTGCCCTTAAAATCTTTTATAGTCAAAATGAAAGCAAAAATGAAAATTTTTTTATAATTTAACTAAAATATATTCATAAAATGACTTATTTGATCAGAATTATATGCACTAACCTAAATAATTTGTCTGCCATGTTAATTCATTTCCATCAACTGTTAACTCGAAGCGAGGATAAAACATTATTCCAGCATTATTGATAAGAATATCCACTCTTTCTACTTCTAAAAACTAAAATTAGTTTTAGTTGGAATCAATTTCAAAAAAAATCACAAAAACAGTTAATATTATCAATCAATCAATGCATATATATACAAATGAAAATTAAAAAAAATAATTTGTCTAAATTATTTAGTAAATTTCAGTTATTATTTATTAAATATTTCAATTATATTCCAAATTCTTTAGATTTCCATTAATTTTTAAATTCATATTTTAAATCGGTTAGAAATTCACAGATAACGAACTAGGAAGTAAAGTTAGAATTTCAGAATAATTATAAAGACAATAAAAACGCAGAAAAAAATTTACCGCTAGAAAAATCCTTGATGAAACTGCGTATTGACTGGAAATTTGCTAGATCGATACTCTTGATAATCAATCGTGTAGGATTACAACCAAGCTAAATTTCATTTTTTGGATATATCACAAATCTGCAATATAAACTATCCAATAGCCAAGTTTGTTCTTGCGAGCAATTCCAAATGCCAGTGGATAATGTTTCGAAATATGAGGCAACAGATCGTAAATTTCAGTCTATAAGCGTACTTTTCCTCCATTCTTCTAGTTACCTTAACAACCTTCAGCTTAGAGTTTTTCTATGGAACCTTGCAACTATTAGTTTACTTCGCTATATACCTTTTGCTTATTAATTCTGCCAATCATTAAGACCAGTTCGTTTGCATTTTGTATTTGTATTTGCAACATTTTACTTGCGCTAAGGCGAATTCATGAATCACGCATTTGAGGACGTCGAAGCTGGAATTCTACTCCTCGTAGGAGCGTATTTATCTCGCAAAAATATTGATGATGTTGGCACCTATATTTCTATCACTAAGTTGTCCCTTTGAAATTTGACTGGCCCCCAAGACAGGTAAGAAGGCTTAACTAGGAAATGGTTTTAGAAAAAAAAATCATCCAAACAATCTACAAACGTCGTAAAAATTTTTAAAAGAACCTTTGTGAGATCCGATTTCGCCTTCATTGCTCGTCCGAAATCTTTACATAGCATATACACTTCAGCGCCACGTATATTAAGTTCCCTTGCAATTTGCTTACCTATTCCACTATTGGAACCGGTAATAAGCGCAACTTTCCCTTCGACAGAGACAATTTCGCGAAACTGAGCACCTTTAAAATATCTCCTGCAATTGTAAATTTATAAGAAACAACAAAATATTAAAATAATAAAGAAATAATGTAAAAACCTTGTCGTTTTTAAAAAAAAGAACCTTGTAAAATATAAACCAACAAAAGCCAAAACACCATATAAGGGAACTTTCAATGAATCTAATCCAATCACATCATCCAACATTCTGCAAAATATTTTTTTGAAACAGAAATAAACTAATATATTTGACCAACAAAAAACAATTATATGCTAAACGCTTCCACAAAACATTCACAGCGTTGCTTCTTAACATTTTTTATTCATTTATTTATTCAAATTTTTTTTAAAGACTTTTCACCATTACTGGTTAAACTTGCTCCGCTGGCTTGTCGCATTGGACAAATATGCTAGAGAGTTCCTCGGTGTTACAGGTGAATCGCCAGCATCACCCGGATTTTTGGATAGGTTTACTCCGGATGGGAATAGAACCTTAGTATCGGCGCTCCGAACTGAGCAACAACCCACTAAGCCATCCTATCCCCATTTATTTAAGTACAGACAATAAATTTTTCTGCTCATTCAAAAATTCAGATGAAAACTACAAATTTCTTCCAAAGTCTTCAAAGCTGTAGAATTTTTGGAGAGTTCCTGGAAAGACGCCGATTTACTTGAGTGCCCGGCAAACGCTAAAAGAGAGGACTTTTTTGAGAGTCTCGTGGAACCCTCTGGCAATCTCGCGAAGGCTGCGAATGCTTTTGAAGGTCCCAGGAAAACTACGAGTTTCGTGAAAATTGTGGACTTTAAAAATTCGTAGAGGAAAAAGAATTTCCCATAAAAATAATATAATAAACGAGAAAAACAATACTCATAGCCAATCCTTATTTATCAGTAAAAGATACGCCAACTGCGCTAATACGAAATCAATTCGACGAGCCATTAGTGAGATAAGACGCGTTTTAGCCATTCGAAACGCGGCTGCAGTCGGCGTTTCGCAAATTTTCTGTCACTTTGTGATGGCAGTTTGGCGATTGAGGAATCTTTCTTTTGGAGGAGTGAGAAATTTGACGTGGAAAAAGGAACGCAGGGAGATCGCTGTTCGAGCAGATTTTTACCGCAATCGAAGGTGCCAAGTTAAACAGCGAAAATTCTTCTCACTCACTTCGTCTCACTCCATTTCTCTTCGTTCGCGCCGATGAAATTATCGTTTTAAAATGTCCATAAACTACTTTTACATTGTAAAATTATGAAAATTAGAGAGGTTGAAACCAGTAGTTTTAGAGGACTTTGGTTTCATATTGGTTCAGAGTTCTTCACCATCATTTCGGAGCGCTCCGGTTGGCGCAAACGCATCCATCCTCTAAAAATCCTGGCGCCCCACTTACACTTCCAGCTCAGAGGCTTCTGGGCAAAGTTTGTCAACGGAAATGATGAGTTTTCGCTTGAATTAAGAAATAAAGTCGACCTTGAAGGAAAGCTTTGTTAAACGAAAAGCGGGTTAAACTGGTAATTCTTTAGAATCAAAGAAATTGCTTATAGAATTAAAAATTTCTTTATAACTTTGAATTTGGCGACATCGTCGGTGATCGACTAGAATATTGGTTCAGTTGGTTAAGTTCATCGTAGACCTGACATTCAATCGTTGAAGAAAGGGAATAAACCTAACTTTAAAAGAATTTCCTGTGGCTGAGGACCCAGCTGTAATTCTATCCTCATATGACTATTTGAAGAGGTTTCATCCAGCTCAGAGGTTCAGCCAACCAGACGAGAAATAGTTACAAGAAAATATTATCGATATCTCAGATCTAATGAAGGTTCCAATTATGTGATCGTATCATTTATTATTATCATAAGGAAGGTTTTGAAATTGAAATTTTTTATTTGATCTAAATTTTTTATCCTTAAATATGAAATGAGTGCCTTTACAATTTAACATTTTTTAAGATCCAAAAGGCTCTAAGAAAATTCAGCTTTATTTGTTTGATTCGCAAAACTTGGATTGGGTGAGCACTCACTGATGCGTCTTTAGGCAATTCCCGATGAGCACTGGAACTTCATCGGATCTATGTACTCACATTTGTGTTAAAAATACTTTGGCCAAAGAAGGATTTACGAGCTCAAGATCAACTATTAATGAAGAACGAGTGTGGGTACATTCGTCTTAAATTCTAGCCGCTCAATAAAATAAATCAAAGCAGGCAATAGTCATGGACTTGCAGCTATAATTTGGAGGAAATGCCAAAAATGGGGAGAAATTTGAATGCTTTTCCGGCTTGAATATGACCATTACGTTAAAGATGAGGATAGCAGCAGTCCCTATCACCATCTAATCAGAAATCATATGTATTTCGACAAATTTTACGCGATTTCTTTGCGCTAATATCGCTAATTTTTTTTGAAAAAAATAGCTCTCGATAGCTGATACTATATTCTCCTAAGGTTTAACGAAATGATTTGTTTTGAATATGCAAATGCTGCAAATGAATATGTAAATATTCGATGGTGAACTCGTTGCTAAACTTTATAAATTTATAAGCAATTCCATTACGAAATGTTATAAAAATTGCCTAATAAATACAATAATAATCATTGTTCGTCCTCAGCCAGTATTTGTGTTCCTTTGTCTTTAACATTATAATTTATATTTTAGAATGATAAAATGGTGGTCAACAGAATGATGGTAAAAATAATAATAATATGGTTTCTTTCAGTGAAAGTTAATAAAGGTTCGCGAATTTGCAGAAATGATTGTTTCGACTGAAATTTTATTACGCGATATATATGATGCGATATTGATGAAAATCTCGCTGTTTCGCTTAACATATTTGCATATTTAATGCAATTCGTTTTATATCTGAAAGGCAAATAAACGTGACTATTAAAATAGGAAATAATTTAATCGAACAGAAAGTATTTTTATGAATTTATTATATTTTTATTATAGTGTTCCTTATACATAAAAATTTTATTATTTGTATTAGAATATAATATTTTATATTTTCATTAACTTATTTATTAGTTACTTTAGACGATATCGAATTTTGCTAAAATCTCAACTTTCTTTTCCGACAATTCCGAAAACTAAATGTGGAAACTAATTATATTTAAGAAATTAAAATTCGAATTTAAAATTTACTTGGTATTTTGAAGAATTTCAATTATCGCTTGATGCAAAACCTTTTTATCCATTCCATTTTTGTCTATGATAACACCAATTTGTTTTTGCCGTATAACTTGAGCATTTTTAAAATGATCTCCAAAAAGTGGCATTAGAATCATCGGCCGACTATAGATTAGCGATTCAAGTACTGAACTCCAACCACCATGTGTTATGATTGCAATAAATTTTTCGTGGCCTAAATGTAAAAATACGGCCAAATTTGGGGGAAGTATTTATTTCTACTCAGCTAATCGACTTATCAACTTCGGTTCTTCAGATCAGCTCTTATCAGATCATATTGATAATTTCAACATAATTAGAATTACAGCGAAAATCAGCGTATTATGACAGTTTCGAGGATTCCTCATATGATTAATGACTTACTCATAAGTTCGATCTGTGGAATCCATTTAGCAAGAAATATATTGTCCTCGATCTTTTTCACTGGTTCGTCGATTGTTTCGTATTTAACGATGAAATTAATTCGTGGAAATGAACGGAAAATTTCGAAGAATATATTTCTCATACGATCGTCCATTTGCGAAATTTTAGCAATTGAACCAAATGACATTATCATAAAACCTTCCGATGAAGAATTGGCTATTTGCGACCAAAACTGAAAAGATGGTCCAACTTTAGTAGCACGGGAATTGGTGAAATGCGATGCTCAGTTTAATTCTCTTCTATAGCCTGAAAAAAATCACATTTTTAAAAATATATTTTATTTTTCAACTACCGAATGATCAATTACATTTCATGAAGAAATGGTTATTATTGTAAATGGTGCACCTTGTTTAAAATATATTTCTGTTTCATTACAGTAAAGCCAGCAACATGTAAAATTTTTTCACTCATTGGCGCTGGAAAATCAAGCAACGGTGATGTGTTTGCGATGATTGACTGCGCTCTTTTAGAAAGCTGTAAGTATTTCAGTCAGTTTCTTTAACTGCTTAATCCATACAAATGTCGGATTTTATTAGGTATTGAGGAGTATAATTTTTCTGAGAATTCACTTCGAATAAATCCACTAATGATTGTTGTTTTTCGTGGAAAACATTGGATTGGTGAGCTAAAAATACTCTGTGAAGAAAAGAAGCGATCTGAAATACGAATTTATTTAGTTAAATGCCTTTATGTTCGTTAATAAAGTTTACAATAAACTTTAAATATTTTGGTTAAATATTATTAGCCTTAAAACAATTTATCGTTGAATTTGAATTTGTTAGAAGTGACAACTACCGTAGCAATTAGCACATTTTCAACACGTTGTATAAAAGACATTCTATCATCCATGGGCGATAGCAATTCTGCAAATAATTTCTGCAATAACTAAGAATCATAAGAGGAAAATCTCGAGAAATGAATTCGTTGATTCTTCTTACTTGTTTTTTGGTACATTTATAGACTTATAAATTCATAATAATGCAACAATATCTTGGAACTCATTCCAAGATGTTTTTCCAATATTTTTCACCTAGTGGGTTTTTGAAAAAAATTATAGAATTTTAAATCGGTTTTCAATTTCGATTAAATTCGGCAAAATTGTCAAAAGCCAAAAAGTTTGATGCAGTGAATCGTACCAGGAAGATAAGATAGAGGGTACTTGATGCCAAGGGCTGCAGGTTGCGGTCCATAAATGGCTGTTGCACTCAACCAAACTATATTCTTAATTCCTATTAGCTGAAATATGCCAAAACCACAGGCATCATATTGTTCAATCATGCCTAATTCAAAATTTTCACGTTTCAGTTCAATGATTAGGTTATTTTCCGCCGATTGCACTAAAAATTTAGAAGTTCATGAATGTGAAATTGGCAGATACAGTCAAAAAGATTTGTTAATTAAGTCCCTCCAGTTTAATTTCTTCTATAAATGCTTTATTCTTACCTTTACCTTTAGAATTTTACGTTTATAAAGGAAAAAACACCATTTCTATTGTAAAATAGAGTTCCTTATAAAAAAAAATTGCCTTGTTAATCTACGATTTATTCCAAAATACTATAAAAGAATGAAATTAATAAATTATACGAGCCTCGGCAATATTCAAGTAGAATTGAAGAAACTTTTAAGAGCTTGATTATAATTCGAGGATTCAAAATTGAACTATCTTCAAAAGGTCCAGGATTGTTCCAAAGTGTCTGTGAAAGAAAATTTTCTTCAGACGCTGCTTGTAGCTTTAAGACCTAAAGTATTCTTTTGCTAGACTATTACTTTTATTGTTTTCTACTTTGATAAAGACGTCAAAAGCAATAAAAAAAACAATTCAAATTTTTGGCAATATTGATGAAATTCAGTTGTCATAATTTTTAAAGATTTTCATACAAATCCTCATAGCTATGGATTTTTGTGGTTCAAATTTCCTATATGTAGTCTTGTGGTTCCTTTTTTATTCTCAATAAGAACTTTAATTACTCGAGTTGTTCGAGTGCGAAATTCAGCTTTGTAAAACGAAATAAATGAAATCTTTTTAACCTTCGCGAGTTCAGTTCCATTGTTTTTTACATTTGTGTCAATATTAACCAATAGAACTGTCTGAAAAGAAGTGCTCTATTCTTCTCTTATTTTTCCCTAATTTAAATAAGACATTTTATACTGAAAAATTAAAAATCTAATAAGAAAAACTGCCAAAGAATATTCT
The DNA here is from genome assembly GCA_900625125.1 of Dracunculus medinensis. Classification (NCBI taxonomy): domain Eukaryota; kingdom Metazoa; phylum Nematoda; class Chromadorea; order Rhabditida; family Dracunculidae; genus Dracunculus; species Dracunculus medinensis. The sequence continues at coordinate 1,783,784 of UYYG01001150.1, read as the reverse complement.
ATTTATTACTTCAGAATAAAAAACAATTAAAAATTAAGATGAAATTGATGAAGTGAATTTAATATAATAAATCATTAATTAATAAATCATGATTAATTTTATTAAATATAATGTTTATGAAAAAAACAATTAACCACATCGTAGCCTGATTTTACTAATAAGTCGGCCAATTTTCCATTGAATGCCACATGGCTGTATGAAAGTGTAGGCACATACATCAGCACTTTTGAACAAGAAGTATGATCAATTAGAAAATATACAAAAATGGTTATAGAAAATACCATTTTTAACATTCCACCAATATTCGGCAAAAATTTTAATTTTTCATATTATTCATTTGATTAAACAGAAGCAATCATTTCAAGTGAATATTTCATTTCAGTGAAACAACTGCTGAAATATTGCACTATTTTACAAAAAGCAATGAAAATAAATCGGCCAAAATTACTATAGTTTTTGTAAAAATATGAAAAATGGGCCAAATAATACTTTAAGATCCTGGCTGGGCGATTTATTAATATAAATCCTAAAATGGTGTGAACTATGAAAAATGAAGTTATAAATCACGTTAAGGAAACAAATAAATTTAATCAAAGATGAAAAGGTTATTCACAATATTTGATATTAATATTTGATTAAATTATTAGGGTCACAAAGTGATATCATGCTTCGGTAAAGAATCGTTGGTTCGATTCTAGTGCTTTGAGAGGAATAAAGCTATTAAAAGTGAAATCTGAGTGGTTCTGGGCCATTCACCTGCACTTTTAATTCCAAAATAATCAGTCTCTGGTGAAAAAGTTTCAACAGTTAAACTAGCCAAAGCAGAAATGATGAACTCTTTAAAAGAAGTAATAAATTTGTTCACTCGATCTCCAAAAAGAATAACTATCTTTTAATAGATCTGAATAACCATTTCATAATTTCTATGGTAATTTGCCAGACATCTTCAACGGCAAACTTAGTATCGAATTTAATGATCATTGAATATTAAATTTAGTTGATCTTCATAGGTGCCCATTGATACACTTTGTGAATTCATGAAGCAAAAAATTTGTGGCTATTTATTAGCCAAAACAAACTGTAAAATATGAAAGCACCAAAAAATAAAAATTTCAGTTGAAAAAATCGGCTGTATATTCCTTACTTGATGTTAACCATTTCAGTGAACAAACGAACCAATACATTCAATTTGCATAATGACCTTCGGTACATTTTAATAGGAAAGAATAGAAAAGAACCGAGGATCTTTTAATCGTCATTTGCCCTATTTTAACAAATCAAATACTCATTTCAAAAAAATCCGATCTTTCTTAAGAAAAATATTTGAAGAAAAATTGAAAATTGTTCAAATAACAAGTGAGATGTAAAAAAATGTATTTATGTATTTCATAAATTTCGATGACAAAATTTTTAGCTAATCGTAATTTCAGTCCAAACAATGTGGGTTGACGTTTGCCTTTTGATTTAAAGCAGGCTTCGTCATTAAAAGTGTGGTTTAAAAGGCTGATGAGCCACTTAAGCTTGTATGAGGCAGCAGTGGTCGAGTGCTACGGTTGATTCGATTTATGTTCAATACCTTAGGTTCGATTGCTTGCATTTTGATAGAAGTAAACTTGCCACAAAAGTTAAGTCGGGAGGTAAGCCACTCGTACTTCTATCAAATCGCTGGCAAAAATTTCTGCCAATTCACAGCTAACAAGAAATAATGAGCACTATCATAAATTGCTTTTTTCATTTTCTTGTATTCTGCCTTAATCCTAAAATTAGACTGAAACACTGCTCATTTGAAATGCTTCTAGCACAATATTAACTTTAGTTTTAGTACTTTGTTAAAGCATTTTGTTATAAATTGACTTTGACATGTCTATGACTTTACGGATTCTTCGTTGAAGAAATATTATAAAATACGGAATGCAGTCAATAGAAATGATGCTGAATTCCAAAAGTCATTTATTAATTGTTTCACTCACCGCCGATGTGGGATAAAAGAGCCTTTTGTTTGTTTAGCTGAAAACTGCTATTAACGAATCATTATTTCAACTTTTATTCCATATTAAATGTCGTTAAGTGAGTGGATTGTGGCTTAGATTATCATGTTATGAGTCGGTGGTTCTATTCGTGCGCTCGGTAGTAAAATATCAAAAAAGCCTCAGGAGGTGCTGGCAGCCTGCTTATACTTTTATAGCCAATATTCTAGGCAAAAATTTTTGGCTAATACATAAAAGCCTAACCAGAAATAATGTGGACTAACCACTTGACATTTAAGTGCATTTTAATTAAAATGAAGCAATTGATGAGAAGATCCATAGAAGATCAATCATCATAATAATTCCAAAGTAATGCGAATTTATTGTAATGAACGGATTCGAAAATTTAAAAGTTTAAAATTTAGCTGAAAATTATTTGAACTTTGAAAATTAATATTAGAGATCTTAGAGATCACAACGTTGCCTGTACTACACGTTTAATGGAGTGGCATGTTGCTTCGGCAGTTGCCAATTATTAGAGGCTCGATTCGTGTCCATTGGCTGGACTAATTCTGCCCATATGGCTGAAATTTTGGTTCTGATATCCCATTTGTTTCCACGTAATCTTCCAGTCAACAAAGTACACTAGTAATAGTGCTAAACGAGAAATAACGAGTGCTGCTAAATGAAAATATAGCAGTGCCTCGTTCAATCCACTAAATATAAAAAATTAATGCCAATTTGGCTAATGCCAAAATTCGGTTTATGCGTTTCGTTTGGAATACTCGAAATTAATAAAACAAGAAATGATGAGCTCTATTCGAGTTTAGCAGAGTGTACTGCAACAGAATCTGTTCGTAAATCAAATTAAGATGTGGCTAAAATGAATTTTGGAAAATCCTCGTTTGATATTCCATGGAATCAACGAGGGGCGTCTGATCGGATGCAATGCAAATTTGAATTTCTCGGCCTTTGCTTAAGATGAATTTTTGCAGCAATGCAATGTGCAAATTTAATTCCACGTGTTTTTAATTTAGAATTTTAGTTAGTTAGAATTTAATATAACAAACTTATTATTATGATGTTTTCTCTATTTTCTATCAATTTAATCGCTGTAAGTCCATTTTCACCTTCATTTCATTTTCCATAACTTTTTTCTGTTATTGCTGCTTCTGAATTTGATGAAATGTCCGGGAATAGGGAACCGAATGGTTGATTTGACGGGAACCGAGCTTATGTCATGTGCTAATTTGATGGCAGAGAAACCTATAATTAAAATTGGAGGCAGGTGGCGCTCAACCGGTACGTTTATCAGATGGTTCACTGGCGAAGACACCTCATCTTATGCAACCAACCAAAGCAGAAGAGAAAATTCTATATTTGCAGAATTTAATGTTTCCTATAGATAAGAATTTGTGGTGATCAAGTGGGGATTTCTATCATAAACAAACGAAACTGCTGGCCGAATAATGTGGAGCAATAGACATTTACAAGTCATCGGGAAAGGATCAATCGATTTTGTGAGTCTAATTAAATAAATGTGACCTTCAGAGCTGAACGATGTCGAAACGATTAACACGCAGTACTTTGCTTGATTTGAATTTCCTTTTTCTACCTTTTTCCTAAGGCCTATTCAATATTTTAATTTTAATGCAACCCTAAGTTTTTGTTTAATTATTCGTTAAAATCTCGTTTGCTTAGATTCCACTTATTGCTATTTTATTGTTCACCTCAGCGTTTCTGGTGATTTAAGTATATTCATTTTTATTCTCAGCGGACTCACTTCCGAGGGGTTTTCTCATTCCAATAGCGACGAAGCGTAAGCAAACTGGAAATTATTGATTACTTCTAGGAAAAGAAATACACGTAAAATTTCATGGAATCGTTCAGATAACTTTGCTTTATGATAGGGTGGCTCAGTGGGTTGTTGCTCAATTAGAAGAGCCATTACTGAGATTATATTCCTCGCAGAAGTAAACCCGTCCAAGAATCCGAGTGTTGCTGGCGACTCACCTGTATTTCTGTCGCCAAGGGATCCCTAGCAATTGCCCAATGCGATAAGCCAGCGCAGCAAGTTTAACCAGTAATGGCGAGGACTCTTAAAAAAAAAAAATTTAAAAATAAGTATATTCGTATAAAAGTATAAAAGAGCGAATAATTTGCTTTAAGTCCGCTATATTTTTCTATTTATTAGTTAAATTTACGACGAAATTAGCAAATTATTTAAAATAAATATTTTCTCTAATTTCTTATGAAATTACGACAGAGGGAATCAAAGCAAAAGCTTGTTTAATAGAAAATGAAGCAAAATATTTGAATGAAACATGCATAAAGACATTTTTATAATAATTTTATTGAAAAAAGAAACTTTACAGTTTAAAATTAATTTATTAATATTCTCGAGAAATGAACGAGAATTGATAAAACTATGGAAAAGTAAGGAAGAATTGATAAGGCAACTGATAAGACAGAAATACAATGAAATCCTGAAAAATTAAGTCAACAAGTAAGGCAAAATATTTTTAGTGAAGTGATTTCTTAATCAATCGTTTTTAAAAAAAGGTCATTTTTGATTCATTCCGAAAAAAATCACTGGGATGAATTCCACTGGGCTCCTTTAATTTCGCAACTTACTCACCAATAATAATAAAATTTGCTGCGCAATAAATCGCTTCTTCGATCATTATTATTTTGATACAGCCCTCTAGATCTCAGATTTCCATCTGAGCCATAACCATTCAGATTGGTCCATCTTTTTGTCGAATCACTTTGAATAGATGGATACCATCCATTTGTTCCTTGGCTGTTCCAGTTCGGTCCAGTTCCTGTTTGAGGCCAACTATTTGTTCCTTGGCTGTTCGGAGTCTGTCTGTTTGGATTCCAGTTACTGTCTTGGTTTCTAATAGGCCAGCCACTTCCACTCTGTTGCGTGTATCTATTTCCAGCTTGGTTGTACGGATACCAACCAGTTCCTCCTTGATTGTTCCATCCACCGCCTCCTTGACCTCCCGGATATCCTTGACCTCCCGGGTATCCTTGGCCTCCCGGGTATCCTTGGCCTCCCGGGTATCCTTGGCCTCCCGGGTATCCTTGACCTCCCGGGTATCCTTGGCCTCCCGGGTATCCTTGACCTCCCGGGTATCCCTGACCTCCCGGGTGCCCTTGACTTCCCGGATATCCTTGACCTCCCGGGTATCCCTGACCTCCCGGGTATCCTTGACCTGCCGGGTATCCTTGACTTCTCGGGTATCCTTGAACCCCCGGGTATCCTTGACCACCTGGGTACCCTTGGCTACTTGGATATCCTTGGCCGCCCGGGTACTGTTGACCACCAGGATATCCCTGACCACTCGGATACGACTGGCCGCCTGGATATCCCCCGCTACCTCCTGGCCCACCAGGATACCACCAATTTCCTCCTCGATTATTCGGATACCAGCCGCTTCTTCCTTGGTCATTCGGATTCCAAGGGCCCTGGTTACTCGGGTACCACCCTCCTCTGTCAATTTTGATACCACTACTACTTCTTCTTTCAAAGTGGCAGCCTTGACACTTGAAAAGACATTGATTATCTCGGTTACTATCACAGCTGATGCAATCGAATCCCCTATAGTTGAAAATAAGTGCCTGACCATAGCCAAAATTACGACCACCAAAAGATTGGAAATTACTTTGCTGTTCAGATTGACACTGTTCACATTTGAAGTTGTCCCCTTCTAAGTTGAGACCCTGGTTGCTTATAGTCGTCGTTACATTGTTAAAATCGAAATTACCTGGATTGCAATCACTTGATTGCGTTAAATTCATAATGCAGTATCCACAAAAATACTGGAAATTGGAGCTTGCCGTATTTATCGGTTTTTGTGGACTGATTTCGTTGCCTCCATTCCATACTGCACCGCTTCCCATATTTGTACCACTTCCTCTTTCAGTCGATAAAGGATTCTCGCTGATTCTACCATCATTGACGGCGGCAGTATGTAATATTAATGAAATAAATGAAATTAATCGAAACAACGTTAGCATAATTCGTAAATTCGTAATATGATGGTGTATGCTGAGTTTTTATATGGCAGGTGACATATCGTTTTTTGTGAATAATGCAAATAATCTCATGCAAACCGTACGTGTTTAACTTAGTTTATATGATTCATAAATAATTTATATCTGATTTTCTTAATTTCACTATTCTACTGAGTTAAGTTAACCCTCGAAGTTACTATTTTAGTTTATCAATTTATCCACGTTCTTTAATAGCAAAAGTCGAAATGCTTGGATGTGAGAATGAGAAAGGAGCAAAGGAGCTAATGTAAAGCAGGTGAAGGTGATTTCGTTTTAGCCTTTGCATAGTTTTTTTTAAAGAGTTACAATCCTTAAACTCGAACATATATGCATATATATTATATATATATATTTATAAAACCTCTTTATTATCTTCTTGAGTGATGTGGGTTGTCCTCAACCTCTGGTTCTGTACCAGAGACCTGGGAACTTGAGGGTTTTCGGAACATCTTAGCTGTTATGGGCAGAAATATATGTATATATGTTCTGGAATCTGTTGCAGCCATTTTTCCAGTTCAGGGGTCACAACCTCTAGTGCTTTTGTCACCATTTGTTCTGTTTTGTTCTTTACTACGTCTTATCTAGTTCCCTTTCAGCCTCTGGTATTTTTCTAGCTTCTCATATTCCTTCTTCCTAATTTTCCTGTTACTTGGTATTGCTATGTCAATAACCAGTGCTAATTTCTGGTTCTTATGTATAATGATATCGGGTTGACTGGCCAGTCTTTCTTCACAGAGCCTTGGCCTCGTTATTTCTATAATTTTTTAAGAAATTCCTATATGGTCTTGGGAGGATCTAAGCCATATATTAAGTAAATATTCCTGTAGAACATGTAAGCTACTTGGTTATATCCTTCAGTTTCTGCCTGTACATCCTATAATTGAACAATTTCTGAGGCTTTTTAGCACAATAGTACAATCTACTTCTGTCTGATGTGGCAGACCCCTGCTTCGATTGATCTGGTACTTAGCTCTTGTACTGCTATGAATAATGCCTCAATGATCTTTTGGTCCAGCTTTATACAACCATTGGTAGGATTTCTCAGTATCAGTCACATTAAATTAGAGAAATCCCTTCCATACTAATATCCTTAATTTTATTGCAATTGAGAAAATACTCGACAGTGGCAAATAAAACTGGAAAAAGAAGTTGTTAAAAAACCATTTTGAATTTTTGTGCAATTCTTTGCGCAGAATTTGTATGATTGAGCTTATTTAATTTAATTATAAATTAAACAAGGCATAGATATATTGACAATGTAGTTCCTTTTTTATCTTTTATGGCTTACTTCTTTTGTTAACAGTATATAGCATTTCTCCTTTGGCTGGTTCCACTAATTACTTTTAGGATACAGTCCTTTTGCCGGAGAGTCCATAGCACCACTCCGACTTCATTTTTAATGATAAGAATTTCTTTAAGGAGCGTGCAATCGAAAACTGCCCACTACACTATATCTTAGGTTAAAAAATTAGTGCTCTATTTCAGAAAAATTTATTTGATTCCAAATTTTAGCAAAACTTTTTGTGAAAATAGTCGTATTTATACTTCGTTTGCCTATTCGAATTTAAAATTTTTTCCTTAGTAGCCATCATGTAGATAGGAGAAATTTTGAGGCATTTGATCACGGTTGCTTCTTTTATTATGGCCACGTCGATATTGCCTTTATTCTTGTCATTAGCCAGATTTTTCATGGTGATTAGAATATAAACCCAGTTCAGTAACTGAATATAGCGATGGGATGATTTAATAAGATTCATTTTCGAGAAGGCTCTTTAACGACAGTAAATACTAATTTTTGCATTCATTTTAAAGCTAAAAATAATGAAAAAATATTTGTTTAATAAATTACTGATCAGCCAAAAGTTAAGAAGGTTGGAAAAAAGTTGTTTGGAAGCTTTTAGCTCGGTATTGCTTTATTACCTTTTATAAGCCAATTCTTTAGTTCCTTCTGCAGGTGAATTTTCCTGAAACAAAAAATTTTTTGAAAGCCTAACAACATAGAAATCGCAAGAGTAGTCGCAAATCGCTAAATTAAAACGATTTGTTTGTTTATTTCAATAAATTAATATTTAAGTAAATAATTCTCATAGATCTTTAATTATTTTTTGCAAAAATCTATACACCTAAGAAGCCAGTCGTTCTTTGTAATATGAATAGTTCCCCGTTCCCGCTTATATCTTAACCTAAAGTATTTTCTGTAAAATTGTCACACTGAAAAGTACCATTCAAAGAATACAAATTTTGTGCCTCATCCTTAGCATTAACGTGGCGTAATTTCAAACGAGAGATCCATGATAAAAAAAATGTGGTGGAAAATCCTTGAAAGTTAGCGAATGCTTTGACACAGCTTTTGTTGACACAGCTATTCCTACTCAATAAGCAAAAATTGATTTCTACTTTTTGCTACGATTTAACAATTTTCGCCTGTCCAAAATGAGTTGCAATAAACTAGAAGAAAAGAAAAAGGTAAATTTGAATTCGTTTTCCCCGTTGTACTTTGAATTTTCTCATGTAAACGATTTTCAGAATCTTTGCGCATTATAGATTTTATCGCACAAAAAATTTTTTGCGTTCATCAGACGAATTAGATCAATTTTAAAAATAGCATGGAAAGAAAAACAAAATCTTGATACTAGCAGGACTTGATTTTATAATTCACCTATACAACATTTGTCAAGGTTAGTGAATTGACGATCCGAGTTTTGCTACTGTTCGCAATTAGATGCACTGAGCTGAACTTGATTGAAGTTGGTGTTTTATGGAAATTCGTTTGAATTTTATTATCGGGTGGTACCAACGACCCAACTGTACTACTATCATCGAGTCATTCCCTAGCAAAATTTATTTGACAAGGCAACGAAGAGAGCCTAAAGAGAAATAATGAACATTCTGCACTTAAATTTCACTGATTTATAAATAAAATTATTTATCATCGATTATCGAGCTGAACTCTTCAAATGTTGTCCATCGTCCTTCACGTCGCATCTTCAACAAATGTATTTTCTGGTTTAGAAGAAAGAAATATTACCAGATGACTGGAGCAAAGCAATTCTGCCTCCAATTCTAAGATGATAGGACATATTGCGACAATTCTTGAGGAATCAACCTACTGGACGTCTCAGCAAAAATTTTTGCTTCTCTTTTACTCAACATACCTATGGAAGTATGGAACAGCAGGATGCGCTCTAATCAAGCTGGATTCAGATCGGGACGCGGTTACACTGACCAGATATTCACGTTATTTTTAACATAGCTTCAGATATTTGCAACACACTGTCACGTGTTTCATCGACTTTGCAGCTGCCTTCGATTGATAGAACGACGCTTTGGAGGAACGCGATGGTGTTCCAGAGAAAATCATTCGATTCATAAAAGAATTTCATCAGCGTAAATTGGCACTGGTATATGGGAAACTGACAGACTCCTTCGAAATAAAAACTGGTGTCCGTCAGGGCTGCGTTCTTTCCCCTACAATATTCAATTATGCGATAGACTGGATAATGGACACCGCTTGTCGGCACTCAAGATGTGAACAAATCAGTCCAAAGCATCGTAATATAGATCTTGAATGCTAATGATGCAGCCTTTTTTACTGATAGTTATGATGAAATGCAAATAATGCTAAACAACGGGTCAACAGGTGCAGCGAGAATCGGAATCATAAATAAAATGAAAGTCGTCTTTTTGTCTTATATACAAGAAGTTGATAAAATACTTATTTTTATTAATTCATTGATGTTAAGAACCTATTTTTATAAATTCATTGCTGGTTGAGAAAGTGCTTGATTTTAAATACCTTAGATAATGCCGAATACATTCTAATGCCGAAATTTCAACCTGGATAATGGCAGCTAGAAATGCGTTCTTCCAATTGACGAAACCTTTCTGGAGCTATTGCAAAATGACCATAAAAACGAAATTCCCGCATCTATATAGCCGCGATTCGTTCGATCTCGCGACTGCGATATATTGCCAATGAGAGTGGAAGATATTAAGAAACTATCAACCTTTGACCACTCTTGTCTAAGGTATATTTTACGAGCGATTGGATAAAATATCACATGATTGCGTCCACCTTTGTTCAAATACCACTTGCATTAATAATGTTATCACAGAGCGTCACCTTCACTAGTTAGGAAAGTTCTTCGTCGCTCACCACAAGAGTTGATATATTTCGTATCATATTCGTTAGTTGCTAAATCCTATGATGGACCAATCAAGACCTGGACTGACACGGTCAGAGAAGATTTTGTACATTTAGGTGAACCAGCAATATTTGGACTTAAACAATGGAAGAAATGGCTTCTATTCGTGTCGTCGATGGCATTAGATGGCGCAGCTTAGAAACGTTACCCTTTACCCTTGTGGCCAGTGAAGCCAGCCTAACCAGTAATGGTGAGAGCTGTTAGAAGACATCATTAATTAATCAATTATAAAATTATTAAATTCGTTTATTTAATTATCAATTATTTAAATCCATTTTATAATTTTTTAAATATATTATTGATTCAAATAACTATTGCTTTTACTGAATGACTTTTTCGATTTTTTTTAAAACTGTTTTTCACGAAAAAAACAATATTAAATATGATTTAAAAAATGCTTAAGAAAGTACGAAATTTAATTTTAACATTTTATGCTTTGCAATAAAACAAATAAATTTAACAATAGATTCGATCGTTTTGCGTCCAAGAATAACAAAAATATTTCGCTAAAATTGCGAAGAATGTGTGGAGAAACTGTAGTGATTATAATGGAGAAACTACATTGTACTGAAACCCTGTTTTAGAAGCAATTTTCGCAAACTTCGTTTCATTCAATCGATGATTCTAGTCATTCATCATCATCGGTAGCGGTGCTATGCTGCCTGTATTCATTTGTCCTACATAGTTAAAAGTCGAAATCGAAGAGATTCGGAATGCGGAATATTTTGGAAATGTAATAAAAATTAAGCTTATCTCAGTTCCTTTCTCATATTCCTATTTCTATTCTAATTCTTTGGCGAATCACATTTTTTTTCCACTTAAAGTTAATTTATTTAATTTTGTCCGATCAAGTGTCGCATTATAAATTTTTCGCATTCGAAAACGTCTTTTCTATGTATTTTTTTCAGTTGGTTCAATATTGGATCACGGCTTTCCGCTTAATTTAACCACAATAGCCAACACCTCCTTAACTTGTTTCCTTAATTTTTAATTATTTTAATACATTTCTGCATTCAATTTCACAAAAAAATCATTCTAATATTCGCACTTCGTATGTATACGAAAATTGTTTATTGCCGCCTCATCGCTTAGTCAAAAAATTTCCGACAAATTTTATGACAAATTGTTGAAAATGATTGGTTTTGTGCAAAATGGACTTAGTGCAGTCGAAGTTGTAATATGCATTATGGCACTGATTCTAGCTTTTTTGGTAATTATTATAATATTCAATTTTTGCACGCAGTGTTGTTATCGAAATACTGATTTAACGAAGTACGACAAGAATAGTTTAGTGGATAAAGGTGAGTTAATTTAATTTCCGTATTTATTTTCTAAATATGGAAGTGAAGAAAGATAATAACCATTAGCCAAGTTTTAAAGACAGACTTATTCTTTTCAACTCCTCAGAAAAGAAACCATAATGAGAATAATGAACATCCAACATCCAATTTTTTTGTTGCATTATAATTTACCGATTTTTCCAATAGCGCTCACCGTTTCTGCTTTGGCTCACCGTTTCTGCTTTAGCTCACTCTACTGTTAAAACAAGACACCAGGGAGATAATTAAGAGACAACTAGGAATGGGAGCCAAGCAATACCTGGATTCCACTTCTTATGACCACCATTAAGGGAAATGAATCGCATATCTGATGGTTTCAAACAATTCGAATTTGGAATAAAAATTTTTTAGAATATTATGAAGAAATTTGCGCACTCTTACGACGTTACAAGCAAATGGAGGACAGTCGTTCAAATAAACTTCCAGATAGCCGCTTAAAGAATGAGGTTTGTCAAAATTTTTTAGATAAGTTAAAATTTTTCGAAATTCTTCCAAGTGCAGAAGGGCTCAAAGCCAGTTATTTGAGTGAATATACAGTATTCAGAACTGTTTACTGAGACGATTTTATTCAGATTTTGGAGGCAGAACAGCCGAGTGGCTAGCAGTCCAGATTATTATGTTGAGAGTTAGTGGTCCGGCTCCTGCCTCCGACAGGAGTAAACCTGTCATTAAAAATCATTGTGGTGCTGGCGACTCATTAATAACTCTATCATCAAGTGAATCTCTGGTGGAAAATTCTAATCGTAACCAGCGCAGCCAGCCTTACCAAAAATAGTGAGCACTAACCTCATATTTGCTTATTGAGATTTAAATATCAAGGAATATATTATATTATAGCTAGACTGTCTTGAGAAATAAACTTTCTAAGTGGGAGAGAAAATTTTATAACCCACCGACGAACTTTTTTAAATTTAAAATGCCATTTCAAATCAATGAATATTCAAATCAAAGAATATCAGATATAAACACTAAGGATTATTTAGAACGTCAAAATTTGATTCCTTAATGAACCTCGTGGATGGTCGAATAATTTATTGTTTCTTTCCAAGGCGGCATTCGTTCAATTCCCATCGTTTGACGAGAATAAACCTGTAATATAAAATGAAATTTAGGCGGTTTATGGAATCTATATGTTCATACATTCTCTAGTAACAGAAATAACGATATAATTTTTGAAAATTATTATTTTTATTCTATATTATACTTTAAATTCTTTGAAGATTTATGATATTGGTGATGAAAGTGAATATCATACATCAGAATTTCCATCTAAAACGAATCCCGAATCACAGTTATTTGAACTGAAAGAGGAATTAGAGCAACATAAAATTGATCATGGCATTAAGGTAATAAATTTTATTTCATTTAAATTCATTCCGCATACTCTTTCACTGTCGTCAATTTGAAAAAAAACCTCGTCGTTGACAACTTATAACTTAGTTTCTGTGGCTAAGAAGTGATTAAATAACAAAGGAAACAAAATTCGATTGGAATCAATCAAATCAGTCGACCTATAAAGCCAGGCTAGCTGGCAGATCTAGTCAGATTTATCATATGCCGGATGCTAGCGACTTACTTGTACTTACATCGCCGACTGATTCCCGAATATAATTCGTTTGGCCCAAGTCAGCAGAGCAAGCCTAACAAAAAAAATATATCCCATGGACATTTTTCGTTGAATTCCTTATTCATTTCTAAATTATTTATTACTTATTTTATTAATTTATTGTTTACCTGATCCTAATTCATCTTCCCTTTTAGTCCCTTCGTTCCGGTCGTTGACAATTTAATTACCCACATTTCATATATATTAGAAAAAGATAACCATCTAAAAAAATTAATTCCCGACCGATTGCTGATTAATCCGCGTAAGAAGTCAATTCTGGAAGATTTCTCGATTCAATAGTGAGACGAGAGATGTAAGCCAAACTTGAAGAGATCCAAAACCAAAAAAATTTGACGCAGTGGAAATCTCCCTTGTAAATTTAGGTTCATTATTGAAATAAAGAATAAATTTAACCTTTAAACAAAAGCCAAATCTCGCAAGACTCGTAGAATTAAAAATTTGATAAAAATTTATGATACCACGCAAATTGCAGATAAGAAATTATAATGAAGCGCCAGCAGAAAGAAGGCGAACCTGGGGAGGATTAGAAGACGATAGCCAATTTGAGCCAGTTGAATTACCAAATAAGGTCAATGAAGGAGTTCAAACAACGTGAGGCACTTTCTTACCGAATCTTTTATTCGTTAACCTAATATAGACCTTCTTAACTATATTTGCAAAACTTATATTTTTCATTCTTAAAAAGTTTATTATTTATCAAACGTCAATCCTTGAGGAATTAGATTCGATTCAAAAAAAATCCAAATCCAATTTTTCCCGAAAACATCTATTTTTTAGTGGGACACTGCAAAGAATGCAAGCTGCCAGATGTATGATCGAACATAGCCATGAAACCACTGTATAATCATTTCTTTATTTCTATACAAGATTAATAAAATAATCTTCCAATACTCGCCACAAATAATGCTAACATAACGATTCAATTTATAAAATCCGAATATATTTTAAAACAATTTTTCGCGAATGTAGTCCATTACGAAGAAAACGAAATATATAAAACAATGAAGGAAAGGTAAGCATTAAACATGAATTAAAATAAAATTGGGAAGGATGAAAAATTGCAAATGTGAATTTAAAAATTCATTTTAATTTAATGTAACTGACTCGTATTGCGCAAATATATTTGAATAATTTGCGAGAATTTCATAACAATATAGAAAAAAGACAGAGATTAAAGCAAAGTTTTTTTATTAATGATGAAATTTCCTAGTTAGTAATAAAGTATCACTATTTCATTCCAAAAAACGACTCCACAATCAAAACCATGAAAGTGAACATTCTGAAATTAGTATTTTATGAAAAACTTCCACTTAAGAAAATTGCAGAGAAATAATAAAATAAATTTCAGGGAACGAATGAAAATCAAACATCACTGATTTGATTTTTCCTCCCTAAAACTGCAAGAGCAAGGAAATCTAATACAAAGCATTAAATAAATCCAATATCGCTAGAAAAATAAGCCAATGGAATTAAAACTTAAAATTGGTTCAAACAATTTCCCATCAAAAATGATAACCTAAAAAATTCTCAGTTTAAAAAAATGAATTTTATTACGAAACATTTGAAGGCAATCTTCATACAGCTCTATGCAGCAAATAATTTTACCAAAAAATGGTCACACGAAAACAAACAATTAAAACTTTTAAAAGATAAAATAATTACCAAAAACAATTATCGTCCTCTATAGTACCTATAGGCGATGAATGAACATATCCCTATTGCTGCCAAACCAACTGATACAAATAAAAATTCTGTTAAAAATGACGGCGGGCTAAAATAATAATTTCCCGTTTGCCCAAAAAAATATACATTAAAATAGATATGTATAAACATACTAAAATGTATAGGTTCTATAAACATATATAAAATGTACAAATTCTTTTTCTAACAGCTCTCATTATTACGTTAGGCTGGCCCCGCAGGTTACAAGAGTAAGACGTCTCCAAGCTGTTCGATCTGACGCCATCGCTAGTAGTAATAGAAGCCATTCCTTTTTCTATCGTCTAAGTCCATATATCGCTGGTCCCCCTATACGTTCAAAAGGTCTTGACTGGTCCTCCTCTGCTTTTGACGCCAACCATCACAGGGTTTAGCAAGTAATGAAATATACGTCAGCTCTTGTGGTGGACGTAGCATGCCCTAAACAGCGAAGGTAACACTCTGTCATAATATTATTAATACAGGTGGTATCTGAGTGGTATGTATCTGAAGGTGAATACAAATCATATGCGATTTTATCTGTTCGGCGGATCCGTAAAATGTACTTTAGACACAAGTGATCACAAGGCTAATAGCTTCTTAATATCTTCCACTCTCATTGGCCATGTTTCACAGCCTATAGCAAGATCGAACAAATTGCAGCTATATGGACGCAGACTTTCGTCTTTATAGTGTATGATATAAAATGTATAAATATAAATAAATAAATAAAAATATAAATATATGTCATATATTAGGGCCAGAAATGTGAATAAATTATATAAAATGAAACCCAAAAAATTTTTTTAAAATAGCACTAATGAAATAAATAAAACCTCATGGGATCCAAAAATGATGTAATAACTGCACGTTTCGGTGTTCGAGGTATATCATCTATTATGGCTCTTTGACTTAATTCATCATTCTCTTTCTCCTCGTCAAGAATAATAGGTGAACGTGCTTTTTGTTCAACGGCTGAATCGGCATAATCTTCTGTAACTGAAGTAGATCACTAAGCCTCCAAATCAGCTGATGATAAAAGTGGCGATGATAATATATGAGGAAAGAAATCTTATAAATATCGTTTTGCTTAATCCTTTCAGAATTTTAAAATAATATCATAACATTATTAAGCTCAGGTATGAACAAAAAACAAATGGAAATACCAATCATTAGAAAGGCAAAAACAAGAATTACATACGAAACAAAGATAGGGATAATTTTATTTACTTTAGTTGGCAAATAAAATGGAACTAAATATGAACGTCACATGCAAATAACATTCGAATAAATGGACAAACTTTTGTAGAAAAAGGATTTATAATGAATTTAACGAGTGAAATTTGAAACAATACCTTTCTGAAATGTCAAACTGTGGAAATCATCCGCATTGCCTCGTTTATTGGCAAAATTCTTGTCTACAAGATCGAAGGGGCTGAAGATTCAATAATATTAGCCAAACCATCAAAAGAAAAGGACAACTCTTCACGATTAATTTCTGTTTGTTCTTCCATGTTTTGCTCTTTAAATTTTTCCATTACTTCAGAATAAATCGAGGGATCCGGAAGAAAACTTCGATCATCCGAGTTGAAAATAAGTGAACATGATCTGACTGGACGCTTCTTAGTTGAAAATAAGTGAACATGATCTGACTGGACGCCACTCCTGCATCATCTGATGTGATACCGAAATCGGATGACCGATTTTTATATTCCATAAAATAATTACCAAACTTTCAGAAAAATTATGCTTTCTGTTTAAATCACTAATAGTCGTTTCCAAAGAATCTTCTCGTTGTAATTTCTCTGATTCGAATGAAACATCTGAGTTTTCAGAGAAATCTGAGTAACTCTTATAACCAGAAAAAAATCGATTTGTATAGAAAATATCAGCCGCATGCTTGAAGGATTCGGACAATTCATACCCTGATTCTGAATGAAAAATGACTGTTGATGAAATTTCTTTATTTTCTACCAAATTTGTATTTCTGCTGCCTGACAAATGCACAACATGATTTAATCCCTTAGCGGTAGAATCCTTAGATATCAATTTTTTTGCATGTAGAAGTTTATCGATATTATACACAGTATTAGAGAAAGGTTGTTCTGTAAGAGAGATAGCGATTGGTGAAAAGGTGAAATAATCTACTAGATAAACCTATTTTCTCGCCACTTGTAAATGAAATCATAGGATTGTAAACGTATGATAAATCATTGTGCTGTTCGCACACTTATAAAAGTTACCTTTTAAAGGACTAATATCTAAAATCGAATCACTGATATATTCCGATTTCTCAATATCCTCAGTACGATTTGCATTAAGACTGGGACGGGAATTTTGCGAAAAATTTAACTGAGTATACTCTGAAAATGCCGACTTTACAATCCATATTTTCGTCACTGTTTCAACTTTGTATCTTACAGCTACTAGAAACAAGCTAGGGTTAATTAAGGTAATCATCGGATATAATCGTCAACGAGGTTCAGATTAAATGTTTTGCTCTTTGAATGATCTGACAATGAATCGAGATAAATTCTGCAACGGAAATGTCGCTTCACCAAAAGATACATTCCTTTTTTTGAACAGATTGACGATGAAACACAAAGGTTATAGAACAGTGAAACTTTCACTACGGGGAAATTTACCTTTAATGTATTACCTCCCCTAGTACAAGTAACCATCCCTAAATATTTCTATAAATCAAATTTAGTGCCAATTCTATAAAAAATGATTTCTTAGCATATGTTCTCAGTAAAAGAAATGAAACTTGCACGAAACTAATAAACGAAGACCTCAGTCTCTCCTGCTCAAACATAATTGTAAATTAAATGCATCTATTAACCAAATGAATCTCTAAAGGCAGATTTAAAAAAATAAGAAGATAAAAAAACTCGCAACACAACCAGTCAAAATCTTGGAAGTGAAAAAAAACTGAAATGAGGTATCAAACAAATAGAATTTATGGGAACAGAAGGAAAAAAGGGAAAATAAACATTGTTATTACGAAACTAAGGAATTTCATTCAGAAAAGTAACTTCAAGCATGCATTAGGATAGACAATAATTAAATGTTAATAAACTAATGAATAAAATAATAATGTATAATGTATCGAAATATATATTTTACAACTTTTACATCTTTAAATTGAAATATTGACCAAAGGAAGGCAAATATTTACCTTGAAATGTATCTTGAATGATATTTGTCGGTTCTTCCGTTGCCATATTGGGTGGTTTTTCAAATTTATCTGTTTTGGTCTTGTATATATTCTTTTCCAACGTTAATGCACTTGTTTCAGATCGTTTTCCCTAAAATCTAATCGAAATTAATTACAGAATAAAAAATAAATATTTGAAAAAAGGAACGTTAAATCAATGAATTTAATATGATAAAACTTAATTCGGCGATGGCAGTTCGGTTAATAAAATTTGGAAATAATAAGACGATCAAGCAACAAATAAGATGTAAGCACTTAATAATTGCTAATTCCTGTCAATATCTTTTAACCAATTAAACTTACCGGTTGCGCGATAATAAAGATAAACCGTTCTATATAACTGGATTTATGAGGAACCAGAAATGCATAACCTATCTTTTCTACTTTTGAAAACTTTAACAATGATTTGGTTTTAGAAAAACTTGTACATAATGCAAAAACTTGCTGTACATAATGCAATGCAATTCCAATGATAAAACAATATTTTAACTAAAGAACTGTTTTAGATAACAAATTTGGTTAAAGGTTAATCAATAATGGTTTAATTTTCATATCAATTTCCCTTAAGCATTTTCATCATATACTTCTGAATACTCAAAAGAGTTTCATATGGCCAAGAGACACTTGCAATTTCATCCACAAGCGATTCTTTAGCAAAAAAAGTTTCATTCTAACAAACATTCGAGTACGATTCCGCTTCATCATTTTATCCATGATAACTCAATTTTTGCAAAATAAAAAAAAAGGAAATGTTTTAAGAGGATTTAAGAGGAATTAGAACTTTTATAATCAACATAAGATAGATGGCGAATGTTCAGAAAAAATAACTCAAACTACCGCAAAAAAATTTTTTAAAACAAAATAATCCAGCAAAACAAAATTTAAAATTTAATTGAACCAAAATAATTAAATAAAATAAAGAAAATAATTGAATAATTAGATAAGAAATATCCCATGACCTCAACTTAACCTCAAAACCCACAAGATAAAAGGTCACCAACGATTTTTTAATCTCCCATTATCGAAAAACAATCAGTCCGGACATTATAAAAAAAAGAAAACTGTTTCATCATCTATTATTGTTTCTCTATCATCCACTAGTGAAGTTAATTATGAGCAAAAATATTTCAATAAATAAGAGATTATAAAATAAGTGGTAAGCGACCAGTCCCGGTTAAGCTAGCTCTGCAAGTTGTTGGTACAGCTAGAACTTTTTGTTAAGGAGTCACTCGACAATAGAAGTTACAGGTGGACCATTAGTGGGCCACCACTCGGATTTTTAAATGGCAGATTTACTCCTATCGATGGCAGCAGCCGAATCTTGCCTTTCAACACGATATGAGTCATACTCGCCTATCTTGCCTCTACAAGATTATCATTATAATTAAGTTCAAAAATTTTTAAATACATAACAACAAAAAAAAATTGAAAATAACGGAAAAAATAATTTCGATAAAAACAGTTGAATTTCATGAAAAAAATCATGAAAAAGAAAATGATCTTAATCAATGCGAATAAACTTTAACTAAACACTATAAAAATTTCGACGATTCTACTATATCTAATAAATGGAAAAAAAAATTCCGGAGAGAATCGATAACCGACTCATTAACTAAGATTTGAAATGCTATGAACTCACATAAATTTCATTTCTTTCAGCATCTGGTTCAATTAATAAAACTGCACGTTCATTTACAGGAATATTTCTGAGGACTGCAACTGCTTCATCGTGAGTTAAATCAACTAACGATTTATCGTTAACCTAAATGATAATTTTCAGTTGCTCAATAACTAATCAAATCATTAAAATAATCTGAGACAAGGCATATTATTCACCAGTAACATATTAAAAAATTTTTGGTCCTCAAAAATACCAAAAATCAAGTGGATCACGCTGGATAATTTGAAATTTGGTAAAATGCTTTAAAGTAAAAAAGTAGAGAAAAATAAAAATTATCAAAAAATAATCAAGATCTCTGAAGAAAAATATACGAAAAGGTTTTAATGCTATGCCGCAAAAAATCTATTCGCATATCCTATTAAGGAAATCACAGCAAAGTCACATGTTAGGCACTAACCTATCTTGGCAATGAATTCATCGAGTGGTTGATCTTAAAGATACATTATACTCAGTCAAGAAAACCACAGATCGATTCAAAGCTATTAAATTTTTATATTTCCATAAAGGAATGAGCAGAATTTTCAACATAAATTTGAAAATTTTCTAAAAATATCTTACACTGATTCAATAAATGCAACATTTCCCCAGCGTATTTAAAATGCAACAAGAATTATAGAATCTCAACCAAAAAACTGCAAATTTATTAGTGCATCATATAAATCAAATTCTTTTTATTGTCTAGATCAAAAGCAAGCCACATATTAAATGGAATCAGGAAGAACAAAAAAAACAGAAATAATATACTTTAAGCTATTGAACCGTTCTACTGAAAAAAGAATAAAATTTACGATATCCATAAAAACTACAATCATACAACTACAAACTACAAAAATAAATTAAAAAAGAAATTCAATTCCTGAAAGATGAGAAATTATCCTAAAATATTTATCATTGAAAATAAATTTACCTTTTTCCTAGATAACTCTAAGTTACATTTTTCCTACAAACTTACAAACGATTTTAAACTTCAAACTGATTTTAACAATATTACAAATATTCTGGCATTATTTTGAAAAATGAAAGGAGATAAATATTACAGAAATTATACGATCTCCTTCTTTCAATCGACCACTTTCAGCTGCACTGCCACCATCATTGACTTTCGACACGAAGATACCAAAATTCCCTGGGAAATGATCATTATCAATTCCACCCACAATACTGAATCCAAAGCCTAAAAGAAATCTTCACCTTTTCTCATCTACAAGATATGTTATTCTTGTAGAACTATCACCATAGTAAAAATTTTCTCTCAAGACAATGAACATTCTTAAGCACCAAAGCACTATTAAATTAAGAGTATTGCAAGATATTTGTGTTAGTTAAGACTGAGAAAGAGAAAATTTTTTGAGCAGATTCATGAGCGCTTCACTCATACATCCGAGTGAAATCCTAAAAATACTACAAAAATCGTAGTGACGATTAAATCCTTATCAAACATTTCCTAAAAGTATTGTTATTTCGAATTTATGATCAAAAAATTGATAGTGAGAACCAATATGAAAAAATTTCGGCATTTAAATTCTACAAAGGATCTCTAAAACACACCATTCTCACGTTTTTCCAGTTCAATAATTGTATTACCATTATCCAACTCCCTTCTCTCATGCGAATCAAGGGATGACATTTCGTTATAAAACTGAAAAATCAATTTTTACAATCATCACGATTTTTTTTTTCAAATTTCAAAAATATACATTTTCAATTAACAAAGAAAAACTAATATAGAACAGCAAATATGAATCGAAACTATTCTGAAATTCAACAAGGGCGACAAGTGAAATTATTCGATAAATTTTTTTTTACTAAGAGTTCTCACCATTACTGGTTAGGGTCACTCTGCTGGCTTGTTGGACTGAACAAATTTTTCCAGGAAATTACTTGATAATAAAAAATGAAAAGAAAAATGAACCAGCCGGCACACATGGATTTCTGAAAGGCAGCTTTATTCTTGCCAGAAGCAGAATCTCAACATTTGCATTTGAAAAAACAGCTCACTGAGCCATTCTTACTCTTTTTACCTCCTTTTGCTTTCACCATTTGGTGACACATACGCTCGATGAAGCGTAATGGGTCAGTCAGATTCGAACTCTGGCCATATATTACTGTAAGAGATTTTCGATTCTCGGTACCACTTATTCCACCACTAAGCCACCGATTCACCATCTGATATATTATAAAATTTGTATTTAAAAAGGGACAAGAAAAATAAGCCATCTTCCAAAACCTTTCATATTTTGTGAAAAATTCCCTCTAATATCCTGAACACCCCCAATGTCTACTTTTGCCCTGAACTATTAACTGTTTTTTTTATACATATATACATATATATGTTTTATACATAGTGCAACCACACATTTTAAATACCGCCATGCTTTCTCAAAAATTTCCGTGGTCTGAGGTTCCTTAGTGCCAGAACAAACCTCGCTGCACTCTTTTATTATATCCCATTAGACGCACTTCTTTAACCTTATATTACCTTGACTTTTTGCACACCACTATAATAAATCTCCACACTCCCACACTCCCTCATTCATTTTCGACATTCTGCCAAATCGCACTTAGTTCTTTCATTAAAACTGGATAGTAATCATCTTGAAATACATAGTCTACTTTTAAGCCCTATATAAAAGCTATAAAAATCCGATATTATTTGCTCCGCACATTCTCTACGATACCTTTCGATATTCTATGAATCCAACATTTTATGGTAAAACTTCCTAAACCCTGCCAAATACCTTAAAAGCCTTACTTTTGGAGCAATTTACCAATTCAAATCTGTCCAGACCTTGTTTCCGCTCTTTGCATCGCATAAGGCTTCTTTAATGCTCCGTCAAATTTGTAATATTTATAATACAGTGCACTTACCCACGAACAATCGAAAATTGTAAAATCGTAAATTGTAAAAATTGTAAAATTGTAATTGTAAATTGAACAGAATGCAACAACAATGACTGTGATTATTGAAAGTCTTTACGTCGGGTAAGGAGGTGAGGAATATAAGGATAAAGCATGAATATAGTACTGCATAAAAGGAATGTCAAAGGATTTCAAAGATTATGCTAAGGAAGACTTGAATCCACGAATGTCCTTACTAGTTATATATAAATTGTGATGCATTTAGATTGTGACTTCAGTTACGCCGCAAATTTGCTGATTTAGGGAAATGAAATATGATGAGAATGCGATAATGAAGAACAGGAAGTGTGGGAGATGTTAACTGAATATGATGGGGATTTGAAGCAGCGTGAAAATTGTTGAGCGAATATAAAGAAGAATATGGGGAGATGGTATTAAACGTGTAAAGCGAAAAAAAGTTTCACCCTGAGTCAATTTTCTTACTGATTTTCGTTTTTACATCATTCGTCATTTATGTTTTTTAATCATTAATGAACTAAAAAATTTTACCTATCCACAAGATAAATTCAGTTTACTGGTAATGTATTCTCTACGATATGGTTTTTAAATTGCAAATCGAAAAATCTCCCTAATTATCTTATTGAAAATGTTATGATTTTAGTGGTCATGAAATGGTTTCGATTCAACATCATATCTCCATTGCCACTATATTAAATTTTACATATAATTAGTATAAAAATTTTGCGAGTATTGATAATAAACTGAATAAACTGAAAATAAACTGAAACGACAATAATAATTCATGAAAAAAAACTAACCAAATGATGCAGGCTTATTGTTGCGTAATGACTCGTTTCAGACGAATTATTCTGTCTGTTTTCGTTACACTCATCAATAACTTTCTTTTTCGAATTTTCTTCTGAGATTCTTCCTTCTTCTGATTTCGTAAATTTCTGTAGGAATGGCAAAAAAATAGTATAATAGACCAATATGCTCTAACCATCAAGTGAAAAATTTCATTATGAAAAATTCTCATGGAAAATTGATGAAGATTTATTGCTTTAAAAAAAGAATTAATAATAGTGAAAGCAATAAAATAACATATGAACTAAGAATTGTATACTTGAAGATTTTAGTAAATTATCTGTGCAAATAATTTCTAATTCGTTTTTACTAATCTTGCTCCACCACCATACTCTTCTGATTTGGTTTTAGAAATCCTCAATTATAAAACTAGCACTTAACATCGTGGCTTTAAATTTGATTCTAGAAAATAGAAAATTTGAAATTTTTACCTTCTCATCATGATACAATACAACGATGTTCTTCAAAAATTTATTTATTCTAGGCAATGTTGAATACGCACCTAAGCATTTTTTTGAGAAGCATCTAATTTTTACCAAATTCTCCAAGAGTTTCATGATGCAAAAAAAATATTTATCAGCTTTCTGAAATGCGAACCACAAACCAAAAAATCAACTGTGAAGATTAACCTGATTATTTGAACCACTTTTCGCCAAGCTTCGCCTAGTACGAAATTTTGATAAACTCAAAAAGTATTTTGGTCGCGTCACTTGTTTTTCCGACGAGTAAGATAAAATATGGTCAACTTCTTTATTCTTCTTTATTCCCAAGATTTTTGAAAATCGTTGACTTAAACTCACGTTACTATGTCTCTTATGATTTCGATCTGAAATTGCAAAAAAGTAAAACAGTAAAGGAAGAAAAATAAGAAAAATTAAAGAAAACATAAAAATCCGCTAATTCAATAATTTGATAAAATAAAATAATCGCAAAAAGTAACCACCACCGAACAAAATAATTTAAAATTTTTCATTCTATTTTTTTTAAAATTTATAAGATATAAATTTATAAGATAAGATATTTATAATTTATAAGAAAAATTTATAAGATATAATTTATATAAAATTTCGATGAAATGTATTTATACAAAATCTTGAAATCTTGTAAATTTATTCTAAAGCTTCAAGGAATCGTTTCAAATAGAATTAATTATTAATTCTGCCACGTATGAAAATCAGGGATAGAATGGCTCAGTGCGTTGTTGCTCAATTCGAAGCGCCAATGCTGAGGTTCTATTCCCCATAGAAAACCTGTCCAGAAATCCGTGTGGTGCATAACCTGTACTTTTATCGCCAAGGGATACCTGGCATATTTGTCCAGTGCGATAAGCCAGCGAAGCGAGCTTAACCAGTAATGGTGATGACTTTTAAAAAAAAAGTTCTGCAATATACAAAAAGTGTTGCAGCGAAATTTCGAGAATTAATCCTTTATTGACTATCTGACATTCTCAATACCAATCAATTTTAAAATTTTATTTAAAATTTTAAAACTGCTCAAATTTCATCTATTTCTTGACCTTAACCAAGCATTATTTGGACTGCTTTGGAACCTGAAGCTCCAAATATTTAATCTTTAAATTTTATATGATTATTTCTTTGTCTTTAAATATAATTTTCTCCCAAACCTTTTTTCAATGTTTGGGCCACGACCTATTACAGAAAATATTTTAAATTTAAATTTTATATGGTTATTTCTTTGTCTTTAAATATAATTTTCTCCCAAACCTTTTTTCAATGTTTGAGCCACGACCTATTATAGAAAATATTTTTGCATGTTTCGTAATTTTGCAATTTTTAACATAATTTTTGCAAATATATTTGGTTTATTTACACATGTTTGAGGTAAAGATTACGAATGAAATTGTTATTGCTATTTGCGGTTATATTCCACCAAATATTACTACCTTAAATTTAAGTTAGAGTGGAAAAACTGCAACAAACTATAACTAGGCTATAACTGCTATAACTATAACTGCCGTTAACATTAAACGCTTTTTCCTTATCACTACCCGAGTTAATTCTCTTTTTAATTCTGAAAGAATTGCTGAATGCATTTGAATACTTATCTAAAACGCTATTTAAGGAGGGATATAACAGATACCGCAACTGAAATTACATGATAAAGCTAATAACAGAGATGAATAACAATAATATTTCTTTTTTCTCTAATAGGTCGCACCATTACTGGTTATAGACTGGTTCCGTAGCCTATAAAAGTAAGGTTTCTCAAGCTGCTCGACCCTACGCCATACCTGAAAGTAAGACACAAAATAATAAAAGCCACTCCTTTTCCATAACCCTATATAGCTGGATCGCCTATTCATTCGAAATCTCTCCTGACCGTCCAGACTTTTACTGGACTTTCCGCCTTTGAAGCCATCCAACACACAGACTTAGCAAGTAGCCAGATATACGTCAATTCCTGCGAGCGGTAATGAACATGGTCTAAACAGCGTGACGCCTTTCGACGATGATCCTAATGGAGATCCGAGTAAGAGAGGAAGTAATCATCCTTTATGCACTCGGCAGAAAAGTAGATAAGTGCTTCTTAATATCCTTTACTCTCGCTGGCCATATTTCGCAGCCATATAACAAGAGAGTGCTCTTCGAAGCTAGTCAATTGCGAAACTTTCGTTTCGATGGTAATTACGCGCCGTTTCCACTGTGTCATCGCCAGAAGGAAAGAAGCGTTCTCAACTGCAGCTAACCAGGCTAAAATTTCAACTTTCATCTGGCCGTACGGTACAATGGTCGACCAAAATATTTAGTTTCGGCAATTTCTCAACTGAATTCAAGAAAATACTTCTTTTTGCAACACCTGGTGTGTAGTTACGAAACTTGCTACTAGAACTGCGCTCAGTGCGCAGCCGATTGTTCGCTCTTCCTATAGTCTGCGAGTTCTTTCAATTCTGAATGCTTCTGCCAGGATCAGTTCACGAATTTATGTCGCTGAAGATGGTTAATTCCTTGCATCACCGACTCACTTGTCGAACGAGTGGAAACCTCGCAGCCCATCTCGCATTTTAGAATTTTATTAAAAGTTTTAAAATTTGAAAGTACCAAAATTTAATTTTCTAACTTTTATTTAATTTTTATTTTATTTTCAAACTGAAAGCCGAATTTAAAATTTACGATTTACTAAATGCAGAAATTATAAAAATCCGAAACTTTCATACTTCGTGAAAAAAGCTAATTTATTGGGAAATGCTAGCTGCTTTATTTACTTATAAAGAACATGTAAGGGAACCAAACTGGAAATCAGATAGAACAATAAATCAACTACAAAATAAATAATAATAATAAAACAAATAAAATATTTTCATTTTAAATTATTTAGACAAGCACAAAATTAAATTTTCTTTATAAGAACCACGGAAGAGAAATTCCAATTTAATAGCGCACTATATATATGAACTTTAGTACAACCAACATTAAAATTGATTCTTATATGCACTTTCCAGTATTTCTCTTCTTTCGAATCGAATATCCAAAAACTATGCCAAAAAATTTTTTATTGATTATCAGTGTTATCGCAAATCTTCAAAAATACTCATTTTTAGCAACAAAATTAAATTCATTCCAATAATCAAGATATATACAGTATAAATTAAGATATTAGTAATCTCTTATTACCTTTGTGGTGAGAAAAATGGTTTTCAAAAACGATAGAATGATAATGATAAGAGATAAAAATGTAACTAAAAAAATAATGTGGTGCAGGTGAAACGATTCTCTTTGTG
Source organism: Dracunculus medinensis (assembly GCA_900625125.1). Classification (NCBI taxonomy): domain Eukaryota; kingdom Metazoa; phylum Nematoda; class Chromadorea; order Rhabditida; family Dracunculidae; genus Dracunculus; species Dracunculus medinensis. The sequence continues at coordinate 1,756,525 of UYYG01001150.1, read as the reverse complement.
GGATTTTAGATCAATGAATAAAATAGTAGCGAAGTGAAATTAACAATATCAAAACCAGCATAATCATAATTTTAATGGTGGCGTAGTTACTAAAATTTTAGAACTTTTACACCCAACAGGACAAACAAATTAGGAAAAATTGGAGAGAGATGACAACGCATCCGTACTCCGCTAAGCAACTTCCACCAAATGACTTCATGCCAAAAATTTTTATATCAAAAAGTAGTGTCAAGGTACCTGAGAATTTGAAGATGCCCTAAATTGTGAAGCGAAGATCATTAATTCATTGGCAGTAGTTATTTCTGAATTTGTCTTCTACCGTAGCATAGCTCACATCAGATTCTATAACCATTTTGGGCAATTCGAGAGCTTTGATAATAAAAGATTCGATCTCATATGGTTCTTTTCATTTTTTTAGTTTTATACTTATTTTTTGACCATAAATAGAATTTTACTGCTAATCGTTTCCGCTGATACATTCTAAATGAACGACTTTCTATATTATCAAGCGGACTAGAATAGACGAGTGGTTATTGCTTAGATTAACGATTCTCGAAGGGGATCTGCGGGAAATTTAGGAAAAAATGGAAGGCTACTCTAGTTATATTACAAAATAGAATGCAAAAATTTATTTTCTATTTTTAAGCAATTTTTTCTGAGAAAATTCTGAAAATCCCATGTTAAGAAAAACACAGTTGGCGAAAAAAGGAATTTCTCTTCTTCTCGGAATGCTTGTTCGTAACGGCTAGGAAGAAAGCTAAATTTGAACCCGCATCTACTTTCTCTGCTTTCTATCCTTGAGACATACTTGGAAACCAACAAAGGCAAAAAAAACAATACTTCCAGAAGCTTTGCAATGATTTTTAAAAAAACCAATAATAACACAAATATTTAGTGATGGAGCGAAAGTATGCATTATCTAAAATTTCGTACTTAAAAGTTGAAAGTGGAAAGCCGCACAACGGAATTGGCGAATTGGCTCTCACTTTGCCTGCAGTATCTATTGTGACTTGGAAGGTAGTGAACGAAAGTGACCACGAAATAATAAAAAGCACTGATGGAATAGCTCATGTGTGGAAAAACACCTAGGGTAATAAAGGAAGAACAAATCGAACAGTTCTCAATAAATATTTGTAAATAAAAGTTTTCATTATTATCTTTTCGCATTTTTGAATCTTTCCTTATTTGCCTTTCAGTGAAAATATAATTTTCTGAATGAGGGAGTACAGGAGATATAGAGGTGAGAAGAGAAAGTAAGAGAGGAGGACCATGGGACAAAAAGGAACCATTACTCGAACCGCTGGCTTTATCGAGCATTGTCGTTCCACTTATATATTTGGCAAATTTCTCACAGAAAAGTTCCACTTGTTTATTTCTATCACTAAGCAACCCTTCAACACAGTTGTCTCATCCTATTCATAGCCCGCGAAGCGAGCCTACGTGTTGCTTACATCAGCAACGAGCTAACAGCACCATCGCCTTTCTCAATGAGTAGTTTTTTAACATCCCATTGCTAGTTTAATATTAGGCTTATTTTCCTTGGGTCGTTCAGAAGCTTTCTTTTCTTCTAACAACGCGTACCATTACTCGTTAAGCTGTTCCACATGCTACAAAGGAAAGTTCAATCTATTTATCACTGCATGATTTCGATGAGAATTTCTTAGCACCATTCGCAGTGAAACAATTTTTACAACATCAATTAGATCCCGAAAAAAAAATCAGAAATTTTTAAACCTTTGCTGTTGTTAGGAATTTTTGGCGAAAACCGTTCGACATCGTTGATTTTACTACTGTGTGATTGATTATAATAGTTATTGCATTGATTTTTATTTTTCGTAACGAAATCACTCAGAAAAAGAGAATTTTCCTTTATAACAAATTCCGGTGAGGTTCGATTATGTTTCCAATCATTGTTTAAAACACTTCTATTACAAGTATTAGATACTGCTTTTTCTTTGTTGAGCTCCTCGTCATTAATGGTTTTTCTGGTTGACATTAAATTTCACCAAAATCCACGTTTGAATTGTTAGAAATTAACTGAAATAGTGGAAAATCATACTTATTCTTTTAACGAAAGAGGACCACAAAAAAATTTTCATCGGTAAGAGAAGGTAGAAATAGATATGATTAGTTGTTAATTTCACCAATTAACACCTTTTAGACAAGGCACCATAAGCAGTATTTTTTTTTTATGAACTGAGAAAACAGTATTTGAATTGAAAGACTAACTGGATAAGTGCTAAATGATAAGTGCTAAATTATTTCTAAGTAGCAAAATATTGAAAGGATATAATTTTATAATTAAATTTTATTTGTGGTACAATTTAAATTCGAAATGATAAGCAACTGCGTTGGCTTAGTGATCTGCTTAGAAAGTGACGCATATCTCGTTATACTGTAATGCCAAGAGCGAAGAAATTCCATCAAGTCTTGCATAAATGTGGTCAGGAGAGGACGCATAGGCAGCCCAGCGATACACTAGAAAAATGTGGAAAATGTGGAAAAAAAAGAAACGATTTTTTTCATTTGCAGGCATGACAGCAAACCGAAAGGCGTTTTATTCCCCATAGTCGCCAGTGAAACGAGCCAAACCAGCTACAGTGCGAGCTGTAGAAGAAGATGCGTAAAATACAGAACATTAGTCTAAGAAGTCTGAACACTGTTTTTGTCTTTTAAAATGAACATAAAATAATTTCCAAAATGCTTGGAAATGAAAAGAAGGGAAAATTTTTACACATTGAATTTGTTCCAATTTTTTGTTTTCCCTTTAAAAAAGCAAAGGCAGACGGTATTTTTTTTGAAAAAGATTATTATAACGATAAAAAAGTTGGAGAAATCACGTGAAATTCAAAAAAATTTAAGTTTCTTAACTATTTTCGCTTTTAAAAAAATTGAAAATATTTTATGACTTTTGAAATACCAAAAAACATAAAAATTTTTATAAAAAATTGCCTAAAGATATAAAAAATCGACTTAAACCACTTAATCGCTTTTAGTTAGAAGAAAAAACTTGAAAAATAAGCTAAAAGCTGAGATTTTGCTTCCAATAGAAACAAATCTATCTTTTAAAAATCTGCGTGGTGCTGCCTAGCAAAATTTGTCTGATCCTAAAAGCTAGCGGAGCGAGTCCAATCATAAATGGCTAGAAAAGTGCAACTCTAAGCGAAATTTTCCCCAAAGAAACAAAAATCCATTAAAAATCCATTAACAGTTTATGGTGAAAAGAAGGTGATGGCAAATAGCTTGGAATAAAGATTATCGCTTACAGCGAATTCATCCTTTTTATCAGAAAAATTTTTGCGATGAATCTCGAGAAATCCTTTCATGCAAACATTTTAGTGCGTATTTTTTTATTCAATCATTGCTCTCATCAAAAAATAATTCCGAGAAATTTTTTAGCAATGATAGGAATTATTAATAAAATCAGATTATTACGATGCAAAACATATAAAAAATGGTAAAGAAGCATGAGAAACAACTACGGAATAATCACGAAATAATCACGTAATATAGTAAAAATTAACTAAATCAAATATGAAATGTTGAATACCAGAAAAGTGTTTACCATTGCGAAAACTACTTATCAAATCAGCGCACGTGGTTTATGTGATGTTTTTTGATGTGGATGCTGATTGATAAGTCATAAATTACCAAAATGAGAAATTATGAAAAAAATGGCGTTCTTTTTCTTCTAACAGTACTCATCGTTTCAGATTTGGCTGGCTAGAATTGGTACTAAGGTGAGACCGTTTCTCCAGAGAATCATTCTCAGGTAGAACTATAGATTGCTCGGATTCCTGATTACAAGGTTCGCTCGTCAATGAATAAAGACCGGGCCCAGAATGTTTGAGGTAATGGTCCAAATATCAGTCGGCCAACCACTCGTTAAAATTTGTTCTATTTTAACCAACTAGTCCTATATAATTTTAAGCATTTAATTTATCAGTATGTTTGTTCTGACTATGAGACATCGAAGATAACGTGTAACCATTTTTTTTCTAATACTCCAAAAATGCGCTAAAATATGGCTTCATTCGCAATGAATAAATATCTGGTACCAATCATGGTTAAGTTTATTTAGGGCATTAAAATCACTTGGGAATAAATGCGGAGACTGCCTTCAATACCAGTAGAGAAAGAGATATTTAATTTATTCTTTAGAATGCCACAGGACCACAGAGTCGCGAACACAAAAATATCGACTACCAAATTGTATCTATTGTTCAGCCATCTTTTAAATGCGAATATAACTGGCATTATACAGCTGTATAGATTTTTTTATTTCGGTTATTGGAGCATTTCTATGGATTGGTTTTCTACAGCCAAAAACAAACAATGAAATCGAAATGCTCTGAAAAAACAATGAAAAACTACTTATTTTAAAACTATTAAATAAATATTAAATATTTATTTAAATAATATAATTTAATATAAATTTTCTTTTAAAGAGTTTTCACCATTACTGATTAAACTCGCTCGGCTGGCTTGTCGCACTGGACAAATATGCCAGGGAGTCCCTTGGCGATAGAATTACAGGTGAGTCGCCAGCATCATCCGGATTTTTTGACAGGTTTATTCCTGTGGGGAATAGAACCCTAGTGGCGCTCCGAATTGAGTAACCCACTAAGCCATTCTATCCCATTTATTACAAATTGAGCAAAATTATTAAAATTTACGCAATATTAGCTAAAACTTGAAAACTTGAATGAAATCGGTTTGAGTTATAAGCACTTTAGCGCTCGAAGCTTAATAATTAAAAATCTTTAAAAATTATTAACTGAAATGTTGTTTTATCATCTGATAATCTATTTAGTACTGAAAAGTGAGTTGTTATATATATATATAGTAAGTTTCATGGATTCAAAATGGCACACAAGGACAGAATCACTAATTATAGAATAGAGATCACAGAGGAATTTCGTTAAAAAAATTTCTTCTTATTTTATCACATATAACTGGTAGGCGGTTGACGCGTTTTCTTTTGAATTAATAAATAAGTAATGAGAGTCCTCACCATTACTGGTTAAACTTGCTCCACTGGCTTGTCATATTGAGCATATGCTAGGCAGTCCCTTAGCGATAGAAATACTGGTGAGTCGCCAGCATCACCCGGACTTTTGTACAGGTTTACGCTTGCGGAGAATCGAGCTCCCAATCGAGCAACAACCCACTGAGCCATTCTATCCCCTTTCCTTTGAATTATTAATAGTTGAAATCAATTTCGCTGCTAAAAATATTTTTTCGAGTCGCATAAACCTTTAGGTCATGGAATCGATTATTTTTTTACTTTTCACATTCCAACCTAATTCACTTGAAGATTTTTTAAACTTCTGCTGTGATGCGAGAACAACAGTTTAGCTTGTTACTGGATATCATAATGCTCCCTCCATATTATCTGTTATTGACAGCATTGACACATTGGAACGCTTTTGTTACAATGACCACAATATTATTCGTTCAACACTGAAATTGCACCACAAATTTAAAAGCAAAACTAAATTTATAGGTATCGATTAACAAAGGAAAGGGAATTTTCGTTTTTTTTTAAAGCCATGGATTCTGCTGGTGAAACCTTAAATTTCCATAATCTCAAAAAAAGAATGATGAAATCTTTTATCAGATATAATATGACTGTGTAATTTCCCTAAGAACAAAGAACTGCTTAAAATTTTTTGAAAATCCAAACATCATTGATGGGCTTTGGTGAATGTCGAACGATAAAATTTTGGCCGCAACAAATTCCCCGTTTGAACTGACAAGAACGATAGTGATTTTGGGCATATTTTCGCTATATTTTGGTATCTTGAACAGATCATTCCATTTTCTTATTTTAGAATAATGAACTCTCCATTCATTCTGTTTTTTATGTTAATTCATTGTGTTAATTTTTAATTAGTAAGGAGAAATTATAAAAAAACTCACTTTGACTATAACAAATTATTTCAGATATTCATATTTGAAATACCAAAAGTTAAGGCAGCAAATCACTTAGTGAAGATGCTAGAAAAGCCTAACTCATATATTCCTACATAAAACTAAAACTTATGAAAAAATATATTTCGATCAGGAATTGAATAAAATGTAATCGTCAGAAATATTACCCAGATGACTGGAGCAAAGCAATTCTACCTTCATTTCTAAGGTGATAGGACACATTGCGATAATTATCGAGAAATCAGCCTACTGGACGTCTCAGTGAAAATTTTTGCTTTCCTTTTACTCAACAGACTTATGGAAATACGGGACAACAGAATCCCAATCAGGCTGGATTTAGACCGGGGCGCGGTTGCTCTGACCAAATATTCCCATTAAGAAGGGTGAAGATGCTAGAAAAGCCTAACCCAAATATCGCTTCAGATATTTGCAACCCACTGTCACGTGTTTCATCGACTTTGCAGCTGCCTTCGATTGATAGAACGACGCTTTGGAGGAACGCGATGGTGTTCCAGAGAAAATCATTCGATTCATAAAAGAATTTCATCAGCGTAAATTGGCACAGGTATATGGGAAACTGACAGACTCCTTCGAAATAAAAACTGGTGTCCGTCAGGGCTGCGTTCTTTCCCCTACAATATTCAATTATGCGATAGACTGGATAATGGACACCGCTTGTCGGCACTCAAGATGTGAACAAATCAGTCCAAAGCATCGTAATATAGATCTTGAATGCTGATGATGCAGCCTTTTTTACTGATAGTTATGATGAAATGCAAATAATGCTAAACAACGGGTCAACAGGTGCAGCGAGAATCGGAATCATAAATAAAATGAAAGTCGTCTTTTTGTCTTATATACAAGAAGTTGATAAAATACTTATTTTTATTAATTCATTGATGTTAAGAACCTATTTTTATAAATTCATTGCTGGTTGAGAAAGTGCTCGATTTTAAATACCTTAGATAATGCCGAATACATTCTAATGCCGAAATTTCAACCTGGATAATGGCAGCTAGAAATGCGTTCTTCCAATTGACGAAATCTTTCTGAAGCTATTGAAAAATCACCATTAAAAAAAAATTCCCGCATCTATATAGCCGCGATTCGTTCGATCTTGCTATATGATTGCGAGACAACGTTTATAAGAGTGGTGCATTTGACCTCTCATGTCTAACATACATTTTATGGGTCCCTCGAGCGGATAAATCGCACATGGTTATATCCAACTTATACCACTTGCATTAATAATGTTATCACAAAGCGTCACCTTAGCTGGTTAGGGAAGTTCTCCATCGTTCACCACAGGAATTGACGCATATTTCGTTCTTTGTCCATGTGATGGATGGCGTCGAAAGCGAGGTGGTCCAATCAAGACCTCGACTGATACGGTCAGGAAAGATTTTGAACATATATTTGAACCATCAATATATGGATTTAGACGATGAAAAAGAGAATGGTTTTTATTACTGTCGACGATGGCATCGGACCGCACGGCTTGGAAGCGTCTTACCCTTATAGCCAGTGAAACCAGCCTAACCAGCAATGGTGAAAGCTGTTAGAAGAAGAAAGTGTCATACTACCAGATCAATGGATTAGTTAAATAAATACTTATTGTACTTTTTCATATAGAAGAATAACAATCCAAGCAGGTTGAATGAAAAAAGAATACCTTTTTGCAAAAAGCCAATACAAAAAATTGTTTGGAAATTGTTTGAAATTGTTTAGAAATTGATTTAGCTGCACACTGTAGAATTTTAAAAGAAATAAGCTTCCAATCACGGAGGGTTTTCTATAAAAATCGTAGCTTCTGTACAGAACTGACTGAAGAGCATAAGAGCATGAAGTTAATGTTATGAGCTATCTAAAAAATGCAAAAATGCAAACGAGTGGAGAATAAATAATGGCTCCATACTTGATACGAAACAAATTCGTAAAGAATGGAAAGAATATGGAACCATGCTTGATAATGAAACTTAATCTTATTCCTTAAGTATATTAAAGGGATACAGAAAGGAAACTTCAAATTCTACATAGTCCTATGAAAGTTATTAAGCTAACTCTGACAATGCATGAACATGAACGAACCAAACCCACTTCTGTTAGAATTGGGATCATTTTCGACAGATCCAATGGAACGACTATCGTTTTCACTTCACTCTAATTCACTCCCAAAATTAGCTCTTTAAATTGGTAATTTTCTTATAAGCGGTCAAGCGGCCCAAAATTACTGGATTGTTCTCTAACAACTTCTTGTAAAAAACTTATTCTAAAAGGCTTGGTCTCGCAAACATTTTTTGCAAAGGATTACACTGTAGCCATAAACGCAATGAGATAAAATATGTGAGATCGAATTTCTATTCAAAAATAAATGTTAAAATATCTAAAACGTGGTCATCGCTTTAAGGACTGCAAAAATCCAATCATTTACAACTATTGCAAAAGACAGTATAATTCAGCCGCTTATTCCTACCGGCTTTCTGATGGCGATAACGAAGGATATCTAGCACCCGCATTCCATGGAGGATTAAATGGTAATAGCTGCAACGCTCAGTAGGCAATCTTTGCAAGCATGGAACTACTAACTTCTAAATCATTCTTATTCTTCTAATAGCTTTCACCATTGCTGGTTAGACTGACTTCACTGGCTACAAGGGTAAGACGTTCTAAACTGTATAATCCGACGCCAACAGACAGTAATAGAAGCCATTCCTTTTTCCATCATCTAAGTCCATATATTGATGGTCCACCTATACGTTCAAAATCTTTTCCGACTCCATCACTCCAGGTCTTAACTGGTCGACCCAGCTTTTGACGCCAATCAACACAGAATTTAGCAACTAACGAAATACGAAATATGTCAACTCCTGTGATGGGCGACGAAGAACCTTCCCAAATCAGTGAAGGCGACGGTCTCTGAGGGTGCTGTTAATCGAGTGGTAAATCACATTGTAATCATATACGGCTGTTGAATGGCCAGTGTAATTCCAAATATCCGGGTAATGAAATTGCTGTAACATTTTTTAAAATTTGAAATTAGAACGTTTATTTCAAAGTGACACGACAAAAATGTGCACCCCACAAAGCCAGACACAAAAAAGAACCCTTCCGTATCAAATCCTTTCAAATGACCAAACAGATAAGGAAATATTCATAAAAAGCCCCCAAACTCCTATTTTTTTCTTCAAGCTATTTCCCTATAATCCCCAAATCGAACCTATTCGGGGAGAGAGCTGTTTATTAGTTTTCGTATCGAATATTTCCTTCTTAATATCTCTTTTCGTAAAAACAAATGGAAGTGTCAAATCTCTTGAGCGTTGGCATTTCACGACAAAAAATTACATATGTGATTCATTTTATCAAAAAATTCCCATTTAATTAAGATTACACAAAAAACGAAAGATACAATACACTGAGTAGTTTGATCTATCGAGATCATGAATACCTTGAATAAAAAGAGTTCGGAAATATAAATCAGAAGTAAATTATCAGCATTATCGTGATAAAATAAACCAAAAAAAGTAGATTCTATTTCACATCGCAAAAATTACAAAATTACAGCCATGATAATTCCTTCCATAAATTTTCAATAGTCTGCAACGATATTTAGCTCTTCCTTCGCATCCTTTATTATCTTCTCGATTTCACTACATAGAGCATAATATCTAGCGGGAGAACGAATTTTGATTTTGTCCAGTTTAACGGCCATATGAGTCACTGCAAAAATGTATACAGCGCCACACTTGCAATATTTAATACAAACAGGATCTCAAAAAAATAAGAATATTAGAATATTAGAACAAAAACAACAAACGACTCACTGAAAAGTGAAAGAAATGCATCAGTAGATTTCTCGTTTGGCTCAGTGACAAGCGAATCCGATATCCAATTTATAGCATCTTCGAATTCGCCAAAGCAGAAATTCGATTCATTTTCATCTGCCCACTCTAAATTAGCATTTCTGTCCAAATACAGTTGTTCCTCAGTTAAATCACGATTCGAATCATCCGGACCTCCAGGAATTTTTAACATCATCCTGAAACGAGGGTTTTTTCAAATATTTCAAGATATTTCAAGATCTTTCTCACTTTTCTTAGAAAATTTTAAAACAATAAAAACTTAAAATAAATAATTACTTGTTGTAGAAGTTTTCGCCCGCAAAAGGAGATCGGTGAGCCGCGAAATCACTACAACAACAAAATGTATATTTTTTTACCGTATTAACATTTAAACGTTTAAACGTGCTTCTATTGGAAATCGAAAATAGGTTGGAGAGAGAATTTTAAGACCTCAAAGGGATATAAACGAGATATAACGAATTTTTCGAGGAAATACAAAATGTAATAGTAAGGATAAAGACAATTCTACCAATCCGTAGGGCAAATCTTTGGTAATTATAATCATGGATAATGACCACATTTTACCAAACATTTCCCAGTTTTGTAATGTTTATTTTTTCTCCATCCGTTCAGTTTTCCTTCTGTATCATTGGGCCCATATACTTGGAATTTTAGTATTATAAAACAGTTATAGGCTTTGACGCATGCTGCTTTGCTTACTAAGTTCTGCCAAAAAAAGGCGCCAAAATTGGACAAAATCAATCAATACTTGGGCTGATGTGATTGAGGAAAATTTTGAATGCATGGGCATTCCTGCGATATATGAGCTTGGACGATTAAAAAAGGAGTGATTCGACCACTTTCAGGAGTGCCATCCGATCGGAAACGTCTTTTCCTAGTCGCCAATAGAGTGAGCGACGAGGTGTGCGCTACTGGAAGAATAAGAAAACAACGATAAATCAAAAATAGCCGAAAAAATAAAAAACAACGACAGCAGAAGATTTGGCAGGGTAAAAAGCCAGGGAACATAGCGCACGGCCACGTTCGCTACAGCGTTTTATAAATTAGACACGAAAGGCGGGAAAGAGCGATTCAAAATCAGCTAATTTTTTGCATACATAAATTATGTGATATGATAATAATTTACTGATAATGGAAACTGGACTTTATTAAATGCAAATTACGCAAAATCACTTATTAAAACAAATTAAGCAAAAATAAAAGAAAAAAGGAAAGAACCTAAGGAGCTCGAGATTTGCTTAAGACACCACATCGACTGCGAATTGTCTTCTATGCCAAAGCTCAGCTACTCGATCGCAAATTAGTACTACTATCGTTCGGCTGGTTGTACAGATAAGTTGGATGGTGATTACTGGTGAATATTGGTCTTTGTTTAGTGGAGAACTAAAACGAAGGGGTCCGAAGGGTTTGCACGAATTGATCTGAAGAATACAAGTTTTCCATTCGGTTTTAATGCTGTTCTTGGATAGATTTGCCTCTATCTGCGAACGTAAAAATATTCTATAGTGGAACACTTATTGGTGAATCGCAATGTCTATCGATAACACCATACTGTTTCGTGCTCGGGCGAAAATAATTCAAGCGCGTCTATCAACAAAATTGGAGAAGAATTATTCAACCAAAGATTCTGCTAATGAGGACCTATTTTGTGGAGATGTAAGGAAAAGAATCAACAATTTCAACGATTTTTCACCTGGCAGGTTTCTTTCGAAATTATTTTCGTTGTTGAATCGTCCTCAACAGCGAAGCGAAATTTTCTTTTTTTTACTCTTAGGTTATTTTTTTGAATTTCTTAAAAATTTTCATTTTTTTTTTTTGCAGTTCGCGGGAATGGAATAAGCAAATCTTCGTCAAAATTTTCGAAAGACAATCTCTCAGTATATTTATGTAAGGCCGGCAAAATTCGCAAAGATATAACTGATTTAAAAGATATTTTAATAGCAAAACGAAAGGATTACATAACGGCACTGGGCCATCATCCAGATTTCGTATCATTTTCAAATGGTTAGTATTTTCCTTAATTTTTAATTTATCTTTATAAGAATAAATTTAATGTCTGGAAAAATGTTCTGTTCACAACCTTTTTCTTTTATGAGAAAAAATTATGAGTTGTAGAAAATTATGAGTTGTAGTTGTAATTATGAGAACAGTTTAATTTAAGAACATGAAACTTCGAAGTTTGTCTAGGAAAATGCAGTGTTTTAAGGAATGAATGATTGGGACCGGGATGTTATGGATTCGGAAACAGATCAAATAATACAGCAGTGCACTCAAATGATTCAATTGTTACGACGACAAATTAAATCTGATGAAACACTTCGCGCTTCTGATGAGCTTCTTCATCTGCAACAGGCTACCTCATTTTAATGCAAAATTTGCATATCTCTGATAATAAAACTTTCATTCTTGACAGACAAAAATTTGAAGAAAATTTGAATCTTTCATTGAGTGTTTTTAATTCTGCTGATTTATTATTTCTTTTCTTCAGTTTTTTTTTGCATGGGACTTTTCATAAATTTTGAAAAGGTTCATTTGTTCCTATATATTATGTTCCTATATTTTTAGATAGTTCTAAACTTAGATGATTATTTGATGAAAGTGATCAAAATTTCGGCTGAACTGCGCAGGATTCGTTTGAAAAAAGTGGGCGATAAACGGAAAATATCAAAGTGATTTGCATTTTTTATCATTCGCTTCAATATCAGAGAGTTAAAAGTTGCATGTTCAAAGCTAAAATATGAAAATCTTGCTTTCCTGGCATTTTTGTATTCTATAACTTTTTTCATTTTGTAAAAGAATCATTCAAAAGAATCTTTCAATCATTGTTTACTGTGCCTTTTTATCTTCAGACTTTCCGTTTAGATTTTATGTTTTTGAATTCAACATTTATTTTTTCTGATTCTCATTTAGCACAGATTCGTATCATCATAAATTTCTCTAATTTTCTTGAATTACAGACTCTCAACGCTAGCAAATTTGCTCAAAGGAAAAATGTGCATTAACCTGCAAGAGGAGAAGACATCTTTGGTCGCTGAATTTCCTCCTATATCGGAAATTTTTCATGAAAAAAATATAAGAAAGAAGCACGTAAAAGATTCTAAAGAGGGATGTACATTGTTGCGTAAGGTTTTTTAGTCCGATTTCATCGTATACTGGTAGAATGGTTTAAATATGCAGTTCTATATTTATATTCTACGTTTTTCAGCTTAATTTCATATTGTAGAATCAGCAACACCAAAAGAATTGAATTCTTATGATGCTGAATTGAATTCAACTGCTTGTTCAAAAGTTTGTACTGCAGATGAGAATTGTGAAGAAGCATATAAATTTGAAGAAACATTGAATGATAAAGAAAAGTTGCAACTCACCATAGAAAACGAACAGTTATTCAATAAATTGGCCCAAGTAGATGGCAATATGCAACGAATTGAAAAACAGATGGCTGATATTCAACGTCTTCAGGAGACTTTCGCAGAAAAGGTGAACCCAGTTTCTTTTTTGCGCCATTAAATTGTTGACTATATAATAGCCTCTCATTTCCGGGTAAAATACTTTTTATTTCTTAAAACTGTACTCTTAATTCAGTATTTTTAATCTTAAATGTCATCTTCGTTGGTGAGAAGAGCGGAAGCATATATATCATCGTTAAAAATTTCAATTGAAGATTGAATGCCTTAAGTTTTGCAGTTTTTACTTTAAATTAACATTTTTATTTATTTATTTTTGATTATGGATCAAGAGAAGGATATCGATTTAATCAATGACGCAACTATACGAGCTTCTGAAAATGTATTGGAGGGAAACAAACAAATCCGCGAGGCTATTCAGAATATTGCTTCTCGTAGAATCATCATTTTGTTCTGTATTATTGTTCTTACTTTTACCTTGTTATTTTTAGATTGGTACAACCCATAAATTTACGCTATATGTTGTTTAGCGTGACTGCCTTGATAGTGTTATTTTCTTTGTGTTTAAAAAGTAATAATTTCGAAATAGTTCATAGATCAACACTTGAACTGCCAGATGGTTATGGTGACCCACCCATACCTCTGTCCCCAAATGATTTCCTGACGAAGGGATTTCGCCCACTAGTGAAACAAGTTATACTAGAAATCTTAATGTCACGAAAAAAGGAAGAACTTTGAAAAATCGATGCCTTTTAGGTTGGAAATTGTAAGTAATTCAGGTATCTGAGATTTTTATTTTATTTTATATTTTATATATATAGAAAATAGACTGCAGGAAGAAAAGTACTTTGTTGACCAAAGCTTTTATCAAGACTATTTATTGTCAAAAACTACGGCTAAAATCTTTTTGTAGTTTTTATTTGTCGAGCTGGCATTCTATGTCCGAATAATTGTAAAGTAATGATAAAATAAGAGTTTATATTGGTTAATGAATCTATTAATTTGTAAAATTTATTAATGCTATCGTCCATGCCTATCTTCATGGCTTGTTTTTCAGAAAGACCTTCAATTTCGTTCGTTTTCCGTTAAAGTTTCGCCTTAAACCCTTGTTTTCAGAAGAAAATATTGTCTATGACTTTAATGCCCAGTTCTTTTTATAATAAAATCATTTAAAATCGAAATTAAAAATCGCTTTCAGTATGAACAAGTCGGAAATTAAAGCTGAAACCATGTTAATTGCAAAATTCCACAGGCGCTTATAACTGATTCGCACATTTTTTCTTTACATTAATTTCGAAAACTGAAAAAGTTTAAAGCATGCGCAGTTATAATTCATAAATTAAACATAAGTAAGAAGGAACAAAGCAAAAGCCTTCTTATAAGCATATTTGCTTAATGAAAAGCGAGGAACTTTTCCCACCTCATTGAATCTTTAAAAAATCTGCATAAAAATTCATAAAACAACATTTAAACGAAAGAAATTTCTAAACTCATCGTCAAACAAACTGGGATCATCATTAGGCAAGTACGTTATAAAAAGATCCCAGCACGCTAAAATGTCCACAAGTATGCTCATTTTGCTCACTTTTGGTACTTTGGAAAAAATGCAATCAATGTAAACGGAATATGTAAAAATCATTTTTGGGGTTCAAGAGACTGTTCCTCCAATTTTAGATGGTCGATACTGACGTTCTACCGCCAAGTATATCGTCGAAAATACCTTTGCTGGCGACTCATCTGTATTTCTGTCGCTAAATAACTACATTTGGTCAGAAAAAATTAGCATAGCGTACCTGACTGGAAATGGTAAGCGCTGCTAAAAAAAAGTTCATTCGAAACAAATATAAAACTGTTTCAGCAACATAATTTTTATTCGCCAAATTTCGTAAAGCTTGGTCAGTGAATAAAAGAATCTGACCAAACGTCAAAACTTAAGAAAATTATGACGATACAAAGCTTGATTTACGGCGTCCATCTCAAAACCCCTAATAGAAAAGAAAGAAGAGAACGACAGCCATCTACAGATTTTATTACCTTAGAGATCAACCAATGGGAGTTTTGGAGTTGGACACAGTCCACAAAATAACACATAACCGAAAGTTTCATTTCTGCAAATTCCTTACATTTATACTTAACAACCATTCAGATCGAATGCGATTTGTTCATTCAGCACAAATAAACTGAAACAAAAAAATAAAAAAACAAGAATAGAAAAAATATTCAATAAAATGAATAAAAATAATTTCAAAAAATTTAAACCATTTTCGAATTCAATTTCGAAAGAAATTAAGTTGTCATCATTTGAAGAAATATGTTAATTTCGCGAATTTCGAATACGTTCACTAGCGAACGGCGACAAAAATTCTCAAAGGCATTAGAAAAATTTCGAATATATCAAAAGAGATAATCGCAGCAACTGATGATAACGAGGATTTGAATGTTGAAAATTTCTTTTTTTTAGGCAAATATTTCTTTAATAATTCAAAAAATTCGAATAAACATGCCTTTAAAAAACTGCAAAGAATTTACAAAAACTTACAGATTTATAAATACATTTAATTTTATAATGAACTTATAAAAACAAAAAATGCAAAGGAAAAAATAAAAAAATGTTATTAAAAAAGAAATATAAAAATTAAAAGCAGAATTCTAGCTTCAGAATCTTCAATCATCGATGGAAAAAGTATACTGAAACAGAAAATAAAATCACTAGCAGAATGTTACCACAATATCGACCAACACACCACCTGTTAAACCTAAGCCTC
Source organism: Dracunculus medinensis (assembly GCA_900625125.1). Classification (NCBI taxonomy): domain Eukaryota; kingdom Metazoa; phylum Nematoda; class Chromadorea; order Rhabditida; family Dracunculidae; genus Dracunculus; species Dracunculus medinensis. The sequence goes on along the minus strand of UYYG01001150.1, from coordinate 1,740,559 downwards.
GCCCTTCCAATTCAAAAATGAACGATTGAAAAATGAACCAGACTGAACTAAACATTTTGATAGCACTAACATGCAGTCTTAAGTCTGCGATCGACTTTTAATTATTAGAGTATGCGAGGTTGCTAGGTTTGATAAAAAGAGTGTGTGTTGTTCAGCGGTGGGGTGGAGTGGGTCAGAGGTTGAGTGGAGTTGATGGTTAGGTTTTGAACCCGACTTTGATTATATTCTTATTTAATCCATTCTAACTTTTGAATTTTTGACTTCTGAATTTTGAATTTTGAGTTTTGTCGGAGGATCTCTTTGGAATAGTGCTGAAGATGGAAATTCGGTAGGATTTCAGGTTATGGGTATATTCGCTTCCATTAGTAAACGAGCACTGAAATCGTGATGCTTTGCACTTTCTGAGGCGACTTCGCGCTGATAGATCGCTTGATGAATCGAATAAATTGCATTATTATTGCGGTTTTAACTATGGACTAACCGAAATGAATTGTGGAATAATTTCAGGGCATTCAATGCTTTTATGAAGGATTTTTGCGGAAATGTTGCGGTGCACATCAAGATTTGTAGCTTCCGCTAAAATTGCGTCAATACGAGCCGTATGTTCTTCTTGGACAGTAGTGCCTATTCGACGATCAATTTCGAATGATCAAAATAGTTGTGATAGTTTTCCTTCTTTACTCAAAGATCTGAATGTAGTGAGCCCATTCGATGATCCTGCCAGGCGACAGAAAGTTAGAACTATTTTTTTGTTGAAAATTTACGATGTTTACACATTATTTTTGTTTTTTAAATATGGCTCGATGTTTGCCAATTTTTTCGATTATAAATCCAGAATTCTTAATTATTTGTTCGTTTAGATATCTGCAATCGATGATTTATCAAAAATCAAAGAATTATATAGTGAAGAAAAATGCAAAGATATGAATAGATTTGTGGAATTCATCTCCAGTGAAAATGAATCGTTAACATCAAAAGATGAAGGCTGTGGTAAACAAGTTCTGCTTGAATTAGATGTTTCAAATTCTGATGGAATAGCTTCCTTGAAGGTGATTATTAATCCTATCAGTTTACATGAAATTAGTCGTATATGCGATATATCATTATTCGTTCATTCAGATATGATATGAAATGAGAATTAAAATTTATTTATTTATTTATCTGTTTTAGAGCGCAGCTGAGTCTGATTCAAATTTGGCTATAACCGGTAATCATACATCAGTTACAAAACAAAATACTTTTTGGAACTCGATGCAGAAAAAATTGCACCTTGAGGTTAAAGTTCTATGAACTTTCACACCTTTTAATTTTAGAAATACAACAATTATTGTATCAGTCGAATCCCTATTCCTTCCCCCTCATCCCTGTCCTCCAATGTTATTCAAATTAATGAACAGTGGAAAATTTTGAGAATATTCAGGGTGCATTCGAAGAATCCTGGAATTGAAAATTTTTTTTTATTTTTCTGTATGAAAGTAAAGAAGAAAAATGTAGCGAAAAAACTGAATTAAAATTAAGTTCTTTTTAGCGATGAATAATACCAAATGTAGTGAGAAATGAGTGATGAATAATACGAATTATCAAATTTTTTTCCGCTTATTTGTCTTAATTGCTTGCTTGCGAATTTTTTTAATGGAACATATAATGCTTTATAACAAAGTTTTTATTTAAAGAATATTGATGAGAATGCTTCTGAAGAAGAAAAAAGAAATCAAAGAATGAGAAGAAATACAAAACTTGGTGTAATTTTCGGTGCTGGAAGTATTATTCTTGGTTTTACGTGGTTTTGCATTCATTATGGTATATTATATTAATTATATTTTTTGTTTTTTATTTTATGTTCTTATTTATTATTATTATGTTTTTATTATTTATTTACATTTTTATTTATTTATTTATTTTGGTTATAAATCCAAAAAAATAAAATATCCTGCAGTAAAAGAGATATTTTTTAGGAAAGTCACCTCGTGATGAAAATGGCCTCGCCACTCGTGATGAATTTAGTGGATCACTATTGGCTCCATTTCGACGTATCAGAAAGCATTTTCATCTTTGGATGGATGTAAATCAAATAATTCTCTTTAATTATTGAATATGCGTTGATACGATTTAATTTTGTTTCTTTGAATAGTTAAATTATATTATGATGCGCATTTTGAAAAATCTATTAAATCTTAACTATTCATTTTAATGAAATGAGGTATCAAAAATTTGGATCAATTTATTATTTTTCCGTTTCTATTGATTTCGACTAGTGATTTCATTTCGGTAGTCTTAGATCTTTCAGTCTACAAAAAAATAAAATATAAAAAATGAAATAAAAAAAATATGCTTGAATTTATTTTCTTTGAGCAGCAAACGCTTCTTATAATATATGATATGATGATGAAATATATGATGTTATTTTTCAGTATGTTATTGAGCCGTCGAGAGAAGTTCTGTTACCTTCACCAATAGCGCCTCCGTATTATCAGCCGAAATATACATTGGTTATGGAGCTGAAAAATATTCTTGTAGCACCGGATTGGAGTGTATGTATTTTCCAGATCAAACTGTTGCGTTTTTTTTATTCGTTTTTTTATTCTTGGACTTGGAGTTCAAAATTTTTTTCAGTATACAAGTGGTTATCGTTTCATAAAGCGACCAGCTTTGGACTACTTTCTTACTATGATCAAGTATCCAAATTTTGAAGTGGTATTATATACATCTGAATCAGCTATGAGTGCCCATCAGCTCGTAGAGTCTCTAGATCCCGACCACTGCATTATGTATAAATTGTACCGTGATTGTACCAAATACATGAACGGTCATCACGTGAAGGTATTTATATTATTATTAGTTGTTATTTATATTAGGTTGTTTTTTGCTAATATGTGTTATGTGCTAATGCATCTAATTCGTTTTTTTTCTTTTTGCAATTTTCTGTAATTGGCACTATTACTGAGGTACTATTAGTACTGGATTGAGCTTATGAAATATAAGTGAAATATTTTTAAGCCTAAACAGTACATTAGTTACTTCTTCTGTTAATACCATTTTAAGCTATATATTGACTTTTTCTCAAGTTCGAAAAATCGGAATGAATTTTATTATTGTTTATTGGAAGTATTTTTAAAATTTTTTTGCAGGTATTATCGCAATTGAATCGTGATATGTCTAAAGTCATATTCATAGATCATGATCCCAAATCTTTTCAATTAAATCCTGAAAATGTACTTCGTATTCCGAAATGGGAGGGTAATATGGATGACACTTCTCTTGTTGATTTGGCAGAGTTGCTCAAAAGTTGGTCTTTTTCTCTATTTCAAGACAATAATGGGCGACTCCATCGATTTTAAGTTTTATGTATTTGCATTGTATATGTATTTATATATATTTGTTCTAAATATCTCTGCAGATAGATTTTAGATTTTTAAAATTTGTTTGCAGCCATTCATTTATCAGATGTCGATGACGTCAGGCCTACTCTACAATATTATAGTCAATTTGACGATCCTGCGAAAGAATTTCGAAGAAGAGCGGTTGAATTAGCTGAAAAGGTACAGTTAGTTCCTTGTTTAAAGTTATCTCCATGTTTTTATTTCATGTTCTTTCAAGCAAAACACATTTACTATAAAATATTTGATTTTTTTAGGAGGCGGAGGAAAAAAGGCACACATCGAATGACAGTTTGCTCAAGCGATACACGGGGAAGCTATTTGGTTTTCGAAGACATGCTGTTTCTTAAGTTTTCAAACATAAATAAGTATGGTTTTCTTATTTTTTTCGGTTAATAGATTTAATAAATAGGCTTGAGTAGAATCATGATTATAAATGAAGAATTGTTTTGATTGTATTATAACATTGGCGGAGTATTCGCTAATTTAAATCGCATATTTGAAGACAAGATGACAAAAAATAAGTAGTTGAATATAATGATGAAAAGAGTGATTCCCACATAGTGCTGCTTTTTTTTGTTTTAACTAGAATTTTGGATGGATTTCTTAAATTATCTTTATTATTGTTGTTTGTCTGTTCGTTGAGGATGACATTGTTTTTTATTTTTAATCAGTAAAATTTATTGCATTTATTGGTTATATAGCTTACATAGGTCATCAAAAGAATTTGAATGTTTAATATGAAAAAGATTGGACTGAGGTTATAGCAGAGATTTCCAACAGAGATCGATGACAAGTTAAATACCTGTAATACTTTTTTAAAATTTTGTATAAATTTCAAATTACAGTAATGAAAAAATAATACGGAATTTTGATTGTATTATAACATTGTTGGAGGAGTATTTGCTAATTTTAAATCGCATATTTTAAGAAGAAGATGATAAAAAATATACACATTTGTTGCACATTTGTTATAGAAGCAATATTTTTAGTTTTTTTCAAACTCCTATGAAGTTAATGCGGCAACAAGGATAAATCACTTACTAAGAAAAGTAAGCAATATATCAAAACTTTAAAACTTAAGATTTAAAGATAATTTTAAACCAGTTTTAAAAACGAAAAATAAAGTTAAAAAGTAAAAAAAGAAAGAAATTTTGCAAAAGAAAATAATTGTGCCAAATTAATTTTTAGAAAAAAAAAGAAGTTTCAAGAAGGTGAATATCTAGAAAGAAATGTTCCTTGTATATGCATGCATATGTGCATAATAAAATATTTCCTGAATGGAATTTCTCGTGAATTTTTAAAATCTTAAAAAATGTCTTTAGCACCACCTCAGAAACGTCAATTTATTCACATAGTACAATATGCAAAATCTTCAGGAATAGCATAGGAACTTTAGGCGATCGGTGGAAAAGAATATTTCTCCATCGTGGCGAATCGATGCATAAAAATTTCTTTTATAAGGAGTGGATAGGAAAAATCTTTCTTTTTCAAGAAGAAAGTAGGAACCTCTACAAAAATTTGTGGTCTCTTACAATCAAGGAATTTCATAGCGTGCATTCTCGGTGATATTGGTGATTTTTGGTGAAATTATGATTAATAAACAAATTTACTATTCTTTTCCTTCAGTCTTATAAATAACGATGAAAGCTGTGTTTTCTAGCGATAAAATTCTTTATCCGCGTTAAATCGCAGATAGGTTTTCCCAAAACTTTTCGCCTTTTTTTGTGACGTATTATTTCAATTATAATTCCATTGTATTTATCTCTATTTTCACACTTATTGAATGAACGTGAAAAATTGTTTTTGCCATGGAAATTCTTTCTAGCTGAATATTATTTTGTTGTGCTAAATTAATCCCTTAGACAATAAGATGGATGCGCTTTTCTCTTGAAAGATCTAATTAGCGGTGCATATGTGCCTCTCAGTTTCCATTCATTCATCGCTTTTTCTCGCCCATTTCCTCGATTAAAGTTAAATTTGAAAGAGATACTTTTTTTATGAAGGGATGCATAATTTCAATTTTCATCCTTAAACTTCGTTTTGAAAGAAGTTAAGTGATTTGTTCTTCGATCTACAAAGATGGATTTGCTTCAGATTCGCTTCAGATCGCTCGATCGCCATTATTTTAACCGAAATTCATTTTTTCCCCTTTTGGAATTACAAGAATATTGTTTTTCGCTTTAGTTTAGCGATATATACGGCAATTTCAAAAAAGAAGATGCGATTTGCAATTCTTTTCTTACTATTCGTTTTATGGAACGAAAATATAATTCGTTGAATTCGAAGAGAAACAACGAAAATTTTTGCCAAAAGTGCTATAAAATTTTTTTTCATATTTATCAAAAAATTTTTACAATGTTTGAAATAATTTTGACAAATAAAATTCGCAAAAATTGAACCATAAAAGTGAATGCAATTCGGATGAAAGCATGAAACGATTGCACTTTCATACGCAATTTTCGTATTCCTCAATTTACAATGCATTAGGTGGCGCTTCCTTTCGTTTATTGCTTCAAACTCCAATTGATTTTCAGAACATTTAAAAGCTATAAAAAAGAGCTAATCATGCATGAAAAACAACAAATTTATTGAGAAGGCAATTATTTAATAAGCCAACCATCTAAAATAAGCCATTCTTCTATTTAATCGATGCGAATAATCTATCTCAACTAACGAAAAGTGATTTGCCATTTTCGCTTTCTTCCATTTAGCGAATTTAGCGAAAAAAATTCGCTGAAATATCACTTTCGGAAAACTTCGCTCGAGGTGAGATGAAATTCGTTGCGCGATTTTCGCAATTTCCTATTTTTTCCTTTTTTTTATCTAATTTATCGTATAAAACATGAAATCTAAATTGAATTCTTTTTAAAAGATTGTCAAAAAAAGAATTTTTTTTTGAAACATTTATTCAATTTCCTCTACTGTTTGCGTTCTTATTTTATTTGTGAAAGAAAAAAAATGAAATTAGCCTTAAATTATTGAAATAGTGCATTTGTTTTACAAAGCGGTCCTTAAAATAGTTTCCAAATAATTATTGAATAATTATAACAATTAATTAATTTTATAATAATCATTGTAATTACAACAATTACATTTATTTTTTAATTTTAAACTTTCGTTTTTTTAATTTTTAATTTTAATTTTTAATTTTAATTTTTAATTTTTTAATATAAACTTTCATTAAATGGTAAAAAAAGAAATTTTTCTTTTTTTATGGAAAAGTTTAATAAGCTATTTGACAAAAAAAAGTAGAGTGATGTGTGATAATATAAATTAATTCATGAACAAACAGTGATAAGTTAAAATAAATAATTGTTCATGGATTTATAATATAGGTATAAAAAATCGATTCTAAACGTTAAAAAGCCAAGCCAAGCAAGCTAAGAATTCTTGTGTGCTTAAATGGCTTACTTCAAAATTTGCCTCAAGCACTGCGCCACTAATTAAATAATAACAATCGATAGTTGAAAAGTTTATTTTGGTGACACTAAAATTTTTTCAAATAAAAAAATTATTTTCTTAAAATCATTCCATTTCTCAAAAATTATAAATAAGAAATTTAAAAATATTTATAAATAAAATTTAAATGTTTTTATTTTTATCGATAAACTTTCTATAAATTCATTAATTTGATAGTAAAATCGCTTTCAAAACTTTCTTTCTCACTTTCTTTCTTATAAAAAACTTTCTCTAAAAAGTTTTTATGATAATTGAGTTTGGAAAAATTATCCAACTTAAGCGATACGATTCTTGCAACATGCAATTTTTTACGTTCATTTATTGCTTGATTTATTTTATCAATTATCCATCTTTTTTACGTATTCAATGATGTATTTAAAAAATAAAAACGTGAATACTACGCGCTATATTGAAAATTTCTCTACAGTTGAGGAATTCTAATGAATCCAATTATATTTACTCTATTCTTTTCTAAAATATAATTTTTAAAAGTTACGATTACCAGACTAATTATCAGATGAATTGTCAGAAATCAGGCGAAATGATTAAAGCTGTATTAAATACTTTAATAAATCAAAATTTTTACCTTTTAATTTAAAAAATGCTCGAAGCCTCATAGATTTTATTTTATAATGTATAACACCGGTGATGGCCTCAAGTAATCTTAACAGATGGAGTAAATTTTGATAGTAAAGGAAGTAAAAGTAAGTATTTGATGAAATCTATAAGCTATATTTTTGTTTCTAAATTTAGCTTATCAGATGCCTATTTCGGATCAGATTCTTAGATAATGAATCCTTCTATATGCATAGATGCAGTTGTTTTTGTGTAGATTTTAACTGAATATTTTCGATTTTTATTTAAAAACAAATGGCAGAAAACGAAAAATTCCGAATTAAAAAAATGTTATAATAATATAACTAAAAAAATTTCATGGCTTTTAATTATCGATGCCCATTCAGCGAAATTTCCTTTGCGAAGCAATGAAGGCTAAAGGAAGGCTAAGTATTTGTGGAAAAATATAGAAAATTTCTGTATTTCTAAACTGCTTCTATTACCAAATCACGAAAATTTCGAAGAATTTTGGATTTATAATTCAATTAATTTATTAACATTAAAAAATCCACATGGTACAGAGAGGTCAATTCAAATATTTCGAAGAGGCATATTTCAAATATAGGCTAATTCGTTGAAAAATAAGTTCTTTCGATTATTCAAATTCAAATTGCATTGCTTTAAATTATTTGTTGTACAAATTTGTTATTCTTTTCTGTGAAATATGCCTCTGAAATTTCGTAAAATAAGGTAAATTATAATAAGCAACTGGAAATAAAAATCTAACTGATGAGGAAACGCAAAATTCTAATTGGTGCGGAAATATAAAATTTCAAGTGATATGGAAATATAAAACTCTAAGTGCTGGGGAAATGTAAAATTCTAAGTTTCCTTTCACAATTCACAAAATGTATTTTCGCGAAAAAAAGAAAAACACATTGCCACTATTTTTGCGAAATGTTTTCTTGAAATAGTTTTCTCTAATATTTTTTTCTCATTTATTTATTGCTAAGGTGATTTGCTTTTGAAAAAATAATTATTTGAAATCTGAGTAGTAACCTTTTTCGAAATGAAATAAATTTTTAATGTGAAAAACATTTTAATTTGCCCGAATTTAGCGATCTTGATTTATGAAAAGTTTTAAAAAAATTTTTGGAGTCTAAAAAAGGAATTTATTTGAAGACTTGAGACTTTTATGTTAATTTTAATTATAAGTTTTTAAGTTACTCATTCCAGACAAATTCGTATGATGGCCCAAACTTTGTTATTATTGGTTAGCACTTATTATTTCTGGTTTACTTCGCTCCACTGTGTATTAGGAAGAGAACGACTTACTTGGAAATAAGTTGCCAGCATTGCGCAGAAATGGAAACAACTCAGTGAATTTGATGAATAATTGTTTAAATTGTTTTTCATTTGCTGAATATTTTACCTGCGCTGATTTTATATTTAAACAATACTCCTTTACAAAAAAGGCAAAAAATTGTAAAATCATTGAAAGAAAAGACGGTGGGTTGTCGATGCTTGAAAAGATGTTCCAACATTCTTCCATAACATGAGTATTTGGTTAGTAGAACTGCACCCTAATCCAGTTTGGTTAGGGCGTATCCTGTTGTCTCACAAAGTACCAAGCCAAAAATGAAATTACAGCTGCATAGCGACAGCTAAGAATATTTTTCTGGTTGGCGAAGCGTTCGTGGAGCCATCGTGAAATCACTAACAGAACCAAAGTCAGTCGCAGTTCGTTCCTGCTTGATAGAAAAAAACTAGAAATTTATTGTTTGATCCAACTATTCTCAACTGGCGATAGGAAGCATTTCTGGAGGATAATGCATAGGCATGGCGTAACTGGTTTAAGCAACAATGCTATCATATTAATATTTCCGAATTAGTATAAAAATTAAAAAATTCTCTGAAATTTTCAATTTCTTACTCAGAACCTTTAGAAATAAGTCGTATAATTTATTATACGACGTGTTAGCAACATTCGAGCGAAAACAAGTGCAATATTATCAGATTCCATCCACTGGGTAAAATGTGCTTTGGGCAGAATCTTAGAAAAAATGATCACAGGAACCGCAAAGAAGACCAACTAAGCTGTAAAGAGACTACATATAATGCAAAATAAAAACTTATTTTCGATTTTGAAAAAATTTATTCCAAGTATTAATGTGAATAAAAAATTTAAAATTTTATTTTATAAATTTTATATAAATTTTATAAATTTTAAATTCATTATCTCATACTTTTGATCGTTTTTAAGTTCACCAAAATTTGATCTTTACTTGCCTTCAATTAAATTTTTTAATTTTTCAAATGAGGAGGTCCACAGAAAAAAGTCTGCAAGAGGGTCTGTGAGATAAAAAAAGAGCCATTGGTTTAAGTTGTGCAAATTGCTTAATTTTTGTATATATTTTAATAAAAATGCAAAAAAACGAGCAGAAATTTTTTTTATTATTATGAAGAGTTGCCACTTGGGAGAAGTGAGGCGAAATATGCTTGTCAGCTGGGTAAGTCATTTTTATTTGGGCAATAAAAATTTTTGCTCATTCATTTTCGAATCAAATGATTTCTTTCAGTTCAAAAATCGAAACTTATTTACATCTCTCGTTGTTTTATTATTCCTGCTTTTATTATTTCCTTCAGTCCTTATTTTATTCTATTATTTTTCCTTTCTTTATTATGTTTTCTCTTCATTTCAATTCCCATTGCACTGGAATTTCAACAAATTTTTAATTTCCTTTTAATTTCACAAAAAATATTTGTAAAAGCCTTTTCCTTGCTTATGAATATCTCTGTTCAACTTTAACAGCCAACTTACTTTCATCTTTAAACATAGTTAGTCCTATAATTGTTCTTATTCGTCAAAAATGCGGGGTAATTAATGGCTTCCGTCTGCTTTTAAATCATAACATGTTGGAAATATGATGTTAGATCATGCAATTCTCAGTTGTTGATAATCTTTTGCTTTGCTTTAATGACGATTAGCTAGGAATGAGTTCTCGATTCTTAGCACTTGAAAATAATATACATTCGATAATAAAGAAAATAATATACATTCGATGAATCTAATTAGTAAGGGTTTTTCGCATCTAGTTAAAAACCATAGAATTAATAGAATTAAATTTTTTATTAATCTCCCATGAATTGATTCATTAGAATTGCACATGGCATCGCCGTAAGTCTCCCAGTCAGAAATGAATATAGTAGTCGTCATAATTGTTTCTAACAGCTGGGCTAGCTGCACTGGCTATAAGAAGCTTTTCCAAGCCTCTCAATTGGGCTTCATATCTGAAGATGACAAAAAGTCATTCCTTATGGCACTGTCTTAGTCCATATGTAGTCCATATCCTGGTCAGCCTATGTGTTCAAAATATCTCTTTATACAGGTGTTGATTGACCTCATTTCTGACACTAAACACCACAGTGCAAAGTACTTCGCGTATGTGTTAATTATTAAGAATAGCTATTGTATACGTTCAACATTCGAGAGAAAGTGGGTTTGTATGAATTTTGTCCGCTGGGCGAGTGTGTAAAATGTACCACAAAAAGAATCGTCAAAAATAGATAAATTCTTTATATTTTCTCCATTCCGCTCATGTTTCGTGGGATTTTCACTTCAGTCAAATAAATCCGAAAAATTTTAATGCTAATTTCATGATTTCCTATTATTTCTCTAGACATGAAGCATTTTTAAATCTATCTAGTCGTCCTTGAATGATGCATTAAAACAACGATGAGCATATTTTTTGCGTGAATATATTAGAACGTTTGGTTTATTGCAGCAGACAGTTTAAACTCACACTCGATCAAAGTGCCTCACTTGAAAAATAGTAATAATCAAATAAAAATAATTAATAAGGCTTGGCATGTTATGAGTTGGGTGAAGTAAGGAACCATAGTAAAGTAGCATCGACTTAGTTCTTTCGCATAAAAAATGCCCATTTTCTCTTCTTTTTTATTAGTCTGTAAAGTGCTTAATAGAATTTTCATGCGATAACCGGAAATAAAATAAAATGAAATAAAATATCGATAAATTCATAGAAATGAAATAAGGTGGCTCGCTTGGTGTTGCCTTGGTGATTGGAATCTTATTCCTTTAAAAGAAAATTTTTTTAACGGTCAACCAAGTTACCATGCAAATTCAAGCCTAAACTAAAGGATCTCAAAAGTCAGATCAAAACAATATAAAATGAAAGAATATGGATCAGGCAAATTGCTAAACACTACACATTAAGATTAGATTAATTCAATTTCTTTTTAGCAGCTGCATATGTCAATCAGTGCAAGTTATTATTTTCATCAATGTCAAACTGTGTCTCATGAAATGGTCTTACTACATAGGAACATTTATAATTCAACAAACTTTAACATTCAAGAAGTAATTTCATTATTTCAGGAACTGAGCTAAATTGCTCCACTGGCTATTGGCATGAAGGAAAAATATGCAGCAAAGCATTATCGTTTTTAAAGGCAAAGCTTTATTTGAAGTCTTTTCATGAATAGCTAAAAGATTGGTCGAAGATTCCAAATCATAGGAATTTGAAAGAAAATTTTTTTAAAAATTACTTCACTATTATTATTCGATAATGTTGTCGCAAATCATTCATAGGTTTCCTAAATTTAATTCCTTATTTTTTGACAAATCGCAGTTTTGACTAATTCTTTTATTCGTCAACTATCCCCAGTGGGTCTTTTCCTTTGCGTACACAGTTTGACATATGATTTGAACTAAAAAATGATTTTTATTTTTCTCTTATTTTTAATCTTTTCTTTTTATTTTGAATTTTTTGTTCATTTATTTTATTAATTTCTGCTTTCATTTTACTCAAATTTTCTGCCATTATATTTATTTATAAGCGTAAAGTTCACTGATTATCGCCGTTCTTTTTCAGAGTTAGTTTTCAATTTAATTTTTACTTTTTTGAATAAATTAATATTTCGCCCACTATGCTGATTATATGAATTCGCAATGACATCCAAATAAAATGAAAGAAAAATTTTACTGATAAATTCGAGCAATTATTTATTTTCTCAGTGGTTGATTAATTAACCAAAATTTCAAAGTTGAATATCTCTGAAATCGGTACTGCAGTTCTTTAAGAAACCCAATTAACCTCACTAAGTGATCATAGTTCAGTTTATTTTACTTTCTACTGTTGATCTATGGATGTTTTCGGTACTTGGTCGTTTAATAATTTTAATTAAGACAAATATCATTCAATGAAGTTAATTTTATGCTACTGTTTTTATAATTTTCTGAAAGCGTATCAGTATATCTATTGCTTGATAATATTCTTGATACCATTCAAGGGCAAACCTATTTTGCTTTGTGACTTTTCGAAGCCTTTGTCACAAACTATCTTTAAAAAAGATATAAAGGGAGAGTCAAGTGTAATTGCTGTAAGCCCATCATTTCGATCAATCCATAACATATATGAAAATGATAATCAAGAGCCAAGAGTTTTAAAAGATGTCTCGGAAAAATGATTTTCGGAATTGTTCTTGGAATTGTTCAACTGATAAACCCCAAAAATTAACCTTTCCTCCAATTTCGCTGTGGACATTCGCTTTTTCGAATATTTTAATATTAAAAGACGAATTCATGTAAAAAATATTTCCAAAAAATGTATTTTGATCATTTTTTTGTTCTATAATTTCATATTAAAAAAGATACATTCATATAATTATGAATGCATTTAAAATATTTATATGGAAAAGACTGCAAAAAAAAGTGATCAGTGCAAAGCAATTTATGCGGAAGATAGCTATTTTGACTACGGTTAGAGGATTTGATTGAAAGAAGTTGCTCAAGCATATCCTGTTGAAGTCACGGCTGATAAATACTACTTCTTATAAATAAATGCATATATACTAGTTTATTTGTGCTTCTTGGGTAAAAAGAAAGCTCATTAGCACGATAAGTCCAATTTGCTTTCGAAAAGTCGATTTCTCGCTGGCTTATTTTGGTTATGATGAAGTTGGTTATGGTGTAATGGTGGTAGTCGATGTTGCTCATTTTAGCGCTTATGCTTGCTTCACTTTATTTTGAAAAACATTTTAATAAATGTTGGTTGTTCACATAATGCAGTGATTTAAAGCCAAATTCGAAAATTTGTTTCTTAATTCGTCCTCAAACAAATTTCCGCCTTCAAAATTTCTCCTAAACTAGTGGTAAGTTTTTTTATAAACTTCCGTCTAACGAAAAAATTTTTTTCCCAATTCTAATTGTTTAATTTAATTCGTTCAAAATCACTGTTCCTTATAAGATTAATTTTTAATCTTTTTTTTGATAACGAAGTTAGCGAAGACAATCAAAGATTGTGCTCCGACTTTTCGATATTCTTTCTTAAGTTAATTATCAAAAAAATCAGTTAAGATTTTTGGTTCAATTTTAATTTTTCTTATTATTTTGAGGTTGAAAAAGGGCTGTAATAAAAAATTATTTATAGAAGGACAAGACCGGCTGAATTTTCGTTCTCTTTTCAGATTTTCGTTCGTAAAAGAAAATAAATTTTGAAAAAAAACCCGGTAGCCTTTTTTTGATTAAAAATTGCTGTATTTTGATTAATTTTATCTTTCGAATTTTGGTATATTTTAGAATTTTTTCATATAAGATGTGATGTTGCAATATTTCATTTGGAAACAAAAATTTTTTATTTCAAAAATTCTCATTCGATTAGATTTCATTCCATTATTTTCAAAATATGCCATTTGACTGTTTTTTCTCTTTCGCGTTGATTTTTTTTGGATTGGTTCATTTATTTTAGAGTTAAATTAGACTGTTAATGAACCTATTCACTATACATCTTTTTTCGTTATTAATGTCTTTGTGATTTAAATTTTTTTTCATTTCACAGCGAAATCATTTGAGTCTTCTGTATGATATTCCCAATATTCCCAACATATAGGTGCAATTAGCTTTTTATTTTTGAGTTCCTTTATATCCTAAGAAACGTTTCTTCTGACAGCACACACCATTTCTAGTTCGGCTGATCCTAATGAGTGGTGGGTTGAAAGCGTTTCAACATAGAGTCATTTGTGGATGAAGGCGCAGATGAATCCTCATGAAACTGAGATCTCTTTTCTAGTGGCACATTTATCTCGTGAAGAGGCAAGAATGGAACCGATGCTAGTTCATTCTCAGTCGAAGCAGCATGGCTATCAATCTATCTATCAATCGCATTCTTAATGAAACTAAGTGGGGTTAGACCGCAACCGCTGTTGTCATAAATTTCATATATGCAATAAGCAACATTTAATCTTAATGCTTAAGGAAAGGCATAAACATTGTAATTTTGTTCTTAAATACCTAAGTAATAATTTTCTTGAAAAATTCTAAATTAGTATTTGAGAATAGCCTTCGCAAAAATTCATTGAAAAATATTAGAAAATGAGAAAAACTCACTGACTATTCGCTATTTAATTTATAACCAAATAAGTCTTCTTGTCAGTCAGAAATCCACCAAAACATGTAAAACTGAGGATTTTATTCTTCCTAATCGAGCCATCTCAATGCTTAACGCAATTTTTGTTTACGACATTTCATTATTGTCAGCTAATTAATTTGCTCGCAATACGTCGTCTATTTCGCATAAGCCTTGCATTGCATTATTATTGAAAATTAACAGCAATGCTTATGAAGAATCTATCTAAATATGTTCATTTAAGAGAAACAAAGTCCTATTAAAGAAACTTTCATTTCTCCTAATTCTTATTCATTATTTTTAACTGATGAAAACAAAATTTTTTAAATAAATAGATAACTTATGGTTTTTGAAAATTTCAAATAAATAATATTGCACATAGTTGAAATATTTTAATAATAATATATTTTGATCTTTTTATTGCGTAGAACTTATTGCGCCGTTTCTAAGTGTAAAGAATTTGCCGTAAAAAATAATTCGAGCAAAATCGGTTATAGATGGAAATGCTAGAACAGTGTTGTCGCACATCCGATTCGAATCAAACGGAGATCACTTCGGGTGAATTGAACCGTGCGGACGTAGCACCACATCGTGGATTTAATCTGAAGGCCAGAGAGGTACTTCTAGAGCCTTTGCCACCATTTGCCGTAACCGCTAAGGTACCTCTATTTTTGAATAATCATTTGTTTATTTAGTAGAAAAATATTTTTTAAGAATTTTTAGATTTCAAAAAATTTTTTATCATCGAATTCTTTTTGAAAACATTAGAAATAAAATAAATACACATTTTGCATGATTCCTGAATCAATCGGCCGCAATTTTCTCAAAATAATTTAAATAAATATATATGTACATAATAGTATGTAAATATATAATATATAAATTGTGGAAATTGAGCATGAAATGCAGAGAAATTTATTAATTAAATATTATAAATAAATGCTAAACGATTTATAAGGAATGTGATATGTAAAAACGATCTTGCTAGGCTTTATTTTTTGTAAAAGTTTACTAATTAAATATTATAAGATAAGATGAAAGCCATGACCACGGCGGACTGATGGCAGTATTTTTTTTTGAAGATTTCTTTTCTATAAGCCAATTCGAAAGATATACATTTACATATACATTTATATATTTACATACACTTTCTTTACTCAGTTTTCTCAATTGGAAAAAATATCCTTAAAAAATCCTTAGTAAACCCTAGAAGACTTGAATATAACGGTATATCCTCCGTTTACAAAAATTTTATGAAATATCATCGCATAAACAGAAAAAAATATAAAAAAAAGAACTATCTGAACGATTTTATGAGATATATTGCAATATATAGATATATGTTTTGAGTTCTAATATTTTATTAAACGAAGTGTGTGCTTCGAGCATCTCGGAAGAAAGCCGAAAAAAGTAACTTCAGACTGAAAAATCTTTGGCTATAACCTTAATTTCTATAATCTTAATCGCCAAATTGTATTGAATGAAAAAAATTTTTATTTTATTTTACTTTTATCAGTTCGCTCAATCGAGATAACAAAGTGTTCATAACATTATTTCAGTGTAGATTTGTAAAGCCTTAATGTGATGTTTAATATTAACGTTTCTAGTTCTATTTATGTTCTTACATTTGTGTTTGCATAGCGATTATCGACAAAAAATATTCAAATTACATAAATATTTAACGAAAGTTTTTCCAAATAATTTAAATAGTAGAAAAATTATTGATAAAATAATTGCAAAAACGAATTCTCATTTTCAATAAAATATTTCATTTTTTAAAATCAGTTTGAGAAATATTTCGAGCGAAAAAACATCTTTCTGGATGAGAATTCAGTTAATATGATAAAATTGGATTTATCATTTATTAATTAAAACAAATTCTTTATATTTTTCTCTTATCAATAATTAATATAATTAATATATTTTAAAGAATATAAAGTTTCTTGCTATTTTCTTGATATTTAAATTAAGGAATTGATTTCACTTTTAATGTTTTGGTAAATGAAATTTAAAATTTTGAAAAATAGAGAAGAAATTGATTGGGATCGATCAGAAAGTCGTTGAAGTCTTGTTAACGATTTGTTGACATTTCATTTGCCCGGCAGAATTCTTAACCAAAGTGTTATCACCATAATTTTATTTTCAAAAAAATAATGGAAAATGGCGAATTAAGCAAAAAAAAGAATTTATGCGAATATTAGTTATAAAGAAATTGGAGAATTTCGTACTTTTTACCGACTAATTTGGTCAAAAATTTTATCTTTATCACTTTAAAATCTGTATTTTATAATTTCTTATTTTTATTTTACGTCATTTCTTGATTCATTTTAACATATTCGACATACGTCATTCTTGATTCATTAACATCATAATTGCTAGGCTGCAAACACAATAGCAATTAGTTTCGCTTGTGTCAAAAAACCACTTTAAAGCCAGGATTAGTCGCATAGCCAACAGATTTTGCAGGAACCGAGCCATGAAACGAGTTCAGCCAGTAGCGCTTGCAGTCCAATCGCGCCTCATCGAGGTTTCAGTGCTAAAGCAAAAGAAATGCTAATAGAACGCGATTTTTCTTGGCCTATTCCACCAAAACCAGGTCAGTTTCAACTTCAGTTTTATTATAATTATATTATACAATTAGTTGATTCATTGACGCGGTCCAGTATTAAGCGATCGAGACTTATTTCATCGAATCTGCAAACTTTAAGAATTTTTAAAATTCGAAATAATGGGATAGTTTATAGTAGGGGAAACTATATATAAGAATTCTAGTATCTAAAATTCTTTTGCATATTATTTATTCATTTTCAGCTCCATTATTTTAACTTGCGAGAAGAATATAAGATTCTTTCCACAAATGGCTAGCAGTCTTATGATGCCATTTTCATTAGTCTGATCTTCATTTGTCATATTTACCATCTGAAATTAAATTTTTTTTTGTGAATTTGTAATATTTTTAATATTTTGACAACTTCTTAGCGTTCCCTTTTATTATTAATAAAAAAATTCAAATAGGAAATTTTCTGAAAATTTTTTAGGCTTGTTTAGATTTTAAATCTTTTTTTTTGAAGAATTCAAGAGCTAGAGTAGTGTTTAGCAGTTAATGGCACATTTTCTTCAATCTCTGCAGTCAATAAATCGATGAGCACCAAAATCTACTTCAGCTCAAGTTTTACTACATCAATTGCTCATAATAAGTTTCGAGCAATCTCAAGTTCAAATTTTTATCGAAATCGCCTTAGCGCAACAAACAACTCGAGGAATGAAATTTTATCAAAACACCTTAGATTTTCCAACATTTTCAACAACACAGAATTTTCCATCAACTTTTTGCCATAACGACTATGCAGAATTTGAAAATTGTAATTTCAAAATATTCATCATCATTTAACAATCTCCATTTCTGGACTGATGGCACTGACTGTTGGAACTTTTCGCCAGAATTTGGAAAGAGAAAAATTTGCGGGTTCCTATCCTCTCGGGAACACTTTTAATCACTCTCGCCAAAAGAAAGGAATCAAATCCATAATTCTTGACCATAGTTGAAGCAACACCTTACTGGACCTACCTCTGTCGGTGCATTGAAAAATCCACGTATTCTTAAATTTTTTTGGCCATTTTTTTGGCTTCAATTTTATGAATTTATTTAGGCAAAAATTTCATAAATTCAATAAATTATAAACAATAAATTCCTATGAATTACTAAAAATACATTATCTAGAATTTATTACGATTAAGTCTTCTCTCTAATCCGAATCTAATATGTTTTGAATAATAATGGTTATAAATCTCTTTCACTCGAATTGAGACACTTAACGTAAGATGCATGGAGCAGTATAATTAGTCGGTTATTATTTATACAGAGATTTGAGGCTGACAAGGGCAAAATATACGTGAGAGAAATATAGGCCGGTTAGATGGAGTTGTTTGAAAAAGCGATAGAAAATATTCTTGAATATTTTTGAGGATTTTAGTTTTTAATATCGTGAAAACTTTGTACACCGGGAATTTTGAAACCTGGTTATTCTACCAGCTTCAAAGAGTTCTTTCTACTCAATAAACTCTCCTGTTGACCAGTTTAAAGGTTAATTTTCAAGTAAAATTGCTTTCACAAAAAGCAAATAAAAAATCATAAATCTTATAACTAATAAGATTTGCAAAAGTTTTGAATAGCATGACGAAATTTTACAAAATCTAATAGTTTACAACAGATTGATCATTTTTTCAGATTCTGTGATGGCAAAGTTAAAAAATGAACCAGAGCGCCAGAAACAAGCTCAAATAAAAGCCAGCAACAGCAATATAAGCCTAAACTTGAATTCGGTCAATCCGATTTCTAGTAAAGGTTAGGCTTCCTATAATTTCATTTGGAAGCATAAAAAGATCCGCTTAGCCCTCACTTATACCTCATGGTCATAGCGGGATAAATATTTTATTGACACTTCCAGTAGCTCGTTTCTGGCCATATAAAGAATCCTTTTTATTTTTTTCTTTCATGTACCAACCATGTAGCTCTTTTTTTAAATATTTTCCGCCATTTTATCTTATTTAGCATTTATTATATGATACTAATTTCTCTGCATTGTAATATTTCCATTTTCCCAACTGTGGTGGAAATAAACCTATCATTAAGAAATTCGAGCCGTACTGGCGAACAATTTTTTTTGTATCGCAAAAAATTTTTTCTGACAAAATTTCCAGCTGTACTAACAGTAAGCTAGCAGAAACAGAACTTTTTTTTAGTGATAACTTTTTTTTTAGCATCGGAGTTTCCGTTAGAAATTTGCATAAATTTTTTTAGAATTCTCGTTGATAGAATCATGCATAGAAAATGTTGGATGGTTTTATCATTTTCTAGTGATTAATATTTCTAATTTTATTGTTTTAAAAAATCATATAAACATTACACGTATTCCCGTATTCCCATATAACAAGTAAAAAAAGCTGGAAAAGTGGCTCTAAGAGATTCCATGAGTATCAGGAATCTCCGTATTGAACTATGCAACAATTGAGACACTGCACAGCATCCTCAAACTCTCAAGCCTCTGATGAACACCTAATATATATATATATATATATAGATATATGTATGATTTATAAATTTTTTTTTAACAGCCCTCACCATTACTTGTTAAACTCGCTCCAATAGTTTGTCGCATTGGGCAATATGTCAGGTAGTATCTTAGCGATAGAAATACAAGTGAGTCGACAGGATTTTCGCACAGGTTTCCTCTTACGGGGAATCGAACCTCAACATCGGTGCTCTCAACTGAGCCATTCTACTCCCATAATTATAAGTATAATTATATATATATAATTTAATATTACATATTAATTTGGTCATAAATGAATCAGCAGGTATGGATCCTACTCAAATTGCTCAAATCATTATTTTTCAGCCTTTACCTTTACTTTTTTGCATGATTTGATGACAATTCGTATAATTACTATCTTATTTAAGAATGAGTTGAACATATAATTTTGCGAAAATACTGAAAATAGTTATGATCAAAAAAAAATTTGACAGTTAGTAACAATAAATAAAATTATGAAAATAAGCAAAAATAGGGAAATAAGTGGGCAGCAATTACTATTTCTGGTTGGGCTTGCTCCTTAGTGCACTGAGAAATTTTTACCAGGAAGTCAGCTGGTGACATAGGAGTCGCCAGCACCGCTGGGACTTTTAATATAAATTTGCTCCCATTGAGGAAGGAGTCGAACCCATCTCAACTGAGATCTGAGCTACTTTACCATTGTACCCAAAAAATTATAAAAATAAAACTATAAAATTATAAAAATTATAAAATTTAGAAAAAAATTTAAAAATTGCTATGGCCACTTTATAAAGTAAGCAATAACAATTCTCCTTTTTACTAGCGCAGGCTGTAAAAACCAAATTATAATCTTAGAATAAGAAGGCTAGCATACTAGCTTCCATTTTTTTAAGCATTAGGGTATAAAAAAATAAATTTTTTGTAATCATAATAGGTAATATTGTAGATTCCCTAAATGAGAGTCAATTTTTAATCAAAGAAAAATTACTTTAAATACTAAGCAGATTTCCGAGATTCTCGCAAAACTTTTTGCATAATCGCTTATTATAATTTATTCTGTTCTCTCTGAACAGGTGGAGTTTATTTATTGAAGGATCTTTAAACGACATCAGTTCTAAGGTGAATAGAAATTGATAGAAGAGAATAAAGTTTCGCAGATCAGCATGTAATTATTTTTTTTCTAATTTTCCCGATCAATTTTTTCTGACTTCATCCTTTTCAGGATTCGATGAAACGGTCGAATTTATGCATTCCAAAGCTTCAAGAATTAAGGCTCGTGTGCTGCTTGGCGATATAGGGAAGACACGGTCTGCTATAGATCTCTATCAACGACAAAGAAAAGATCGTCCATTGTTTAAAGTATATCAACAAGATGACATGATGTGAATTGATTAATTCATTTCATTTGAAATGTAAATTTATATTCTAATAAATTTTATTTATTAAATCGTATCGCATTTTAGTGCTCTTTAACGCATAAAAAGAAAAAGTTTTGGGTTGAGTTCAGGCGCTCCTCTTAATCTAAACGCACTCTGTTATAGGCATTCTCTTTATTTTCGACTTTGATTTCAATTTGAATATCAAAGAATTCAAAATGGCCAGTTTATAAATTTAACAGAATTTCTTCAAAGTAATTCCGGCACGTTTCATGTCAGATGAAAATCAAGTGACGAAATTTGCTTTTGCTCGTTTGAAGCATTTTTCTTCCTTTTCAATCATAATTAAATCATTTTGGAACTATAATCACCTATTTAGAACAGTATTTACTCAAATAAGAAAAAAAAAAATAAAAAAGGTATCTGTGGAGAAAATGCTCCAGGAAAATTGATATTGATCCTGGTAAGTTTAAGTAAGTTTATATGAGATTCTACCAATCTAATTAGTATTTTCCATAACTGCTGCATCGATACGAATGCAGTGCCTACCATGCCGTATTCATTAGTTTAATCCATCAGCAACTTGCTACTTCATTTCGTTCTAATATTTCCTTTGTTATTTCGCTGCAAAATTTAAAAAAAAGATTTGGAGGACTTTTCTTGGAATATTGGATAAATGCATTTTAAAGAGACCAAAATCAGAAGGTTCAAGAGAATTAAGAAGATTAATATTTTATCATTAATTTCAAAAAATAATTTTAAATTTGTAAGACGAAAATTGTTCGAACACTTTCAAGTCAAATATTTTAACAGGTTACAAGTTATTAATTCACAAAAAATGATCGATAACTTTTGACAAAAATAAATGTTTCTGCCAAAAATTTAAAGATTAAAATAAGCAAAACTGATTTCGTCAAAAAGCAACAATTCCCTTGAAAATCTGCAAGAGAAATTCTCGAAATGCCTAAACACGAATTTATTTTTGAGCGCAAAGATTATTCGAGCGGCTCGCTTAGTTATTTTCTCTCATAACCAGTAATTTGGATGGCTTTCATCGTCATTTTTCTGTTTATAACAATGGTGCAACAATGATATTTTTAAAATAATTTTAGTATATTGCAATTTTCTGTAATTTTATAATTAATTTGTAATTTTAATATGAATATGAACTATAACTAATAAGCATTAAAATTATGCATTCTACATTCTATATTCCTGAAAATTTACTACAAATATTCTTTAAGGGAAAGAAATAAAAAAATTCTGTTTGCAAACCAAAAGAGTCGCTTGAAGCCAAAATAAAATTTTAATTATCCTACTCGTAAATGAAAAATTCATCCGTTCGTTACCATATTCATTATGCGTCACAATGAGAAGATATTTGCGAATAAATCAACCAAACTGGTGCACAATGCTCAGCAACAAATATCACAGACAGCAAGCGGTGCGAAAGCGGTACGTCATTTAATGAGTTATGCAGAAAATTTGAGTCATGTTTTTGAGGAAAACAATTGTTAAGTCAAGTATAACATAAAATAATAAATAATATATATAGTAAACATGCAAAATGCAAGCTAGTCCGTCTAAGAAAAAGAGAGATTCAACTGATTTTCAAGGAAACTGAATTTGCAGCTAGCTTCTCGAGCGCAAAAAACAGTAATCAAACTTCGAAGACGCCCTCCATTGTATATTCGGTTTACCGTAAATGCCTATCATAAGTACGGGTTGAAACACATAATTCTCGTCCTATTTTTTCTTTTTTACATCTTTTTTGGTGCACTCCTCTTTCTTGTTATTGAAGCACCATATCAAAATGAACTCAAATATCGTTGGGAAAAGGTTTGTTGTCGAATTTATCAGCTATATCTCCAGTAAATACCGTCATCTTATTCACCAATCAACACTCAACTTAATACAATGCGTATCATTTTGGATATCAAGAGATACCACTTTTCGATATATCTCATCCATTCCAATCAAATTTTGAAGTGGATCCCGATTCGATAATATGTTTGCCAAATTTTGAAAAATTTTAAGTCTCAAGTTCAAATTTTTTTTTCTTAAAATTTGTTAAAAGACATTTCTTTGTAAAGAATGAAAATTTCGTGGGCTAAGACAATGGTAAGCAGGCTTAAATTGGTAAACTTTGGAAAAAAATCTAATTTTAAGACTTACATTTTTATTATTTTAGAAAATTGCTGTAAATAGGAAGTTATTCACTGATGATATGATGAAGGATTTTTTCAATAATTCCAGATTTCTACTATATATTAAAGGAAGGACGAGTAGAAGAATTGAAGCGCACATTTTAACGTACTACTATTCTTTTTATGGCTTTTACAAATTATAAATTTGAAAAATCATTTAACATTTGACTCTTTCCGCATCAAAAATCTGTCAGAAATGAAAAATTCATAGTGTCTGTAATGAAGGATGATAAAATAATTATAATGATTAAATAAATAAAACAATTTCCTTGAATAAATTTTTATTTAAAATATAAAAAATAAAGATTTAACGATAAAAATTTAAAGATTCATTTCTAATTCAGTTTTTTTTCGAATATTCAGGTTCTTATTCGAAAGTAAATTGGTTCTTAAGATTTTTCACCTTATAATTTTTCTTATAAGACAATTATCACAGAAATTTCTGTTTCTCTCGGAGACTAAGTAGGAAATTGGAATGTTTATGACATTATCAAATTTTATTTCGCATTTCTTTATGCTAAAAATGAAAGTTTTAAAGAATTTTAGTTAGTCTATATCGATTATATGAGGCTTTGATGCTAGATTTTTTGGTATAATTACATTTTTTACCAACGCCTAAAGGAATTTAAATTCTCTTGGGTATGATCGATTTATGACTTAGGCCATATTAAGTTATAGAAAATCCAATTGTGTCGAAAGCTCGGTTAGTTTCTTTCTTTTTACGATTCAACATCATTCATTGAGCTTCCGTTATGCCTTGCCGTTCCATCTAATTGAAATGATCCAATTATCTATATCCATGTTTTATATTCGAGTATTCGAATAGTATTAAATAAATCTCATAACCACTATACAGATGGTAAGTAATCTGAATAAAGATAACCGAAGATAATTACGACAAGTTTAAATGTCGCCAACTTTTCGAGAACTCTATTTAAAAAGTTGGCACACAATCGTAGAGTTACGAAATGTAGATTTTTTTCACCACCAAATATACTCGATAAAAAATTTGCCATTGTACTGGCAACCATTTTACAGGCCGTGATTCTTAAAAAAACACGGGTGACATATGGATTACAATTTGAATGGTAGACGCATCGTGAATTACCTCAGCAAAAAACTAAGTGAATTGAATAATGCAATAAAAAATTTTTAAATCCACTATTTGAGGGTTGCAGTCTTATAGGTTCTTCTTATTAGAAATTTTAGAAAAGCTGGCAAAGAGCTTAAAAAATACTGCAAAACTTTGATGGATCAAGACAAGTTGAACAAAAATTTTTACCTATTTCTTACACAAATTTATAAAAACAAAAGCTTAATTATCATTTAGTGATATTTGCTAAGTGCTCGCAACATCAAGAAAAAATGTTTAATATTTAAGGTACTTGGAGTATTATGAAAAGAGTTTGAATATAAGATGGACGGAACAAAAGTTAACTTGGAACTACTGGAATTCCGTTCTTTTCGCTGGAACAATTTGTACAACAATAGGTTAATTATTAAATTTAAAGATAAGAATTTGCTATCGCAATTCCATTGGCCATATTTAGAAAACAAGTAGAAATTACATCATTTGCTGTTGATATGCCTATGCGTTTTATAAATATTTCATAAAAACTGCACTCTCGTTGCAGATATAATTTTGGAGCTGATCGGTCGATTGATAAACCGCTTAAATTGAGATTGAACAGTCGTATTCGGTTCATAGCACGATATTAAAAGCAAAATCTACACGGTGCTGTGGACCATTTTTACCTCTTTCTTCAGAGTGACTGACTAAAGGGTGGTGTATGATAGTTAATAAAGAAAAAATAAACGGTGATTGCGTAAAAATGTATAGTTGAAAAAAATTTTAGTTAGCATAAAACAATTCCAGGATATGGGCATAAATATTAAAAAATTCATGATTTTAAAATAATAATTTAAATTAATTTCAGGATATGGACATATTTATCCATCAACGAATGCGGGAAGGATTTTGACAATGGTTTATTCACTGGGTGGTATTCCACTTGTTCTGCTGCTTCTCCAAGATTTGGGGAATTTGTTAACTATTTTCATGAAATACCCTTGGTTCCAATTCAAACGATTCTTAAGAAGAGCTTTACGGTTACTGTTACTTTTGTTATTTTTCAACTTCTATTTTCATATTAAGCGGTAAAGTAAACATATAAAATAGACAAATAAGGAAATCACTTTTTCCACTACATATAGGTAACACAGAATAAGGACTAAAAACTTTTCTTATTAATGAATCAAATGGTGTGCAGAATTTTTTAAATCTCTATTAATCTTAAACACCATTAATATTATAATAACCACTATAGCTGAAAAAATTGTCAAAATTTTAGCTTGATCACGAAACAATCGTTGAGTGAGATAGCCTTTATAGAAATGGAAGAACGAAATAATCTACGCATATTTGACGTACCTATCCCAGTCGCAGTGGGATTAGTAGTTATTTGGCTATGGATATGTTCAAGTGTTTTTTGCTATTTAGATAAAAGATGGACATTTTTGGAAGCCTTTTATTTTTTCTTCATATCGTTAAGGTAATTAACCGTTTAAGACAATTTCAATAACAATAATCGTCAGACTGGCTCCATGGTGACCTCTCATAGGGTGTAGAGGAGTTTAAATTAAATTACATATTTTTATTTTATTTACGAATGATAACGAATTTTAACGAATATTTTATGCAATTTATTATATTCATTCAAAATTCTTAGATGGAAAAATTTAATAAATATTTTAACACTTTAAAATTTGAAAATTGGAGTGAATTTTTATGACATTTCTATTTCGTTATTTGCTAAACCGTGTGATGGTTGGCGTCAAAAGCGAGGTGGACCAATAAGACCTGGATTGATACAGTCAGGAAAGATTTTGAACGTATATAGGTGGACCAGCAATATATGGACTTAGACGATGGAAAAGGAATGGCTTCTATTACTGTCAACGATAGCATCAGACCGCGCTGCTTGGAAGCGTATTGCCCTTGTAGCCGTTGGAGCCAGCCTAACCAGTAATAGTGAGGGCTGTTAGAAGAAGAAGATGGCATCATCTAAGGAGTCCTCGAAAAAAGTCTAATGACTACTGGTCAAAAACCTTGCAAATTTGTGCTGTTCTATTAAGATTAGAGAAAAAGTTCGACGAACTAGCAGTAAATTTGCATTATTTGCAAAATATTCAAGGGGTCTTAGGCATCCATTTGCAGTCTGGGAATAAAAGTTTATTTGGAATCAATCCGTTTTTAAGATTTTATTTAAAAAGGCAAAGAAATATATCAAAATATTTAAAAATAATTTAAGAATAATTTACAATAATAATAATAATCATTTTTCTTATATTGGATGTGTTTTGATAAAAGGTAGTTTAATCATTTTTTTCTTTGCCCATTTAATCATAAAAATAAATGCCCTAAATTTCTGCAAGTTATTCTTATCATTATTATTCTTATTCCTATCCAAAAAGCAACATTCCCCAGAGAGAATCCGTGAAAATTTCCAGTCTTCATCGTGAGATTACTTTCCTCGTCATCGCAAACTTTTTACTGTAGTTGTCATTAATTATTAACGTACTGCAAAAGTATTTAAGACCATATTTATGATATGAGGCATTATTTGCGATGAATGTACTGTATGCTTAATTCGATCAGAGCTACTTTTAAATAAAATAGGGCGTTAGACACAAGTATTTTCACTGTTCCTCTTTAAAAAAAGGCAAGATTTTCACTTTACTGGAGATGAATTCTTGGAATTTCTTTTCCAAATCGTTCGATTATTCCATACGAAGCACTTGAACAAATTCAGCTTATTTAGCACGATTGGCCTGGGTGATATGGTACCATCTTCGCCGAATACTTTAATTTCTATGTTTGGCTTAATCGTTTTTGGGTTATCGTTAGTATCAATGGTGCTCAACCTGCTTCAAAGTAAGATGCGCTCCACTTATGAGGGTCAAAAAATTTCCACTGAAGGCGAAACAATTTTTGGACCAGCACTCGGCATTATTCAGGTTTGAAAGGATGCTTTTAACATTTAACATTTTCTCTCATCTAGAACGCTTACTGTATTTGTAATCAATTTTACCACTATAGCTAGGCAAAGTTTGTAATTGATTAATTTAAAATTTTTAGTGTGTTGATGGCTTGCGTGTTGTACCAGACCCAGCATTGATGAGACCCATGCGTTTAGTCCAAACTGATATCAGCATACCGGCTTCAATAAGTGTTCGTTTAATTCATTTAACCAACTTCAATTTAAATTAAATAACTTTGCTCACTTAATTCGTAGATTGTACTTAATGCATTTCAATTTAAAAGTGTCATCCAAATGGTACTTTCCTTGTAACGAAAAAACGCACATTCTCATTTATTTTGTGGAACTTTTTTGGCGAGTGGAAACAGCTTAAATGATAAATGATCAAAAAAAGCTCAAGCATTTTTCAGCAAAAATGTAAATTGATATTTAGAGTTGTTATTTGGCTTGGGATCCATTAGAGTCGTTAGAGATAACATCAGAAAATATAAGCAAAAGTGAAGATTACGATTTGATAGCTATCGCTGATATAGCGGATTGTTCAGTTCCTGGTGATCTAGGAGAAAAATGGTCAATTAGCGATTACGAAAACACTGACATTCTCGACGAAATTTCAGCGTAAGTGGAGTTTATTCAATTAAATTGCAACTGAAAGAGAAATTTTGTTTTAAGCTTTTTAAACCAGTAATTTTTTAGTGCAGATTGGGGATTTTGGAACAGATTTTGACTTAACGATTCCTTAACATTTCTGCTTCTGGTAATAAGGTTGAAGAAATTAAAAATAGATAAGATCTTAAGGAAATTTATTCCTAGCACTATGGCTTAAAAAAATAAGATTATAGCATAATTGGTCTTTTTATCAGTAATAATGGAAATATTTCATTTTATATCATATATCATAAACGAAATTAAGCATAACAAATACTGTGCATGATGAATCTCTGAATAAATAAGAATGTGGCTAATGGCATGCGCTTAAAAAAATCGCCAGGCATTCGGTTTATGCAGCATGGAACGAAGGCATATTTTCCTATTTTATTTATCATAATTTAACATTAATTAATTAATTTTTAAGTTGGCTGGAAAAGAATTAAGTCTTATTCAAAGCTATTTTACATATAAAATAAGATTGTTCAAATAAATTTTTCTTCAAGCTTTAATATAAAAATAGTTTGCAAATTGCTGCGAAATCAATGGTGTTTATATTAGATGTGAAGATTTTATTTTTAATTGAAAGATCAAAATTTTCAATTCTTTGATTTCCTTTTTTTTTATTGTAACGTGGTTTTGGCTTTTCAAAAGTACTAAAAACGTTAAAGAAAAGTATTTTTAAAAATTTATTTTGCAATATATCATTTTATATCGATGAAAAAACTCTTTATTAAAATCAAGAAACACTGGGATGAATTAACAAGATTCAATCGATTGTGAATATGTAAAAGTCAATTGAAACTATAGAATTCCTAAGTAGCTTCGCTACATATGAACGAGAAAAGATATAATTAAAAATCGGAACAAAATGTTAAATGCAAAATGATGTACATATAGCACCATAATTGAAGCATTACGGAAGACGGTAATGGGAGTTGGGAAGACTTTATGTCAACTACAGCAGAAAAAGGCTAATCAAACTGACTTTTAAGAAAAGTCACAATTGCTGAGGTGACATTCATTCATATGCATTTAAAGCATATTATTGTGAAATATTTTATAGTTATGGACTTTTATCATAAGTAATTGGCAAATATGTTTGAATAAAACTGTTAAGAGGTACAAGAAAGCACTTACAAATAAATCAGGCTAAATCGGATTGAAAATTAACGAAACTTGCACTAGCACTCAAACCGATTGGACCCATGGTGGATGCGCGATTTTTCGAGCGCAACTTTGCAAGTGAGTTTTCTGCGATATCAGCGCGTTCATTGGCGTCATCGACTTGAGTTTGAAGCTGTCGATATTTTCCAAGATTAACAGCTGCCACTTCCTCCTGGAAAATTTTGCCATGTTGAACGAATTCGCTATTTCTTGAAAAATACATTTTACATAACTCGTAATAAAATTCAAGAAGATCGAATCATGTCGAAAGTATCATAATATCATAATAAAGATACTGCCAAATTTCGTTGATTAAATAAGGCATTAAGAAATAAGGCGAAAAAATGGCGTTTGGGCAATCTGCCCCTATTCTTATCCCTCAAATCGTGTTATGTTATCCTTCCCAATTCCATTATTTTTTCCTTATCTGCTCTTAATTCTCTACATAGTGTGAAACTTTTGTGGTGCTGGATTTGAAACCTCTCCCTTATTTTGTGATGTCCTTTTATGCTCTCTAAAAATCTTCTGAAACCTCATATCTACTTCATCAATACTATTCTGAAATGTCAATTTACTCTACTCATATTACGCTCTCCATGTCTTTGAAACTGTCCAAATACTGTCACCTTAGCACCTCACTTATGTTCTATTGCATCCCTTCCTCCCAGCATCCTGTGGAGTTGGAAATGCTTAGTTTCCTCTCAAACCCAGTCTTTCTTTTTGTGCATATGTTTGACCTAGTAATCATGCTTATTGCTTCTTAATGAACTTCTTAATGAAAATCTTTTTGCATCCGTAGAACTAATTATTGCCTTCTTACTAGTAAAATTATAAAAATTATAAAGTAAGAGGATTCATTTTACATAAAGCATAGAATTTATAGGAGATTCTATCAGCTAGGAACGAAATCTAACCGCTTCTTCTACTTGACGTTTGTAGATTTTTATTTTAACTTGGAGCTTATCAACCAATTCTGTAAGACGCTCGCTGTTTTTCCTGTCTTCCTCACACTGAAAATTTGTCTGATACATTGGTTCATCTTTGGTTTCTTTTAATATTACAATAATCAGGAAAATTATTAGCACCTGAAACTCGAGTTCTTTAATGCGTCTATCACCTTTCTTAATGTCTTTTTCCATATCTGACATTTGGCGCTGTCCATTATCTACTTCCTGTTCAAGTTCACGAATGCGTTGTTCGAGCTTGGCAATGATTTTTTTTCCACCACGTAAGGCCGCTGCCTCGGCTTCATCTAATCGTACCTTGAAAAATATTAAATAATGAATTCTTAAATCCCAACCAATTTATAAGTTTTTGCTGATACCAAATATAAATTAGAAAATTCTAACCTGCATTTCTTTAATTTGTACTTCTAATGCGCGGCGCATTCTATCGACATGCATTGAATGCTCTTGCTCTTGTCTGAGTTCTTCGGCAAGGCGTGCTGCATCAGCAGTTGCAGTTTTTAACATTTCATCAGTTGTTTTTAGTTGCGTTATCGTATCATCAAGCTCAACCTGAAAAATTTTTTTAAAGGAAAATAGAGAATTTTTTAAAGGAAAAACTTTTTATAGACAAGAAGTACAGAAATTTTACTGCCAGCTGTTTATTAATTTAATCTATTTATTATGTAAAAGCAAAGTCACTCACATGAACTGCTTGAAGTTCTGCCTCAAGTTTTCTTCTTGCGTTATTAATTGCATTAACTTGGTTAGTGAGATCATTAACTGCTTCACGAAGCTCAATTGCATCGTGTTCAGCAGTTCGTCTCGCCCGTTCTGCCTAAAATAATTGGCTTAATAGAATTCAAGGTTAAAGCACCATGCCGAAGACAACAATATTGGTAAAAACATTACTGCTTCTGCTTGATTGGCTAGCTCATCTTTTTCTGCTTGCAGAATGGAAGCGCGCTTCTGTAACGAAGCTAACTGTTCACTGAAATAAATCTTATGATTCACCTTTTAAAAACCAATAAAGGCTAATAGAACTTTATGTCAAAAAAATGGATATAAAGTATAAAATGTTTAAAAGTTAAATAAAAAAGACTAACGCAAGGTCATCTTTCTGCCTTTGCTCATCTTCCACTTGCAACTGAAGTTCGCGTACTTGTTCTTGATAACGTTTAATGTTCTTCTGCGCATCAGCATTAGCTTTGTTGGCGTGGTCAAGTGCGATTTCAAGCTCCTGAGGATGAGAGTCAAACTTAGATTTTTTAGATTTTTTTTGAGCTTTTTGATTCTAAATTTTTATTAGGAAATAAGCGCAGCTCTTGAATTTTTGCCGAGCAAAAGACAAAAAAATCTAACATTGATATCTTGCTCAAGTTTCTTTTTGATACGTAGGGCTTCATTTTTGGCTTTCGATTCAGCTTCAAGAGTAGCTTGCATACTTTCCAGTGCACGCTGGTGGTTCTTACGAGTGTTTTCAAACTCTTCTTCCTTTTCTTGAATTCGTTTTTCGATTTCAGCTCGAACTTGTGAAACTTCAACCTAAAATTAATATTATTGAGAATAATAAATAAGTTTATTTGAATATTCATCGCAAATTTTTTATTTTACGCCACATTATAAAATCATTAATAATGTATTCAGGACCTGTGCCCTCATAACTTTGGCTTCTTCAGCTTCCAGTGCTGACTCAGCATCGTCGAGGGCCTTCTGGAGTTCTTCCTTTTCTACTTCTAGACGACGAACCATCTTTTGCAATTCATGTACAGAGCGCCCACCTTCAGTCAACTGCTCTGTCAAATCTTTGATTTCTAATGAAAGTGATTTGTTCTCACGTCGAAGACTTTCGAGTTGCTGTAAAGTATGTAGTTTGGTAAGAAATTCATTAATAAAATACAGTTTTGACCAATGAACCAGGTGGTTGAATCGTATATTGCTACGATTGAAACCAAGTCATCAAGGATTCAATTCCCTCCGTTAACGGAGTACTTTTGTATTTTTATGCTCCGGTGGTTTTTTAGGCAATAGATTCCAACTTGAAGCCACTTAAGCCAAAAATGGTGAATGGTGAGTGTCAGAAGAAGAACCATTTAAGTCGTTAGTAAGCTATTAATCAGGATGACTAGTGTTCAATTTTTAAAATGGAAAACCTCGAGTAATTCATCTTGAATCGTCTTAGATTTGAAAAGCTCTGTTGCCATATTACGATTGTCACGTTGTGCAGCGTCTAATTCAGCAGCTAAATCATCGCATTTTTTCTTCCATTCTTCAATGATGCGATCGAAATTTTTCTGTTTTTTTTCCAAAGCTGCTGCATATGCGGCTGTTCGCTCTACATCAACCTAAATTAAGAATTTTAAAAAAATTCGTGCTTCAAAACCTATAAAGATAAGAGCAAGGTCAATTTTCAAAAGTTTTTAAAATAGCTCCTAATGGAATAAAAGAACCTGTGCATCGTCTAAATCACCCATTAGTTTGTGGCGTGTCTTTTCCAATGAAGCGATTTTGGCATTTGCTGCCTCATTAACATCAGTGAGATCCTGGACCTTCTGGTTAAGTTTGCGCCTGAACATTAAATAGATGAATAGATTAATTGCAAATGAATCACGTTATCTGCAATTCTATGTCACCAACTTGTTTTCTTCGATTTCTTCCAGTTTAGCTAAGCCTTCACTTTCAAATCGAGCTTTCCATTGTTGGATTTCAGCATTGAGTTTACTCATTTGGCGTAAACATTCTGCCTTTGCCTATAAATATAATTCCGTTTATCAGAATAAAATGCTATTTACGATGTCTTTATTTAAGAGAACTAATTCTTGGCAGCAAAGCTAAAATTTCGTTTCACATCAAAATCAGTGCGGCTTGATTAATAAATAAAATAAATGATAAAACAAAGGGTTCCTAAGCTATTTAATGCAGTATTCTTATTTTTGAAATATTCCAATCTATATATTGACGATATATTCTCATTAAAAATACCTCAGCTTCCTCGTCAGCATGAAGGCGTAAATTATCATTCTCGTGCTCAAGAGTTTTTACTTGTGCTGCAAGGCTTTGTCGCTCTCTGTAATTATTATTCAATACTCATAACAAATTCAAAATATTAAGTTCCTTTAAAACAACAAAGTTAACGATATGATATGAGGCCAATCGTTTTTGGCTCATGAGTAACGCCAAGATGCAAAACATTACTTGGATTCTTCTTCTGCCGTTCGTTTGGCTTCTTCCAATTGGCTCAGTAATTGTGCTTTCAGTCGATGTAGACTATTCAACTTAATTTAAAATGGTTATCAGGAATAAAATCGAAAATTCGCTATTTTTGTTCAAAAAAGTAGTGTTAGTTATCAATAACTAGAAATTTGAGGACGAATTTTTCTCAGAACAATGATAAGAAGCGTTTTTCTAACCTGGTTTTCCAAATCTTCGACTTGACGTGAAAGATCGCTGTTTTCGTTCGACAATCGTGATTTGAGAGCATTTAAATCGTTTATTAATCGCATCTTAATTGGATTTCATTGGTTTCACTAATTAAATATCGTTTTTCAAATAATTTTCTATAATACCATAATTGAAACCCTTGATTAATTTTGTTTTACTTTCATAGAAGTTAGAGCTACTTTTATAGTACCGGCGAAGGCCAAATTTCAAAATTATTAAAAGTCTATTAAGAAAAATTTGATTTACTTGTTCATCTGCTTTAGTCTGGAGCTCAGAATATTGCATTTCAGCCAATTTTGCTTGTTTTTCGAATTCTTGCTTTTGGCGACCTTCAGCATCTGCGTTAGCATTAGCATCTTCTACGTCACGGAGAAGTTGCGCCTTGTCCTTATCAATTTTCGCTTTAAGTTTTTGCATTTGCTCTAACTGATCACTTAACTCTGCGACAGCATCATTGTGTTTCTTGCGGAGAGCCGAGATTTGAAGTTCATGGTTTATATTATTCTCCTAGAATTAACCAAATTTAAATGAATCAAAAATTAAAACAACAATCTGACTATAAGATATAAATTTAAAAACCTCAAGATCTCTTTTGAGTTTTGCCATTTCAGCTTCACGTTTTTTATTTAATTCGATTTGTGCTGCAGTAGCACCACCTTGTTCATCAAGACGTTCACTAAGTTCTTCCAACTCGCGTTGTAAATCTCCACGTGAACGGTCAGATTTGCTACGAGATTGCCTTTCTTGTTCTAAGTCTTCTTCCAGTTCAGCAATACTATAAGATCTTGGGATGGAAATCTTTTGCTAAAAAGAAAATGAGGCGAGATAATTGGCGGTCATACTGAATGAAAAAAACACTACTTTATCTATTCGACTCTTTAGGAATTTTTCCAAATTCATGGATTTATGAACAAACCGAGATTCGAGGTCTTTGATCTGTTTCTGAAGCTTGCTCACTAGCGATTGCTCTTCTTCGAGTTTGCTGGTTGCATGCATGAGATCGGCTTCTTTCCTAAAGCCATGAATTTATGTGCATCTACTGCCTTGACTTCATTACTTCGAACGTTCTTATGTTAATATCGTTCATATGAAAATGTGCCATCAACTATCAAGAAAGGCGTTTCAAGAAATATTAATGAGATTATACGATTTTTTGAACAGTTATCCGCAAATAAGAAAAGAACTTCAACTAACTTTTTCAAATTTTGTTCCAGATCATGTTTTTGCTTCATAATTTCGTCAATATTTTCTATGGAGACCTTGAGTTCGCCTTCTACTTTTCTTTTTGCCTTTTCTAAATCTTGGCGCGTACGCTTGTCGCGCTCGAGATTTTCTTCTAACTAAAGAACTATCATGAACGTTCCTTAAAAGATTCTTGCAAAATTAGGTTGGCAGACATCAAGGACATATAGACGATTATAACATGGCTTTAATTCCCTCCAATACTTACCTTTCATGATCTAATTCAACGAATTTATGCAACTTTTTATTGGTGAAATTCTTACATCATCAAGTTGTTGTTCAAGTTTTGCTTTGAGTTTTTGCATATGATTGACTTTGTCTTCCTCAGCTTGCAAATCTTCCATAAGTTTTCGGTTAATCTATAAAATAGAAGTATAAAGAAGATGTATTTCTATCATCAAGTAA
This sequence comes from Dracunculus medinensis, assembly GCA_900625125.1. NCBI lineage: Eukaryota > Metazoa > Nematoda > Chromadorea > Rhabditida > Dracunculidae > Dracunculus > Dracunculus medinensis. The sequence continues at coordinate 1,705,214 of UYYG01001150.1, read as the reverse complement.
TTTCCTGGCAAAAATTTCTGATCTACTAATGGTTAATGTAATCAAAAATGGTGAACATTTACTTCAATTTGTTTCTAAGTATTGCAACTAATGAAGTGAAATAAATGTCTCTAATTGGCATCTAATTCCATACTAATGGAACATTCAAATGTCTTTAATTTTTTGGCAAGTCAAATTGATGGTTCTTTACCATTCCTTGAATTGATTACGTTATTTGATTTCATTTTTGCTCTCATCTTTAATTTTTTAATTTAATCTATGGCTTCTCTTTCGATGTATTGCTATGAATTTTTGTTACTTCTTCTTGATTTTTCTTTTCCTTATTGATTCGAGCGTAATTTTCATCCTGATTAGCCATTTCGTCTTGCAGTGTTCGAATGTTTTGCTCACGAGCTTGTTTTTCTGTTTCAGATTTTCGTAAAGCTAATTCTAAATCCTGAAAAATATAAAAAAACTATATGATTGTTCCAAATCTTGAAGGGTTCCAGTCAGATAGGAAGCTACCGAATGCTTCAACTTCGCATTAAGTCAAAATCATTGCCAGCATCTTAATCCTACTAATCCCCGCTATGACACAGCACTTAGATGGTAGAGTGGCATGTTTCTCTCACATGCGCTGTCATGATCCCTGCTTTCTGATAGAAATAAACCTGTCATTAAGAGTGAATCTGAGTGGTTCTTCGACTAAGAGTTCTGGTCCTTTTGGTCATGAAATTAGCTAAGCTATAAAAAAGATGAAAAAAAGATGAATTAAAATGCAATTGCACATGGCAAAACCTGATTCTTTTTCTTGAGCTCATTGATTTCCTGTTCATTTTTCTTCTTTTGTCTTCCGAGATCTGCATTTCGGTCTTCTACTTCTGAGATACGGTCGCTCAGTTCCTGCAGTTGACGCTCAAGGTCAGCTTTTGCAGCATTTAGCTTACTAACTTGTTCCTCAGATTCAGCCAAACGCCCTTTTTCTCTTTCTAATGACTCGAAAAGTTGATTCTTTTCTTCAATAAGTCCCTGAATCTGTAATGAAAATTTGATAAAAATGGATCAAACAAAAATTGTTCGTAAGTAATTTAGCGAAGAAAGTGATGAATTAAAGTAATGAAAGTGATGCATTAAAGCTGAGTTTCCACTTTTTCAAATACGAAAATCCAATTCAAATTTTTGAAAAAAGACAACTTTCTAACTTGTTTTTCAAGTTCCTTTTTATTTCCTTCTTCTTTAACCAATGTTTCTTCTAACTCCTTAATTTTATTGTTGAGCTTTTCCATTTCTTCCATTTCTTTTCCTGCTTTAAGCATAGGCTTAACTCGTCCATACAGTTTGAACCATTCCCAGTTTCGTAAAGTACACCATGAACGAACATTACGTTGAAGAATAAGAAGACCTACAACAGCAAAAAATGGAGTTCTGTAGAATTACAAAATATTTTTACAAAAAATATATATATATATTTTTACAAAAATACATAAATAAAAATATTTTTACAAAAAAAAGATTAAATAATTTCTTTGGCCAATAAAAATAACAATTTAATTGGTTAAATACCGTATTGCGCCTTTAAAAACCCCGTCACTTTTAAACACATTTATTTTTTTAGTTAAAAATTTCGATAGCACTGATTTTTGTGATTTTTGAAATATGCTTTTTTAGCACTTTTATATACTATTATACACTATTTGAGATTATTTTTTGCAAAAAAGTGTTGTATATGAAAAAGATAAAGAAAAGATAAGATAAAAAATTATTAACCTGTTCTTTGTTGAATTCTACGCTTGACATCAGTCTGCGCAAGGTATGATCGTACTCTAGACTGGAAGTTAGTAACAACTACACGAAGTGCTTCATCACGTAAGTCTTCAAGACGAGCCAAGATACCGGCTTTGAAGAAAATTTTTGTACTACCTAACTTGAACTCTTCATCGTTTAGATGACCACTGTTGCAAAGAAAATCACTTATTGCAATAGATGCAGCCCTTTCATCAGGATTTTTAGCTTGTTCTGCAGCCAAAATAGCATAGCGATGTTTGAAATCGGGATAAAGCATTCTGTTCGGAAAACCTTTGCGGCAAATGCGAATACCTTCCAATACACCATTACATGTTAACTGATTGAGCACCAACGCCGAATCGATCACACCTAAAGAGATTAGTGAAAATAGTATTCTATGCAATTTTTTTGTTATAGGCAATAATCTTCAAATAGCTAACCGCTAGCTTTTTTTTCGTTAGGAATAATACAACGAATGAAATGAGGATGTGTTTGATACAACATATTCATTAAGTTATTTAACGATTCACGATAAATCATTGAAACAGTCATAAACGATGAAGATTTCCCCTTCTTTCGACCTCCTTCTAAAAATTTTCATTCATAATATTCGTATAAAATAATTGACAATTGTTATTTATAGCCAAAAATAACCTATTTAATTAGATATATCCAGTGAGTTACAAAACGTGCAACTTGATTATCTCCGAACTGACAATTCATACTATCAACAATTAGCTAATTCGTTTGATTAAGTGAACTTGAAGTGGGTAAAATAGCTGAGCTAATAGTGGCTCAGATTATCGTGCTATGAGGATTTGGTTCTCCTTGCAATAGAAATAAATCTATCCTTAAAAAAATCCAAGTGGCGATTCATCTGTGCTTTTATCAACAAGCTCATTAAGTGACTCCTCTTCTAAAATTGCAAGCAGAGAGCCTAACTAGAAGTAGAGAATGTTAATCACTTATTTAACCTGGAACTGAAATTAAGAATAGCGAAAATCTAATGCTTGAAATAAATTAGAAAATTAGAAATTAGGAAATGACAAAAGAATTGATTGGAATATTATTAAAAGCATTTCTAATATAAATAACTGGGATTTGGCAGATTTTTTTAAACCAATAATTTTTTATTTATTGCATTTTAATATTTCGCGGACCTATTCCAGCTTTAGCAGCCTCAGCTGCTTCTTCCTGAGTTTGGTAATCAGACCATATATCAAGCAAAAGTTGATTTCCCTTGCAGTGCTTCAGTACAGCAACAGCTGAATCATTAAGAGGATCCTTATTCTTTTCCAAAAAGTTTGTTGCATTATATCGGACCTGAAAATTTTGTTGCTTATTTCATAAATTTGCAAAAAAAATAAAATAACACGGTATTTTCAAATATTTTCAAATATTCATTTTTTAATGAATGCTTAAGTCACTTACAGTACCAGCGTAATGAATAATAGCAAAATGTGCTTCAGATTGTTTGCCTTTCGGAGGTCGTGGTTTCTGATAATTTGGATGTTTGCCTAGATGCTGATCATTCAATTTTTGCACATAAGTCATATCAGTGGCTTTTGGTACAATGCATTCTTCGTCTAACATTGAAATAACACCCAAAGGCTAAAATGAAAGGCAAAATAAAACGCGATGTCGGCAAAAACTGAAGCTTAATTCTTGCCAGCTTTTCAATTCTTTTTTTTACGATTCAATAAAAATCTCATATAGTTGCCTAAAATTTAATTTCAAATATTCAAATTGCAACAAATATCCCAAATGGAAAGTGCACAACCACGTAATGATTCATCGTAATGTAAAAAAAAAGATGGAAAATTGTAGGACTAATTATACTTAGCCAAACGTGATAAGTAAGCTGCCGATTAATGATATGATAAACAATTCAAGTCATTAGATGATACCTTTTCAATGAGTTCAATACAAGCTTGCAAATCGAGACCAAAATCGATGAAAGTCCACTGGATCCCTTCTCGCTTGTATTCTTCTTGCTCAAGGACAAACATATGATGATTGAAAAATTGTTGAAGACGTTCATTGACGAAATTTATCCATAACTGTTCGAATGAATTAAACTAAAATATATTCATTCAGTTCAATGATTTGACTGTTTACATGAATTTCTATTGCATATCTAGAATGTGTGTTTGATGCAATAGTTATCACAGAAAGTCGCATAAAGCAAGTAGAAAATAAGCATCAAAAAAGGAAACAAACGGTTTGTGGTGATGAAAATTCATAAATACAAAAATCTTTGAAATGAACAATAAATCAAACTAACATCAAAAATTTCGAAGCCAGCGATATCGAGAACCCCAATGAAATATGCCCGATTTGTTTTTTTCTGATCTAAGGTTATATTACAACGGTTGATAAGCCATCGGAACATTCGAGCATAAATCGCTTTCGCCAGACCGGCAACAGCCCAATGCACCTTTAAATATTCACCATTTTGTAAATTTTGTGCGTATTAATTTATTAGTACAATGATTTAGATAATCTAAAATAGAGTAGCATCATCACTTTCTTTGACTTTGTTCTTCCAATTCTTCCAACAGAAAACTTCATCTTCGACAAAAATACAATCCTGAGTTCAACAAAAAATACACACCTGTTCTAAATTTTGACCCTTATTCACCCACTCTGATCCAACTCGTACACGTGGTTTCGTCAGTGCTTTGAGGAATTCTTCATGATCAACACCGAAGCAGAAGCATGCATTTTTAGCATCTTAAAAATAATGCTGACAATACGTTACAATACTTCGTTGCAGTAATAATACTTTGCTGTTTGTAATTTCAGTGAAAGTTTATTGGCTTTACGGTCATCTATATTGGAAACATCATCTTAATCGATGAAATATAATTTAATATATTTTTCTTTTCTTACAGCATTCAGCATTTCTGTTTGGCTGAATTCATTAATTCCTATGAAATTAAAAGCTGAATTTTCACACCTTCCTCGCCATCTGGTTCTGCTTGTTCTTCGCGTGGCCTTTGTTTGAATTTCATCTCACCCATGTGCATAATACCAGCAACGCTGGAATATAAATCATGAGTTTCCGTATCTTCAAAGCCCATAACATCGAAAGCTTCCTAAAGATCATGTAATGCAATTAATTAACAAATACTGGAATATGATATTATTAAAAAGTATACTGGTACAAATTTCAAATTTTTAATTTCGAAAAATTTCAAGGATATTCAATTTGTCGCACTTTTTTGTGAAAACCCTGACCTGTGTTATACCCATTTCTTCCTTATCATCAACACCATCGATAGTAAGCTCTGCTTGTGAAGAGAAATGGTAGTATTTAAGATCATTCGTCAAGTGAAGTTCCTCTGAAGAAAATTGAGAAATCTTAAGAGAAGGAGAAATCTCTGCTAGATTAAAAAAAGAAACAAAAAATATTTAAAGAAATATGACCGAAAAGACCATTCTTAAAGTAGTTCACCTCGTATTTTAGGATGAAAGCCTGACATAAGCTGATAGAAAATATGATAGCTTCGTTCACCAGGAGCCTGGCGTACCACTCGAGATTTTTCAAGCAAATCTATCATTACATAAATCATAAATATATCATAAATCATAATAAATCATAAATATATCTATTAATGATAGGCATGTAAAAAAAACAATTTTTTCAAATGTGAATTGTCAAAAAGATCATGCGGTGATTTCTTTCAGTTTCATATGGGTTATATGTATTGGGCTTGAAGGCAAATTCTTTCAGCTTCATTTATGAGCCATTTGTATTAAGTTTAGTGGTAAAATATTCGTTCCTTTTATATTTTCCTTTTACTGGCAGCTTCAGCATTCTTTTCGAACACACAATCAACAAGACTTCTCGTTTCACAGTCATTAATCAATGAATAAAATTTGATTCTTGATAATTATTGCAAAACTAATTATTATTTTCATATTTTGATATTTATTTGCAAAAATAACTTACAATGTTCGATATCACCACCAGCAAGTTTGCCATCGCGTGAAAAGTGTGTCCGAATGAATTTACCGAATCGAGAAGAATTATTGTTTCGAACGGTCTTTGCATTGCCTTGAAATATTTATAATTGATTTAAAATTGAAATATAATTTTTAGCAGAAATTTAACGGGAAAATGCTTAATATGATACAATAAGAAATTTCTTCAATTTTTCATTACAAAAATTTCATTTATAACATACCAAAAGCTTCTAATACTGGGTTAGTTTTCACAATTTGCTCTTCGAGAGTACCCTGAAACATAGAAAATTACCAATTTGATGACTTATAGTCTTTTCATGAATACACCATACTTTCAGTTTTCTTCTTTTTTTTTCAAAAAAGTATTTGTAATGTATCAAATTTTAAAAGTAGTCAACTCAGATTGATTTTTACGTTGAGGAAAACAAAAAGTGTTATGCCTTATAATAGCTTATAATATCTTAAAACTATACCCCCTTCTGTCCTTCTTCTTTTTTTGATTGCGTAGCACCTACGATCGCAAAGTATGCGATAACTTTCTTCGTATTTTCTGTTTTACCTGCTCCAGATTCACCGGTGATAAGCATGGATTGATTTTCGCGATCTTAAAAGTACGCAAATTGAAATTTAGATCATATTTAGATAAATTAAGCTCGTTGAAATTCTTGTATATGTTGTTAATATTGCAGTTCTGATGTGAATTTTTTTTTTGATATAATCTTCTCTCAGTTTTTTTTTCTGTATTTAATTAAAATATTTACATTGCAATTAACTAATAGCGTTGGAGTAGTTGCTTAAGAAAATGCAGAAAGGTACCTTGTAAAATGTTGCGATATGCCTCATCAGAGACAGCAAACAAATGTGGCGGCATCTCATTTCTTCTCTTTCCCATATAATGCTTGATTATACTTTCTGTATAAATCGGCAATCGTTTGTACGGATTGATTACTACGCAGAAAAGTCCAGAATACGTCTTAAGCAATTATTATTAGCTGTAAACATTATAATTCTTTTATATTATATTAATATATTAATATTAGGTCAATATGTCGGTAATTCATAACTTACATAAATCATCATGGAGAAATAACGTTCTTTTAGATTATTAAGGACTGATGCTTCATTCAAAAAGGTTAGGTTAGCCATATCTTCTGTCTTCGTGAATTTTGGTGGATTCATTTCCTGAACTTCTTCCTTCTTTAAAGTAATCTCATTGCCTTTTACAGTAACCACTGTTATTTTATCACCAGTAGATGATTTGATTTCAGCAGCAACAAAGCCTTAAATAAAACAATTTTTGAGAAATCGCAAGTTGTGCCTATCTAAGAACTACAAAGAACTTCGCGCTTCGTGACACTGAAGCCAATAGCCAACATGAGTCGAATACTTCCTGCATTCTTAGCCAATGAAGAACGTCGATTTTTAGGTGATTTAGGTAATATTAGGTAATTGTTATGATTTAAAAATAAATTTCATGGACTACATGAGAAATATTTTCTTTCTTTGAATAGATTTTTTACTATTGAACGAAGGATGAAAGGTTAATTTAGCAACAATATTTAATCAAAATCAACCGCGTAAAACATTCAATTGTAGAGAATTCACTTTTAATGTTTCAAAATTTTAAAAACTTTATTGGGATAAAGTGAAGTTTATTGAGAAGTGCATGATATCTGTTTTGCTTTATATATTCAGTATGAGAGGAATAAACCAGTCCAAAAATCTGGGTGATACAGGTGACTCACCTGTGCTTTCATCGCCTCTTGGGACTCCCTTGCCTAGTGCAAAAAGCCAGCAAAGCGAGTCTAACCATAACAGGTATGGTGAACCATTAGAGTAAAGCAATTAAGTACAGTAAACGAAAGAAGTGCAAAAGCCAATTAGTGCCGTTTTCGAAAACATTCTGAGATTTCGGGAAATCTGTTTAAACCACCGCTCACTCAAAAAACGAAATATGTTTGCAGAATTTATGAAAAGAGTTAAGAGATGAAAGTTTTTTTGAAGGACTGCACCATGCTTTAAATTCATCTTGCATGCCACTGCTTACTGGAAAATGGAGGAATGGTAAGTTTCGCATATAAATAGCAAGTCAAATTTCCGTTTTATTCTTTTTTAAGCGACAGATGCTGGCTGCTATAATAACAGATCTTTTAAATAGATCCACAGTCAGTTGTTTTGAGCTTGTTTGCCTATTACAGCGCGATGCGCAGCTGCTGCTATGAGCATTATTGAGTAGCCCAAAGCAGTGCAGTATAAAGGAGCATTTATTGTTTTAACTTCTTATTTGCTTATCGGATAGATTGTTTTATTCTTTAATAATCAAAAACCAAAAAACTGGTTAAAGCAAGAGAAGATACCATCTTCAGCATCTGGAACCCAACAGTTCTTCTTCGAATCGAATGGCTTAGCGGACATTTGTGCTTTTTCCTCGCGACTGACCTCAAGGAAAACATATCCTTCGTCTTCTTCGAATTTGCCCAGCTCTCCCATTTTGCTTGAAATCTAAAATTTCGCAATTATCAACATAATTCATATCTCAAATAAAATATCATTTCGAGAATATCATCAAATGTATAAAAATATAATATTTGCAACAAAAAATACGAAAAATTCCAAATTATATTCTAAATGAAGTTTTGCAAATTTGCACAATTCGATTTAATATCGAATTATAAAGTAGTAGCTCGCCATCTTTGATTAGACTTGCTGACTGTTATTTTTAGAAATTTTTGCCACAGAACCACTAGGTGCAGGCAGCAGCATCATTGGGATTTTTAGTGACAATTTACTCTTGTTGGAGTCATCACATCAATCGAACCCTTCACTTTCAACGAGGTAATCTGCCCATTGGGCTATATTGTTCTTAATTCGATTCAAAATTATTTAAAAAAGAATTCACGGATGTATTGATGAAAGCTTGATTATTAACGAAAAGAGAGAACAAAATATTGGAACAAATGAATCTTTGGTGAGAATGGTTTTCAATTCATTTTTTTTTTCATGCGCTTCTTTTCGCTATAAGTGCTTCAACGGAGAGTACCATCGCCGAGAAGTATTTCTAGAAGTATGATGGTAAATATATTTATTGAAGACTCGTAGCTAATCAATTGCTTTCTTGCCAATGAATTGAAAACCTTCGTCATCAAGTTGAAAAACTGCAAATTTTTGCGCTTGCGCTATTTTTACTTTTATTACTTTAAGACATCTTGCGTTTCTCATTTTCATTTCTCATTTCCGAAATATTTTTCATCTACACTTTAGAATTCGAAATGCATCATGACAAAATACCAGGTGATATTGGATTTATTATCAATGTTCGTTTTAAAAAGTCAAAGTAACTACGAAGCATATTATTATCACCTATTTATCATCAAGGTTGCAGCAACTGTTTGCAGAAAAATTTCTTTTTTACTAATACATTATAAATTACCGATATAGACCACCCTGTCTTCTCTACAGTTTATATCTTAGGAAAGCATTTTTATTCGTTAATGAATCGGTTAAAGAAGATTTGTTAACGAATTGAAATGTTTTCTCATCCAACAAAACAATTTAAAAGTTAGAATTTTTAGAAGAGAGATTTTTCCAATGAATCTAAATTATCTTCAAAAATTTACACACTCTTTATTTTATTATTATATCAATATAATTTAAAAAATCCATTATACCAGGTATTCCAAGCTAATTGTCAATAATTTCATTTTTGAGCACTTTTCACAATTGTTTTAGTTTTCCATGCCTTGAAGTCAATCAAAGAATCTACCAACTCAAAATACAGAACGTTTAAAATTATTTGGAAAAATTTGGAAAAACTTACACATGATATTCCGTAGTATTTATAGGCGTGGGTCACACTTAAGCACTATCTATCATTCTTATAAAACATACATTACTCATTATTCTGTCAGTAAGTACCAAAAACTCATAAATTCCTGCTTTTTTCACTTTAAATCTATCATCATTATCTTTCTTCCAAGCGTTCAAATTAATGGCCACAAATTGATCTATTTCGACAATAAAAAAGCAAGTGAACAGTTGTTATTGTTTATTCGATGTTGGTAAATTTTTGCTACAAATTTAAATTTAACAAATTATAACTAAGGGACTTTTGTAGTTTTGTTTGACTAATCATCATATAATCATCTATAGGATCAAAGTACTGATAAACTCATTGAAAAAGATGATTAAAGAAAGATCTCTTGCAAATTCGAACAGATTGATGTCTGATGGATGTTTGCATTACTTCAATGACTGCACGAATTTGCTGTAATTTTCTCTGATTTATTTATACCAGTCAATCTATTCAGCACTGAAAATTTATATTGATAAAGACTTTTTAAAAAAGTTTGGAATACCCATTGCATTTTCGAGCTAGATGTTAAAATACTGCTTTTGGGCAGATTACTAGGGAATTCCGAAGATCATAACGTCTGGTCTTTTGGTACCACGTTTAAACCAAATTTGTTCACGCACTTTGGCTGTTGATTTGATTTCTAGACAAAAAAACCTTAACCTAAGCCTATCGCTTGTTCGATTGTTGAGTAAATCACAGCTTTTAATAAAGTCATTTTCATCCATTAACCACCAAAACTCTTTAGCTGAAAATTGAAAGCCAAAGAAAATTCTGTGTTATGCTTTCAATTTCAATCTCAAAAGGCCATTATATTACATTAGAACCAAACTATAATTACTGATGCTAAATTGCATTTTATTAAAATACCATCTCGCAGTAAAGATAGCTTCCATCAGACGTTATCTCTTCACAATTTTTCCAGAATAAAACATTGATAAATGTGCAATAAAGTGGATGTAATACGCAAATTGATCGAATTACTGGTGAAATTCTGCATTTTTTTTCGACATTTTTTTATGCATGGAAAATAGCATTTGATACTTTGAAATTGATAAAATTCATTTCCAAAAAGATCGTTTGCTGATGTTTTTTAGCATCGTCTATGCGTCTTCTTCAAATTAATTTGATTCTATTAATTTGATTATTAATTAGACCTATGCAAAGGACGAAAAATTAAAGAGAGTTAATATTAGATCTTAGACAATAAGCTCGATTCTTCTGCGTCACTATAGGCTTTTTAGTGCTTTTTACTACTATAATGCAACTATAATTGCAGAATTGATCTACTTTCTTGAAAAGATGCAAAATATCAGTATTGTTTATAAATAATATTATGAATGGCTGTTAGTGGAAGAAAATTGCAGAAATCCATCATGAAACTTTATGGGACTCTAAAAATTCAAAAAAAAATAGCAAAAATAATGCCAAAATAATTTTTAAATTTTTTCACATTCTTATTTTTAACCAGTAGGAAATCAAGTCTCTGCGCATAATACTAATAAATATAGTCTCTGCATATAATATTTTTGAAAAAATAAAATGAATTGAACGGAATTCTTCGAATCGAAAGAATCAATCGTTTTTGCGAACAACGAATGGTTTTGGGCTTCGACTTACATAATAAATATGCAACATAAATACCCTTTAAAGAACCCCAAAACGGTCCTAAGGTGAAGATCCTTTGACCTCATGACCGATCAAATGACCAAGGGAATGGAATTAATCTATTCCATTTTTGTTCGAAAATCCGCAGAAGGATTGCAAAATCAAAAGATAATTTTTCTGGATAAGCAATTATAAAGAAACATTGGTTTCAAGAAAGTAATGACAATTCTTATAAAAAATGGATACTTCTATTAGAAAAAAAAGCTTGCATGGACTTATATCCATTGATAAAGGTCAGTGAATAAGGAACGGATGAAGAAAAGCTGCTGGAATGCAGTAAACTGTGGTGGTTGTAATATCGACGAACTACGCAGTGATTTAGACTCTTCACTGGTTACAAACTGATTATAAATACCGGCATAAGGCGGAGTTGTGAATTTATAGGAAAGATGTGGGCGGCTTAAGCCTTAAGATATTTTATTGTACATGATACTGATCGAAGAACGCTTATCGTCTAACCGAGGAATTTTACTCCATCGCAATTTTTATTGCACTCAATTTTCTGAATCTTTGTTGTTAAATGGCCTTTTTTTAAAAATCCTCACCATCACTGGTTAAACTCCCTCCACTGGCTTATCGCATTGGGCAATATGTCAGGGAGTCCCATGGCAAGTAAGTAGCTAGCATTGCCCGGATTTTTAGACAGGTTTACTCCTGCGAGAAATCGAACCCCAGCATCGGCGCTCCGAATTTAGCAGCAACCCACTGAGATATTTTGTCCCCAAGTAATAATATTTTAATAATATAATATTAATAATAATAAAAATATAATAATAATATTTAATATTTATGTTAAATGATATTTCTAAATGAATGAATCCTATTGTCCTCTCTTCTAAAGGAGAAGTGAAACAGTCTGAAATTTCCACAAAAATATAGTTATATTTTAAATTAGGGATTAGAGTTAACCGAAGATTTCCTTAAATATACGAGACAGTTGATGGCCTTTCTAGCAAGAGAACTTATAATTTCTTCAAACTAGATGTCAGCCTTCGATTATTTGCTTTTAGAAAAAAGTTCGCGATACCAGCTGACTCGAATATTAATTATTAAATTTCATAAGAGCTCCTAAACGGCTTTTCCTTCACTTTTTAATAATTCAGATATTTGTAACATTAATTGTTATATAATAGCGTTATATATCTGATTGACGTGACTAAATAAAATCTGGTGATCATGTTGGTAATAGCAATATGCCAAGGCATGTCACAGTCGGAAAATGGCAAATGGCACTGAAGCTCGAAGCACCCTTCGCTTAAAATCTTCGCTTGTCTGATCGAAGGTTTAAAATATTGCGACGATATCTCTTCTAAAGGACAAATTACTTGTTCCGTTTTGCCAATGAATATATTTGCTGATTAGTAATAACAAATATATAAACCTATTTAAAAGTATAAAAATTTCATAAATTTCATCAATATTCAATCTTTTCCCCTTTAAATGGAATAATCAAGTATGAAATTAAAATTTTCGTTTGTTTCGTTCTCCTACCTTGAAGAAATCGGCTGAAATGGTTTTCTTTTCGTAAAGAACGTTTACCGCGATTACGAAAGCTTAGATAAGTTATAAGCCAGCTAAATGGCACTTAGAAATTATTATAACATTAGAAAGCATCGATCAAGAAATAGTATTTACTGGTATTCCTTTCGCTACTGCCAAATGTTATGAGTTATTTTCCTCTTTCTCTGAGGTGATCAAATCTATCATTAAAAAAATCTGGAATGATGCTGAGAAGTGACTAAGCTGGAATATATTTCAAGGCAAACTTGAAATTACTGTGGATGCGAAGTCTCGCAAGTCTTATAAAGAAGTTAAATAAGCACTTAAACCACATATCAGCGTGTATTGGTGATCCATCTTAAGTTATCTTCAATTATATGGAATACAATGTATTCACAGTTGAGCAACAATGTTTCCACAAGCATTTCCTTTGATTTCATGGATGCAAAATTTCTAAAACAAAATTCATTTGCAACCAAATCCATTAAAACGAGAAAGAATTTGAAAATGACTTTTTTCCTGAAATCGTTGTACACAAAACTAAAGGGAATCAATATAATCTTTTTAAAAAACCAACATCGTCTCAACAATTTTGCTTTCCAACTGTTTCAAAAGAATAATTTTTTCATCAATCGCTTGAATAATTTTTTTTTGAAAAAAATATCTTAAATCTTCTTTTTCAACAATAAAAAAGTACTTAAATATCAATTTTCTTAATGAATATCACCTTCTACTAATATATCTGCTCAATGACTTCTGGTGAGATCAAATATTGCTGCCTCGTGGTTTACCACAACCACACCTTCCACAAAATTTTAAAAAATTTTCCGTTTTTTTTTAAATTTTGAAAATTTTTGCTTGAAAAAAATTGATGGAATGGTTCTTTTCGCTGATTTTGAAGTAATTCAAAGTATTTCAAGGCATCTTATGAACAATAAATAAATAATAAATAAAAAATAAATTTGTTTGCGTAATTGTTTTATTTCATTTTATGCAGAACTTATTGTAAAATATCAATAATTTATTAAGGAATTAAGCGGTATGAGGAGGTGCAGGAATAATTCATTATTCGATGAAGGTCAATTTGAAATTTCAGCTAGTGCAGTGCAGATTTTATGCAGTATTATTTATCGGCTTGTTATGTCTCAGATATATATATTGATAAAAGATATATACTGACAAAGATATATATATATATATATTGATAAGAATCTTCAACTGATAACTTGGTGATGAGAAGGCATTAACAATTAGAGAGATGTGAATATTTTCGACGCATGGGGTTAAAGCCAAGAGAAATCTTCTCTAAACATTCATGAAACCCAGTCTGTCAAATCTTTTTGTGGAGACTAAATAATTTTTTAAGAATGCCCCAAAAGATTGCCGTGCCAACATATGTCAATGAATCTCGATTTTGAGGCGCACAAATGAACAGTTGTTGCAAATTTATAAACATTAACTTTTGCCAAATTTTTTCATTCTCAATGAATTCCAGTCGAATTACTATTATAAATTTAATTCCATTTACATAAAAATTCGTTTATTCGTCGAATAACTGAAATGCTTCAAAGAATAAATGTTATCGAATTTAATTAGGCGATAAATCCAAGTACCGGAAATTCTAACGGAACTCTCGCGATATTTCATAACAGAATTAGCTAATTAGTTGAGGAATTAGAGAATCTCCCATTTATTGCGCAAATATTAGCTGCTATTGAATTCAATTGAATTGTTTTATGAAGCAAGTGAAGACGTGTTAGCTGCTAAAAAAAATAAATGTTAACTACCATATAATTAATTTTTAAGAAAAAAAATTTACAAAAGAAATTATATTTTCACTAAGCAATGGATAAAAATAATAACTAATAATTTCTTCCAAAATTCGAGTAAAACTCTTAACGATTTTAGAAATTCTGGAAGCATATATTTTAAATAATAACTAATATTATTTTCAATAACTATAACTATTTATAACTAATAATAAAAATTATTTTGAAAGAGGAATCAAATCCAATAAATTTTGCTGAAAACTCTCAACGCTTTTCGAATCAAAAAGTTGAAAATATATCAAGAAGAAATCAGAGCGTCGTCTTCGCTGGTTAGGGTCACTGGTTCTCCGTCGTCGCTCACCACTCGTTATTTGCTTAACCCTGTGATGGGTGGCGTCAAAAGCGATGTGGGCAATCCAGACCTGGACTGATACAATCAGGAAAGATTTTGAACGTTGGAGAAACCAGCGATACCTGAACTTAGACAATGGAAAAACGAATGGCTTCTATTATTGTCGATGATGGATCGCGCAGCTTGGAAACACCTTGTAGCCAAAGAAGCCAAGCCTAACCAATAATGGTGACAGCTGCTAGAAGAAGACACCAAATAGAGATATATTTTGCAAAAAAATTTTGTAAATTGGTTTTCAAGAGCGAATGAGAAGCGTTGGCCAAAGCGTTGGCCATTTCATGTTTTTTAAACGTTTTCTTTCCAGTAATTCGAAAGCTATAGGATTTAAGGATATCGAAAATTAGCTGCCAACAATTTTCTCATAATGCTATTTTAATAAGCCTATCCTATGCTTAGAGAAGATAAAGGCTAACTAGAGATGAAATCCAGAAATCCAATTTAGTCTTTCGATTCCGCTGAATTTATTTGATTGCACGTTTTACACAAATATGCCACCATTTCTCCATTCTCTCACAATCTATTTCTAACTTCTCACTTCGCCTACGTATTTTCTTCATGTGATCAGACTACAGCTCGGTTAAATGAAAATGCTAAATGAAAATCTACGCAATCTTAAGTGATATTTCGAAGTCTCCTTAAGCTTAGCATCAACGTACTTCAATACCGTACTAACCTTAAAAAAGCATAATAAAAAGCAAAAAAGCACAAGATATTTTGCGAGTTGTCGATTTAACCCGTTTTCTCTATGTTCTCGAACAAACTTTGTACGAAACTAATGGATCATTTAATGAAAGAAATAAATGCGTTTTTAGCTTTATCTTTCAGATTTATAATCTTCACAAATGGAAATTGTTTTCTTTATATAACATTTCACAGTCGTATAATTCAACCATAAAATAATTTATAGCTATGAAAATCAAGAAAAGTATACAAACGCGATCACCTGACTAATGGACAAGTATTATTTTATATAAAACATTTAAAATTATAAATTTGAGATTTGAGCTGTAACAGTAATATTATAATTATGAGGAAATTTATGATGAGAAAATTTATTATTTATCGGACATAAATTGCGGTGTGATTTGTGAAAAATGCGATTTCTTTTTACCATTTCAAAAAAATAAATATTTGTGGATGAATACAATAGAATATAATATATAATAAATCAATCGCAACATTGCAAAATAAAAACAAATTGACTAATAAACTGAAAGTAGCCATCAGTCATCATCAATTACAGTCAAATCTTTTTCTATGCTTTTTATCCTCTGCTTTTGTTTACGAACTTCCGCTTTATTGGTCCTAAATTATTATAGAAAAAAATAATAAAGAAAACAAAAAAGAACTGATAAAATTAATAAAAAAATGAAAGATATAATTAAGAAAATTATAATTAATAAATATAATTAAGAAAACAAAAACAAACCTAAACGCAGCGATGGTTTTTTCTCTGAGTTCTTCTAAAGTCTCAGTAGTTTTCGCCCATTCAAGAACAAGCCGCCTGCCATAAAAATGAGTAGAATGTACGAGGGCATTAAATGCGCGACGAGCGTCAGCACACGTCAAATAATCGACAAAACCAAATCCTCGATGGCTTTCTTTTGATGTACTTATCTTAAAAATATCAACAATGAAGATAACAATAAAATAACAATAAAAATAGCAAGAAAGTATGACTTAATGGTGTATAACTTAATTATCAACAGCATAGAAAACCACAAACAATTTGAAATCAAAATTAGTCAGTTAGTAACTAAGCTTTGATATGCATGCTCATATGCTTTATGAAAACAAGAATAGCCACAAATGAAAAACCTTTTTTGGCATTCTGAATGCTCGAAGCTCACCAAATGAACCAAACAGTTGCATCATTTCCTTTCTGGAAGCTTGAAATGGTATATTTCTTACCAAAATCTAAATTGTTTTATAAATATCTATGAAATAAATGATTTCAAGATGAAATCACATATGATCCAATTGCCACATATAAATTAAAGAGCAAATTTAAAAAATTTCAAAACTTTAACATACCTTAGTACATTCTCCTTGCTCCAAGAGGGAGACAGACTTCCGAGAACGAGCCTTTTCTACAATATTCTCTCTGTGTGACAGCTTTAGTTCCAAGCAATGTCCATCCAATAAAGTACTCTGAAAATTACGATTCCACCTCGTAAATTTCATTGAATTCCAAAAGATTTAAGATTTAAAAAATTTTTTCGCGCATGCAATTCCAACCATTTTTTTACAGCTGATAAGTGGTTAATGTTCCTTATTTCTAGTTAAATTCACTCTAATGGCAGTTGTAAATAAGCTTGAAAATCATTTCGAAATCATTTGGCGAAAGAGAAAGGGACCGCATTTTCACCAGCATTTTTTAATTTTTATTTTTGCCAGGAGCAGGAGCTGAGCCTCTATATCCCAAGATAATATGAACCACTGTCCACTTGATAATCTTGTCTTTTTATGCAAAAGATAGTTAAAACTGGGGAAACATCGGAGAAATTTTTATTAAATTTACATGCCATGAAATTATAAAATATGATGAATTTTTTTAATAATTTTATTTTCACAAGTAAAATCTTCAACCAAGTACCTGCATATCTTTAACAGCAGCTTTAGCATCTTCGGCCCGATAAAACTGCACAAATCCAAACCCCATTGACAACGGCTTTGACATTTTATTTAAATCTAAACTTTTTGTAAAAAAAAAACAAAAAACGAAAAAAAGCATTAAAAAAACGTTAGCTAATTGGATATATTTTATTATTTTTGATATATCAAAATATATTTGATATATTTTGATATATATATCAAACTAAACAACCATGATTCAACCATAAAAACATTGTTCATGAAATACAATTTCTCTTCGCAAAAAATTAAACGATGTATGAATTTAAGCCTTAACTTCCTCCAGCGAAAAAAAACCAGATTACCTCTCTTTTTCGAAATAGTCACGGATCGCACCTTAAATCGAGAAGCAAATTTCTGTCGAAGAGATTCTTCCGTAGTGTCGAAATTGAGATTTTTTACAAAAACTGTCGTATTTGCGTTTAACTCTAATTGATCTTGCTCATCATCTGTCTCCATTTCGTTATCAGCCTTACTTCCATTTTCTTCTACCTCTTCGTCTTTAACTTTCAAATCTGAAAATCTGTGTTTTCGTCACCTGAATGTAGCAAAAACACTTAAAACAACCTCATAAAACAAAGGAATTCTTTTAAACAAACCATGAACAAAGTCCTTATATTCTTCCACCTGTGCTGCTTCAGCTTGCCGATACTTCTTGCTTTTCCTTAAGATTTTCTTCTCGTCTTTGCTCAAATCCCGTTTTTTGGAAATATTAGAAATATTTTCAGTAGAGACTGCATCTGAAGTGACAGTATCTTCGCATGATTCTTTCAAATCTGTAAGAATTAGATGTTTTTAGTTGCAAATATATTATAAATAAGCATATATCAAAACTTCCATTAAAAAAAAAGAAAAAGGTAAGAAGTTGCCAGAATTAAAGTATGCTTTCTTAAGATCAAATTTTCTTTAGTTATTTGGGATTAAAATATCTGCAATGATAATCTATCAGTAATAATGTTCACAGAGTCTAAAAAATTTTTGCATTTTATCGAGACTTAATTTCATACAAAATTGTTAATTATATTTTCAAAAAATAGCCAAACCCTTCGTATTGCCTGATAAATTACTTGAGATATAAAATTTAAAAAAGTAAGATTTCAATAAGATTTCAACAACGGTTAGTTCAACCTCGACTGAAAACATCGAAAGGTGCCCATTCTAAATAAAGCGGTTGGCTTCGTAGTCGTCGATAAGCTAAACCACTGAATGCTTTTCGCGCATCAACTGCATTCTGCATCTCAATAATGGCACATATGCCTTCTGAAATTTTTGATTGCCGTATGCAATTAGATAATTTAAATCCTATAATTGTTTTTCATAACGAATGTCACAAGCAAGAGTAAACAATATAATGGATTGAATCAAATTATTAGAAGAAAACAAAAAATTATTTCTTTAATACTTTGTAAAATTTAAAGAACGTGATTTACAAGATCGCAAAAAGAAGTGTCATTTTATCATTCCTTTTGTCGAAGAAAACGACTATAAATTCTCGATAAAAATACTAACCTGGTGGCATTAATGCATTTTTTACAGGTCCATAACGTTCAAACATCCTTTTTATTTCACTAATATCAATACCAAATGATAAATTTTTCACAAGAATGGTGATATCACTACGTTTAGCACATGGACGTGAAAAGGCATCTAAGCAAACACCATTTGATAGCAAGAATTCACGAGTATCGCGAACAAGCCGAGTCTCAGCCAACGCCAAACGTACTCCTGCGCTAAATTTTTAGAATATTAAATATTAACATTTAAATCAATTCATTGGTCAACAGAATAATTATGAAAAAATTTAAATTTGCCCTTATAATTGTGTCAACATAAGTATAAGAGTCATTTATACCAACTGCTCATAAAAACGATCTATACTAACCTTGTTTCACCAACATCATTCAAAATATCGCTTTTATCGACATTTAATTTTGCTGCAAAAGTATCAGCGACTGCATTCGCACCAAGAAACAAAGTGTTCCATGAATGTGATTTGCCAGCATTTGCCTAAATAAAACATTTAAAAATAATATAGAGAACATTTAAAAACATATATGTACATACATACTTATAATCTAACCACAGTGTATTATTTAAATATACCCGTAAAGGAAAAGTTCAACCCTCCTCTAACCTCTTTGGAATCCTCGGACTCTTTTGCACTTTTAATGCCCCATTTGAGCCTAGCTACTTTCTCGTTCTCTACCCGTTATGTCCATTTAATATTTTAACATACGATCATTTTGCAAGTAAATAGCAAAACGATCTCATGTTCAGATCCTTACGTCTTCCACCAAATAATTCCCTTACTCCAATTACTATACACGTGTTCTTTTTCCTAGTTGTTCCAAGTGGTTCTGAAAAGCTTTTGCGCTAGTGGTCTCATAATGGATGTTTCGTAATTTATTGTCCCATAACCTTCATTTCTAGCAGTTTTATCTTTTTGAAAGAGGATTTTGAATCTATTTCGCCACTGAAGTTAGTGCTGACTGGATTTTTTTCTTCACCAGGTAGTATGTGCAACATTCTGCCCTAAAATATATGCATTAATCCATTTAATAAAGATATTTCTAAAAACTGAAGGAAGAAAGAAATTATTTTTCAATTAAAATGGGCAGCAGAAATATAGACACTTTAAAAATAGTTCCATCCAATGATGAAAATGCTGCAAGCGCGTTTTCAGGAAATACGAATGTAACAATGGCAAATCCTTTACAAAGCCCGGTTTTCTTATTAATAATCATCTGCAAATCAGCAACTTCACCGAAATTTTTAAAAAGATATTGCAGTTCATCTTCGCGGCAAACAAAAGGTAAATTCCGAACGAAAAGTCTGCAAAAAATAAACTGCTATGAATTAGGCAAAGAACTATAACAATTTTCAAAAGCAAAATACTTTGCAGAGAAAATCTGATACCTTCCTGTTTCTAATATTGCTTCTGTAATACTAGCATTCTCAGTTTTTCGATCTTCATATACATAATTATCCTCATTAGAACAAGTTTTCATACCACTTTTCATCGAAACGGTAGTAATTTGAACCTGAAAATCCAGATTTTAATGGTCATGAAAATAAAGCATGAACAATTAATGCGTACAAAGTGTTTTTTTTTCATTTTTAAGTTATCTAAATGGATCAATTTTTGCAAATTTGAATCTCATAAATTTTAGACCCAGCCCAATGATTCTATAAATTTCTGTATCATGAATGTAAATCATATATGGCAAGCAATAAAATAGTCAGCAATAATATCAACATGAAAAAACCTTATTTCCACCGATAAACTGCCCATTTCTCTTGAGAACTTTAGCCACATCCTGTGCTTGATAAAAACTAATAAATGCCGCTGACTCAAACGAATTTCGAACTAACTTCATTCCCTTCAATTTTACCGGAATCAGCCAATCTTTGACATTCTTTGCTTTTACCGTTGGTGGAATTCCACGTAAGATCAATGACAATTTTGTATCACCTGTTCAACATACAAATAAACAAATAAAAAAAATTCTGTCTTACTCGACGATAAAGAACCATACACTTTTAGTAACGGAAAATGAGGATTTACAGATTAGAGAAAAAACTAAATGAACCTGAAATGCCATCGAAGAGTTCAGATTCCAAGTCATCCAGGTCAGTGAATTCATCCGGATATTCTTCGCTTAGTGCCTTAAAATAATAGGATTCAAGACAAAGAATTTTTTCAATAAATGAATTTTTTAAGAAAATTCACCTTATCACTCGCTTCATTTTTATTATTTAACTGCAAGAATTCACTGAATCGAGAGTCTTCCTGTGTTTTTTGTTTTTTCGCTGGCTGTATATCGTACATATCGTTTAAATGTTTGGAATTTTCTGGATGTAAACGTTTGTATGAGCTAAAGTTTTCATTAACAACCTCATAAAATAATATGATAAAGTTGCATAAAAATTCTAATAAAAATTTTAATAAATAATGTATTGTGTAAAACAAATTCATGAACTGAAAAACGTTCGGAAAATAGGTCTGAATAATAAAGAAGAGTTTACAAGCCAAAATCAAATAAAATGAAAATCGCTGGTAATTTCTATCAATTTGCTAGTTTATTTGCAAATAATATGATGATAATAGTCCAGCAAAATGAAACTTTATCACCAATAAAAAAATTAGAACCAAAAGGAATACTTAAGAAGTATTTTTAATTTAAGAAAAATTAATTAAAGGAAGATTCGCTGTTCTAATAAATAAAACAAAAATTTACATTAATCCATGCATGGATGTCAAAAAGAATTGAATCCACGGTGCAAATCGCTAAATAATTATATTGCGAAACTGATAACAACTAACCTGCTGTCTTTAGCATAACGACTCCATGCTCGCGGCTTTGTTTCATCACCAAATGGTTTACATTCCTCTACCTTAAAAATGCATATATCGTAATCCTCGAAGCTAAATACGAAAAAGAGCTGATTCAAAATAATAATGAACAGCGAAAAATAAATAAATAGTATTACAATAAATAACAAAAGCAATGTTAAATAACAAATAATAATAAAATGTGAAAAAAAATGACATAGGGACACAAAATAAAAAATACTTTTAGCTTGGACGAATTCATAAAAGTATTATTAAAATGATTTTTAGCGCTCCTCGCATTTTCTTCTTTTTCAAAACCGATAAAAGCGAATCGTCGAAATTTCCCTTCTTTCGTGTATTTCAATGTGCAATCGGTTAAAACACCAAATTTCGTGAATTCGGCTCTTAACTTCGATTCCGTGCAATTCGAAGGCAAACCTTTCACTATTAAACGCGATGATGACATTTCATTTTAAAAAAAATCTAAAAATAGTAAATGAAATATAAAATCAAAAAAGAGGAAAGAGGAAAGAAACGAATTTCACTAATGATTTTTTAGATATTACATTTTAAATTCTGACAGATTTTTTACCTAAAACCTCCTCAAACTGGAAGAAAATAAGCACACTTTCCGTCGCAAAAGCAAACTCAAATTATGACCACAAACCAATTCAAACCATATAGAAGCTGATTTTTAGACATATATATGCATTTACTAATTTGCGGATGCAACCAAGAAAAACTTGAATTTATTGGGAAACATTTGTGAATGTTGCAAAAAAATTTTTTATTTATGTAGATAGGTAGCAGTTGGTGGGATTGTTTTGAGGTTCTTCTTGCTTCAGTTAGGCATCGTAATCAACAGGACAGGGTTCCAGCCACTGCTTTACAGCTTAAAGTAATTGTTAAGTTGGACATTAATGGGAGGAAAATTGGCAGCGTTAAAATGAAGTCTGCTTGCAGTTCTGGACAAAAGTTAAAGTACGGACAGTTGTCCTGTGGAAAGTTTTGCTAATGGAACCATTCATTTATTACATAATTAGGCAATAAAACAGCGTTGACCTGGCGAATTCAGCAATTTAATTTATGCTTTTCAGTCAAAAAATTAAAAAAATGAATAAGATTGTTCATCGAAGCGAATAAGTAATATTACGCGCAGATGGAACACGTCTTTTTCAGTGGTCAGTAGGCTTGCAATAGCACTCACAGAGAGAGTATTTTTCAGTGTTTAGATTTTCTAACCCTAAATTTTGGTTGAAAGTAAGACTGTAAGGTGACCGCAAGGAATTCTTCTTGCATGTCACATGGAAAAATTCCCAGTCTTTTTCTAAATTGGAGATTCTATCGCCTATTTAATGAGTCTTTAATAGAAATATTTGAAAGCGGATAGCCACTGTGGATTGTTTATGCAATCCAAGAAACGAAGGATATTTCAAATTTCAGAATTTACGAAATCTGTGCTTATTTCTTCGTCGAAAAACTCAGACTCTCATCGAGTGAAATAATATAGTCAATCATTTTAGTTAACTATAAAAATTTTACAAGATCCAACCTAATTTAAGGTACTATTCAGCGCATCTGAATGATTTTCTAGGAGCAATTTTTACCGCCACAGGAGAATTAAAAATTTAATTTACAATTATAAAATGCTATTCTATTAAATAAATTGAACGCTTTGAACTTGTATTATACGAAACTATGATCGCGTTAAATGTGAATAATTATAGGGGAAATGGATCGAAGATATGGAAGCCAATTGTAACTGTAATAATATAATATAATGCGTCAATTCCATAATTTTGATCATTAATAATATTAATTAAAAGCTGAGCTTTGTGTCGTCCTCCGAACTAATAAAAACACGAAGAATACCGATAAATCCTAAAAATTTGACAAATTTCCAGATAAGATAGTCAAATTTACAAAGATGGCAACGTATTTCAGCGTAAGTGACAACCACCATAACCATTTGAGTGCATGTTGATGATAGCACAGAAAGTTGCGCTACAAATTGATGCAAACTGTAGAACTGTAAAATTTTCTCTTCCTTTTATACGGACGCTTGTAAAATTCCAATTTTTAATAAATCCATCACCGGTTGAAAGTTTCACACTTTAAATATGTTGGGCCACTCATAGCCGAGCAAAAGATGAATTTAATTCAAATAGCTATAACTAGAAATGATTCCTCCAGCCAGGTGGAACCTTTATGGAGCTGTCGCGAAATCATCCTCAAAACGAAAATTCATACTTATCTGCTGTAGCGATTTCTTATCTCCTTTGATCATGTCTAAGGTATATTCTACGTAATTGACGTCAAAGAAAGAGGGGCAGGATCTGAACTCTTACCTCCAAACATAAAAGTCTGAATCATCACACACCTTATCGTGCATCTATCTATGAGGCTGAGGCACTTGACCTAGAAGTTTCACAATATTTTATACTGTGCAAAATATAGAAACACGCTACAGACAGATTCACGAACATATGATGGGTGATTTAAATTCTCAATCCTTCTCAATCCTTGTGAGTGGTACAGGTCACCCTCGACCTCACGCCCTTTAACAGAGGTCTGGTAGGTCGAGATAAGGCAGATAAGTTTTCAAAGGACGCTCAGCGAAAAGGTAGAGATGATTGGCTGCGATATTTTAGTAGAAGAATACCACTCGATTTCTCTTACATTTATTTTCGATGCATAAATAGTACTGGACTCTTCTCAAATTTATGTCAAAATATTAATTAGTCGCGATAATTCCTAGAAATTGTCGCAGCACAGTCATTCGTGTGAAATTGTCCTATTGTACTTGCCAAATCTCAAATTTTATGAACAATAATTCAGTCTGTTTGAATAAAAATCACTTTAAACCACTTTCTAGGAGTCCACTCGTACATCTGTTCTCAGCTGATTCACTCGAATTTCATCCTAATGACAACGAAACTAGCCAAACCGACAAAGGTGAATACTATATTGGCTTTTTATAAACACACATTGGAATTTTTACCATAATTTACCGTTACCGAATTCATGGAAAATAATTATTTAGTATAAAATATCGGCCCTCCAAATTCAACAACAACACACTGATATTAACTTTTTGCTGCAAATTAAGCTGAAAGCTTAAAACTGCTGAAAAAAATTTATTTATTGAATAATTTGTTGCCCTGTTTTTCTTCATCGTACAATAAAGAATGTGCGAACATTCGTTTATAAAAACCATCTTCACGAACCACCAATCACTCAGCTAATTGCAAAAATGGATAAAATCCTTAAATTCAAAACCAAACAATTTAAACATGGAAACATGAAAATTTTTTGAAGAATTTGTGTGCAAATTAATTCTCAGTTAATCTTTCTTTTGAACCTTTTTTTTCAAAATTTTCTATTCAACAGTCAAAAATCTATGTTTTGAGGAATAAAATTCAGGAAATTTAAAGCGAAACGATGGATCGTCGGTAACTGTTATTCGTTAGCATCAGTTGGTTGTGAAGAAAACGAAGAAGAATGGAGTAGTTTTGCTGAATGTGATCGTAGCGAATATGCAGCGTCTGTTTGGTTTTCACGAGGTCTTTTCTTAATACACTTCAGTATTCTCCACTCTATCGTTGTCGGCTCGATTCGTTGCATCCATCGAGTCCCTGTAATCTGCTGCTGATGTCCGTCTTGCTGAATGCTGCATTCCTACCTCTCCAATACTTTATTTATTCTCTTCCTACGGCAACCAATTCACTGTATTTACCCATTTTTACTAAATATTTCTTTCATTTTAATCACGATTTTTATCGTTTTTTTAAAATTTTATTCTTAATTTTGTTGAATTTCTATTATTTTTACAGTTTTATTTTTTTAATAGTTATTAAATGGACAAAAAAGGGAATCGGAAAGAAGCAAAATTTTGGTTGATTAGTCTCATACATACACATACACACATTATATCTTAAAATATTTTCGTCGCACAAGTCTTATTCCTCATCAGTTTTTCTCTAACTTTCATTTTCTCCACTACTCTTTTTACTTCGAGAAGATTCAATTTTCTGAGAATGATCCAACGCAAGAGTAACTAAGTATTCTCTGCTTTACTTTGTTTATTTGAAAAATGACAATTGAAGATGAAGAATTTGAGACGTTAAGAGAGGTTATCTATCTAACGAAATGATTACTTAGTGAATCAGAAAACTCTTATGATAACATATCAGAATCATCGAGTTATCACGTTACTACAATAGGCTGAATCAAGCAACGAACGCAGCATAGCGAACTTATGAAATTCTTCGTATTGTTCGTACATATCTGAGTGAATTAAGTCGAATCACTGAAAAATAAAATTCACTGAAAACAAAAGCCTTTTCTTTTAGTAGAAAATTCTTCTCACGGAATCATAACATTCCTTGATTTTATGAAATTTTTGAATTGCACTAGAAATGGGATTGGTGCAGCTTCGTTGTCTTTTCTTTTGAAAACATTTTTTATAGGAGAGTTATTCAGGTAATTTATTCGTGAAATCTCTGCATGTGCTAGTAGCATAGATTGTCGTGTTGAAACGCGAAGATTTGGCTTTACATATTCTTCCACCCGACGAATTAAAACTTTTCATTAAAAGCCGAATGGTACTGGCGATCCATCTTTGCTTCTATCGCCCAGTGATTACTCTTCAGCAAAATTTCAGACCCTACAGAGTTGCTTTATTTTATATCTTCAGCCATTAATGTACTAATTATTTTTGATAAGAAGGAATACGATTGGAAAATTAGATTTTATGGAAATTTTATACGTATATATTTTTTCGAACAACGAAACTGAAAAAATAATCGATGGAATAAAGATGATGACAAAGGAGAAGAAGGCGAAGGCGAAGAAGTAATTCGGAGAATTTTTCTTCTCTTTTGATGGGCAACACAGCATCTGTTGTCGAAGAATTTCTCAGTATCAGACACCATTATTCACTTCATTTTTTTTCCATCGTTATTTCATATTTCGTTAAGAATTTGTCTCGTTATCGTTATCCGCAAGAATCGCGAATACCAAATATCCAACCTCGAATCCTCAATCCGAGAAATTCTTTTCAAATAAAAAAAGGAAAAATTCAATTAACCAACCGATCGACCGACTCACAATCGTTATGAATGAACCCATTCTATTGATGATAACTGACAAATAATTACTGAAATGTCGTTCATTTGTTGTTACGCCAATGGAACTTCAAATAATTCGATAAATTTAACTAAAATTTTATAATAAAATTATAGAACCAATTTAAAAAATCTTTATTTAATTTAGAAATTACACGTAAAAGTTAAAATTGAGGATAAAAATAAGTGAACTGAGTGAATAAAGCTCCTTATTTTTGGTTAGACTCGCTTCACCACCTGTTGATATGGTAGAATTTATTGCTGGTGAGTCGCTGGCGGTAGAAATGTAGATAAGTGGCCAGCACCGCCTGAAATTTTTTAGAGAATAGGAGGACCACTGTCGTGGTTCGGAACTAAAGTCTTCTTGCTTCGAAACCTTGGAAACCATCGAAGTGTTAAAGTTTTACGCTTGATTGCTGCATAACTTCAGACATTTGTCGGGGATTTGTCTGCAGCTTATAATTTATCGCTAATCAGATAAAATATTATATTGGGTGATATTTTGCCGAAAATTTCTGCGATCGGCATCGATTCGTAATAAAATTAAAATTTCTTATTAAAGGTGAGAAAAGCAAACGTGTGAATTGTCTGTGAATGTTGCTCCGCACAAAAGGCTTCGGAATAAGAAATTGTTGTTGATTGGATGGAGATATGAAGCGAAGGCTTTAAGCCATTCATCTAGTTCTTCTTTTCAGCACGATTTATTCGCAAATATTTAGAATATCTCAATTTAAGTTTCAAGTGAAAAAAAGGTAAATGGTGGCTGGAACTGGTTAGGCTTCCTTCACTCCTTATAAGTTGCATGTGAGAAATGTACCAGAAAGTCACTTAGCGATAGAAGTGCAGATAGGTTTCCAGAGCCGAATTCTTTGATGGCATATTCCTGTACGGATAATTTAGGTGCGGATCGAACCATAATTCTAGAAATGGTACTTCGAGCCAGGCCATTGCCAGTTTAAATTTTACAAAATGATTTTTATTTTTCTCATATCACCCACTGTTTTAACCGATTTCTCTCGCTAATTTCTTTAACAATCGATTGCATTTATATGTTAATAGTTATAATAGTTATAGCCTTTGATTTGATAAGATTTCGCTTTTCCAGATTTCCAAATTTCTCTTTATTATTCAATTTGATTAGCCTTGTAACAACCAGTTAAGCGAGTCTAAGCAGAAGTTTTTTCTCTTTAAATTTAAAAGTGCAGTTGAGAATAACCTTTGTCTTAATATAATTTTTTTATCATTCATTGAACTGAACATGGATACCTTTCCTTAAAATTAATTCTGAATATGACGATTTGAGTTTTTTTTACCAGTTTCTTAATTTCAACTGGTATCGATGCTTATTTTTTCCTCGCTTCACAGGATGTTAGTACGATGAGAAATTTTTGCTAGAGAGTCGCTTGGCAAAAGAAGTACGGGTTTTTCAAAGAAAGGTTTATTCAGAGGCAAAATCCTCTTCTCCTTCTAACAGATTGCACCATTAGTGGTTTGGCTGGCGATAAAACATTTCCAAACCTTCCGATCTGAAGCCACACCTGAAGTTGATTGAAACCAACCTGTTTTGATCTTAAGCCGCTGATCCTGCATTCTGTTATCATTTTTTGCACTATTTCTGGAACTCTTTGGAAATTTCAACGAGCAGCACTCTAAAGTTTTTGCCTTTGAATTTAAAAATGAAGAACAAAAATTAGAAAAAAATTTTAATGAAACTTTTGTCTTTTTTTCTTCTTGTCAGTCTCTTTTAGTTTCTTTCCTTTTGCCTTTGACAGGGATTAACCCGCCATATTTTCAAAAATGCGAGTGACTTCTGGAGTCCCATCTTTATCTCTAAGTAAGTCATTGGCGAAAATATGTAATTAACAGGTGTCAGCTTATTCCAATACGCATGTCATCTTTTATCCCAGTGGTACATACGATAAATATGCGAACCAGGTCTGAAGAAGACCTAAGAAGGCTATTGTACAAATGTCACACAGATCTGTATATATGTAACTGTGATGAGTTCTTGCTGCTGAGAATGAAGGTTATGAATGTAGGAAGTCAAGCGACAAATATCCACATTTTATCCAGATACTTTGTGGATATCGCTCGCATTTCGGAGCTCGGTCTTCCAAATTCTGGATTTTAAAGATAACTTTCATTGCATAGAATCCTATTAAGAACAGGACGGCTATGCACTACACGCTTTAAGAGCAAGTTCTATAATATTTTGGTCTTCGATGTATATATATATATATATATATAATCCTATGTTATGATCTGGACAAAAACAAATTAATCACTAAATGCCATTTCTCCATAAAGAGGACGAAATCGCGGTTGCATTCAAGAGATTGGAATGTGCACATAGGACAAGGCATGGTCGTATCATCATTATATAATGATTGGCAAGTACGGTGTTGAGACTTGATGTGCTTGCGGAAAACATTTGCACTTTGCTGAGGAGCATGGTCCTTTTGTCAGAAACATCTTTTAGATCGAAGGAAACATTTAGTTGCATGCTGATACTCGTCAGATAACCAATATTCAAATCAGTCTGCACTAGGCAATATAAAAGAATGAAAAATGGTAGTCAGTGTCGGACATATTATGGTTGGAACGAAGATTCAGACGAAAAGGTGTGGAAACTACTGCCTCCATGATTTGGTTATGTAAAGTTGAAAGATCCAGAGAGAATGGACGTATCCCAAGATATCGAAAAACCTCTACGACTGAAACTTCAGCGACACCTTTCGAATAGCCGATAAGTACTAGTCTAAGTCGAAGACTTGTCTCCAAAAATATGTCAAATCCGTCTTAGGAAAAGCAGTTCGAAAATGGGCAAGTTTTTTCTAATAAAACAATCCAACTGTCCAAGCAAGCCACCAGAATGCATGTCAAGAGACATTGGTATCATCTCCTCGGCCAAATAGCCAACAAGGTAAAGTAAAAATCAGTACAATACTGGATAATGTTCTAAATATGGAGTTTGAATAAGCGATAATCGAAGACTGCTTCTCCTATTCCGTACAACTATCGTAACTCGACAGCTTAAGAGATAAATGAAACGATCCGAGATAAAGGAACGAATCTTGTAAAGAATATCAGATATTATCTCTCCCAATTTCTTTGACGATAAATTTAATCACTATTGTCCATCTATGCTGGAGTAATTTTGGAGGCCTCCAAACTGCAAATTACTCCTAATCGAGATTTGTGCGGTTCAGAAACTTAAGGCCAATAAAACTCATGCTGAAGATGAGAGCTGCTTCAAATACGTCGGCTGTCTTTCACAATTTTTCTGCAAAAGTTCTGCTCACTAATGGGAAATAACGATGGAGAACCATATAACCAGAATGATGACATGTTCCCAATCTTAAAGAAAGATAAAAGGACGCATATATGATCAACTTGCTGGATATATCTAGAAAAATTTCTGCAGCAAGCTGGATTCAGACTAAGACGTGGTTGACTAAGGCTGATCAGATCTTCATATTTAGAAAAGTATGATCGCGTGAAACATCGCAATTCCTACGTGTTTTATTGACTTTACTGCTATTTGTGATTCTGTCAATAGGATGGCTATCTGATAGTCCATGGAGCATGATTGTTCCAAATCGGATTTATTAAAGCGTTTTATCTGCGTAGTTTGATGATATTTACATAATTATATGAAATTCTACAGAGGTTTCATTAGATAGAAAAAACGCTGGGCTGAAATTTTATCCTTTGCCTGACTAGTGGTATAAGAGTGGATCGCATATATTTAAAATCCCACACTTCTTGAAAAATTTATATAGCTTGGTATTTTATCAGCATATCCGGTCTCTTATCCGGTATTTAAGATGAAAAGAGTTTCGTCTTATTTACCAAATGAAGGCCAATGTTCGCTGTCGATATCTTTTCTAATATTTATTGTAATTCTGCGCAACATAACCCAGTCTATCACATAGAATTAGAGGGAGAAGGAGACAGCTTTACGGACTCCAATTCGTAAATTAAGGAGTTGTGCCAATTCACAATATGCTGACATTCTGATCTTATTGCATAGGATTCATTTTTTAAATGGATTTAACTAATGCGATAAAAGTTGCACTGTAGATTATATTGCCCTTTTCACTTTTCTACACTCTCTTCAACCCATGAGTAACGCTTCCTTAAGCTAAACCTTGCTTATGCCATCTCAGCATCCCATCACTCGTACATATCTCGTTGTCTTTTCCTGCTACACCACATTAACACGCTCTTAAACTCGCTATACTCCGTTAAGGTCTTCAAAAACTCCTTTGTATCCCCTTGCAACCATACTAAAACCGTGCTTCATTTTATTATTACCATCTAAAAACCCATTAAAATTCTTTTGACACTACGTACCCTTATAACTTTTTAACAAAACCTAAACCTCCTCCTTTATTTATGCTCTTTTCGTATGAAATAATACACTTGCAGTGCACTAACATTCACCTAACATATGTAATTTAGTTTCAATAAATTTTTATTAAATGAAATTTCATACATTTAGTCTCTCCTTTCTTAATTTTTTTTATATGGTTTTGTTCCTTCTTAGTCATTCAGGTTTGATTTGGTTTTGTCGATTATAATATGTTTAATTCGCTATGTTAATGTGTGTGTGTGAATACCATGGAAAAAAATTCATCTTTATCCTGCAGAATCTGCCACATTTTGTGAATTTTCTTCCAAATTCAGCTAAATATCCTCTTATTGCCTTCCGAAATCCTGTCATTCCTCTTTAAAACCACATTCACCTCTATTATCCTCTTTTGCTTTAATCTTTTTGGCAAAATCTAAGATCCATATAATCAACTTTCAAACTATGCTGTCTTCCTATCAACTCGGAACCTATTTTGCTTCTCAACATCGAAATTTCGCTACGGTCTTATCGCATTGTGCTTTTTTTTTATCATAGTCGATTTATTACATTTAAACATCCACATATCATCCTAATAACTTATAGCCATTACAGTCCCTTGATAAAGGGATAGGGATAGGATGGCTTGGTGGGTTGTTACTCAATTAGGAGCGCCAATACTAAGCTTCTGTTCCCAGCAGGAGTAAACCTGTCCAAAAATCCGGGTGATGCTGGCGATTCACCTGAATTTCTATCGCCAAGGGACTCTCTGGCATATTTGTCCAATGCGACAAGCCAGCGGAGCGAGTTTAACCAGTAAAACTCTTTAAAAAAAAATCCCTTAGAATCTTTTACAACCCTGCACACCTCCAAAATCTTCTTAATTATCTTCCTGAACCCCGTCAAACCATATTATTTTAAAAGCAGATGGTAACATTTCCTTAAAATCCTTTGAATTTAATTCTGACTCGCTGTCCCAAAATACCACCAAACGTTGTGGTGCTTTTTGGCAAATATTCCATTAAAAGACGTTATACTGTCTGTGAAACCATGATCCTCTATGTTAAAATCTCTGAATATTCCTAGAAATGTGTAATATTTTGTGAAAACATGGTGAAATTAGCCGATGTTCTTCTTACTCAGCAGTGTCTTCTAATTCTGGTTTACTTCTTACACTTCATTATATTTGTTTAACATCGCTTAGAATACCGTTTCACCATTTCATCCCAGCTTAGTCTCCACTATTCTCACTTAACACATAATACCAGTTATAGTTATAACCAGTTATATATTTATATTTAATACCATCAATTCCCATCATATTCCTTTCTGCTGCCTTTCCCCTTTCCTTAAAGTGGTCATAAAGTGTTCATTGTGTGGTCATTCTATGGAGGGCCAGAAATCATCAAAACCTAAAATGAGGCAGTAAGGAAAGAATTAAGCATTAAAAACAAAACAGACAAAAGTGAGGTCAAAAATGTTACAAGAAAGACCTTCGTTTACAAGGGTCAGCATAAGCCACTGCAATCGAAGTACTATACGATTTACATAAAATGTTTGCAATCGATAAAACTGATATCAAATTTACAGCATAAAGGAATAAAAAAAAATTGGGGAAAGTAACGACAAGAAATGTTCGCCAAGTGTTCGCAATAGAGCTTTAAGATTAACTCATGAGAGAAAATAGGGTTTGATCGATGTTATGGCAAGTCTCCTTATGTTAAGAGAAATATATAGATCTTTATCAGGGCCTTATCAGGGCTAAAATAAAGTTTGAAGAGTGTGCTAAGGGAATGGTACGAATATTGTCGCAGCGTAACAAGTTTATAGGAATGTTAATGAGAGCTGCAAGAAAGGATACAATGCTCTTTGACTGTGTATGGAGGGGTTTGTGACGGTACCTGGGAAATTAAGGTTTTATAAAAAAATTAAACGATGGATTATGGCAAAATGTAGAGAATTTTGACTAGAGGTGTTAAGGGAATAATTAACGAGGTGTGACGGAGGAGGTTTCGATGTTTTTCGAAGAGTGTTGAGCCAATAAAGACCGGCCGAAATTCCTCGACCTCAAATCTAAGCATCCTAAAATCTTTGCAAATTGTTATTGTATACAAGCAAGTGAGTAAAAGCTGTCTACGAAGGATATTTATCACTGGCATTCTTTTCTCGTATTCGGGCTTTGAGATAATTTTTGTGCTGTAAAAAAATATGTATAAACGATAAAAAACAATGGATGCACAGACAAACACAGATCGTTTAAATTAGCTTTCGTTGATCAAATTAATAATTAATCCATTTCCAGTTATGGCTTCGTTATTTCCAATTTTTCATTTCGATAGAATTCATCAAAATGATAATAAAATAAAATGATAAAATAATAAAATATTATTTTATATAAATTTTATACAAATATTAATATTTGCTTTTCTTAAAGGTCAAATGCAATCAGATGGCGTTGGAACGAATTGCGGTTCCATCCAGACGACAGTGGTCGCACCAAAAGGTGTTTTTTCAAAGAAAGAAATTTACTCGTTTAAATATTTTCGTCTGAACGATATCCACGACGAATTGCGCTATTGTGATAAGTGAGAAGTAAGCAACTGGTTGGAGCTCAGTGTTTCTGCTTAGGCTCGTTTGCTAAAGAAAATTAGAAGTTTTCGGAGAAATAGGAGCCATTTGGCGATAGAAGTGTGTAAGTTGTAAGCCAGCTGGTTCGCTAGCATCGCTCGGGCGATATGGAATACGAAATGAACTTTCGCTTCTCAACGCCATTATATGAACCATTATCAATTCTTATTTTGCCTCAAAAAATGCGTTTTTCCGGTTGACGAAACCTTTATGGTGCCGTCGTGAAATCACCATAAAAACGAAAGTCCGCATCTATATAGCCGTTCGATCTTGCTATATGGTTCTGAGACATGGCCAATGAGAGTGGAGGATATTAAGAAGTTATCTGCCTTAGACCACTCATTTCTAATATACATTTTACGAGTCCGTTGAGAGGATAAAATATCACATGATCACATCCACCTTCGCTTATATAATACTTGCATAAATAATGTTATCGCAGAGCGTCGCCTTCGCTGGTTAGGGCATGTTCTCCGTCGTCCATCATAGGAATTGATACATATTTCGTTACTTGCTAAACCGTGTGATGGGTGGTGTCAAAAACGATGGGCCAATTAAGACCTGGATTGATACGATCAAAAAAGATTTTGAACGTGTAGGTGGACCAGCAATATATAGATTTAGACGATGGAAAAAGAAATGGCTTCCATTACTATCGACGATATCATCAGACCGCTCCGCTTGGAAGCGTCTTACCCTTGTAACTGTTGGAGCCAACCTAAGCAGTAATGGTGAGAGCTGCTAGAAGAAGAAATTTTGCCTCAAGCTGCGGTACTGTTCTGCATCGGTTATATTCTATTTTTTCTTGGATTTCTTCGTCAAAATCAAAACAGTTCTGCCTAATGAGGCGAACAAATAAAAAAAAATGGCTGGAATTTTTCATGGAAAAATTCAATTTTCGAAGCAGTTATTTTCAAGTATAACATTTATGTGAACGTGCTTTTCTATGAATTATTAAGTGTGAGCTGTTGTAAAATATTTCGGATAAATAATCATTCCTACTACGACTATTTTATTCAACAAATTCTATCAAAAAACATTTACCTATTAGTTTTTGAAAGGAGGTATGGCGGTTAGAAGATCGCTTGGTGTTGAGTTTGGAAAAAGTCGTCGTGCTGTTTTTGCTTCTATTGATAAGCCATTCCCTTGTTAATCGCGCTAGCAGCCAACAGAGCGCGCTTTACGATAAATGGTGATAATACTTACTGGTTTTTGAAATGAATCTATTTGACAAATTTGGCGTTAAAAAACGGGAATCTTATTTATCATTTTGCATTACAAAATTATATATTATTATTTTATTATTTATTATATTACTATTATTTTCAGCATGTAATAACCAAAATCGAAATGAATTTATGCACGAAGCGTTAAGAATAACAGATTCAGCAAATCCAAGCGATACAAATGGCCGAGTAATGAACCTTGTTTTTCGGATTATTTTTTTATTATAAAAATTTTTCAGTAAATTATTTAGTTTTTCAGTTAATCGTATAAAATTGAAAAATTTTTTCAGAATTCGCTTTTAACCAACTATAATGCAACGGATTTAGCGTCACATTATGGCGATCAATTTTTTGATAACATTGGTTAGTTTCTCTCAGATTTGCCGAGGTTTTTTTCTTTTTTAAATTTGTCTCTTAACAATTGCACGGTTCGAGTACAATATAACGGAGGTTCTGCTATTCTAAATATTAAATCCTCTTCTTTGTTGCCACATCCGATTAGTAACGTTGCTTTGAGCCTTTCTATGCAATTTTAACTTTCCTAGGCACCCTTATAATTCTTGAGTTCTTTTGAAACTGTAGTATAGCCTCCCGATGTTAAATATCTCAAACATCATTACATTATATAAACTCCGCCAGAGACCACTACGGTCTCCCAACATCGTTGCAGCCTTTGCTTACAGTGCACCAATGCCATGTAAAAACCCGTTCCATTACTTGCGAATTCTCGGATATCAGTGAAGATATCAATGAATATGCCGTGCTTTGCTTATCCATAGGATTGGTCTTTCTACTAATGATAAAATTTCAGTCTGCGTAACTTTATTTTATTTATTTTGTTTTTTCTCGCTTTTTCTTAATTTTTATCGATTAGAAATCTAAAAAATTTTTTCTCTTTGACTAAAGAAATTAAAATAAACTTGTTCCTCTTTTAACTGAGCAAGGAAACCAAACCATTCGGATTTCCGAATTTATTGACGACTATTCCGAATAGCTTTGCTGATATCTGCTGATTTCGCACTCTTTTTTTTCCTTCCTAGGAATGAAATATTTGCGTTTTGATAAAAAGTTTTATTGAATGTCGCATTACTTTTAAGACGACATAACAACAGAACGAACTTTGGCAGCATTTACAAGCACAATATTGAATACTTCGAATTTCTCTTTTATCGACTGTGCTGACTGTGGAACACAGAAATTGAATTTGGAAGATTTAGAGGCAAATTTTCTTACTGATCCGAATAAAAATTTTTAAAATACTTTTTTTTCTACGTATTTACTTATTTATTATTTTTACTTACAGTTAGACCTAGTGCCTACAATGTATGTTTCGTACTCCATACTCTTTGCTCTTAATTACTTATTAATTACTTGATTGTTTTTTTTTTAATCAATCCTCACCATTACTGGTTAGACCCGCTCCGTTGGCTTGTCGTAAAAGATAAATATTGCCAGGGAGCCCCTCGGCGATAGAAGGTGAGTCGCCAGCATTACCCTGATTTTTGGAAAGGTTTACTCCTGCGGCGAATTTCAGCATGGCGCTCCAAATTGAGCAACAACCCTCTCCACTCTTTTCTTTCATCCACTTGATTGTTGATAATCACTTAAATGCTATATTGCGCACTGATAGGCACGTTTGCTTTAGGTGCATATAAAAACGGAACATTTGCAATGGTTGCCATTTGAATGTCCATTGTGTGGTGTGAGTCGCGCAACTGATCGACAAATGCGCGAACATCTGCATTCAACACATCGCAGTAGTTCAATCAAAGTATTTTTCAAATTTTTTGATGTTTTTGCGAATTTAAAAAGAAATTAAAATTATTTCGCAGTAAAAAGGTCCAAAAGAAATTGTATTGGCACTGATCACTGATCATTTATTGAAGTTTTGGGCGTCATTTAGATGCTACCAACTGAGCACATTGCTCAAATCACTTTGTCCACTATGCATCGCTGCCTAAAACTATTCAATGAAATCATTTAGATAGGTCTTCGTAGTTACAAATGCTTCAAGCAGCATTTACTTTTTTCATTCTCTCTAGCTGGAATTCTTATTCTGCAATCAAATTTTATTTTATCTTTAGGCAAATAATTGTTCCTTTTTAAGACAGTTAAAGAAATATTAGGGTTCTGTGTTTTTCTCTTAAATATTTTTCTGACGGAAGGCTTTCAACCAGGTGAAAGCACCTAAATGAGAAATTATTAGGACAATAGAAAGAAAGGAATAATGGCGGCGATAAATAATGGCGCAATACTTGAGGAATTCCTTCACATAATGCTTCTACTTTCAGTTCCATTATATTTATAATGAAAAAGCTAAACAAGGTTTGCAAAATATAATGGGGCTAAGTATGGTGCGACGTATTATATCTGTTCAAAAATCGCAAATTAGTAGCATGCACACAGCAAAGGAAACAACCTTTGCAAAACGCTCAAATCATTTTGGCGACAATAATGTAAGTTTTTTTATATACTTCAAATCTACTTTTTTTTGCAGAATATAGTTTTATAACGAAAAAAGTTATCTGTCGATGATACAGTTGAAAAGGCGTTCTGTGTGTTTGCTTCTTAGTCGCTGATAATCGCGATTTTTCTAATCTACACGCTTAAAACAAAAGTAGCGAATTTTTTACATTCAGGGAAGATTCCATGTAAATTCAGATTCATCAAATATCATATTTCATCATCTTCGCGCTGCATTTTATTTTTCTGTTTAGAGAAATGGTGAAGTATTTTTAAAAAATTTTCTTTTGATGACTTTGATGACTTGATGACTTTTTTCATCGAGTTACTAAATGCGCGGTTTAATGCGAGTAAATTATGATGCATCTCGCTGAAGTGGAGAGTAATCTTGATCTAATTAAATAAGCCTAGAATAAGTCAATGTTTTAGCAACCAGCACCGTTGTAATATTAAAGAATTTTTACTTGGAGGTTATGGGTAAAGGGTTCAGTGTGGTTTGAAGGAGCCTAAAACTAAGGTTTGCAGGATGTTAAACAGCGTCTATAACGGCGTCTAACGAAATGGGATGTTAAGAGAAATATATTCGAGTATTAGGCATTATTAGAAGGTTAACAAAAGAGCACAAAGATTTTGAGAAAGAATTTAAAGAAATACGTTGGAATTTGAAAGATCTTTGGAAAAAAGAACTTAGAAAAGAACATAATTTATGGTTGTATTACTAAGTAATGGTGAAATCATACAACTGGTTTGACAACTCGGTGGTATTGTAGACCCATATGCCTCTATTTCCAAATAATTCTCTGGCGAAAGGTTTCCCAGCCTAAAAGA
This sequence comes from Dracunculus medinensis, assembly GCA_900625125.1. Taxonomy (NCBI): domain Eukaryota; kingdom Metazoa; phylum Nematoda; class Chromadorea; order Rhabditida; family Dracunculidae; genus Dracunculus; species Dracunculus medinensis. The sequence goes on along the minus strand of UYYG01001150.1, from coordinate 1,666,693 downwards.
CAGTCAGCCAAACGGGAAGTAAAATCTTATGCTATTAGAAAAAGAGGGAATACGAATTGAGAGATATTAAAACGGTATAGTATTATAGTTCCAATTTTTAATCTTATTAATATGAATTGTTTAACGCATGGATATTGCCCTTTTGATCTTTCTAAATAATAAATATGGTGATATTTTTTGCATAACGCAGTGGTACCAAATATCTATAAAAAGGTTCAAAAGGTGCTGTTTGGTTTCTTATAATTTGTTTAGTTTCCTGTTAACAATTCGAACTTTAATTATAGATTCAAAATAGCTCAGCTTGTCCAGTCATCGATGAACCGGTTGCTTCTAAAGCGAATTTCGTTTCAATCACTGAAAACAGTCAAGATTTGCCATTGACAGATGAGAGTACAACTGGCAGTTGCATTACTGGAAAGCGCTTCAAACCCAGGTGAACTAAGAATTTCATCCGTAGTTTTAAGACTTTTCTCTCTCTCTATTGCAACCATTCAAAATTGACGTTTGCCTAACAAATAGAAATATTGGTAAGTATTGTGTTGAAAACTGTTTCAAAGCTATGAAATCCTGTGCAAGGAATTTTTCTAGATGCAGCTCACTATCTCCGATTAGGTTTAATTCACTGATTACTAAAGTGAAACTCTGATACCACATATTCACTTGAAGATAGTAATGCTACTAGGTTCTCAGTAATATCCGGTCTTAGCTTTTTTTGATGTGCTTTGCTCCCATTAAGGAATCTTTATTATGTTGTAAGGACATATAATTTTCAGGAGCCACTCAAAATCTAGGTAATCAAAGTCTCCAAAAAGAGAAAAACTGTAAAAACCTCAGAAGTGGCACCATTTTTTCACTTTATAAATGTCAAAACATTTTATTCATTTCTTAGAATTTCTTAGTTTTTCTCTTTTTCAGGATACTAAAAGTTCTGGATTTTGATATAGATTCACAATTCCCATCACTATTTTCTTTGCCACTTTTGCATAACTATATTACTGCAAAAACAAGATCATTTAGCTACACAGTTCTTATACAGTCCTACACAGTTAATTTATAATTATGTAAAATTATATAAGAAACGCTTCACACACCACTTTCAGATAGCGGTTAATTTTCATATATCTCTTTTTCCTCAGATTTACATTTATATTTATTTATAAATTTATTTATATTTATAAATTTACAGTTGTTTGGAATCACCGTATTCTAATAAAACTAACATGGATGCACTTTTATCAGCCATAAATGCAGCGACTAACTCGGAAATTAGCGATATTCCGTTGGAGGTTGTTGAAGAACCGAAATTTTCAATTGCTGATTTGTTTACGGAAGGCAAGCGAGTTAAAAACGAATTGGGTAATATTATAGGCATTATTTTGTTTTCTTCATTTTTTCTTGTCTTTGCTTAATTAGCAACAATTTTTTGTCGAGTGTTTCGATAAACTGAAATATCCATAGTTTGATAACATATCATAACTCGGTTTTCAACTCCATTGCAACAATAACAGTTCTAAGGCAAATTATTGTTATTGTTATTGGCCATTCAGAAGAAGGACCACTCGAAACAAACAACGAACGTGACCCTAACGAAATTTTGGGCAATGTAGCAGCTTTATTTAGTGATAACTCGTTAAATATTCGTCGTAGAAGTGCAAATGGCGTTTATGTTACTGCTCGTTCTAAAGCTGCTTCCAGCAGGTTCGCTTCATTTCGTACCTAAACGGTTTGGGTAACTAATTTATCTCACTGGTTTATAAACAGCCCAATACGATGGGTGGTTTTTATACCTATTAAATCTTTCGTCCCTTTACTTTTACTTGATTTTAATTTAATCAAGTGAAAGCCCACATAGAAGTCTGAAAACACTTTTTTTGCTAAAATTTTGCTAATGTTGAAGAAATATTATGTTCATCTACAGTCAGCATGATTTAAATTCAGTATCTCTAAGAAACGTGTCCTTGGATTATGCAATAAGTGCAACAAACCTGTAACTGCTGGTGCTCGTCAAATGCATATGTTTTATCATTTAGCCAAGGATTATCAGGTAAAATTATCATATTAGCGATTAAAATTTTTCCATTATTATTTGTTATTGTGTTCTCCCGGTCGACGAAACATTTATGGAGCTGTCGTGAAATTACCATAAAAACGAAAGTCCGCATCTACATAGCCGTGATTTGTTCGATCATGCTATATGGCTCTGAGGCATGGCTAGTGGAGGATATTATCTGCCTTAGACCACTCATTTCTAAGGTACGAGTCCGTTCGTGAGAGGACAAAATATCACATGATCGCATCCACCTTCGTTCATATACCACTTGCATAAATAATGTTATCACAGAGCGTTGCCTTCGCTGGTTAGGGCATATTCTCCGTCGTCCATCATAGGAATTGATACATATTTCGTTACTTGCTAAACCGTGTGATGGGTGGTGTCAAAAATGAGGTGGGTCAATTAAGACCTGGACTGATACAGTCAAAAAAGTTTTTGAACGTATGGGTAGACCAGCAATATATGGACTTAGACAATGGAAAAAGGAATGGCTTCTATTAGTGTTGACGATGGCAACAGACCGTGCCATTTGGAAGCGTCTTAGCCCCTGTAGCTGTTGGAGTCATCCTATTTAGTAGTGGTAAGTTTAGAAGAACAAGATTATTATTTATTATTAGATATATATTATAATAATGTAATAATGTAACTAGAAATAGCGCCTCATATCAAATGTCACGACCACATTTGCAAGCTTTACAAAGTTCGTTGAAATTGGATTATAGTAGCGAAGAGAAGTGATGAATCTGAGTTCAAACGTTTCAGATTTATCGATTTCGTTGTCTTTATGAAGGCTGCACAATTGAGCATTATCGAAAAGATCAAATGGAGAATCACCATTCAAAGTTTCATGGGAAAATTGATTCCAACCTAATGGAAGATAAAACTACGCAATTATTTAGTACATGTCAAGTAATAAATATTAAGCCATTAGGCTTGATTATTTCTTTCATAAAACTTAACATTGCTTGCATTGTTAAAAATCTAAAAAATCGACCAAATTCAATGCTATTAAGCTAAATTTTGAATTTTTAAGGATCTATCTATGCAGTTGCTGGGGACAGCAGGTAATACACCAGGACCAACTGCCGAAAAGGCTCAGCTTGCATATAATGAGTCATTAGCAACTTATGCTATGAATCAAAGCAGAAAAAGAAAAAGATATACAGTTAGCATTTTGCCATTTTTTCATATTTAAATAGAAGAACAAAGCATTGCTTCAGAAGGCAATTCTCTTTTTATTAATTCTCGTAAGCATTTTGTCTAATTTAGCCATTTGTTAACCATTTTTCACCCGTTTATTGTTTATCATTCGATCCTTAAATTTCCGTATTTTCCTGAACAGCTTATATATTTTTTTTAGATTCCAGACGTGTTCGCTTCAAAAGAGTTAAGAACAGCAAGTTCATCATTTGCAAAAATTTCCTGCCAAAATCTTTGCAAATTGGAATCGAACTTGCGCTCTCAAAAATTGGCAAAACCATATCAATCACTTTTAAATGAACAGAATATAAATTCGAACGTTGAAAATAGCAAAAATTTTTCACCACATGTATATGAATCGGAGTCGCTAAGATTAACGTCAAGTTCACAGCTTCCATCACCAGTATCAAGTTCGGTAAATTCTGAGGGATCGAAAGGCGCCTCTGATACTATTAAATTATCCATGGATGATTTTTTGAAGTGTCGGATTTGCAGCAAATTGGTAAAAAATAAGGTAAAAAAGAATATTTTATAAAAATATATTTTTAATAGGTTCAATAGATCGAGATATCGAGTACACCACATGTTTAACTATTATTGTTCTTATATCATTTGGCTGACGGATAAATTCTTCATTCGGGTTTTTATCTGATTTTCTTATTATCTTAGGTCCAGACCATATTGGATCTGTTTTCTTAATTCTGCAAAATTTCCCATTTGACGTTTAATTGTTTCAGATTCGGGGTTTACACGTTTTAAATCATTTGGCTAAAGATGTTGGTATTAATAGATATGCGTGTAAACTATGTGATTTTGGTCATGAACGGTCACAGTCAGTGCAGATACACTCAAAGCGAGAGCATGGACAGGATGATTGTATAGAAGATCGAATTCAGGTATTTCTCGTTTTTTCTTTTTCTTCGCTTTTTTCTCTTTTTTTCTTTTCTTTTTCTCTTTTTTTCTTCGCTTCTTGGAGTCTTCCTATTAATAATACTTCTCAATTATTTGCAATCGTTTTCAAGTATCCAAAGTTTTCATCAACCATTTTTTAATATCTTAAAGCATCTTATAAACATATAGTGTCTTAATTTACATGGTCAGATTCATGTCTATGTTTTTAACCACATTTTATTTCCTTCTTTAGAAGTTATTTATTTTCATATTTGAAAACAACCAAACATAGCAAGATGCAGCACTATGCTTCTGCCTATAAAAGTTTTCGAATATGAAACGGCATTAATAATGCCACGAATCATTTTTTTTCTGAAAGCGTTTACTATTGCTGGTTAAGCTTGTCGAACCAGACAAATCCTACCAGGATCTTCGGTTGTTTACTTGGACATAGAAGTACACTTGAATCGCCAGCATTGCTGTGGTATCACAGACCTTAAAAGAACAATAGAAATTATATGAAATCTAGTGGTATTAAAATGACAAGGAAAAGCAAAAAGATGTAATTAAAGGCTTTTTGCTATTTTATCTTCTATCCTCATTCAGCTTTATGCGAAAGAAGTACAAGAAATGTCCGAAAAGTGTTTCGGGTTCCATGCTTTATATGGTCAAGATTGTAAAGGACGAAATAAAATTCCCGTGACTGAAGTAAGTTATAAATTAAGTAGTCATTCTTCGTTTGATTAAAAATTGGGGAAGGTAAAATTTTAGTTGGGATTTTTAGATCTTTCACTCTAATCTTTGATTTATTTTAATGTGAGATCACTATTTTATGAAACTTGCGGCGATGTGGTAATTTCCCATTTTCTCATAGTGTTTCGTTGATGAATAAAAATCTCATGAAATATAGCATCGACAACTTTATGTATGTTTATACTGATTTTTAGGAAAGTTGTAACGAAGATAGTCAAGTAATAGATCGTTCTTGTACGCAAACAGATCATTTGCTACCGAAATCTCTGCCGCATACTACATCATCAATTGCCTCCCGGTTTCGTAAGCTAAAATCTCGTCGTTTTGGCATCCGTAAACAGCCATCTCGATCAAAGCGAAAAGAAATGGCTATTTTGAGAGAAAAAAGTATTAAATTTGGAGGTGCGCAGTATATTAGAAAACGAACAAATGAGACTGCGCAATGTGAAGTAATTCTAGTAATTTCTGTGAATTCTTTTGATATTCTTGTATACTGATTATTTTAAAATGAATTTTATTGCAGAAATGTGGTGTTGAGATAACTTCTCGCTTAATCCATCATGCTTATACTCATCTTAATAAAAATCTGTTTCTTTGCCCTATTTGCAATCTTGTAAGTTTTATTTTATTAATAATGCTAGATTTTTAGAGCTAATTGCATCGATTTAAACTAATTGATAACTGACTCGTCTAATGGGAACGATTTGTCTTTGATTTGATTTAATCAAAAATATATGCAGTTGTCTTTTCTGGCTAGGTAAATCTAATCACAAGTCATTTGGTTTGAATGATTTGATGATCAGATCAGTGAACTTTATCTGGAAATAAGCATTCAATGTTCTTCAAAAATTTAAAATTTATAGAATGTTTTGATTAAAGATTTATAGAAATATGTGAAGGAAATGATAAGATATTGAGAAAAAATAGCCTGAAGAAACATTTGAATGAAATTTTTGAAGGCAAAAAAAATGATTTATAACAACTACCCGGGTGCAGCTGGCATAAATCTTAATGATGTACATTTTTATTTATAAAAACTGTTATATTGGTGGCCCGGTAGTAATGTCGGCAGTAGTAATTTTTCATTAATTAGAACAGATGGTTGTGACGACGATGATCGATGATAAGGCAGTCTCAGTCAGTCATTTGCTTGCATTTTACAAAATTGCGCGCTAGAATCTAAATGTATTTTATGGATTTTCATATCAAACATCAATATTAAATGAATATTTGTATTTCAGGGAAGCTCAAATAGAGATACGATGATTCGACACATTCGTGATATACATGATTCCAGTTTCAATCCAACTGATGATCGGATCACTTATGCCAAAGAAATTAAAGAAATCATAAAAGCATGTTTCTCTGATTTTTTCGTTGATGCTCCCCTACCAACAACGGAAGATTACGCAAAACTGTAAATTTTTTCTTTTAAACTTATTTTAAGTTTCCAAAATTGATTTGTTAATCATTATTTTTATTTCGATAAGAAAAGAGAGTAATAATTGGCTACATAATAATATATTAAGATAATATGTAAATTTAGATATTTTGAACCTCATCCTCCATTGCACATGATTTTTTAATGCTTGTTTATTACTTTTTATTTTCAAAATTCATTCTCATAACTAAGAATTAAATGGCGAAACAAAATTTTCCTTTGCCCCAGGCTAAGGAAGAGTGGCGAAGTTACTAGTCATTCACGAAACAACGAATCAATCATGGAACAAGATAATCTTAAAAAACAGCAAAAATTGGTTATAAAAGTTAATAGTGAAGAGGTGAAAATTTTTGAAATATTTGTGAAATTCTATTTGTATATAACCCATTGAATGAATATAATTTTTCCTTTTAACGATATTTTTACCTTTATGAAATTGAAAAAAAATTATGATAATGACTGATTAAGAAGGACAGTAAGTAAGAAATTTTTTAAAAGCATTTTCATTGCTCATATATGTATTATACTGTAAATTTTGTTATCTTAAAAGAGTGTACAGTTCAGCTATCTCCAAGAATTACATGAATTTTTGGAAAATATCGTTTTTTTGATCCATTTTCAAGAAAAGATAGAATTTAATTTCGTTTTAATTGGTGATAATTTCGATGTTTAAGGATGTTGATGATGGAAATAGAAATATGAAGGCAGTTAATTCTCAGAATGCGAATGGTATTGATACTTCTTTAAATGAAGTGAGGAAAGACGAAGCAGTATTAACTAACGCTCACGATATCATTCAGAATGAGTGGTGTTCACATATTGAGGTGAACCTAGAGAACTCAGATATATAAAAGAAGGTAAGGGCGCGGTGAAGTTGCGTGTTTTGCATAATTTGGCAAAATTAGACAGGTTGTAAACAACTTCAAGGCTGTCTTGCAATTTTCTTTTCTATTTATTGGTGATAGTTAATTCTGACCAGTATTATTTGCAGGCAAAAATAAATCGTAATAATGCCAAAATCAGCGGCCACACCTAATTCACAATAAAAAAAATTAGTCAGTCTTTCACACGTTTTGACATTCTTTGGATTTAACAGCACTTCAGAAGAAAAACTTTTTCGTGTGAATTTCTGTAGTCTTATTCATTTTATTTTTGATGCTACAGACTTTTGTGAATGACTTTTTTCCGTATTATCCAGCATTGTTAATAATTTTTTTAGCCATTTACAGTGAAAATCATTTCGCATGTGACATTCATACTGTTAAAGTTTGCTACAAAGATTCAGTCGTCTATTCGAGGAACAAATATTGTCATATTCATTTATTTTTTTTTGTTTGGGAAGAATTGTGCCTCGTCACTTCTAATTCATTTATATTTTTATGTAATATAAAAATTATTCGATGAATTTTCTGGTTATAAACTGCTGTTACTAATCATTCACTAATTCCCCCAATTCTATTATTGTTTGAATAGAAATTTGAATAGAATTGCCAATCCATGTATTTCATTTGCTTCTTTTTTCAGAAATTTAGCAAATCTTTTTATTCAGACAAAGAGCAAGCAGGGGCTAATGCCCGTGCGATAAGAAAAAGAAATAGTAGGAAAACTGCTGTCGCAAGGTACAAAGTCGATTATTATATAAATATTAAACAGAAGCATCGAAAATAGAAAAAGCAGCATTATTTCATATCATAAAGTAACCATTTTGTTTAATATGATGCGGTGCTCATTTCTTTTTAATAAAAAGAGCGATAGCAAAATAATATAAAACCTCGTACTTATCTCGACGATATTGCTCGCATTAACTAATCAGTTGAAACGGTAAAATCAATCGAGGAAAGAAAATAAAACCACGAGAAACATATTAAGAATAAGGGCATAAAAAAGGTAAATTTGTCTGCCGTGCTTAAATAATTGAAAATATCAGTCTTTTTTTGAAATTGGGAAGCAAAAAGCTCAGTAGACATTTGTTCCAATTAAGAATACAAATAAAAAAATTGTTGGTTGGTTATTTAATTTTACAGATAAGTTAAAGAAGCTGTAAATTTTTTCCCGTTTTTTTAGAAATATGATTTGGGATTTTTATTGCCTTTGGCGTTCATGTAATGAGTCCTCAACTAGTACAAGTAATGAGCCATGAATATATTAAAGACGCAGTTTCACTTCGACGTTTGCCACTAAATAACTTAGCCAGTCGCTAGCATTTATGATTAGAGTGATTTGCAAGTCTGATAACCGACTACAATTTCAGTTTTTTTTATGCTACAATTCGTTCAAATTATTCAAGAATATTTAAATATTTAATATTTAATAAAGAATATTTAATATTTAAATTAATTTATTCCTTGTTTGTTTCAAAATTATTTAAAATTATTTTTAATAGGAATTGTATTTTCAGTGAAGAAAAATCTTGTCAATTTTTAAATTTTTTCCATTTTTTTGCACTTTCTTTTTCTTCCAGTTTACTTGCTCACATATTTTATCTTCTATTTCCCATTTTTAGAAACCAATAAAGCAGGGTAAAAGAAAATTTTCCGTACATTCGATAAGCAGCAACAATCTATTAAGGAATTAAAAAAATTTTTTATGAAATATTAGAATAATTTATAAATTATGGTTATCTCGGAATTTATTGTCAATAGCAAACAAAGAATTTTTTTAAAATTCTGATGAAAGTAAAACGTCAAACCAAATAATTTCATAAATTTAGCTTTGCTCCATTATATTGCATATTAAGCAATTAAAATATGGGCGAGTAAAAGTCGTCGTAAATTCGATAAAAACTCCAGGAAAACTGAAAAATAAATTTTTTTCTTCATTCACAGTGGGAATTACGTTCATGAAAAAATAAATTTACGATAATTCTTGAACCTTTCTGTGATAATTTAATTCATCTAAATTCTATGATAAAGTAACATATCGTGAAAGGCCATCATCAATAGAATATTTAATGTGCAGTACAATATCTGAATTTAGGCCAAAAGTAGGTTGTCGCTTATTTTTTTCCACATGCCGGTTCTTGACGGTTTTTACTTGGCTGAATTCGGTTGAAAAATTTCTTCAATCAAGCGAAGCCACCTTTTGAACGTATAAGTGGACCAGCAATGTGGACTTAGATGATGGAAAAAGGAATGGCTTCTATTACTGTCGACAATGGCATGAGATTACGCAGCTTGGAAACCCTTACCCTTGCCCTTGTAGCCATTGTGCCAACCTAATGAGAGCTGTTAGAAGAAAAAGCCACAGAAAAAAACTTTAGTTCACCAGTTTAGCGCTTTTAAAATTCAGCTAACTTCAATATGGCAGAGAAAGCTTCCATTTCTTAAACGTTTTCAAATGGGCACAGTTGACTGTTTTAAAGCCCACTAATGAATTATTAAATGTGCCATACGAGCTTGTCACATATGTAACGTTATATGAAACGTTAAATTTTTTCGAAGCATACAATGGATTTAAGAATCACAAAAAAAGCTGGGAAAAAATCCAATTTTCAATAAATTTGTGAATACACAAACAAATATGAGAAAAAATTTTCGCTTTTTAATTTGACTAATATTGTCTTTCATTGTATAAATCTTCTGTTGCATAATTCTTTCAACGATGCTCACCAATTCCAGTTTTGCAACGTCAATTCGCTTTTTTCCGTTTGGAATAAATATCGTAAAATCGGTGTGTTGCTGGATACTTTGCAGTCAAATTTTTCATTTAAACTGAATTTTCGCACTAATCGACAATTATGGTTTGCGAGTTATATTATCCGACATTTTCTTTCAAAATCTTATGAAAGTATGAAAGAAACTTTGCAGAAAAATCTTAAACTATGAAGAAAGCTTAAGAAAGCTTATAAAGCTTATACGCAAATAATTGGTACAATAATGCATAAAGTTCTGCATATAGTTCCGTTATATGGGTGATATGGATATGCTGGTTCCGTGTATATTGATCACTATAAATATTTTTGCATAAAATTCTATATGGAGCTAATTTAATTTAGATTAATATCTAGGTTCATATCTTTGCATCGAACATACACCCGATGTACAGTTATGCTCAAGGAAATGCTAAAAAATTGAAAATAGGAAACTGAGTAAATCCAAAAAAGATTAAAATGTATTCAAAAAATCCGAAATTTTTCCGTTCGCTTTTGCAAAAAGTGAATGATTTCATGAAATGTTTGCTTCCAATTTTTTTCTTGCGCATTATTGCCTTTCGACTGAATTTTTACCAATTTTCTAATTTTCTAATTTTCATTTTTCAATATCTTTCAATATTTAGTTAATAATTTTCGAACTGTTTCACCAAACTTACCTCACATCTCAAAGCATATAAAAGAATACTAAAATACTCGATACGCTTATTATTGACCATTTTAAAATTGAATACAGAATTCATTTCGTCGATATGTATTCCATTTAGCTGCACCATGACTGCATATTGAAATTTTTGAAAGAACCTTGCTAGCGTGAAATATTCGTAAGGTAACTATCGACTCAAGGCCATTGAAATTTAAATCTAGTCTCTAAATTTAAATCGCTAAATTTCCTAAATATATGGCATGTTTACACAAACTCCACAGAAATTCCTGATTTTAGAAAGTTTCAAGGCCAACCAAAGGAATGAATTCGTGTGGGTGGCCACAATGAAAAATGAAAAGATAAAAAATTTATATTTCCTCAACAAAACTTTTTAATGCCCTTATTGCTAAATTCTTAGTGATTGATTGTGAAGCGTGAAATATGTCTTTTTCTTTCCTTCATTTCAGTTTGATTTAAAAAACACAATAAAGATACCTCAAAATTAACGTATTTCGCATAAAATAAAATTCAACACGAAATACACGAATAATGAAACGCTAACAGATTCCGTAAATGTGAAAATATTATGTGAATAATATTTTAAAAAATTAGGGTTGATTTTATTTAAATTCAACAACGAAGGGGCAAAATTATGCATGCTTAACAAATTTAGTTCACAAATAACCTTATTTTGCCTCTTCTTTAAGAAAATACGAAGAAAATACGTCATTCAAAATTAAATATTTCATAGTGACATGTTGCACCGAGTAACATCACTGTTCCGATTTCCGTTTCCTGACGATAGTGTTATATTAAAAGTGAAATCCCTGTAATGCTGTGGTCTTACCCATATTGCTAATTTCTAATTCAGCTAACTTCTCTGGCGAAGTGGTGATATTCGAGTAGCCAGTGTACCAAGAAAGTGCTATTACGATGAGAAGAAATGAGAAAATGAACTGATTAAAGATGAAAATCTGCAAATTCCTATTGTCACGCCAAAACAATGTTTCAAAATTACTTTATGGGCGAAACAAAATTTCATTTTCTTATTTCTTTAATATTTTTTTTTTAATAGATCATCAATTTTCCATTTTTTATGTATTGTTGTATCAACAAATTCTTTGATAAAATACCGTTTATTTAAAAAATTTTAAATTCGTGTGAATCATTCATTACGTCATTGCCTTAAGGGAATTCCTATAATTATCTACTCGTTCATGAATCAAAATTTTTCATTTTTCCTATTTATTTGACAATTATTCAATTAAATTATTGGACAGTTTGAAAGAAAAATCATTGATTATATAATAATGCAATAAAATCTAGCATTGCCTTAGGCATCACCAACACCTATTAATATAGACTGACTGATTTCATGAAGGTAATCGCTAACTATTTAGTATTTCCATTAAACAATAATTATTATTTTCTTTGGTCTTGTTACTAAATCCAAAAAGAAGCGGAGTGACCAATCTTGATATGGCTTCAGCCAGTGTTCATTTTTATATCGAGATATACAATACGGTAGTCCTGTTTACAAATGGTTCTTAGAATGTCTAAAGCGTTTTGGAAATTTCGATCATTTTTATGAATCAAATTTTTTCTGACGATAGATTAATTCAAACAATCTTTTGAGAATAGTAGAAAAAATTATTATAGAAACTTGTGTAATGCTAAATAATTCTAGACATATGACAAAAAAGTATTGCTGTGAAATTAGGCTGAAAAATTAGATTTCGCATCAAAAACCAGTATTTTAAGGCAATGAAAAGGGGCTTTTTTATAAATATAAAGTTTGAAGAGGCTAAATCTTGTTTTGGAAAGGCTGTTCGTCAGAATTTTATTATTTCCCCAATAGGTGAATGAATTCTTTCATAAATTTAATAAAATAATTTCGTATCGCATTTAATGGAATCAAAAATGAGATTTTTCACCTCTTTTTTACATTTGCATACATTAGCGATTTGCTGTATTGCGTGAATGAATTAAAGTTTTTGCAGGCATTCTACAGTATGATGTTAACTGTCATCCTGTTCGCCATTTTCATTCATGAAACTTCATCTGGTTGTTGCGCACCTTGCCAGCCGTGCAGTCCGCCGCCCTGTCCTCCTCTTCTGCCTCCTCTATGTCCACCATTGCTACCATTGCCATCACCTTGTCCGCCACCAACTATTTGCCCACCAGCTATTTGTCCACCACCAGTGATTTGTCCTCCTCCACTTCCGCCACCACCACCTCTTCCACCACTAGTTTGTCCACCACCCCTTTTACCTCCACCTTGCCCTCAACTGGTATTTATTTTTATAATTTTATAAATATACTTTTTGAGAAAATAGTACATGTACGATGTACAAACTTCCTGTATTGTTAGCACGCTGCCTTATAAGGAAATGGCGCTTCAAAGCTAAATCATTTATGGAGTAGTACATTTTTAATAAATGGTTAGCCATCGTGAATTTCAGCCCCCACCTGTTTACGTTCCTCCTCCGAAACAGGATTGTTGCTGTCTTTGTGCTAATCCATGTCGATATGCGAGAGCTCGGATGCATGGTGCTCGTATTTTTTCAGAAAATACCGCAGAGAATGATCCAACTTGCACAGATCCCAAACTTAAAGTGATTATTCAGGAGGTGAGCATTTTTTGCCTTGTCAAGTTTGCATTTGTATGCAGTCAAAGTTTGCTTTGTTTTTTTCTGGTGTTCCTCTTATTTTTATTTTTTTATTCTTATAGATTACTTGTTAGGCCTTTAAAGAGGCTTTATAAAACCTCACTGAGACGATTTTTACGGATGAATTATCCATATAAAAGAAATTTCATAGAAAGAAAGAAATTTTTTGCGAAACTTAATTTGCAATAATAACAAATAAATTTAAAATTATTATTTTAAATTTTATCCTTTTTTACCCTTTGTGTAAGGTATTTTTATTATATTAAACTCCAAACTTCCCACTATATGTTATTTCGCAAAACCATTTCGAAATAAAATCGTTTTGGCAGTAATAGCCTGTCTCACTGTTAATGGCCGAAATTAGTCTTTTAATTTTCTTCATTAAATATAAATGTTATAAAAATTTTAAGTAATTTCAGAACATGTCAAAAGATCCAACAAAAACGAAACGTGCAATTCAAAAAGCAGTTGAAAAAAGTTTCGGTGGAAATTTCAACGTAATTTGTTCAAAAAGTGATTTTTCTTATGTCACTTATACGAATACTTTTTGCCAAGCTTCAAACGACGATGTCACATGTTATGCATTCAAACCAAGTTAGAAATTTCTTGAGAAAAAAATCATTTTTAATCAACGGGCAAATAATAATTTTTACCAATGCAAAAAATTCGATATATTGAAAATGAAAAAATTTTCTATAATAAACTATAAACTTAGACATAAAAAAAATTATTCGGTGGCAAGGATTTGTAACAAACATAATAAGAAAAGGAAAAGGCTCAAAAGGATCATTTAGCAAATTTTCTATTATTGCCATGTTAACTTTCCCCATTTAATTAATCCAGCTTTTATTAAATTTTATCATTGATGTCACTCAGTATATTGAATCAATTCCATGAACATGTGAACTGATTGAGCGATTTGTCTTTGCATCATTTTTTTTCACGTTTTTCATGTAAATTTATTGCAATAAATTTGTCGCCAACATTCATTTTTTAAAATAATTTAAAATATTTTAAACGCGAAAATCATTTTAGAGTATTTTTTAAAATTTCCCCTCTTATTTTTTATTAAAAAATTGCAGACTATCAACTCGTCAATTTATAATTGCTCTTATTTTTCACTGAATGCTGGCAACAAATTTTTTTTGAAAAAAAGCCCCTAAAATCCACTTTATAACAATGGTATAAAAATGTATGCGAGGTATTAAAATTTTGCAATGTTATATTCATATTGAGAAAACAATCTTATCGAATTCAGCTGAGCAATCATATGGTTATTATGAAGACTATGTGCACGTTTATGGAGAGCTTTGCTTGATAGGAATAGACCAAAAAACCTAGACGACGCTGGAACAAGTTTAACTAGAATGGTGAGCAGTTAACCACTTTACAATTAAACCGACTGATTAGGATTAGACTGTTGAAAATTGACTTCACTCTATTGCTTTTTAGCCGAATACGGTTGCTGCGATTCGTTATGATCAAATATTAATTAAATATTAATTTTAACAACACTAATACGAATAATGAGAAGGAAATCGAGAAAAAATTAAGCAAAGAGCAATATTTAGCGATGATTTAATGAAATTTAACGATAGCAATGAACGATAAAAATTAAAAATTAAATGAAAGATTAATAAGGGAATGGGATTTTTGATATTTGATAAAATATAACAACGATAATATAGCAAAGATAAGGAACCGCATAAAATAAAGTCACTTGAATTAAGTGGACAACTTTTCCTATAAGAAAATGAAAAAGATGAATATGGCCAAGTTTTCGGAAAAAATTGCTTCCTTACGAATTCTGCTGCAAAAAAAACCATTTATTAAAATCTTAAAGCCCATAACTAAAAATATTCTTAAATCTTTTAGAATCCAAAGGTTCTAACCTATTTCGTTTTACCTTTATAAATAAGTTCCTAACGACAAAAATCGCCCGAAAAATATGGTCCCCACTAAGATCGAGCATAGCGGATTCGATTTCTGTCATTTGATAGGGTTCAGTTTGTGATAAAAAGTGAATTTTGGCTACTACTGGAGACCCATTTAGCAAATTTGCTTCGTTTGAGTAGTTTCGTTCCTCTATACTTTGATGTGAGCTAAACTAATCAGAATGATATCGCTATCGCTGTATGCATCATTTTTAGATCTATAAGGTTGTCTAAAATATATTCCATTTTAGTACAAAAAGACTGAGGCAGTAAATAATAAATCATTTTTTTTTAGTACTATAGTCATCGAACTTTCCGTCTATAAGGAAAAAACTCGATTTTTTATAAAAAAATTCGCAGATGCAATTAACTGTAGGAAACTATTTTTTTCTTTTTTCCGCGCTTTTTTTCGTTAACAGTTGGAAAACAGAAGAGTTGTTACCAAAAAATTTCTTCACCATATAAATATTAAATAGCTTACTTAGATGAATCTCCAAAATTGGAATATTCAAGGCGAGACGATCCACTGATAAAATCAATTAAAATTACCCGTCTGTTTAAGAAACTTTTACCTGATTTTGTTCAAAAAAATCACTGAATAAATTCTGTAAAACTTGAAAATTTGTTAGAATTCAATTCAATATATTGCTTCGACAGATGTAACTTTATTTTCATAATCCATGAAAAAATTCGATGCAAAATTAGCGCTTTCATTTCACCATCAACAGTTAATTCATTATTTATTATTTACTAATTTTCTTATTTTCGAAATTATATTGGTAGTGAAAATATTTTAAAATCCGAAAGTGAAGTTTGAAGTTTCGCAAAAAAGCAAAAGAACTTCAATTCGATTAAATGAACAAGTGAATATTATTTTAATTATTTTACCTAAAATTAATTAATTTCTCGCATTTTCTATTTTCATTCAGTTATTTCTTTGCCATCTTTAAACTTAATGTTTTAAATAAACGCACCAAATAAAATAAACAGTGCTCATTGAAGTTGAACTCATAAATGATCGTTTGATTGTTATTGCTATGTATCGAATTCTTGAAGGAAAATTTAATGCTTTTTTTTTCATTCATTCAGAAGACAAATGAACAAATAAAAAAGATTGATTAATACCATCCTGACTACAGAACGATTTGTGATGAAATAACGATCGATTGGATTAGGGAAATATTTAGTATTTAAAAGAGCACGTCGATAGAATTCCGGTCTTTATTAGGCTCTCCATTAAAACGTAAGTTAATCCTTATTAAAATGACAATAAAAAGCTTTATCGATGGAGGCAATGGTTTGAGAGAGCAGTTATTCAACTCGCACTTTTTTTCATCTTAAATTAACCAAAATTTTTTAAAACAACGAAAGCTTCGCAGGTCAAGCATAAAACATTTCCATTATTTTCCAAAAAAAGTTGAATAAATTGAAAATTGAAAAAATAAATAAAAAATAAATTGAAAAAATACATAATAATTGCAAAATATGACTGAACGAAAGCGATTTTGATAAGGAAACCAGTTGATAAAACTAAGAATTAAGCACAATGCTAGCACAGCCACCCCGAGAAAATCTATAAGCCAGTTTAAAGAAGAAATATATTTTGTGAGCACAGTCCTTGTCAAACAATCTAGGCTCAGATATTTAGCTAATTAATTAATTACTGCACTAAGATTTATTCAAAATTTCGGCAAATCAAGTTCGTGATTTGTTTATTATTACGAGTTATGAAATGAAAAAATGCTTTTTTTATTTTTAAAAAGCAGCAAAAAATTTGCAAGCTTGTGAATAATTTCAGCTAACATTTATAGGATTTAATTTTATTTCAAAAATTTACACAAATAGTTAAAATAATTAAACAACAAATGCAGATATTTGACACAATGTAAAGAAAGGTTAAGTGAATTGCAATAAAAGATGGGATCAAACAAGAGAAATTTAAATCGCATAATGGCATTTTTTTTCTAAGAGCACTCACCACTGCTGGTTAGGCTTCTTCCGCTGGTTTAATGGGATCAAACTAATATTTGCTAGAAAGCTTTTTTGCGATAAAAATACAGGTGAGCCATAAGCGTCACCTGAGCACAACATCAATTAACATTTCTTGCAAATAATAAATAACAATAGACAACTAAAAAATTTCAACATTTTTTTCAAAGAATAGCTTATAGTCAATTAAAAGAAATTTTGAAAGGGTAAAAATTCAGCAGATGGTAAGAGGTAAATTGATAAAAAAATTCGTGACGTTATTAAGTGAACCATTATTCCCACTTTATTCTGCCTAAAATTGTTGCCTAAAACTTTATATCGTTGCCATATTCTTAAGGGTACCATTATTCTAAGTGATAAAAACAGAAAGACGATTATAGATTATAAAATCTAACGATTATTTTTCACTCAGTAATTTGAGGAAAATTATTCAAGAAGATTTTAAAGGTAAATATTGTTCGTTTGGATTTAGTTTTTTACGCAAAAAATATTTTTATAAAAATGGGATATATTGTATCTCCTTTGATAATTTTTTATATTTTATCTTGGGAGACACATTAACAATTTTAAGATGAGTTAAATTTTTTTCACTCAAATGATGGAATTCGTTTCTAATTATACTTGGGTTGATTTTGTTTTCAATATCCGGCACATCGTAATTTTTCGTGATCATTTTAGTTTTAGTGTCTATTTCATCCAGGATGATAGCAATATCAGTTCGATTACTCATGTTTCTCATATGCTCATCTTCAACTACATCAAGCGTTTCACCTTTTAATTTATCTCCATCTTTTTTCAAAGATACGTTTCCTTGCGTTCCATCCAATACCAGCATAATCTTGGCTGTGTTCCACTTGTCTTCCAAATCTTCACTTGCACTATCACGTAAGAATAACATATTATAATCCTGAAAATGCATCAATAATCGAATTTTTAAATTTATTTCAGATGAATTTTATGTTATTTCTGGCAATCTTAACATTTTTAATTTAAATGAAGCTAAAATACTGTGTGTTTTGAGAATTTAAGAAATAGTTGATTCAAAAAAAATTTGTAGCTTGAATTTTGTACGAAGCTCTAGTTCAGAGCACTTACTAATATTATCAATCAATATCTATCATCGTAAATGCTGCGCCTCCTATTGGTTTTCAGTATTCTTAAGTATTTTTATCAGTGTTCTTAAGTATTTTTTTACTAGTAATCATAATACTGTTGGCATAAAGTTCCAATTAAATGTTCGATTATCCGCCTGCCTACTTTACATGTTACAAATATATTGCTAGATAAACTAGAAATTTTTTATTTTCATCTGTGGAATCTGCAAAAAAAGGACACTCAATTCATTTGTCAGTTCCATTTTGTAAACCTCTTCATTTCTATTTGCTTTTAACTTTTATCTGTCTTATTGCTACTAACATCATCAGCACATGGCTTTGAGTTCTATTTGGTCATTTTATTTAAAAAAGTGGAAAAAAGGAAAAAGTAGAATGCAATGAGAAGGTTAAGAAGAAATGGATAGAAAGCAGTACAGGTTCCAACAAAAGGAGTCAAAGTGAAGTATTTTTAACCTTAAAAAATCAATGAATATAAGTTTTCGAAAACTTTGGTTTGATAAAAACTTTTTAATGAAAAGATTATATGGTTATTTTAATTTTGTGCTCCAAACGTTTTCAGCTTTATTTCTAAATGCAAAGTAATCAGAATGGCTTTTTACCTTGTTGCTGCAAAATTGCATACAATCTGCGTATGAATCGAATATGTTCATCCCATCTGCACATGCAGTTTGCTCACAATTATTAGTTACAGCGTTATAAGTATATTTGTTTCGGGTCGAAGTTTCATAGCAGGCCAATGTATTTTGCAATGGCAAGCAAAAATTTCCTTAAATGTTTTTCGAAATTCCATTATAAGGAATTTCATTACAAGGAAGAGGAAATTGTACTGAAAGTCATCAGACAGGTCACAAATATAGCCTTTAACCGCACATCTCCCATAAAAACGTTTGTGATTTCAAGATCCATAGAATTGAGCCATTTTATTCTAAGCGAAAATTCTGCGCTTAGCACTATGATTCATTTGCACAAATAAACTAACTAGCTACTTCATTTTTTCAATAAGCTTTTCAGGATCAATTTTCAAAAAATTACTTGGATCCGGACAACAGTATGCATCGCCATTATCAGTCAGACTGCATATATAACCATTTACAGGGCAAGCGTTGATTTGGTTCAATAAACAGCTTATTGGAATTCCTTCTGGCGTTAGCAGCGGACCACCTTTTGGACAAATTTGCCGCCTAATTGGGGACAACATCTAAAAAAAAGTATATTTTTGATTTTTAAAGCATCCTAATTTTATGAAGGAAAAGCAAATGAATACATCATTAAAGTAAGCAAACGAACAAAAAATCTGCCGAGTACTTGATAAAACTTCTATACATTCATTTACCTTATAACTGTTGAAGCCTGGCTGAGGCTGACATAAAGGACCATTGCATGGAGGCGCAAACACTGAAATAAAATTATAGTAAGAAACCCACACACTTTAATTTCGCATCATATGAACGGTTTATTTTTTGGTTTAGTCCAATAATTAAAAACGAACGTTTCAGATCGTTTTTTTCAAAAAGCACTGTTTTTTGGAAATTTTTTTCAATTTTACTTAATAAGTTACATCTGTTAGATGCGAATCGAGAAATGCCTGGCATATTCGTTGCTGATCTCCTAGATTTCAAAAAACATCTTCATTGATTTTGAAAGATTACTTGGCATTGGTGGTAATGGATTTGGAGAATTCATGCAACGTTTTGCGCAATTCTGCATTGTTCGAAAATTGTTTTGATTGCCTCCCTCACCCATATAGATAAATGGTAAGCAAGTTCGGAGATCAGAATTATAATAAAATCTATTCAGCTGCATCCTTCCATAACCGATTACTAAAGGCATTGAACATACCGATGATTGCGCTAAATTGTTGGTAATATAAACAAAGCAGTTATCCAGTTAAACAAAGCAGATATTGATAAGATTAGATTACTATTACGTGCTTTATCTTCATAACCTCCACCGTATATTATTTTTTTGCAAAAGTAGAAAAAGCAAAATTTCTATATATTGAAATTGAAATATTCGAAGATTTTTCAAAAAAATTCGGTATTACTTATTGATGAATGATTTACCTACACATCTTGCCACACAGTTTTCTTTCGTTTTGAAATTGTTCTGATTACCACCATAGCCGCTGTATTGAAAAGTTTTGCATACGCCAGAAAACTTATCGAAGTACCATCTAGTAAACGGCCCAATATTACTAACTGCACCTTGAGCTAATGGAAAGAGGCATGGTTCAGCAGCTGCAAGGCGCATTTAAAAAAAATGAAGAAATGAAAGCAATACTTATAAAGATATGAAGATCATGCTATCATTAATCACTAATCTGTAAGAATTTCTGGCAATTTTAAAAATATATATAGTGAATACCAAAAATAATAAAACTTTAATAAATAAGGAATTTTGGAATGTGGTATAATTGAGATTCTATGGCAAATTAAATGGCAAATAAAGAGATACCTCCAGGGCAACAAACGGTTGTGTCACTTGTTTCACCAATGTGGCACCAGTGAGTTGGTGGACATGACTGTGGGTTGCTTTCACTGCATTTCATAATTGTTAAGTAGTTATTGTTCTGGAAGTCATTTGGACAGGGATTACGAAACACTAAAATTTAAATAATAACATAATTTGAAATTAAAATGCTAATCATTTGTTTTAACCATTTTATTTTTATATTTGCTCATTTAATACTATTTTTGAGGAAACACTTTAAACGAAAAGCACTGAATACGCAGTCAAAAAGTTAACAAAAAACAAACCCGGACATAGCCGAATACATGATGCTTCATTTCCAAAATTGTTTTCATTTCCACCAGCACCCGAATACATAAATGGAAGACATTGCCTTGTATTCTGGTTAAAATACCACCTGACAAATTTCATTGATTTAAATTGAGCTGGAGCAAAAAATATAACTTCTTATTTCAGCAAACAAACTTTATAAATTTTCGGCAGTTTGCATTTGCCAAAGCTTTATGTGTTGATATAATACAATACATAATAATGTTACCTCGGCAAACCAGCTGATCCGGTTCCAATAGACATGGGTGCTAAACACGCATTTCCAAGCGAGGGGCAACATACTGTATTCTCAGGCGATGATCCGACATGGCAGTAGTATGAAGGTGGACAAACAGGTTGCTTAGGACTACAATATTGAACACCACCAACCAAAGAGGAAGCTGGATCACCCACTGAGCAAGGATTCCTTAAAGTGCTTTTATTCAATGTGCTAATATTATTTCAAAAAAGACGACTAATTCGATCATCACACCCACCCTTAACGAGTGGCTAGAGGACAAAATTTTTTTGTATTTTTGATAGTTTTTGATTCTTGATATTTTTGAGAAAGTGAATTCCAATAAAAAAATGGATTACACCATTTGTGTTCCATTTTCAGAGATAAAATTTTCTGTGATTCGAATTTCGAAATTTTTTTTTTTTTAAGAGTCCTCATCATTACTGGTTAAACTCGCTCCACTAGCTCGTCGCATTGGGTAATATGTCAAGGAGTCCCTTGGCGATAGAAATACAGATGAGTCGCCAGCATCACCCGGATTTTTGTACAGGCTTTCTCCGAAGAATCGAACCTCAGCATCGACGCTCCCAAATGAGCAACAACCCACTATCCCCAAACTTTCTGTGATTCGAATTGTGAAATTGTGATTATAATAAACTCACTCGAGCTCAGGGCATTTTTGTAGACAATCTTGATGGGTTTGAAAATTATTCTGATTGCCACCATAACCAGCATACTGAAATCGAGTGCATCGTCGAGTATTAATATCAAAATACCATCTGGCTAAACGCGATGACCCTTTTCCTTCTTGTAACGGTAAAATGCATGGGTTGTCAGCTTAAATTAGTGAGTGACAATTAATTAAGCTTGCAAAAAATTCCTGAAAACTGTATGAAGAACTATATATTGGACAACATATTTACCTCCTGGACAACAAAGCGATGCTGTTATATCGGCTCCAATATGACACCAATACCCATCAGGACAAGCACCTGCGACATTGGACGCACATAACAAATACTGATTATTTTCTCCTACAGCCGGTTCGCCATCATTACAAGGATTTTGAACAACTGCAAATGATATAGGTAATCAAGAAAAATTTATAAATCAAAAAATCAAGAGATCGAAAAATCAACAGAGAAGAAAAGTAAAAAGTACTGTCCATTGCAAATAAATGGTTTAAACGATATAACAGATTTCACAGCATTCCTCATCTTTTAAAAATGGCTGATTAGCTGTATCTTTGGTGTTACTTTGGAAAAAATATATTTATACCAGGACAAGTTGCCTCACAGCTTGCCTTTGACAAGAAATTATTTTGATTCCCTCCAATACCAGTATAAATAAACGGCAAGCACTGTTTGGTCAATGGGCTATAAGTATAACGATTTAGCATTGCTTCGCCACTGCCATCGAGTCGTGGTTCAGTGCATGGATCAGTAGCGCGACCTGGACAGCACACTGTCGTTTCTTCTTTGTCACCGATATGACAGAAATAATCAGCATTACATGAACTGTAAAAAATTAAATATGTATAAAAGCATGAGTATTAGCAATCAATAATTATTTAGGATTTTATGCTTTTAAAAATATTTTGGTGTTAATTTAAAACAGTATTGTGCCTAAAATTTCTAATTTTAAAAGCCAAAAAAAAACGCTTGTGGTACCTGTCATCTTCAGCTCCACACATTATGGGATTCTGGAATTCATCTACCTGTGGTTGTCCAAATGCACATGGATTTGGCGACACTGAAATAAAGATAATGAAATTCGTAGGTTTTGATTTTGGAAGAAAAAAAAAAACTTCCAGATCAAATCAAACAGGGATTTGGAAAAGATCCAAAATGGTCCAATGTTAACAATTTGGCGCTATTTTCAGCAAAGAGAGCTACAACTTTGAATATATCACCATGAATTATACTTAAATATTTAGAGAATGCTGCTTTAGAACCATGGAAATAATAGATAATGGAAATATTGCAAGGTGGGAATCTTTCGAAGCCCACCTGGACATCGAGATTCACAAGCTCGTAAAGATAAGAAATTGTTTTCATTGCCACCGAGACCCGTGTAACGAAACTGTTGACATGTTCTAGTCACTTGATTGTAGTAGAAGCGCAATAGGTCCAATGATCCGATGCCTAACAGTAGAGGCTGCTCACATGGATTCGAAGCACCGGGACAACAAACCTTAAGCAAAATTTGGAAAGGGCTTCATTTTTCATCCACTTTTCGTTTTGAAAATTCTTTTTGGAGTTTCGTAAAAATTTTTCGAAACTTGGTAGCATGAAAACTAGTACTAGTTTAAATTTCAGCCATGTTTTCTCAAATTATATCATTTTAATTATTAATGCAAAATACTGTGAAACTGCATGACTTACTGATGTTTCTAAAGATGCTCCAATATGGCACCAATGAGTTGCAGGACAAATAGATGGTCCAGAAGCCCCACAGTGAGTTATCTGTCCGCTTAAACTAATATGAGGCGGTCCGCTCGAACAAGGATTTCTAAATAAAGGTTATTCAATAGTTTAATATATAATCTGCAAATATTGCATGGTTGAATTTGGGGAAAATATTTCCCATATTTATATTCACAACATACTTGTATTCATGACATGTATTTGCGCAGTCTTCTCGACTGAGAAAATTATTTTGATTACCACCACTGCCAGAATAAGCAAAGCTGGCGCATATTCGAGATTCAGAATTAAAATACCAACGATTCACTACTGAACGCCCATTACCATGAGAAATGACTTGTTTACATGGGTCTTCCCCTATAATTAACATCTTTTATCGTACGCAAATCCACTTACAAATAATATAAATAAAAATTATATATTATTAAAAATAAATGAACAAACCATACATGGTACACTTTTTTCTACACAAAACAAATGTGTGTCTAAAATTACCTCCAGGACAACAGACAGTTGTTTCGGATGTTGTTCCAATATGACAGTAATAGCCAATGGGGCAAACACTTGGTGCAGCGACTGAACATAGCAATGGATTACTTTCTGAATTCATTGCAGGATAACCTTTTCCGCATGGATTCACTAAAACTGGACATTCTTCCTCGCAAGCCATCTTCGTCAAAAAATTGTTCTTGAAAAAAAAACCCATAGGTTTATTCTATTTAATCTTCGTGAATTTGCTCAAATGAGAAATAATTTTATGTTCATTCGATCCACTGGTATAGCATTTCCTTCAGACTTTGTTACAAAAATTATTAATAGCATGTTACATATCGAAATTTGTTCAAAAAAAATTCATAAGCAAAAGGAGCTGTGGACAACTTTATGCAATCGATTTAGCTGATCATAAGTTTTTACCTGATTTCCTCCTCGACCTGTGTATATGAATTGTTCACAAGACCGTGATCGAAAGTTATAATAAAACCTTGGAAGTTTGGCGATACCATTTCCCCTACTTAATGGCAATAAGCAAGAAGTATGGTCATTGAGCCTTAAAAGGCCATTCTTTGGACTAGAATTATGAGGATTATACGACATTCTTCGCTCGGAATTATGAAAAAGAGATGTTTCCAATGCTGGTTGGCTGTATGGATGAAAATTTGCAGGATAATTGTTAAACGAGCTTTCTGTTAGCATTTGACTCTGTATAATAAGACTTTCTGGATCACTTAAAATGGAGCTGATGAGAGGAATTTCGTTATATGCATTAATAGGATTGTTGAAGAAGAAAGGTCCTGGGAGTGGTAAAGAAGCGGGATTAAGAGAGTATGTTATTGGATTAGAGCCCATTTGAGAATAATCCGGTTCACTGCCTGAAAATGATGCTTTTAACCAATGAAGGAATAGATAACGACGATAATGTAAGCTAGAGATGCCTTCCTTTTCTTTCAACAGAAATTTATAATTCACCTTTAGGACAACAAACGGAAGTTTTTCTGCTTTCACCGATGTGGCACCAGTAGTTAGGTGGGCATGTTGGGTTTGCAGCAGTACAATATGCAACATTTCCGTTCATCTTGTTGATGAATGGAACTCCAAGTGGGCATGGATTATCAAACTCTGAAATTTATGCTAACTTCTGACCGAAAAGAATGTTTCAAGTATTAGTAGCTTCGATTTACGAAAAAATTTAAAATATATATTTATACCTGGGCATGTTCGTTTGCAATCTATAAGTGATGCAAAATTATTTTCGTTCCCCTTCATACCAGTGTAAATGAAATGCTTGCATGATGATGTACTGATATCGAAATAATAACGACTTAGAGCACCTCGTCCATTGCCCAAAATCAGAGGTAATTCGCATGGATTTTTTCCTAAAAAATCGTTATCCATGTTTTTTAGATGATTTTTTCATTAATGATCGGCAGTGTCCTATAACCATAAATTTATCTCATTTTTTCTAATTTTTCTTTTTCTTGACCTACATTATTCCATTTAAACATAGCTGTTGCAATAACCCTATGTGTTCTCTTTGCCTTATGAAGAACCCTGCAAACGGTATTTCACTAACTTTTCCTCGCATTACTCTATCTGGCAATGGAAAACTAAAATTATAGGTGTGAATAAGAAATTAAAGCCTCAACAGAATCGTTACTATTTAATTGATTATACTCTTTCGGAGGCACTAATTTCAGTTGGAAATATGAATTTCAGTTGCAATCAAGAGAATGAAAGCAACTTACCACTTCGAGGACAACAGACGGTCGATTCGAGCGAATCTCCAGTATGACAGAAATATGATGCTGGACATGTTTTTTGAGCGAATTCATCACACCGAACTAATTCATTATTAAATACTAATGGTGTGCCATATGCACATGGAGTATACATTGCTAAAAAATTTTCATCATTGTGCTAAATTTCCTCATAATTCGAAATCCAAAAAACCGACTTTGCCAATAAATGGATGAAAATTTGGACAAACTGGAAGATTTTAAAACTTCCACTACGCTGACTTGGTAAAAGCTAAAAATTATTAACTTATTTTGAACTATTACATGGAATAATTGGTATATTATTTGTTGCCTTTGCTATACTTGGTTGGTTAAAACCCATAATGAGTGGTTCATTTGGTTGTTTCGCAAATATAAGTGGCAAAAGAGTGTTGCGTTCTACAAATATAGGCGGCAATGGGGTATTAGCTTTTTCACTAGGCATCAATATTAACGGACAACACACGGTATTCATAGCCTGGTCAACAATACGGCAAAAATATTTTCCAGGACACGATGAACTATTAGTTGGTGAACATCTGAAAATAATTGTCATTTAGTTAAAATAATCATATGTGATGATAGATTGAACTTTTCAGGCTATCGAAATAAGTAATTTTCTTCTAACTCAGAGGAAATGAAGCAAAAATGCTACCAGTTTTGTGAATATTCAATAATGGCATTCTTACCTGCGCTCAATATCAGTGTGCATAAATGGAATTCCACCAGCACATGGATTGATAGCTTTGCAAGTTTCTTGGCAGCTATGATAAGTTAGAAAATTGTTTTGGTTGCCCTAGAAATTGGGAAAATTGTTTTTAATAAAAAATGCAAAAAAAACTCTAATTAAAAATAGAATACATCGATAGTGAAAATGTAATAAAATATTGGTTTGAATCAAATACTAGCCAATTTAATACATCATTATGTCACAGAATTAATAATTGGAGAAATTGAATTAAATTGTCTGTAGAAGATAAAAGTTTTACTTTCATGCCTTTAAATATAAACGTATTGCATTGTTTACTTGTTTCATCGAAAAACCAACGAGGCAATGAGACCACTCCCAAACCTGGTTCTACCAACTGTTTACAGGGATCCGTCCCTTAATATTTAATTATAAAGCAGTAAATTTTTTAAGGTGACAATCCTCCAGAATGAAAAGTTCTAATATTTTATTGCTTTTTTCTTCAAAAACCAAAGTGAAGTTAAACGAAGAAGATGAAGGAAGTTCCATTTTCCCGAAAATAATAATAAACTGTTAGAAAAAAAGCAGAAGAAATAAAGGTTTTTAGTTGGAAATTGAAACAAGGCTTATAGCCATGTTACCAATAATAGGACAGCAAAAACTTTGTTGTGGTTCAACTCCAATTTGACAAAATAAACCCTCGGGACACATAGGATTTTTAGAAGCGCATCCTTGTAAAGAATTATTCGTGAATGGTTGAGTGCAAGGATTGTAAATCAGTTGGTTCTGCATATTCATTACACTTAACGGTGGCTGAAATTTCACCATTGGTAACATGATGTTCCAAATATTTTTGCGAACTCCGCAAGAAAGTTCCATATATTCCAGTGCCAGCCAGTATCAATAACATCAATAATATCAATAATATTAAAATCAAATTCATATAATCAAACTTTTCCGTCGAAAGAAAGATAAATTACCTGTAGAATCGTATTTCTAAGAGCACTCATTGCAGAATGTGAATTTTCTAAAAAAAAGGAATTCAAAAGAAATTAACTAAATTTATATAAAAATAAGCAATATTATCAAATGTTATTCCCAGACTAGCAGAAAAAAAATGACAAGCGATGATCAGACCAATTTATTCAAAATTTTGCCCATTTTTTCCTTATTGTAAAAAACTGCTTATATTTTGAATTCAGGTTCGCCTTTCGTCTTAAATATTTATCTAAAAATATAGTTTAAAAAATTGAGCATTACTGGAAATCTTGTGAAATCGTTGCCCAAAAGGTGGTTGAGGTGAAGAACGAAGCCAAATAGTTTCATATGATATTTTTGGTGGATATATTCGATATATGGCTAAATATATGGCTAAATGCTAGCAACATTGTAAAACTTCTCAAATTTGAATTTTTTTATCGCAATTGTGTTTATGTTAACTAATCTGACAATCGCTTGATTGCACCTTTAGTTGTCCTGATATAACTAATACGTTCTCTGAACCATATGCTTGCAACCAACTTCATAATACACCTTCAACAAATACTCTCAGGTAGGGGAAAAAGAATATTACCAGATGATTGAAACAAAGCAATTCTGCTCCCAATTGTCAAGAAAGAAAGGTGAAAATGACTGTGACAATTGTCGAGGAATTAGCCTACTAGACATCTCAGCAAAAATTTTTGCTTGCCTTTTACTCAACAGACTTATGGAAATACGAAATAGCAGGATGCGTCCTAATCAAGCTGGATTCAGACAGGGACGCGGTACTGCTGACCAAATATTAACGTTAAGAAGGTTGTTGGAACATCGCTTCAGATATTTGCAACCCACTGTCACGTGTTTCATCGACTTTGCGGCTGCCTTCGATTCAGTTGATAGAACGACGCTTTGGAGGGTAATGGAAAGCGATGGTGTTCCAGAGAAAATCATTTGATTCACAAAAGAATTTCATCAGCGTAAATTGGCACAGGTATATGGGAAACTGACAGATTCCTTCGCTTTCCTCTACAATATTCAACTATGCGATAGACTGGGTAATGGACACCGCTTTTCGACACTCAAGGGATGTCCAAATCAGTCCAGACAGACACCATCTGTATAAATAATGTTATCACAGTGGTTAGGAAATGTTCTCCGTCGTCCACCATAGGAATTGATGCTTATTTCATTACTTGCTGAACTGTGTGATGGATGGCGTCAAAAGCAAGGTGGGCCAAACAAGACCTGGACTGATACGATCGGAAAAGATTTTGAACGTATAGGTGGACCAGCAATATATGGACTTAGACGATGGAAAAAGGAATGGCTTCCATTACTGTCGACGATATCATCAGACTGCACCGCGTCGCATCCTTGTAGCCGTTGGAGCCAGCCTAACCAATAATGGTGAGAGCTGTTAGAAGAATTACTGTACTTTATAAACTCGTTTTTATGATAAGGATTTGACTATGCTTTTACTTATTTTATAAAAAATTCTAAAGGTACCTGCAGTAGAGTTTGTATTCACTTGATCAATAGAATTTTCTGAAAATTTTGCGTTTGAAGGATTTTCTCTAAATGCTGTTAATAAATAAATGTTTTGCAAGTAAAAGTAATAGTCATTAATTTTGGTTAATCTAGGGTAACACTAATATCTTCAAAATGGTAAAATAATTGGTATGAAGCAAATATAATCATTCACTCGAATTACAGATTTGCCTGCACAGCTCTTCACTTAGAAAATTATTGGCATTTCCATTTGAGCCAAGATAATAAAATTGTATACATCGATCAGCGGAAACATCAAAATACCACCTAAAAAAATAATAAGCAAATGATATGCATGAGGAAATGTCTTGAAACAAATGATTGAAATAATTCTGTCATTAAAATTCTTTTACTGACATTTCCAGTCATAAGACCCTTTTGTCAGTTTTGTCAGTTTAGCAGCGCTTTTTGTTAAATTAATTAAATTGATAAATAATCGAAAAATAATCGAAAAATTATAGATTGTGATATACCTAGATGAAGGTTGTGTTCCTTCTTGAGGATAACCTTTATCAGGCGCCAGTTCACAATAGTTGTTTGGTAGGAAAGCAGTTGCAGTTGCTCGTTGTATGGGAACAATCGTTGGCGACACAAGATTGGACTGAGATGAAGAAACTAAAAAAAATCTTAATTTAATTTTAATTATAATATACATTTAGATTCTTCATAATCATTTTGCAACCTAAACATCCTAAATTGGTTAATAAATCTATCGCTTAAAGCATTAAATAAAATTTTTAAGACATTAAAAATTTAGGATATAAAGGACTTTTTGTAAAAATATTTTCTTGGATAGTAGTACGATGCCCTTCGCTATGAATTCCACTAAAAAGCGCAGAAGGTGAAATGCCTGTTGATTTTGCATAACCTACAATTTATATTTACGATAATTTTATCGAAGTAGATTATATATCGAAGAATTACTTCCGAAAATTTCTAAACTTTATCTCATTAAATTTAATTTATTAGAATTGAAGCAATCGCTTTTTGCGAATAAAATTTAAAAAATAAGGATAAGAATGAAAAAACCTTGACAAATTTGTTCGCAGTCAGTTTTTGATAAATAATTGTTTTGGTTTCCGCCATATCCTTTGTATAAAAAATCCTTACATGATGCTGAATTCGAATCATAATAAAACCTTCGCAGCATTGATGTCCCATATCCTTCAGTTAAGTGAAGCTCGCACAAATTACTCGCTAAAACATTCCATCATAATTTTATTAAGTTCACTTCGGAGAAGAAGTATTCTAATACCACGCTGCTTTCGCAGAGGACAAGCATCATAGATTTGATTTGATTTTTTGACTCAAGTGGGCCTGCCATTAAAAGTGAAATCGAGAGGTGGTGAGGACTACCTTTATCCCCAACTGACTCTAAAAGGAGTTTCAACTCAATAGGTCGGTGAAGTTACCCAAAGATAAGGCTGAAAAGATTAGTGCTACGCTTAAATTTAATAAAAATTTGTAAAGATTCAGTATATCATAAGAAAAAAGAAAAAATTGTGTAGAGCGACAGACTTGTTCTTTAATTATAAATAAGCCTTAAAAAAAGCAGAAATTTAAGCCTCCAATATTTTCTGATTACCAGCCTCGATTGGTTTATTGTCCTCTTAACATTCAATCCTATAATAAGTTGAACTACATCGATCAGTTCGGAATTACACTGTTTTGCACTTATTTTTTGCTGTAACTAAAAAACAAAAGGCTATGACAGAATTGTTTTGCACCGTTAGGATCAGCATCACAAAAAAACCGTTACTAAATTTGTAAATATTGTAAATGCACGCGCTTATGGGTCTGCAATCCTCAAACTTCTTTCGCTAAATGGGGCAATTTTTTTTTCTTTATTGCTTATAAAATATCTAGTCAAAACCGAACTTAGACTGCATATTCACCGAGCATCTTAGCCTACTTATTTCTTCGCCTATTACTTTTGAATGAACTTGAAATTTCTACAGAATAATTTGCCAAAGTTGGTCTGTCTGTCTACCTATTGTCATTTTTTCATTTTTCTACCCATTGCCTAACAACGATAGGTCTTTTCCTATTGTTATTCATATATTTAATTTTAGTAACTAGAAAAAAAAGCAAACATTTTTTACTCTCTGGGCAACAATAATTTGTTGAATTTGTGGTACCAATATGACACCAAAATTTATTTGGACATTTGTATTCATTTGAAGTTGTATATGGATAACATAATTTTAACTGATTATTTTCCTGAAGAATAGGTGTTCCTTCTTCGCATAACTGTTTGAAATCTTAAAATGAATTTCGTGAATTTGTTTAATTCTCTTTAAAAAATATTATCATATCATCCTTTATTATCATCCTTTTCTTCAGAATTATGGTTGATGAAAATGGAAAACTAAAATTAATAAAATTTCAGTGAATATCAGACCATTACAAATTCATTTACCATGCACATCAGTTTAACCTTCGAAGTCAATTATTATTTCAATAAATAATTACCTATAACAATAGCATCATTTTCGAGAAAAGTAGTATTGTTTACAGAGTATTGTTCGCTATCATCAATAACCAGGACAATTAATAATAAATAAACAGTGTGGAAAGAATCAAGAAAAAATTTCATTTTCTTGAATATTCTTCCTGAAATATGGTTAACTTCTGAAATTCAGTAGATCTAGAAATTCAGTTATATAAATTTATGAATGCAAATTATTTAATAAATTCAACGATTGTAATAACAAGTAATAATGTCGAAAGTAAAAATTTTCAGATTTTCGGGACCATGATTTTTCATATAATTCACGCCCAAACGCATAAAAGAGATTTTAAAATTGGAACGGCTTAGTAAAGTATAATTTTTAAGCTCAGGTGACATTTTTTTGCTAATGACTTTATTGGAGAATGTGACTAGCCACAGTTTTATTAATTTATCTTCCTTCTGTAGAATGGGCTATACTTGGAATTTCCCATTAAATAGAAGAGATATAAAAGATTTCTCTCATCCGTACTCGCTTAAATTGCAAACTACGATGAAATACCTGCCGACTCTCCTATGAATGAAAGCAAGTTCACATGCGACAAAATAAATAATTTTCTTAAAATAAAAATTTTCTTTCACATTCACCGTTTCCTATTCCTCCTACAAAGGAACTATAATATACGATTTGAACAACCTTGCCTCTGTCAAATTGTTTATTTAATTAATTTAAATTTCCCCTTTCATTTCGCAGGTTCTGATTCCTTGGGTTAATAATTTTGTACGTATTAATAGCTTAAATGATTCACGAAAAATTGGAAATGTAATTAGAATTTTTTTAAATTCGAAAATGTTAAATACAAAAAAACTATAATATTTCAATATTTACACCAAAAATTTTCAAAAAAGCCTGGGAATTTTCTACTTTCTTTCTTTGGTTGCACTATCTTTTTTCATATGTAATGTGAAAAATGATTGGATAGTGAAGCATGATAAATTGTTCCGACTGAAGCTAAGCTCCGGTGGATTTGATATGTGTTTGTTGACGACGATAAAGCTATCATTAAAAGTGAAACGCGTGTAATGTTGCTGACCCATTTCTACTTTTATGCTCCTTTAAGTGGCTTTCTAGCGAAAGATTTAATAGTGATTGCACGCAGCAAACCAAAAATGCTAAAAGCTGATTGAAGAGGAAGAAGACGAGTCGTAGCGATTAGTAAAAGTTTATTAAAACAAAATAATTTGAATTGAAAATAATTTTAAAGACGACTTACAACAATAAACATTCGTTTACAATGAAAAAATTTCTCCGAATTAGTTCCGTTTGTTTCATTTTAAACTCATTTTTTTCGTTCGAGAAAATTCACTTTAGGTAAACAATTTACATTTTATTTATATTTAAAAGATTAGAAGAAAGCGAGAATTCATTAAATAAATTTGATAAATTAATAAATTACAGTAATCAGAAAATATAAAAATTCTATTGTAATTATGATTATAATATTTTTGTTTTTATTATTTAAACTAAACCGATTCAGAAAAGTTCCATTTCATTTACAACTAAAAAATTCACATTAATTTATCGACGAATAATTCAATTCAACAATCCACATCATTAATTAATAATTGTGATTGCCGTTGATGACACTGTAAAAAGATGGTAACTATGCGAATACAATGGCAATCAGGAAGATGATCAAAGGCGCGGTTAAAATGTTAAAAAACTTAAGAATTCTGATGCAAAGCAGAAGAAAGTGAATCCGATACAGTTCCATGGCTTATGGTGACAATAATCTTGAAGAGAACTGAAATAATAAGCAGCATAGATGATAAGAGGAATGCAAGAAATTACACTGCAGATTTCGCTTAATCGTTGTTACAAGTTAACGAAGAACTGAGTGGATATTTAAGTGACCATTTGAGCAAACTTTATGATATTAACTGGTTTTCTTTAATTTTAATTCGTTTACTAAACATATAGAATAGTTTATTTGACGAGAAAATAGGCGATTCATTTCCAAACTTTTCGTGACTTTTTTTTAAAAGTAATATCTTCGATAAAAATAATTTGGTTGAAACAGTGATTCATTCAAAAACAACTGATCGCAAAATTTTTTCCACTCTCAGAATTTGCCAGAGCTTTTTGATTGTTCAGGAGAAATGCGAGTCCTACCGTATATTCAGTAGAAGGAACGAAGTCAGCAGAAATAAGGAATAAGATTGCTCAAGCAATCCG
Organism: Dracunculus medinensis; assembly: GCA_900625125.1. Lineage (NCBI taxonomy): Eukaryota > Metazoa > Nematoda > Chromadorea > Rhabditida > Dracunculidae > Dracunculus > Dracunculus medinensis. The sequence continues at coordinate 1,632,736 of UYYG01001150.1, read as the reverse complement.
ACAACATGGTTTTAAAACTTTTCCACCTTCTTCTTCTTCGTGCTAATATTAAAACGTTTCTAATATTGTATTCACTTGTGATAAGTTTTTACTACCGATTTGGTGAAATTTTTTTTTCTATTCGCTGACTGGAACTCGAAAGATTGAGAAATACAAGGAAAAATATGGGGAAATATATGCAACAACAGCAGAAAACTCTTCAAACGGAGCTCAGAACCTCTGTTTTGACTGGCTTTGTTAATTGATGTTCAAGCCATTTCGGAAGAGATTCTTCCTTGGACATAGAAGCATAGATGGACCACTGGCAGCAGCATTTCAACGATTTGTTCCCGTCAAAAAGCAGTTAAATCGAACCTATTTCTTAATCGACGCAAAGTTCCATTCAATTGGCCTATCCATGTAATGGCAAAGTACCTAGCAATTTATTGTTGTCCTTTGTTGAAAAAAACATATTTCATTCATTCATACAATTGTTTTAGTTGAAAAGTTAATACAAAATTATACGCAAAATTTAGTTCCTATGCCAACATCTGAGTAGTTAATATTTAGCTGCAATATTTGGCATTTTCGAATATTGAATCTCGTTGCGATTTAGCCATTCCAAATAACTGAATTCAATGTTAAGGCGCATTTAGGTTATGGAATACTGGTTCTGTCCAGCGGGTTTTGAATGGGGTTGTGGTGGTTGTATGAGCAGTTGTGGTCTTGTTGGTTGTTGGTTTATTTAAATGTAATACTAATGGGCCATATCAATTTGTTCGATTCCTTGTAAATGCTTGTTAAAACTAATTATCTCCATTAAATATTTTCTTGTGATGTTTTTTTCTTACGTAATGTCTCGTAATTGATCATTTATCTATTCATATTTTTATTTGTTTGTGATAAGAACACTTAAAGATTACAAAGACCACCAAAAATCATAAAATGGCATATAATTTCCGTTCAAATTTAAAGCATTTTTATCCTAGATTGTTGCTTTTATACACAACAAGTGATTTATGGCCAAAATGTCTTGTGTTTTGTGATTAAATAGGCTTTTCTGAAATGTCTCATGATAGCTATTCTATATGATTCTGACTGTTTGGATTTTGCTCGTTCCTTGCTGGCCCTCCTTTGCTGGTATTATCGAATTAGTGGTGGAAAAATTGTTTTCCACTTGAACAGTTCTTTTTGTGAAGGGAAGTTGAATGATCCGACTAGTAGGTTATTTTATCCATAATCAAGCATTTTCGGTTCGCTCTTTCCCTTGAGAATAGTAAATTTATCATGATGTTGGAGGTCCACATATGCTTCTATCTCTCGGATGGATTCGCACGAACGAAGAATGGTGACGGCTTTCTGAAGAAGTTTTTTTATGAAGTTTCTCTATTTCAGAAAAAAAACATCATGTCTCGAAGATCTGATCCTTTGGATTGTAAGGTATACGTTGGCAGTCTTCCTCAAGATGCAACATCGCAAGAGGTGATTTCTCTATAATTTAACCCATTTTTTTGCCTTTTTTGCGTTTCAAACGAGGTTTATTTACTTAACTTTATTAATTTTATTAACTTCTTAAAAATAGTAGAAAACAAATGAGACATTTAGATTTAGAAAAAATTTGGTAAGGAGCTTTGCTGCAAAGAGTTTATGAATTATTACTTTACCCATTTCATGAAAGATTAGAAATATGATAAAATGTTAAATGCTGGAAGTATTTAATAAGTACCTTAGAATACCGTTTTTTGCATGAATTGATAGTATTTGGCTCTGCTCCAAAATCTTTTCTCTTCTCCAAAATTGCTTTTCAGATTGAAGACGCTTTTAATCGCTTCGGTCGTATACGAAAAGTCTGGGTGGCTCGTCGACCGCCAGGGTTCGCTTTTGTTGAATTTGAAGACAGTCGTGATGCGGAAGATGCTGTAAAAGCTTTAGATGGAACGTTAGTCTTTTTTTGTTTTTTTTGCCGTTGAAAGTTAATTAATGTTATTAAGGACTGACTTTTGGTTATGAAATTTTGTACTACTTTCAAAAATTTTTATTGTCTCATCTTTTTGGCATCCGTACAAATATTTAAAGGTAATAAGGTAGTCGAATGTACTTTGGTCAGAAGCATTTTCGATTTCTTTCTTTCTTTTTAAAGGAGGAAAATGAAAACCAAGTATTAAGGGCGAAGTGTAAATGGTTTTGCCTATCTGAACTGATACTCCAAGTGGTTGTCTGGGAAAGGCGCCATTATAAAATTATTATGTTTTAATTTATAGAAGGATCTGTGGGGTACGCGCCCGTGTTGAAATTTCTCATGGTCGTCGTCGTAACACTGGTTTTGGTGGCGGTGGCGGCGGATCTGGTGGTGGTGGTGGTGGTGGTTATTATGGTGGTGGTGGTGGTGGTGGATTACGAAGATCCAGGTGTGTTTTTCGAAATTACTTTGTTTTCAACAAGGCTATTTTCGTGTTGTGGGTCCGAAAATGACTATTTTCAGTTGGAAAGAATCATATGTTTTAAAAAATTTAATTTCTAAAATCATTCCATTCTCTGAAATATTCTGAGAATTTCCATTTCTCTATAATGCATATATTTTAACTTTATTAGGTAATATTCCTTAGTATAAATCAGCAATATAGGTTTTGGGAAGTAATTTATCAGAGTGCAAGAATATTAATTTGCGGATATGAAAAACAGCAACATGAAATATGAAAAAATTTGATCATATAATTTAAGATAATTGTGGATTTTAATGGAATCTTCCAAGCTTGCTTTCCAGGTATAAATGAAATAACGATTTGAAAAATTTTATGTTGGTTTTTGATGAATGCGATCTGTCCTGATATTTTGAAAAATATTCTTCTTTTCAAAAACTCTTATTACCTTGAAAATATTGTCTTTTTGATTGCTCGCTAAGTGCAAAATTCATAGATTTTTTGGTTTATATTATTTTCTTTTCCAGATGGAAATTCCTCCAATTTATCTCCAGTAAAACGCCCTTAGCGATCAAAAATTGAAAACCCTTTTAAAAAAAGATCCTTTTGTTGGGGGAAGAAATTGGATTTTAAATATTATTGAAGTGCTGTTCATGATTGGAAAATTTTTTAGCTGTTCACCTTTCTTCTTCTCGTCATCAGTGACTGATACTTCATTCACTTATTGAGCGGTCACCCACATTCTTCTCAGTATATCATCAATTTTTGGGGCAGCAGTGACCCACTCAACTTTCGTCGCCTCGTTGCGATTTAAGTGAAATCTCCACTTATCGCATTATCATCATCATCATGCTCTCTGTGCTTTGCGTAATAATCACCCATCTCCACTACTACTACTGCACTTCGCATCTTTATATTTACATCATCTTCATTCTCTTCATGCTACAGTGGTAAGGATATTGTGGTAATGGTTAACAGCCTTAGAATAGGGGATTATGGGAATGTAATCGGACAAACTTGAAGTAAGAGTATTTTAGAGTAAGAGGCGAAAAAATGTTGGTAAGTTAAGTAAAGTGCATCTCAATGGTGTTTTTTCTGCATTAATTGTTTATTCCGTTTGAGCCACTAAACGGTCTTCTGTGGTGTAAATACATTTTTTAAATGACATAAATCGAGAGAAATTTCTCGATTACTGATATTTTCACTATTTGTTCATTTGCTTCAGATCACCTTATTACCGCGGAAGATCACGAACTCGTTCGAGGACACCACCTCCGCGAAGGTCACCTAGGTACGATGAAAGACGCAGCCGCAGTAGGAGTTTGAGCAGGTTTTTTGTTTTTTTAATTCTCTAAAACATTGTATGGAAAGAAAATTCGCTGGGTATTTTTATCGCTTTTATGGACTCCTCTGTTTCAGGGATTGATGTGCTAAATATGTGAGGAGAAAAAAGAAAGGAGGTCTGGGAAATAGGAGGTGACATACGACACTTACATTTTTTGATTTACTAATTTTTTAAGTTCTAATTCATTGCCCAGTATTTCTATTTAATGTATTTATATGCTTCATTTATAAATACTATACTGGCGGTCTCTAAAACATGCATTAATTGTCTTTTATATTCATAGTTTCACATTCTTTGTTTAATTAGTTTCCAGTCGGATGAATTTAAATTATTATCTGTTAAAACAATGCATTTTTGTTATTTTTCGACTGATTCATACAATTTCATTTAGTTTTGTGGTACTTTTTATATGTTGTTGCTTTGATAAAAATCTGATGCTTCATTAAATAAAACCATTATTTGCAACATCTGAACAAGAAGTTATTTTTCTGTGGTTGGAATATTGATATTGTTACTGGCACATTGTTGCTGGAATTAATTGTTTCGTGATTGAAAAAAAGGGATTTAAAAACAGTAGAAAATGAATAAAATCAAAAAAAAAAGTCCTGTCAATATCAAGGTCTCTAGCTTATCATCCTGCGTATAAGTGCTACTGACGTTTGTAGCTCGGGTTGTTCAAGGGGTGTGGGTCTGGAAAATAAAATTGTTCAGAGACGGAGAGGTGGGGTGGAGGGCGTTGACTTTCGCGCTAAATTTTAAATCTTATTGCGGCCTGAGGATATAAATCAGAAATAAGCCATTAACAAATTATCGACAGACCAATTCAAATGTCAACAATAAATTTAAATTATTTAAATCGAAAAGCTGTCCAACGAGAAGGGGGGGGCCCGACTTCAGTTTTTTGCTTTCACCATTCGATTATGGCAAATAATAAGAGTGCAAGTTCTCAGACTGGAGGCTCTAATTTCTGGGTAGTTCAAGGAGGATTGGGGACGCGATCATCTTATCCTAAAGGGGACGATCAGTTCCAATCCTTTTAATGACAGGATGGCCCACACCCGCTTTAAAGACAAACTTTGCCGTAACTTTGCTTATCAATTTTTATGAGGATAAGTGCATATAACATATGCATTTCCAAAAACGTAGTGGAAGATTGGGATATGCACTTGGGACTATCTCAATATCTTCTTACATCGACAAGTATGGCATTAAGATCCTGTATGCGAGTTTAGAGTATTTTCTTCATTTTGTTGAGGAGCATGGATTTTTGTATGCTTTCAGCATTTGCAGAAGTGCAGAAGACGTCGTGGATGACTGCATTTTCGTCATTGTCATTGAAGAGCTCTACTAGATAGGCGCTCTTATTGCGAAACCGGCAACAGTCACAGAACGAAACATGTTATGGTCAGAGCTAAAATCTGAATAAAAATAACGTACACATCAAAGCCCTAAAACTTTTGCCCACTATGATTTAAAAGATTCGGCGGCACTTGGCTCATTTCACGCTGAGACATATTGAAACACCTAAAAAACATCAGTTGCAGCTATGGAATGGTCGATGAGTATTGGTCTCAGTTGAAATTTCGCCTCAAGAAATTGTCTCAGATTATTCACTCTAGATTATTTAGCTCTGAATGCGAAGACAGCAGCTCGAATAGGAGATTATCGGAAATGATTCTGCTTTCTTCACAAAGTAGTTCGAGGGAATGTCAGCAAAATGATCCGAGATAAGGACAGAAATCTTGTTAGTACCAAAGATCAACTAAGATGGACTATCCAAGATCATGGAGATGGTTGGAAATCATTTGTAATCACACGGTTGCAACTGCGAACGGCAAATCAAGCATGAATTGATAAAGCCCATAAAACTACTAGATAAGATGACTTTTGAACCCTTCAAATAATTGCTGCACAAGCGTGAGATTACTCTCTCTCACAACTTTCAGTCATCGCTTGCCAGAATTCCAGAGGTCTACAGATCAAAATATAGTATCGTTGACTTCGCTGAGGAATTCCAACAGACGTTAGACTGGGTGTCGACAACAATAATGGAAATCGGCCTTCAAATCACTGGAAGTTGGACGAAACTGTTTTCGACTTATATACCAGTCGATAACGTAATTTATCAACGGTCGAAAAAATTCCAGACTTTAAGTATCTCTCTCTCTCTCATAAACGACCGAATTCGCATCTATGTGGCTGTAGTACGCATAATCCTAGTATACGGCTGCGAAATTCGGCCAATAAGAGGAAGGAAAATACCAGGAATTATATTTGTCTTTTACCATTCTTCTCTAAAGTGCATTTTAAGTACTCATAAGGTATCTCACATGGTTACATTCATCCTTCTCTCCAATACGATCTGCATTAAAATTAGCGCTGCATGCGCTAGTTGCTGTTCTTCGTCGTCTAGCACAGGAGTTGGTGTGCATTTCGCTACTCACGAAACCGTGTGAGGAATGGCGTGAAAAGCAAGATCGGCATAATTGGCTACGATTTTGAACCACAGACGTCCATAGAGCGATTCATGGACTTAGATGGTGGAAAAGGAAATGCTTCAGATATAATTTAATTTTTCATTGGCTTCGATTTAATTTTTAGTGCGGCCAGCCAAATCAGTAGTTTTGCGAGCTGTTTGGAAGAAAGAAAGAATGTTTGGTTTAATTCGCGTTTGGCTCTCTTTCGATTAGTGTTACTTTATAAGGACAACCAGCAGCAATATGGTTTCATTTTCTGTTTCGCTGTGCGAAGCAAGTCGAATCATTAAAAACGAAATATGGGTGGCACTATTGAACGAATTGTTCTTCCATTTTCAAATTGGAGCTCTTTCAGCCGAATTGTTCGCTGATTAAATTAAATTGGAAATGCGATTATAAAGAAGAAAAATAAATTCGTAAGTAAACTAGAAAAAAATGGATTTTTTTCAGAGAAATTTTACAAATAATTTGCGAAATGGTTTTTTGAGGGGGAATTATTGCCAATAAATTTGCTATAAAATGCCGCTTATCATCTCCTATTTGTCGTTTTCACTGGTCGACGTCCTTCGAAAATCGAACGAAAAAATTTCGCGGAACAACGAAATCGGAGAAATGCCAACCGTTGGCATAGTGCCAATTAGTCTGCGAAAGATATAAATGTTAAACCACAATTGTTATGCACTTTCTCAGAGGAAATTTGTTTAAATAAATCGATAATTTCGCATCATTTTTTTTAGAAAAAAGCAAAAATTCTTTTGAAATTTGGAATTTCATTAAATAATTTTCATTAAAAAATAAAATGAAATTCTCAATTCAAGTAGGAATTTTCTGATGTTTTAATGCAATATTGAAGAGCGATTTATCGCATTTTATTTGGCGGGGGCTCGGATAACCGAGTCGCGTGCCGTTCCCACTAAAATCCAACAAAATTGCATGCAATGCTAGCTGATCGGCGATGTCGGTTTACAAATGAAATTCGGCTGAGATCCAATTGCGTGCGCTCAATTAACTCTGCGAACAAGCGCCCCATTCTCGTTGTTAAATAGCAAATGGCAAATGAGCCGTCGAACAAAATGGAAAATTCTGAGTACTATTAAATGAAAAACTTTTTTAGTCTGAAAATATCTATTTTATGCGGAAAAATCGAATACTGTTTCTAAATTATTTTAAAAAAGCCAATGGAATTTTTAAAAAACAATTGGAAATACGTTTTATGCGAAATTTCTTTGGATGAACAATTGTATTTCAATAAATAAATTTTTGTCAAAGAAAAAACTCATAGTTCGCTCTTTTAGAGACAACGAATCATCCAGTGGAGTAATCTTTTTTACTTAAACAATAAACAAGCGAGCATGCAAGCGTGCAGGTGAGCGAGCACGCAAGCGTGCAGGCAAGAAAGTATGCAGGTGAGCGTGCATGCAAGCGTGCAGGCAAGGAAATATGCGGATGAGCGAGCACGCAAGCGTGCAAGCAAGCGTGCATGCGGACATGCGAGTAAGCGAGTAAATATGTAAGTGAGAAAGTAGATTTGAAAGCAGCAGGCAGCGTTACCGGTCGAATTTCTTCCGTCATTATAGGTCTCATGAAATGTACTTTATTCTATTTATGTGAAAAATTCGAGAATTGAATACATCTCTGAAAAATGAAGAGATTTTTTTGAAAATTAATTTCACATTGTTTTATATTATTATGCACAATGCAAAAAATAAAAAAGTCCTAAAAAATTCAATTAAAACCACATGCGAGGATAACCGAATGGATATTGCCCGGATTATTGTCTCGAGAGCCAAGGTTCGCGCGTTGTCTCCGACAGAAATAAATTTATTCGCGTATAAAAAATTCGCGTGCTAAGCGTTATGCGTTTATGCAAAATTTCTTGTATGACTAACGATAGTTGGAATTTACATGTGCTTCTATCGCCAAGTGAGAACGATAAAAAAAGAGCTGCAAATCTGGCAAAAATTTCTTATCGCACTAACTGACAAAAAGTTTAACCAGTTGAGCGAACGATTTGAAATTATAAGTCACTATTTGCTTGACTGATAAAAATTGAAAATCGTATAAAAATTAAATGATTATTTTTTATAAAATTTTTGACTGTCAGTTGTTTTTTATTTTCAAATTAATTATGAATTATCTTTTTTATTTTATCTATTTTAAAATTTTGCTTCTGAATGGAATAATTTTGAGGAAAAAGCAAAATTTTGAATGAAGAAATAATCGTTGAAATTTATTTTAAGCAAAAATTTCATCATAAAAATGCACTTAGCTTGAACTTTAGCTCGAACTACGCTCTTTAAGCTAAATTCTCTGCTAATAAAACTTTTTAAAAAATATACAAATATTTTCATCAATGTTCTCTAACTTTTCTTCAGCCATTCTTCTTGGTTTTAAACATTTTCTGGTTTTGCATATTTTCTCTACGTTTCATATTTTTCTATCATCGAAGGTGCCAGTTCATATATTTCAGATTTATTTTACATCAATATTTGCAGCTCTTTTTTTATCGCAAAAAAAGAACTTTTAATTTTTAGTTCAAATACTCTTTATTTAGTTGTAAAAAAAGGCTTATAAGTTGCAAAAAACTTCTTCTGGAAAGGCCGAATTTCAGGACGAATACAGTCAGACTTCTATTTCTTGTCGTTTTAATAATAGCATGCGGTGTCAGATGGAGGGAACGGTCGAAATGGTCAAGTACTATGTTCCTTTGACTAAGGTCAGAGGATCCATTCTTGTCCTTCGAAGGGAAATAAATCTGCATAAAAAGTGAGATCCATCCCGACGGCCACCACTTATACTTTTATGTATTCTCAAATGGCTCTCTGATGAAAGAGTATCAATTTATTAGTCAATAGAACGAGCCAAACCAGAAATGATGAGTGCTATTAGAAGAAGAAAGAAGAGAATAATGAAGTTTGAGTCTCTAAAATTTTAGTTTCGTGCGAATTTCGTCGACAGCGTAACATTTCATTTCGCTCACACAATTTTGCAATTTTGGCCATAATTGTATTTAATGTCATTGATCCGCTGAGAACTTATGCAAATGAAATTTGACTCATTTTTTTTGCTCTTTTATCGACGACAATCGCTCGATTGAATTGCAAATAGTCCAAAAACTATTTTATTGGACTCAGCGCTTCTTTCTTTTCGAGCGACTATCCTCGCGCTTGAAATCGTTTTTTTTGCAAAAGGCAAGTTTTTTATAAATTATTTTTAAGAAATCATAGAATACAATGAAATAATGCAAAAATTATAAAAAAATTTTGGTAAGGAAGTCAGCGCTCACTATTTCGGGTCGAGTTAATTCGCTCGGCTGCCTCAGTTAATACGACGAGAAATTTTTGTTAAAGAGTTTTGCTTGGTGACAAAAGCGAATTTGCAGCACCATGCGGATTCTTTATTTGCAGCTTTACTCTTTTAAGAAGCACGATTTGAACCACAACCATAACTCTAAAGTTATTCTACTCCCATCAAAATGGTTTCACATTGATAGAAGGGAATATCGCCTGAATACGGTAGTTGGATTGCTTTTGGCTAAACAGCACAACATGTGGTGAAGATGAATATGTATTATTAAACAAGAAAGGATGGAATAATTAGTTAGAGAAGTAGGAGGACGAGACTAGGCTTAGGCTAAGGCAAAAAGAGAAATAGCATAAATAGGCTTAAATTTCATTGGCCATTGCCATTCGTTATAAGTTTAGTGATAAAGGAATTTGGCCTTAAAAATAGGATAGTAACAATTAATCGTAAACTTTCATCGCTTGAATATTTTTGAAAATGCTGAAGTCATAAAGTCAAAAAAATTGCTTCCCTCAATTGAATTAGCATTGTCACTGCGTTGGCTAGACATCATTCATCCAAAAATGGCATTTACTTGGTTCGACTAAAGATAGTCTTCCTTTTTCTTCTAATAAAACTCGCCATTTCTCATTTTGCTGGCTATACTGGCTGTGGCTAAACGTTTGTCACTTGTCGGGCAAAAATATTTATCCGAAAGAAGACGTTTGGGATGCCATTGTCAAATTTCGCGTTAGAGGACTTTGATGAAATATTATTCAATTGAGAAATAATGTGCGATTCTCGAAATTCTCGACGCACCTTTTTCAATTTTAGTCGATTTTAGTGATTTAGATAAGCTAGCATTGATATGAAAATTTTTGAGTCATGAATCCAACGAAACTTTTCAAGCGAAATTTTCACTAATCTTGAATTTATATAAATTGAGGTTGGTTATAATCCTTTTCCTCTGACTTTGGCTATAATCCTTTTCCTCTATCTTCGAATTAATTTTTATTCGCATTGGATTTATAATATTTACTATATCTTGTGGATATTTACTTAGTAAATTCACGCTCATTTCCCTTTTTTCTGAAATTTCTAAAAATTTAAAATTTTTTTCACTAATATTATTTTTCAGCAGTTCTTCTACTTTCCAAACTTCTGCGATTCTTGCGAAAAATTTTAAAAGTTTTAAATATTCGACTTAAAAAATAATTTAAATGAAATTTTTACAAAAAAACTTTATTTGCACTTTATAGTTTCTTTTTTTCTGCGAATAATTAAAAAGAATTATAATTTTTTTGTGAAATTATCGGATAAAAATATTCACCGATAATTTTTACAACTATTCTTTCCATTCCTCGTTTAAATTCTTTTCACTTATGCGTGGCGCCAACTTGTAATAAATTTTTTGCGTTTTCTTTGCATGCACTTCTAAATAATATTGCTTATGTTAGTCAATTACATTCGAAGTGGTCGGCCATAAATAAAATTTAATTTCCTATGTGATTATAGGGTTTTTTCTCGAGAAAAATTGCAACTTTTTGCTTGCCATTGCTATTTCATTTTAAATAAATTGCTTGCTAAATATAATATTTTAGTAAAAATTTATTTTCTATTCGTTAATAAGAAGGAAAGAGTATGGCCGAGTATTTTGTATTTTATTGCTTAGATTATCGTGTCGCGGCATATTTCGGCTTCAACACGAATAAAACTATCAATAAAAAATCCGAGCCTTTGGAACCTTTCTTTGCGAAAGTATCGCTGGTGGAATGCCTGCTAAGCAGAATCATTGATTATCTGCTAACCACAAAGTAGTAACAAAAAAATGAAAAAATTTATTTAAAAAAGCGATAATAAATGAAGAATTACGATGAAACAATAATTTTATTTACAATTGTTTCGAGAAAATTTTTTTTTAAAAAATTTTTTAGTTTTAAAGTTTTGCAAACAATTTTTGCAAAACTACGGAAAACCTTTTAAACGATTTTGAACTACGTGGAATTTTTTTTGCAAATATTTTAAATTTTCTTCTGATTAAGCATACACCATTTCCGGTTTAGTTGGCTGCACTGGCTAATAGATTAAAACAATTCGCAGCCTCTCAGTGCCTGAAATTGGCTGAAGCAACTCGTTTTTCTCATCATTGGGCCAATCATCTATTCATTCAAAATTCTGTCTTGGCCATGCAGATCCAACTCTTCGCTTTTAACGCCTTCCATTGAAAGAATTGCAAATAACGAAATATTTACTCAGAAATATTTTAAATAATTCTTTGAAATCATTATCCTTGTAAAATGATATCGAAAAAATTTATGATGAATAAAAAGGAAAATTTATGAAAATGAGTGGTGTCAGACTTTTTTCGCTTTTTATTTCTCAGTGTAAATAAAATTTAACGCTTAGTTATTTGTTTAACTTTTTTTTCATTTTTTGCAGGCAAAAAATTTTTTTTATATTATTTGCGATTTTTTAAAGGCAAAAAACAAAAAAAAAGAGTGGATTAATCGTGAAAATTATCGAAATGTAATGGGTGCTTTGGTAATTAAAAAAGAAAATTTTTTTTTATTTAATTGATTTTGTCGCATTTTTAATTTAATTTTTATTATTATTATTATTTTTCACTTAATTTTGCACAAATCATTTTGATTTATAGCGTTGCAGTCATTGTCTTTCCATTTCGCTTTATTTTTATTCTGCGCTTTTTTGTCGAAAATTTTAGAAAACTTCATTTGTTTTAGAAATAATTGTGAAACTCATTAAATATTTGATATAATTTAAGTTTGTACCATTTTTTTATACCTATTTAAAATCAGAAGATCTGAGATTAATAAAATTTTGTTAAAATAGGAAATATGCCAGGCTTTTAATTAAAGGATGTCTGATTTGATTTAATCGCTATTTTTGAACAATTTCTCACTCAACAAACGATGAACCATGTGGGATGATGATGAATTAAGCTGTTTTATCATAATGAACGAGATTTTTATCTCAAAAGATTTACGAATTACTCCTTCGACCTTTTGCTATATTTGTTTTAATATCCAATAGGATAACCTTGCAATTATAAAATTATAAATATTTATTACCAAAATTTTTGCATATCCGTTGATTTTTTATTGTCATTTTCACGAAAACGTCTCTTTATTTTTTTCGTGAAAATTCATATATGCGAATTTTCGCGAGTCGTCTTATTTTCTTGCGTGTGCTAGGAATTCATGTATTCCCAAGTGATTCTCTCTGGCGTTTCGCCAGTGATACTGAAGTAATCAGTGATACTGATGATCCGCAGCAGAGTACTCGGACAAACCAGAAATAATAAAATGTTGTTTTAAAAAAAAAGGAATTCGAGTTTACAGTAACCGCGGTGTATAAAATTCCAAAAATTTCATTATCAAGAAAATTATCACAAAGTTTTTTTTTCTCATCTTTTTTTTATTCGCAATTATATATTTCCAAACTAATTCATAATTCAACCGTTTAATCTCGTTTTTTCCAAAAAAAAGGAATTCAGATAAAATTACAAAATAGTTAATCATCATCACCGCTCCACCATCAACGAGCAAATCGTCGTTTATTTATTTTTATGCGACCGTTTTCGACTATTGTGAATTATCGTTGCCTCATACTTAGTCATCATTATTCATCGTTTATTTTTTGCCATTTTTTCTGCATAGATTTCTCTTTTGCTTATGCTTCTGTTATGTTCTCATATGGTTCCGGTATGATCTATGATATCGCCTCGTGCAGTTTCAGGTCGGTAGGCCCCTTCATTTTTAAAATCTTTCATAAACAAATATCGAATTTTTTCGATTAAACGATTATCATTTAAAAGCTTTTCAAATATTTTCCTTTAAAGCATTCTTCTGCTAAAAACGCTTCTGCTTTGGTCGCCTCTTAAAATTAGAGACGTTTTCACGAGAAAACCATTTCACTGCACCTTGGCGTGCACTTCTGCACTATCCGCGCTTCACTTATCGCGGAATCGAAGCATCCATTCGACTGTCCTAAACGACAGATACGCGATGTTGCAAACTTTTGAAATGCAAGCAATCATTTTTTATAGATATTTAAGTGAAAAGTTTATTTTTTATTTCGTTGATTCCTTTGTTTATTTTGATCATTGGATATATGCAATGTTGCAAACAATTATAAACCATCTCAATGCGATAATAATTCGCGATGTGCAAATTTATGTGTTTTTTAGTATGAGCATGTCGCTCGCTGGCTGCCCTGTCAAATTGCCCCCTATTAAACATCAGTTATGAAAGGTCATAGAAGTGATCTTTAACAATACGATCAAAGAAATTCCATTCATTCCTACAGTTTTATTTGCAAAGTAATTTTTTCTATTTTTTTTGTATCCGAAAATTCTTTCATTCATCGTCGTACGAACTCATTGAACCGATATTTCGATTAATCTTAAATTTTCTACCGTACACTTTAGGTTTAGTTTTCTAACCTGAATTCTTCTAAATTTCTTTTCCATTATAATCGATGAAAATACTTTTTGAAACATTTGAAAAAAAGAATTTTCGCATGACAATAATCGTAAAGTATTGTCTAATTAAAGATTTTTTTTTGTGGCTTTTCCTTAAATTTTTTTGCTTTATATATATATATATATTTTTATGTATAAAAAATAGAGGCGAAAGGCACTAAAGGCAGAGGCATATCAGTGGAACGAGCTCAACCGGAAGTGATAAGCGCGCTAATCAACGTTCTGATAACTAAAAAAATTCTATTTTTATTTTAGCGATACACAACAAAGTACGAATAAAGAAAAAAAAGTGCAACAATTGAACGATGTCATTAAATTTTGATTATTCACAGGTCAATTAGAAAAATGAAAATGAATTAGCGAATAAAAAATTCGCTAAAAAAATTTCCTATTTCTAAAAGAATAATTAACAAATAGTCGAAAATAAAATTTCATTCAAAAAAAAACAATGATGAAAAATTTTTTAATGAAAACATGGTTTATTTTTGACCATAAAAGAGTTTTTTTTTCAATATTAGTAGGTTATATTTGAAAAATTTCGTCAAAGATTGCTTAACTTTGTGTTGTCTGTTATTATAGCAAAGTTCTCAAGCACTTCATACGAACACTAAAAACAATTATTGCGTCATGCGAGTTATAAATGTATGAGTGTGCGTTTGTGTACATATGTGTGCATGTGCATGTGCATATGTGTGTGTGCATGTGCATGTGTGTTTGTGTTTTAATATTTCCTAGACGCACTGAATAAATTCAACTAGAAAGTCAATTCAAATATAAAATGATCTTTTTTTTTTTATGAGAAATATCATGTAAAATTTTGAGAATAAAACGAGGCGAAAAAGGTGGCGCATATTCTTTATAAAAGATTATATTGTCTAATCTTTTAATTTTAGAGAACGAAACACTAAAATAGTTGAGCTATAGTGGAGAGGAAGAAAGAAATTGAGAATGACTGAACGGGTTTTGCAAAAATAAATTTAAAGATTTAGTGAAATTAGATGAGGAAAATAAGAGGGAAGGGGGTGGGTGAAAAAAGACGGGGAAGGACGGGGAAGGGGGAGTGGCGAGAAGTAAAAGGAGGACGAGAGATGGGGCAATGATCAAAGGAGGAAGGAGAATGGGAAAAAGAAAAAATATGGGTGGGATGGATACTTTAATCGAAAAGGTGGGATGTTTTTTTTGACTTTAAAATTGTTGTGTCCTTTCCTCATTTTTCGCCATTTTTCATTCGTAAAATGTTGTCCTACGTTTGTGACGAGCCGTCTGCCTCCTGTCTGCTTCAAAAAATTTTTTTCCCATTTCTTTGTTCCTATGTTTTTTTTATTACCCCTTCCCTATGCGCCATTTTCGTAGTCCTTATCCATTCTCTTCCTGTTTCCTACTCCTCCCTCCACGCATCTTCCTTCATCCCCTATTCGTATTTTAGCTCTCTTATTAAGTATCTCTCCTTTCCCGTCTCCTTTATACCGCTCTCCTTTCCCATCTTATTTCCCATTAATTTTCTCGTTTTCGCTTTATCAGCACCTTTTTCTCCAAATTTCCGTTGTGAAATAATGGCGAGAATGCTAACAATGTTCTAGTCACTGCTTAGTCTTCTTTTCCGTTTGTTCTCTAATTTTTCCCGCAGTTTATTGTTCGCATAACTCATATGTGTTCCATTCAAGCAATATTTGTGACTGTGCGTATACGTTGGGCATTAAGGAGAAAATTCCATCTTGTAAGTTTCAAGTTTTATTTATAAGCAAGTATTTCATTCCTCTTTTTCATCCACCCTTCTCCTGTCCCTCCTCCTCATTTCTTTCATCCACTTTTTTCATCGCTCCACCCCCTCATCCTCCCTCTTTTATTTCATTTTTTCACCGTCGTTTCCTTTCCCCCGACCTTTTTTTCCCCTCAGTTCCTTCCTCTCCCCTCTTTTCTGTCGCTTTTTCTCTTTCGACATCATTACCACTTCCTCCATTCTTGCCGATTTTGTCGACTTTGTTCTTCCTAGAAACTAGTCATTTCCAACTCCTGTAATATTGATTATGAGGCATTTGCATATAATAAAGCTTTCACTGAAGTCATTAAATCTAACGATGCTTAGAAATCTATGTGGTTAGAGAATTCGACCGAAAAAAAGACACAAGGGAAGTACGTTGCACTAATAAGCACTTCTTTAAACTTCATAGGAAGACGACGAATCGTTTTAGTTGAATTTATTTTTTGTATTTGTTTTTATTTACATTATTTTTCTTTCAATTTGAAAAAAAGTGATGCAAAATGAGGAAAAATTTGAAAAATTTGCGAAATAAGATAATCGTAAGAAATTCACTGAAAGAAAAGCTAAAAATTGCGATGGAAAATCGAAAATAAATAAACAGAATATGTGGTAAAAAATTCTTATTAATAAACGTAGAGTTTTGCTAATTTTTTCGCTTTTTAAATTTTTCCGTTGTTTTTTGCGTAAATCACGCTTTACTATTTACATTTCTTATGTCATTTGAATTGACAGCCGTCACTGAAATCGATTCTAAATTTTTAATAAAATTTATTCGCTCTTAGCGAATGTACTTTTTTTGCGTAATAATTATGCAACATTGAAAAACAGCGAAAATAGCGCACATTTGTTTAATCGCGCATTACTTAATGCGAAACAAACAGCGAGAGACTTTATGCAACCGTACTTTTCGCAGCGTAAAACGAAAATAGCGAATAGACGAATATCTTAAAAGACAGAGCTTCCGTTTATCGCAGATGAAACGAATTATCATTTATCATAGTGATAAGAAGCATTTTATGAATTTTAAAGTCATTAGTATGTAATTTTATTTTAATGGAAATGCATACGTGGAATTAGTGTTGAATGATGTTGAATAGTTTATGAATGCGAATTCATTCGTCTGCATTTATAATTAATTTATTCGAAAGGTGTTGTGAACTTTTTAAAAATTCATATTTCATTTTCTGCTATCTTGAAATTTCAATTCTAAAATTTCATTTTTCAGATGCAAAGTTTTGATGAAAGAAGAAAAAGTGACTAATTTTTTAAAATAAAACCTTTTTCACCTTTTAATAGATAATTTTTTCATTACTTTTCAATATAATTAATGCTCTTTATGAATGATATAAATGAACGAAGAGTATAAACGACATTCGTTCGCGTTCATTGCACCATCAATGCAATTTTATTTATAATTCAAAGCGTCGATGTGAGAAAAAAGAAAAGCTTTTAGAAGGTACTTTGAGAAGGAAGTTCAAAATTATCAATGATCATCGTTTATAGGAAACGCGGTGACAGTCACGTCACCTCTTTAACGCTGCTCACCAAATCAAACACTTTTTAATTTTAGGGGAGGAAGATTATTTAAAATATTTTGCTAGTGCAATGTTATAGTGATTGGTGAACAATAAAAATTAATTAAACATGGACAATAATAATTTATTGACATTGCTTGTGTTATACCAGTTGTATGATTGGAGATATACAATACGTTATATACACAATTCACAATTTGTCCGTCTCCATTCGCCATAAACTTTCCATAATTTTTATTCGAATAAAATATTAAATTAATGTATAAAATATTAAATATTGAAGATGTTAAGTTTTTAATTTAATTTTTTTTTCTTTTTTCTACGCACAAATGATTTATTTGCTTATAAAACTATTTTTTATTTAGAAAAAAAAACTCAGAAATAATTTTAGTTTTCATTGCGAATAGAAGGAATTTATTAGTTGATTTTTATTGAAACTATTTCGGTTGGAAAACAGAAATTTCGTTGCCGAACTAATTCATTTTTGCCATCGAATTGAAAGCCGTCGAGCACTTTGTTGGGGTTTTTTTCGATGAAAAGGCACTCGAACCTCATCGTTTTCGCTGATCAGCGTTGATGAAATGAAACGAAATAAATCGCTTAGGAAATTCGCTCAGCGAGAATTCGCCTAAAATTAGATCATTTAACTTAGTTTAGTTCAATAGTTCACAACGAGTCGATAAATACTGGCTGAGTTGAAATTTTTTTGGCTACCAGCGAATTAATTGACGCACAACAGATTATTTCACGACAGATTACTTGGCTCGCTGCCTTTTAATGATTCTCTGTCCGAATAAATTTTTCACCATGAATTTCATCGAGTTTCTCTTTAGTTGCTGGCAGAAGACTGACCGTTGATCTGAAATTGGTTAAAAACTCGTCGTAAACGATTTTTCATTAACCATTTCCCTTTTTTTGGGTAATTCTTTCCCTAAATTAAAAAAAATTTTCTATTAAAATGAGCCAAATATGAATTGCTTTTTTTCCCAGTTTTTCTCATATTTCGATTGACGTTTTAATTGTTTGATATTCGCGCTTTTCTGTTTTTTAGAAAATATTTCAGTAGTTTGATATTACAATTCCTTTCGAAAATTTTCCCAAAGTTTTTACAGTATATCCGTTAAAATTTCAATTATTTAGTTGAGTACTTAAATACACTCTACTCGAATTCTAACTGATAACTATATGTGTTCAATTTTTTAACTGATAAGGTTATTTTATATTTTAACTGATAATAACGTTGATTAAGGCGAAACTGGCAAAGATTTGATAAATACGGGAAGTTTTATTTGTATATATAAATTGAGATGAGTCTAGACGATAAATTTTAGATTGCTCAACAACATTAATTAGACTTTGAAGTGCTTCTATCGGTTTTTTTATTTCCGTCAAATGATTTTCGTTCATTTTCCTCGTTCCTGTTTTTATATTTGTCGTTCTCTATTAGTCTCTTCCAGAAAAAAAATGAAAAAAATTACCTTATTCTCGATCAGATCTCTTTTTTTACATCATTTTTCTCGCTCATATTTACAATTTCTCCATTTTTTTCCTTTTGTTGCGCACTTAACTTTTTTAGTTGCTTTTTTTTGAGTTTTTTCACATTATCTTTGTCGTAATCTTTTTTATCGAAAGGAAAGGTCAAAGGACGATCGAATTTATTTATATGAGAAATAGGTTTTGCGTGATCGCCGTCGTCTTTAATTTATACAAATTTTTGTACTTTTTATTTATTATGAAACTAAATTTGATATGAATTAGACGATCGTAGATGATGGATGCACGGACGATACGTGTAAGGCGAAAATGATATGAACAATAAATAATTTATGAAAATACGATGAGAGCGATAGGTTTTGTAGACGACAGTGATGATTACTGACTAACTGTCTTTGAATTAAGATCAAATCTGAAATGTTTTCCAAGTTTATAAAAATTAGATTTAAACATTTTTTATTTTATTTTATAATCTTTCTTTTCGGTTAGCATTTTGCAATATTTTTTCAAAAAATCTCAATTATTATTAATTATCTTATTTCTTATCAATTTCGTTTATCACTAATCAACTATTTATTTAGAAAACATTTCATTTCCTTAGTAAATCGCTTCTCACGAAGCTCAAATGCACTTTTTTTGTCCTTGCTTTGTTCTTATTGCAGCTGCTGTTTTATTTATTATTATTTTTATTATTATTTCTGCGATTATTATTATCAATATTATTTTTTATTAATATTTATTGTTCATATTATTAGTTATTATTATTGTTAATTATCATTACATGCAAATTATATAATTCGAATATAAGTTTAGCTTAATTAAGGATTTTAAAGAGAAAGAATTTGGCTAAATAATGGAACCGAAGGGATTTAGAGAAAAACGTGATTATTACTTAGGTTTCAAGCATAAAGGCTCGGGTTCCACGTGCGTCAAGGATAAGCCCATTATTAGAAAAAAGCTTTTCCGGCGATCTGTCTTTTCTTCTACCTCCAAGCGATTTCGTGGCATAAATTTCTCATTAACAGCTAAGAGCCGGTAAAATCGAATCAAACTAGAAATGGTGAGCGTTCTAAGCACTCACATGAATCTAAAAGGCTCAGTGAATGCTTTTATTGAAAATCATCATCGTCGTTAGAGTTTTAAATAAATGAAATGTTTCGTATTTAATGATTTATTTCGTTAGGAAAAATATATTTAATAATTTAATATTTAATAATTTTATGAAATAATAAAAATAAAATAAAAAAGGAAACGAATTCGAGAAAAAGATTTTTACTTCGCTCCACCCAGTTAGTGTTTTATTCAAGATGAATTTTATAGTGATTTATGATTATTCAGTTGTTATGCGCCATTTAATACCGAAAAATTTTTATTTAAATTTTTTCGGTAGTTTTATTATAGTTTTCATATTTTTTTCAATTATATTGATAAATTTTTTTAAAAAATTTTAAATTTTTACAATACTTTAAACGTATAAAAAACGCGTTATCGTATGAATTCTTTTTCACGATTTTCCGCGTATTTTTCTTTAAATTACAATTTAAATTTCAACTTTTATAATTTATTCGATCAATTTATTTTTTTTTTTCAGAAATTATTTGTAATAATGAATAACAATTCAAATATTCTTTATAAATATTTATTGAAATATTTATTAATATATATTCTTTATTAATATTCATTAAAATTTTATATTTTTGTTGTCTTCGAATTGCTCGAATTGTTTTTTATAAACGCCATTTAATGAAGTAAATATTCGTTCGATAAATTAATTAATTATAAAAAAAATTCATTTTTTTTATTTTCAGACTTTTTTGGTTGCACTTTGAATATAAAACAAAAAAACAAAAAAAACAAAAGGAAATAACTAAAATATTTGTGTTGGTTCAATTTTTAAATTTTTTTCTAATCCATAATTTTCGCTAAAATTTCAAATTTTTTGAAATTTTATCACTCGATTGATTTTTGAAAAAATGGTTTTATCGCAACATGCAGCGCCCTTAAATAAGTTATACAATCACCACAATGCTTGCCAAGGCCAAAAATTACGTAATGCGATATTTTATCAAACGCCACAGGTTCGCGATATATTATTATTATTATTATATTATTGCTATTATTATTGTTATCATTATTACAGTGAATTGGATTTTAGACGAAAAAATCAAAAGATTGAAAATGCTTAATTCACCTGTTCGAGGTTTATCCACTTTTTTGACAAAAAAATATGTCTGATTAGTTAATGAAAATTAAAATCTAAATCGAAATTAAGAAGAATTTTTTTGACATCAATTGATTAACAATTCAAAATGGAATTAGAGGGAAAATTATGAAAAAAGTCTAATGAAAATGTCGATTCTATGAAATGAATTTTTAATTTTAAAAAATCAAAAATTGGTAAAAAATTGATTAAAGTTTAGTCGATATCAAAGTTAAACAATCAGCCGTGCCACCAGAATAATAATAATAATAATCATTATCATTCGAAATACATCGCAAATAACAATAACAATGGTGTTGATAATCGAATGATTCGACCATTGAGAAACAATTATGAAGTCAAAGATGGAATGAGAGGTTTCGTTTCGTTTCTTTTTTTTTAAACACTTAATATGACACGAATATCGGCGAGGTCGATCAACAATGCGTCGAGAAAATTTTTAAAAGGGGAATCCGAATAACACTAAATAATTCACACCTGTACTGCGACGAAAGAGTCCATGCTTAACAGTGGTCGTTATATGAGCGAGCCAAACCAGAAATGGCGACGAGCACTATTAGATGAGTGAAGATTTATTTCTGTATTTCACTTACGTTTTTATATAACTTTTTCGCTATTTTTTTGTTCTTTATTTTTTCTTAACTTAGAAAAACACAAATAATAAAAGTTACTAAAAAATATTTTCATTTATTTACTTAAATAATTTTTATTATTACCATTTTTTATTGAATAAAGAAAAGGGAAGGAAAAGAAGATTCATAAAATTTTTTGGAAACTGCGTTTGTTGCCTACGATTTTGATTGCTTTTCAACGCTTTTAATGTAATTTTTTTTGCGTTTTAGAAATAAGATAAATATTTTGTTTATTTTTTTTTTAAGAAAAATTTATATTATTGTGAGTGCAAAAAGCCCCTTCTTCTTTTCCATTGCCATATTTTTATCCTTCCTTTCTCCATTTCCTTTCTTGCTTTAGCTTCATCCTTTTAACTTCTTTTCCTCTTATCCTTCTTCCATTTCCTTTCGCTTAACCTTCACATACTTTCCCTCTATTGCTCATTTTCTTTCCTCCTATCATTTATTTTCTCCATTTAGCTACGATTATTTAATGAATATTTTAAAGCAGATATGGATAAAAAATTTCGTACAGCTATACAAATAGAAAAATTGGTTGGTTTTTTTATTTGATCCAATCTATTTCTCTTCATTTTTGCTAATTTATTCTATTTTTAAATTACATATTAATGAATAGAAATTGGAATAATTGGAATAATTAATGAAGATGGAGAAGATTCATCTCATTTTTTGTATTAAAAATTATGTCTGAAATTAATTATATTTCAAACTGTTTTTAACAAAGCATTTAGAGTGCTTTAGTATTTGAGTTGTTTCTATTGAAGGCGAGCAACTTGGGTTTATTTCTTGTCTCTTGAGAGTCCATCTCAATAAAAGTGAAGTCTAGGTAGTTACTTTTTATCTTCCTTAAGAAATATTTTCATCGTACTATCCAGTGGAGTTAACCAAACCACAAATGGCGCGTACTGTTAGAAGATGATAATGATGAAAAAATGTATGAAAGAATGTGAGTAGCAGCACTTTGGTCATAATTTTAGCTCTTCTAAAGCTTGTTAACATTTAATTGCTCATTTGCAAAGTTATGATGGACAGCGCCTTAAGCAAAGATGGCCAATTAAGACTTAGGCTGATAGAGTCGGAAGAGATTTTGAACGTATAGACAGTCCAGCGATATACGAGCTTAGACAGTGGAAAAAGGAGTAATTTTTTCTGATCTCAGCTATGTCACCGGATTGAATGGCTTGGAATCCTTTATTGCCAGCGGGTTCAGCCTAATTACTAATAATGTGAGCTGTTAAAACAAGAAATCCTTTATTTGATCCATCGCTACAATTTTATTGAATAATTTCTCTTGAAAATTTATTGTTTTCATCGTACGTGGAAATGAGAACATTTAAAATAATACTCAGAGGACATATAAAACTTGAATATGAAATGATTTTTCCCAAGTTGATAATAATTGTTTGTAAAAATTAGTTAAATTCAGCGAGTTAAACGCACAAAGGTAGCTTGTTTATTTGTTGAAAAAAATTTTAGTGATATTTTTCCCTAAATCCTTCTTTTTATTATTAAATCTTGCGCTAAATTTTCTTGGATATTTTGAATTTAAAAATCGATTTGCTTAGGTTCAAAGGTTGGTTACCTTTTTTACCTGTTTCGCCATATCGACGAAAGTAGAAATTGGCGTGGAAAAAGATTCGATTTTGTTTATTTTTATGAGACTTACGAGTAAATTAAACTAAAAATAATTATGAAAAGAAGTGCAACGAGTGAGATTCTTCCGGGTAAAAACGAAACATGTTTTTTGTTATTTTTCATATACTACAAAATGGAACGACAGTTGTTGCTGAGGCGATTGCCATTTGTCATTTTAACATTTTCCTTTTTTTTGGATCACAAGACCATTGGAGAAACGCAAATGGAAGAAAAAAATTATTTGAATAGAAGTTTAAAATTGGGGTAAATAAGGTTTTTTTAAAATGAATTTCTGAAATGAAGAAATTTTAATTGCTTGTTTCGAAATTAGTAAGCGCTCATCATTTTGTTTTGACTGCAGAAAAGAACTAGTACCACATGGATTTCTCCAACAGCATTCTTATTCCTATTAGGAATAAAGTCCAAAAAAATAGATAATAATAATCTTAGCAACAACTATTCATCTCTTCTTATCTAATGTTCTTTATTAAATTAAATTTTTGAATTTAAAACAAATGAAATTTTCTAAAACTAAAGAGAAAAGAGGAAAGGGGAATTTGGAATTTTTAGCGATAAAAGATGAGTCGAACTGATAATTTTTGCTGATAAGTGATTGATAAAGAAGGTTGATAAAGAAGATATCGTTTCCATCCTCCTTTTTTAATGATTTTTATATTCATTTCGTGAGAAAAAATTTTTAAATTTCTGTAACACTTCTGGAGAAAAATTTATAAAAATAATGAGCAGTAGGTTTCGAAAAACCATGAAATTGAATGAAAGAATAAAAGGTTTGAAATCGAAAATTCACTTTTTTAAATTATATTTTAAAAAATGTGGAAAAAAGTTGATTCTTTTACGCTATTAAAATATTTAAACAAAAAAGTTTCGAATTTAGGAAAAAAATTCTGTAATTGCAAATTTCAAATAAATTTTAAGTTAAAAAAAGGAAATTATCTGTAAATGTCGAATGAATAAACAAGAGCGACTTTTTTGTGTCTATCAAATTTTTTGTGAAAAAAGAGAATTCGTCTATCGGAATTTTTATGCACTTGAAATTCGCTTTTTTGTTATTAAATTACGATAAAAAACATTGCGATAAAATTAATTTAATTAATTTTTAATTTTTCAATTTCCAGGGTAAATCTAAAATGAAGCAAAAATTTTCCTCGAGATTTTCCAGTTTTTTTCAAAATTCGCCCCTTTTTGTCATTCTTGGAAAAAAATTTTTTTCTTCTATTTTCATCAAAATTGTAATAAAATTAATTCAAAAATTTAAATTTTCGTATTTTTTTTCGTAATCCGTTTTTCGAAATATTTAATCATTTGGCTTAAAGAAACAAATGAAAAAAATTTTTTTGCGAAAAAAAAGAAAAACTATTTGGGTGGTGAAAGAAAGATGGGAAGTTAGCAATTTTTATTTATTAATCTGATTTCTTGTAGCTGAAGAAAAGAAAAAAGAACAAAAATGAGCGAAAAAAATTGTATAGTTTCGAATGATCTTTGATGTTTTAGAAATTTTAGTTTATTAAGAAAAAGATTTATTTTCTTTTTTCTTATAAAGATTTTCTATGGGAAAAATTTAATTTAAAATAATGAAAAACATTTCATTTTGCCGATTTTATTATTTAGTTTACTATAATTTTTTAATAAATCATTTATTATTAATTATTTTCGCTAGAAACATATGCTTTAAAAAGTCTTATTTATGCATTTTTATCAAAAAGTATTTTATTAAATTAAATCTAAAAATTTAAAAATTTAAAAATCATTTTACTATTTAACTATTTAACTACTTAAGTAATAATATTTTTATTTACGTACCATTTTTTGCTGAAATATGGTTGAATTTTAAAAATTTTTGGGAAAAAGTTTATTGCTAAATAAAGTAAGAAAGAAATTTAAAGAAAGAAAATTATAAATATGTACGTGGAAAATTTTTCACTATATTTTTTTGCTCAGAGAAGTAAAAAAGAAAAAAATTATAGTTTATTGAATTTCGCAAAAAATGAGCAAATAGGTTGGAGATATGAAGGATGATTTTTGCTTATTTCTATGGAATTTTTTTATAAAATATAAATTGGCTTTAAGGAGAAAGACAATTGAATTTTTAAACTGATTATTTGCTTTCAAAAAAATATTTGATATTGTCTCACTTTATTAGATTTATTAAAGGATACCCTAAGGCGATGTAAAATATTAAATGCAAAATTACTCTCATCTGTTTAAGTACCATTTTATATTTAAATTATGTTTTGTTTTTAGATGTGCCCGGTTGGTTGAAATCACTTCGTTTACATAAGTATACTCAATTGCTTCAACAAATGGATTATAATGAAATGATGCAGTTAACTGAACAAAAACTTGAGAAATTAAATGTTACGAAAGGCGCACGAAAAAAAATTTTACAAAGTATACAAAAACTTCATGAACGTGTACATCAAATCAGACAACTTGAAACGGTTTTTCTTTTTGTCTTCTATTAGATTACGTACATACGATAAAATGCTTGTGCAGTTCTATGATACTGGTTAGTAAAGTGATCTTCACTGGACGAGAATTTCATTAGCAGTTTTGTCATTTTTTTGATAAAGCGCTGATTTATATCTAATAGAAAAAAAGCAGCTAAATTATGAAGAATGACTGTGTAAATGAACAATCAAAGCGTTTCTTTTTTTCATGCTTTTCAACCTATCCATGAATGTAATAAATATGAATATGAATACACAAAAAAGTTTTTTACTTGATCAGTGATTTGTAGTCGATCGACGAGAAAAGTGGTGACATGGCATGCGTTATCATGGAACTTCGAAATACAATGAATACACCGATACGTGCATTTGTTCCGAAATATTTGGCGAGAAATGGATATTGCGATCGTGAAGAAAATGATGGTGAACTTGATGATGAAGTAGATATGCTTTATTTTTTTAAAGATACTTTTCTAATTTTAACTGGCTTATTATATCGGAAAGCTATATGGATTGGTTACCATTCCTTCAAAACGAATAGTCATTAAAGGTGAAATCCAACTGATTGCTCACTGTAGTATTCCGCGATTATATTACACGACGAGCCAAACCATTATAATGTTAGAAGAAAAATTAAGCATTGAGCAATTCCTTTCATTTCATTTCTGTGCAATTTGCAGTTGTATGTTTGCAGTTTAAGCAGACCATAAGTTTATGAAATAATATATTGAAAATAATATAAAAAATATGTTTTAGTTGTAAAAGAAATCTGGTTAGTGTCCATCCGTCGATTTATACAAAGACCGACAATAGAGATTATGATGAATAGATTATAATTGCACAAAAATATACAATTTAAACAGCTTTCCATAAATCATTTCAGAATCTTCCTGGTCATATTATACGATTACTTGGGAAAATTTATTCGGTACTTGTGGATCCATGCGAAACTCGATTATTTTCCTTAGATGATGAATATTTCTATTGTTTGGATCAGATTTTTGATAGAATTGCTATGCATGAGGTTTTTTTGGGTTTCATAAATTTGGAAAAAATTGAGACTTTTTGATTTTATTTATTCATTTAGAAATAAAAAGTAAATTGAGAAGGCGAAACCATATACTTTTCCTATGTTAGAAGTAATAAGAAAGAATATATAAATAAAAGAAAATAAAGTTTTAGCAAATATTAATAAAGTAAATGAAGTAAATGCATTAGTAAGAATGCAGTTAATTTAATTTTTTTGCGTTGCGTAAAGCGAGTAAAAAAGTTTCATAAGTACAATAATTTTACTTAAACAGAGAAAGTACCACATCAATGGGTAATTTGTCCTTGAAATTAGTAATGAGAATAAAAAAATTATCGCATTTTAGCTTAATTCATTCTATTTCCAATTAATTTCAATTTTATTATTCCTCTGACTATTCAATTTTCAATCCTTATGGCACTTTAAATTTTTCTGACTATATAACTTTGTTAGTAAAACCAAATTCAGTTTAATTCTTCCAATTCTTCGAGAAATAATATTATGCACCAATCAAGTTTAGAACTATAAATCATGGTGGAATCCTTATTAAGGCAACGTAAAAAATACTTTTACAATTTTATACATTTTAGTAAGGAGAGTAGAATTAATTTTGAATGCTATGGATACTAAATTTGATATTTTGGAAGATTTCTTTGTAGATATCCGGCTCAAGAGCCTGCTAACCGAGATTTTCATCGATTGTAAGATCTGATCCCTTCACGAATTAAAAGAGTGTTGAAGGAGGATCGGAGTTTCACTGCTAGAAAGTCTTTGTGAAGACTTTCGTTCTATAATGGAAAATAATACCATGTGAATAAATTTATAGTCAAGAGCATAAAAATATATTATTTATTATCCTGGTTAAGCCATCAGAATAAATGGCCTAGTAGTTTTCTCGAGGCGTACTTAACTTAAAGCAGTATTGAACAATGAAGTATATATAAATATGAACCTGACAACGATCACTTGAGTAATCCAGTGCTTTTGTATACCCTTCTTATTTAATTTATTAATCATATTCAAAAAGGCATTGTGAGGAGCAGTGTCATCGTTTTACCATAATCAGCATAAACAATAAATTGACCGCTGTTAAAGTTTCCCTGTAGTGAAGAGCAGATATTTATTATTCAATGGACCTTGAGGTATTCTTAACAGAAATTATGAAATGAATATGAATATTATCGTTATTCTCAAAGTAATAAAATATTTTGACTGAAAAGTATCTCCAGTGTCCTACTTTTAACACAGTGAACACTGAGATATGAGTGGTAAGATGGCTCAATGAGTTGTTGCTTAATTCGAAGCGCCAATGCTAGGTTCTATTCACTGTTTTATTCTATTCTATTCCGCAAATCTGTCCAAAAATATGGGTGATGATGGCGACTAACCTGTATTTCTATCGCCCAAGAAGCAAAGGATCTCTGGCATATTTGTCCAGTATGATAAGACAATGGGGTAACGAATTTAACCAATAATAGTGAAAATTCTTAAAAAAGAAAAAAACACAGTGAAAATACAGTGAGATCTGGTTGAACAATAACTGGGAGGATCGTATTTGTCAAATTTCTAAAAAATAGGAATTATAGTAGTTCTCAAAACTGTGTTTAATGTATCTTTAATGTGTTTTTAACTTAAAAAGTATTAAAATTATTTCACATTTTTTGCATAGTATTCCCAGCTGTAGTGAATAAGTGGGTTTATGTTCCCATATCTTTAAATGAAATTCTTCTGTTATTCAAAAAATTAGAACCACCTGGGGAATCAGTGGCAAATGATGGAGAAATTTTTATTTGTTTTGTGTTCTTTGTTAAAAATTGTTTTTATTTTAGATATATAAATAGTATCCTTCAAAATAGTAAGTAATTGTAGTAATGGCAGTAGTAAATTAAGGCAGTGGCTTAGTGGGTCGTTGCTCGCCTTTCGGAGCACCGATATTGGGTTTCTAATCCTGAATGGAATGAATGGTTAAAATTCCTTTTAAAAATCGGGTATTTCGGCACTTCTATCTTCCGATTACTTCCTAGCAAATTTGTCTGTTCTATTCTAACGAGCCAGCCGATGCTAACCAGAAATGGCGAGCGCTTTTTGGAAAATAGCCCTCTGTATGTAAATTAAATAATATCGCAGTCATTGTTAAAAAAAGGATCTAACATAAAACTAGCATTAAAACTAGCATTAAATGATCGAGAGAGGGGAGGGGGTGGGGGTAACTCATGTAATGTCTAATATATTATGAAATATTATTTATTGTTTCTGTTGGCAAATTTAACATGCTTATTTAATCTCCCTTAGGAGCAAAACTTTGAAGAAAGAAAAGTCACTATTTTCTTTAATTGTTAAAGTCTATATTTTTCATGTTAAGAGTTTCATATACGGCAAAATTCTGGTGAAATAGGTGCAGATCAGTTAGTAAAATATTAAAATGGTAGACGGAATTCCATTATCAGAAAGTCGATAAGAATCAATGAGAAAAATATCTTTGTTACTAAAATTAATTTTAACTACCACAGATTCAATATAATTCTAAGGGACGGCATCAGTTATATTTATAGTGGATGGCAAAAAAAACGCGAACCTACATCTCTATTCATTTTCATTATGAAGTCAATCCTTATGCAGTGTTTCAGCCCATCAGATCTCCACTTATTATCTCCAGTATTATCATCTATCCAAATTTTTGAAGATATTTTTTTTCGTTTATTATTAGTTAATTTGCATTTGATACTCCTAACATTAAAGAAGTGGAGATATATTTGTTCTATTTTGTCTAAAATCCTAAGTGGTTATAAGTAATAATTATTTTGGATATTAATCGTTAATACCAATTTCGTCGTAAAAAATCATTTGAAGCTTTTTAATATAACGAAGTTAGTTCCTAATCGTAGTACCATTAGTACTTATTTGAATTTCAAAAATAAAATAGTCCATATTTAGGCGTTCACTGTAGTGCAAAAACGTTGTACAGCGAATTGGAGGCTTCGATTGCGTGCAATGCATAGTATTTTAAACAGTTTGAGAAATCAGAAGATCTTATCTTATTCGTCAACAAATTATTCGACGAAAAGTCGACTCAGTAATCAGGTTTTATTTTCTTATTTATTATTTTAATCTTTATAAGTGTAATTTGCCTTAATAAATTTGTTATAAAAATTGAAGTTATCATGAATCAATGAAGTGAATCATTTAATTTCATATCAATGAAAAAATCCTTAATATATAAAAAAGTTATTTGGCATTTTTTAATAGAGTTAAATTTTAAAGAATAATAACTTGTATTCTGCAGTGTTCACGAAATGTACCAATGAAACAGGCAAATGGAGGAACATTGCGAGAAGCGTTATTAACGAGATTATCTGCTTGTGAAACAGCAGCTCAAATGGTGTCGCAGTCTGCATTACAAACCTTTTTAGAGACACGAAATGCTCAAGCTGCTGCAACTGCTTATTATTTAGGTCTCGCTTCTATCACCTCGTTGTTACCACACTATATGCTATCACTTCACGATCTTGTTAGTTTTATTTCTTTGTTTAATTAATACAGAAGACAGAAGCGATTTAATTCAAAGCAGAAAGCTGGTTAGATATGCCAAGTGGTACTTTTCCTCTCAAAGTTTGTCGCTTTTTGCTTTTTTATAAGTTTTAATGTGGATAAGGGAAATTTTATATTTTTAAAAACTTCTCTATTTTTTTAAAAACTTTTCTTTATTTTTAAAAACTTACTTAAACTTTTCTATATAACTGTTTCATTTTAAGAAAAGTTTAATATATAACAAGTATTTTATCAGATAAATGCAAGAAATATGCAGTGCAGTCCAAATGATTATTATCCACAAATGAACGATCAGTTTTCGCCTCATATTTTCTCACCAACTAATCAACAGTTTCACTCTCAGCATCAGCAGCACCATATACAGCAACAGCGTCATCACCATCACCTTCAACGACGGCATCATCATCAACAACAACAAATGAAGGTTGCTTCATCGAAGATGACTTTTGAAGAAATGATGTTGCAAATGAGTTTTAATAAACCTAAAGAACCACTAAACCAGTTTATCAATTCACAAAATATGAAAGATTCTTCACTAATGTACGCAAATAATTTTTCTCAACAACAACAGTTCTGGAACAATTTTTACGAAAATAATTCGGCAATTTTTGATATGCAACAAAATTCAGTGGCGAAAACAAATTCGTCGCACAACATTTTAAGGTTATTTTTATTTTATTTTTTAAGCTTATTTTTACACTCTCAAGTCGAAAACATTCCCTTTGTTATGGTAAATATTGTTCTGCTCAATTTTTGGTTTTTTATGCTCCAGAAATGTAAAAAATTCAAGTTAAGGGCTGTCTTAATAACAATATGGCAATGGTACGACAGGGTAAAAAAGAATAAATTGTGCTTAGCGGTATTTTCACGATATAGTAAAAGTATTTCCAATTTTTTCTCATTTTAATTTTCTTGAGCTGTATTATAGTAAAAGTAGTGATCGGTTGGACACAACATCTCCAGCAATGTCATCAAAGGCATTGACACAAGGATCATCATTATCATCACAAGAAGCTTCAGTTAACGAATCGCGTTTAACTCGAACTTATCTTGGTTCAATTCAGTTTAACCCGCTTATTGAACCACTAACTGTTGACGTTTCACACCAACCAACAATGATTAATAACAATAAATTACCTTCACTGCGATGCACATCGAAAACTGGCAATTATTCTAATGATCGAGCGTTAATCGATCAGACCAACAATTTTCCAATGAAACCGTCAATCAGTGAAGTAAGAAATCGTATTTCGTACCACCGAACGCGAATTAGATTTTAGAGCATTTTTATAAAGGTTATCTAAACTTTAGCACTTAATATAATAGTTCGATGCACAATTCAGTTTGTAAACGATTTCTCTCTAGAATCTGTACCATCATCATCAAAGTGTTATGAGTGAACATAAACGAGAATCAGACTCTAACGCGACAAATACTTGGTCGATATTCAGTCCGTCATCTGTAAATATGCCCCCAACATCGCCTATACACGTGCAAAACGTCGAACAACTTCAGCAGTATATCTTTCCTTCCGGTAAGCTTTTTATTTTTGCAATATTTTGCGAATATTTTAACATAGAAGGCTTATTTTTAGTAATTTATGGAAAAAAAATTCACTTCATTCTTGTTTAATGTACTCTTTTTCTATTTTTGCTTAATTTTTATCTTATTTGCCTGTAGTAATAAATAATAAATTTGAAATTTTTCAGGCAATCAGTTGAGTTCAAATGCATGTGGTTCGGGTTGTAGTTCAAGTGCAAGTGGACGAAGTTCTGGAGCTGGTACTCCACCTGCTTTAAGAGTATACAATTTTGCAAATGAACAATGTGGAATGGTCGATGAATTGAATGCTGTTTGTAGAGATGTAGCTGCGCTTACATTTAATAATACTGATTTTTAAATTTTTTTTACTTGAACAATTTTAATAATTTTACTTTCAATATTGTAGTTGATGAATTTAGTTGAAAATTAGAGAATTATTTTTTCAATAAATCCTGAGGATTTTTTTTGTTTATTTGGCTCAGAATTCAGTTTTTTTGAATTTTCCAGTTTTTTATTCGGGTTTAATGTAAATTACTTTCTAGTTTATCGAAGAAATAGAATTTTAAAATTTTTTTAGGTACTGTTCCCAATTTATTACTTCTTTCAACTTCTTTTTTTGCATTTAAATTAGTTCTTTTGTAGCGAAGCAGTAATAAGACGGTTAAATTTTTTGGGTATTAATTATAACGGTACCGACGATTTTTCTTGCTGTTTCTTAACTTTACCGGTGATTAACTATTAATTTGCTTTTTTTATAGTTTATTTTTTATATTTTTTACTTTTTAATGCATTACTTGGCCTTTTTTTAGGAATTATTTTTTTTAAATTATCATATTTTTATAGCGGTTTTAACGAAGATTTTTTAAATTGCAAGATAACTTAGTTTTTTTAAATTTTTAGGATTTGTAATTTTTAAATGAATTTTTATCAATTAACCAACAAATTCATTAAAACTTTAAATATATTAATTGTAGATTTTTTGAAAAAATTCTTAATTTTTTGCTTTTTCTTTTGTTTTTTTTCATACATTGGTTTATTTCTATTTGAATTTTTAATTATAAGCAAATGCTTTAATAATTTTTTTTGCTTTTATAAAAAATACATAATAAAATACATTATTAAAAAAGAAAAAAAAGAATTTGCTATCAGTGCAGTGCTTAATAGTTATGTGTCAGTCTTATCGTTAATATCTCATTACCATGTCGTCCTTCCCGTGTTAATTTCAGTTTTATAAGGCTTTTTTTTGCAATTTCTATTTTATTCTGTTTATTGCTGTTTTATTCATTTATTCTAAGGTTTCCAAAAAGTTTCACCCGATTCTTTTTTTCTAGGATTTCCAGAAAATTTCACCTGATTTTAACGTAAATATCAATTGGTGCAATAAAAACGAAATTATCATTATTATTATTATCTTCGTTATTATTTTATAGTTTTGTCGTTTCATAATTTGAGTTTCCAAATTATTTTAACATAATTATTTAGTAATGATCAGCATTAATGGTCGGCAAGAGTAGGACTGAATGGTTCAGTGAGTTTTCACTTTGGGAAATCGGTGCTGGAGTTCTAATCCCGGCAAGAACCTGTCTTACGAAAATTGGGTGATGTTGGAGATCTACAGACACTTCAATGGCCCTAGTAAAGTTTGTTTGGTCCGATAAGTTAGCTTAGCGAATTTAGATTAAAATAGTAAGTGCTTTTAGAAAAAAGAACCAATAGAAAATAAACAATAAAATAATTGCTTTGGTAAAGTTTGGCGAAACTTTTTCGGATACACTTTATATTATTTTTTCGTTATTATTTTAAAAGGAATCACAGTCTATAGTATTCACCACGTTCAGGTGGGGTGGAATTCCTCAGTAGGTTGTTGATCTTATTTTGGAGCGCTGATGCTGGAGTGCCCCGCAGGAATAAAGTCATTTTTAAATATCCTGATGGTGATGGCGACCCACCTGCACTTCCAAATGAGTTCATGGCAAAATTTGTGGCAAGCCTGAGCGAGTCAAATGAGAAATAGTGACCTTTCTTAAAAATTATTTGAATACATTTTTGATGAATGGTTTCTAAGACTTAGGAATTTTATGAAATTTCCTTCCTATTTCATTTCTTCCAGCTGATCTGAATTAATAATGAAAACTGATGATGTATATATAACTTTTATAACATCATAAAAATGTTACTTACGTATTGTTTTCACTGCCATGTAATCATTGTTTTATCATTATGATTGCAACAAGAACTCTTCCTCCTTCATCTCCGTTTTTTGTTCCTCTTTTAATTTTGTATTCAATTGCCCTTATTGTTCTTTGTTTTTTAATTAATACCATTATTATTTTTTTGTTAATTTTTAATACCATTATTATTATTATTATTATTATTACAATTATATTGTTATTTATTAATATTACTATCACTTATTATTATTATCATTTATTATTACAGCTGTTATTATACTTATTGTTTTTACTGTTACTATTGTTTATTAATATTGAAATTTATTATTGCTATTATTATTTATAATAATTATCAGCACTTTTATTATTATTATGTTCATCAATAACTATATATAACAATATTATCATTATTGTTAATTATTGGTAATATTGAACCTCATAAGAATACCTTTATTATTCGCTTGTCAAAATGGTAAATTTTTCATGTGGTTGAGCGATTCATCTTCATATTGGTCTTAATTATTCGCTTATTATTATTGTCATCGTTGTTATTGCTTACTTTTTCATTAATGTTTTTTATTTTCAAAAAATCTTCCTTTTTTTAGTTGAAACACGTCTTTCGTTTATTTTTTTCGCTACTCAACGAAATTCAATAGCTATTTTTGGTAATTAGGCGATTAATTGTCCCATTTAATCTTCCTTTTGCTTTTTCCTAGCGTAAAATAAATATAATTTATTTTGGCTTTTCTTTTCTTTCTCGTAAGATTGGACGGACAAAACAGTTTGCCGATTTTTCGCCGGATTCCTCTCAGATTTTACTGCTTTATAACGATTTATAAGGCTTATAAGTTGCCGTAAAGTTATGCATTAGCGATTTGAATATGAGGAAAGTAATTTTGATAGAATAATTTAAATATAATAAGAAAGGTAAGTTAGTGGAAGGAGGGAAATTTTGTTTATTGAAGATGTCCGCTTGAAATTATAATTGACCGTCTAAGAAATATATTTAGGAAATGATCGAATGGCTTAGGGCGCTTCGACAAGGAACATATTTTTTGCCTTTCTTATTTCACATTTTTTAGCGTTTATCAGTAATCTGTCTCTTCTTGTTATTTGTAATTTTGGTTCGCTAAATTTTATTTTAATTAAATTTAATTAATTGCTTCGTCGATTAAATTTTCTAAAGAATATTTACGTACTTTTATTTCTCTTCAACCATTTCTTTTTTTTTCGAAATTATATTAGATTTTCATATTTTTTTAGAAATTTTTTAGTTTTTGAAATTCTTATCAAAATTTTTTTTTGATTAATTTTATCTTTTCCATCGATTTCACTCGCAATTCGCCCATCTCATTTCTCGCCAATTTTGTTTTCATCAGTTTCCTCCCTAATCTCCCTTAGTGTGTGCTTATGCTATACGTACTTATGCGTGGTACTTACTAGATTACTGTCAGACTTATCAATTGGTTGGTATTTCTTTCGTAAATTTTAAGAAGAGATGAGCGGAATTTGAAATATTTTTAAATTTTTCTTATTTTTTATCGTTTTATTGTTTGAGCAGTCATGAAAGCTGTGTTCATTCAATTTTTAGCTTTCTCTATATTTTTTAATTTTTTAAATTACATTAATTAAAAAGTTTCTATTCGCGTTTTTTTGTAGAATTATTCTGATTTCTTTCTTTTCATTCAATAAATTTATATTTGTTTCAAATTTTTTTATAAGTTTTTCTCTTCACGTTCATTGCTTCTTTTTTCTTTATAATTCGCTCATTTCTCTTTGTAGAAAAGTGAAACATATTTTGTTACTTTTTTTTATAAGTAAAATTTGCAATCGCATTTTTTTTGCAATATAATAAAACCCAAAAATCTTATGAAATGAGGTAAAATAAGTCGAAGTACAAAAGCAATCAGGCAGGTCGCTCTTTTTTTGAAACAATTGCTCATAGTTATTTATTTAACCATCCTTATCGGATATTAAAATGAGATCCACTTGCTAATAGAAATATTGGTTATGCGAAGTTGAAGTCTAATTGGATGCAAATAAGCAATCACCATATTATGCAAATTTTTTCTTACCATGAATTGATAAAACGCAGTTTCAAATTTTTTTTTTAAGAAAATATTCCCCATATTATTATTAAATATAAAAATGCTAGAAGTCTGAGAACAAATGAACTACTAAGATTAAGTCTAATTTGAATCTATTGCCTGAAATTATTCACTCATTTTATTTTCATTTAATTTTACAACTAATAATTATAAACAAAAGGTTCCATTTCCATATATTCCAAACTATTTGTTTTATTTGTTTTTAAACAGAAATATTAAAAAGAGGAAAAACTTAATAACAATTTAATAATTTAATAATATTACTAGGGAAATTTTTTCGAATAGTGAAAAAAATATTAAACGTTTCTATTAAAATTTGCTATAATTAAATCGAAGATGATCAGTTATTATCAATAATTGAATTATTACTATTGTAACTGCAGTATTTCTCCTTTCTCCTTTTCCCTTCTCCTTTTCCTTTCTCCTTTTAATCGCTTTTCTTATGGAACGATAAGTGATAAGAATGACACGATAGTGATTTAATGATAAGATTGATGCTTATAAAAAATACGTGTAATGCAAATAAGATAAATTACAAATTTAATTACAAGAAAATTTTTAATAAACTATTCGAAAGCTATATAAGCAAACTGCCTTCAACCAAAAATCCATTTTTTTTCATTTTGATTAATAAATACCGTTAGGAGGAAAAGGACGAAGGTAATGCCACAATTTTTCTGCTCCAATAATATCATATATAAAGGCGAGAAAGAAAGAGATCTGCTCGTGTTGATAATAGACTGATTGCTCTTCTTTCTATATATTCTCCAATACCATCTTTTTATGAACTTCGGTATGTTCAACAACCTTAATAAATATTAATTAAAAAATTACCTAAAAAAAGGCCGAAGCTCTTGAAAATAGAAAGCAAAAACAACCTTAATAATTCTCGAAAAGCTCCAATAACTTTCTTTGCTCATGAAAACCAACATAAAAAACTTTAGGTAAAAAAAACTACATCTGGGCTTCCGACTGATGAAATGCGACTTGTAAAACTTACAAATGCATCATACCTATTACATAAAGAAAATACATCCACGCTAAAAGAAAGAAAGAGGAAAGAGAAAGTGTCGGGAATAGGAACAATTGTTAAATGATGGTTATAAACTGAAAACTGAAAAATAAACAAACATCACAAAATTCATCGAACGATATTTTACCATCACCGTCTTTATCATGAAATAAAATTGTTTTATCTACAATTTGTTGTAACTGATTGTCTTTTAAATTATTACCAACCATCATTTTTAATACCTAAAATATTTTCGCAACATTAGTTTTGGAAACCAAAATTATTACTTATAATACTGTATTAATATTAACTTATACATCCAAGCTACTGAATCAACTGATTTAATATAACGATAATGAAAAACTTAAAATTTGCATGGTCCAATAAGACGATAATTGAGATATTGAATGTTGTTTTATCAAAAATTAAAAAACCACTAGCATAACTTGAATCTAACTCATTGGAGGACAAACTATTAGTTTAAAATAAGTAATCGACTCAAGCATGAATCAAATGTCAAAGTAAAACAGAGAAAAATGAAAAGTCTAAACGAGACTTGAAAGATTTTTAGTGCTCAGTAAAAGGGAATATTTCGAAAGAAAATTTGGTTATCCTTCCAGTAATTTCTTTATGTTTCTATTCCAAAAAGTATGACTATTGTCAAGATTTATTACGAAAAATACCTGAAATAATTCTCCATTTGATATGAAACCGTCACGATCCATATCGTAAATTCGAAATGCAACTAAAATTTAAATTAAATCAAAGAATTTTACGATCAGTGTCTTCTAAAATTCTTTTATTATTCCCTGCTTGTTCTTATTAAGAGTACTCCATTTTTTTTTAATTTTCATGCAAAACGTTTTATTATTAATACGAATTAATACGAATGTATGCATTTCATGTATGTATGTGTTTGCATTCTTCTCGAACACTCACTCATTCTTCTTTATTGCATAAATTTCATCCAAATTTTCGAAATAAAAACTATTTTCAGATTTAAAACTTACATCTTAATTTGATAGTTTTATCACCTTTCACACTGAACTGAGAAATTCCTTGAATAAACTCTGTAAATATTTGATTTTCAGAAAAATATAAAAGGAATTATCAAATATAATCTCCTTATTTATTATAAACGAACGAAAAAGAATGTAAAAAACAAATAGCTTTATTTATTTAAGTTCTCAATATCAAAATAATGAAAAAAAACGCAAAGAAAAACAAAATCAAAATTGACACCTCGGAAATCCACCTCACCATTACCGTCTTCATCAAAAATATCGATAACTCTTTGAACGAGAGGATTTTGCTGTAATTCGGGAAGTGACATAAATTCGTCAACACTCAGACTACCTGAACCATCAAGATCAAGTTTTTTAAAGCGCCGAGCCAAACGTCGCAATTCATATGCATCAACTATAATAATTTGTTATTAAATTAGTAATTAAAACTTCACTAGTTCACTTGCAATAATAGAGAACTGAATTCTAACATGTTCATTACGGAGAAGGATAGGCGAATGGTAGGCTGCTATGATTTAAGGACAAACTAGGCAAGTCTCTGCTCCTTGATGGGAGAAAACCTGCCATTAAACATAAAATGCGGGTGGTGCTGGGTATATCCCTGTACTTCTAGCCCCCACTCCAAGCCATGCGGTCTGTGGAACCAGAAATGTTGATTACAAATAATATCAATGCGGAGGATTCTATTACACATTTGTTGCGTTGTAATCAAAGAATTCCAAAAAAAATTTTTGAAAATAATCGAATTAGCAATCAAAAAAAACAAAGTCGACGTACAATTGCTGCACATTTCCATTGGCAATGACGATTCGTTACCCTAAATAATGTAAAATGTAAAATCAAAATTTTAAAAATCGCTTAAGTTCAGATTCAGATCAGCTCAATTTCGCAGCAGTGAACAACAAGAATTTTCTGCCATTCATAAATCAAATAAACTACCACCACATTGTTCATTTGACGAATTTAGTTGTAACCAAAACAAAAGGGTAAATTTTCCATTGTAAAATCAGGAGAGTCGGTGCATCCTGTATTTCTGCTTTTGACTGTCATGCGAGAATTTTTTTTAGAAAATATTTTTATATGACAAAATTCGATAAAAATTTGAAAAAAAACATAAAATTCCATCTTTTGACTTGAAAAATTAAAAGTAAAGCGTTACCATAATGATGTTTCGAGATTGCTGCCTGAACGCTTACCAATTAAAAAGTGAAATATTATTTATTATTTTCCTGCAAAAGGAAATTATTAAAATTCTCAAATAAACTTAAAAAAATGGTGAAAATTAGTATGTGAACAATGAAAAGTAAACTTTCTATGCGATATTCCGGCGATTTTCAGTAAATTTTTTAGGTCTTTGTGATGCAAATTTAGTCTGAAAAATGACAAAAGAAATGTGAAACTCAAAATAATGAAAATTGCAAGTGATAAATAATATTTCTTATCAGTTAAATAATCTTAACAAGTATTGCATTAAATGTTTTTTGGTTTTTCTTTATATGCTTTTATATATTTAATAAATCAAAGCAAAGCCATAAGTTGTATTAAAAATTAAAACAATACGAAATTAGAAAAAAAGAATTTAAAAAAAATAAAAAGAACTATTTCCGAATGGTTTTTCTCTTTAAAATTTCACTTATATATGAAAGAAGGTTCCATTAGGTTCGTGGAACTAAGTAGTAAATAAATGGGGAAGAAATCAAAAAGTATATGTTTTCTATATAAGCGATTAATAATAACGCCGAAACTGTGAAAACGATAGGCTTTATAATACAGCGAAAACGAGGATTTCTATAATTGCTAGCAACAACTAAGTGGTATACTGCTTCGACACAATGGTAAGCAGAACAGTTTCGACTGTAACTGCTTGACGGGGCTAAACCTCTCATGGAAAGCGAAAACTGAATGGTTGCTATGGATTCACCCTCACATTGAATAGATCACTAGCAAGCGATAAGCTTGCACCGCGTGGTGAGTGAAGCTTGCAAAATCGGCAATTATGTTAGATACTGAAAGGAAAAAGCAATAGAACTGCGAGCCGCAATTATTTATTTAAAGCGAACAAATAAATAAGAATAAATAAAAACAAAAAAAAGAAGAAATTGAAAAAAATAGTTTAAAGTATAACAAAATTTTTAAAGGATATATTCAAATATTTCATATAAAAATAATTTAAATTGCAAAACAAGTGATCAATAATAACGAAAAAATCGCAAACGCTAACGCAGTTGCTTAACGCGAGGAAAAATAGAATTCCACTCGCCATTAAATTTGCTTCATTTCGCTCAATTCTACATTTTTGTCCATAAAATTTCGCTGTTTCGACCAGCAAACGTTCAATTTGGCTGAATTGTATAAGCTTTAGCGGAAGAGCGCGAGAATCATTTGAGTTTGAGCGGAAAACGGCTTTCTAAAAGCACGCGAATTTCTTTTCAAGTGATGCTTTCCAATAATTTTTTCACAATAAAACACTCCATTTGTCGTCACTTTAAGAAGCGAATCCAATCGCGTTGAACAAGCAACAACGTTCACAGCTCTCAGTGAAGAGAAACCGAACTCACAACGGTTGATCTGGGCAGCCGTTCGCCGCCGACTCACTGCCCCACTCATGGAAAAACTTCGAGATGATTTTACATGAAAGAAAAAGAAAACATTTAATATTTTTTGCTATCATTCACGAAAGACCACTAAAGTATTATTGTTTACAATTATTAGAACATAAAAAAAGAAGTTGAAATTTATCAAATTGCCATGAAATATGCGCGAAAATCGTCATTGCTTTAAAGATCGCATTTCATTGCTTCCATTATATGGTCGCATAGAACGAGACGAAACGTTGTTTCATATTACCGCGGTACCATTTTCTCATTTGCCAACTTATTCTTCTTAGCCACGCTATTTCCTCAGCAAATTGTGATTCTCCTTTCGTATCGAATATCAAAAAAGTAAATAGATTAATGTTTACTATGATAAATTTTAGCTTAATGAGCAAAATTCTAGTGAAATCTAGATTGTCTTTAAAAAACGAGAAAACGAGGCAATCATTCCGTTTGCGCCTTTCCCCGCTGAAATTGTCACAGTGTCCCAGTGTGATGATTTCGATGCCTTCAACAAATATTTGCATATTTCTTACTAAAATATGTAAACAATTTGAAGAAATAAAAGCTTATTTTATTAATCAAATTTTTCGCTAGAATTCATTTAAAATAATTGAAAAATATTTTTAAAAATAATTTTTAAAAATATTTATTTTATAACAAATTAACAGTCGATATTGATAAATTTAACAATAAAATCAATTAATGATAAAAGAAAAATTGATTATAAATAAGAGCAATATTGTATAACAATGATGGATTGTTTTGATTATTTTTTGTGAATTCTTCATTCTTCTGACATCACACATCATTCCTGGCTGGGTTGGTTCCACTGTTTAAAAAACACGTTGGAGCGGATAAGTACGGGCGGATTCGGAATAAATTCATCGACAGCTTGAGCATATGAAAATTTTGCATTAATGGACAAAACACTTCCTCGCAGTTATGAACCTACTAACTACTGGTAATGCGAAGTTGGCTGTGCTCCTTCAAGCTAATCAATGAAAGCCAAATGAGAATGAAATGCGCATGGTACCTAAATAGTCTTATTCTGCATTCAAACGCATGAATCTTCCAGCGCGTAATTGTCATGGTGAGATAGATATATACTAAAAGAAAGTGTCGCCCACTTCTCGCCTACCAAATTTTTAAACTGTAATCTGTTAACGCAACATTTCTTTCTGACTTTTAGTACTCTTTAATTCCCTTTCATTTGAATTTTATTCTATTTTTGTTCCATTGCAAGTTGGTGGAAGGAGTTTTATGTCGTGCAGCTAGAAAATAGATTTCGTGTTAAGTGGATTGAAATTAAGCTTCGGTGGGTAAGATTTTACGTAGTTTTAGACGTATCCTTTAATCTAAATTTTGTAACTTCATATTTATACGGGGTTGGGATGGTACTTAAGTGTAGCCTGGAAAACCATGTTGGGTACTCTTTGAAGGCGAAACTCATATATACTGAATGAACATAACAGCAAGATTTATTTTTGTAATTAATACTACGCAAGTATAATATTCATTTCAGGTTTATGCTAAATAGAGCGAAAATAAATTGGATTTTTTGCCGCTTTTTATCGCAGAAACATGGGCAGAGCGAACAGAAACAAGCAATAAAAAATTGGAAATTGTATATGAGAAAGAAAATTTCTAAAGAAGAAAATGATGCAATGAAAAATTATATGGAAAAGGATTTTAAAGAATTTGTGCTAATAAAATATTTCGCTAATTTGTCGAATTTAAGTCGCCTGATGGTGAACGATATTAATCGAATCCATGAGGAATTTCATAAGGTCTTTTAGTTTCTTAAATCTTTTATATTTTATAATTTATAATTTTGTGTTCTATAATTTTGGTAATTTCATAATTTTTTGAATTTATAAAGTCAGTTGGTTATTGAAAATTTTTGCCAGCAGTTTTTATTGTCATTTTGATACATTCGCATTGTCGAGTATGAAAGTTCATCTATTCTGTTGATGCAGCGATCATAAGAAAAGATTGTGGAAGTAGTGGAAGGATGATGGAAGATAGGGAGGGGAACCAAATTATTGTTGGATTGATGGAGAGGAGTATACTTTGTTTACGATGCCACATCAGACAATGCGAAAGAACTTTTTTGCCATAAATTTGTTAATGAAACAAAATTATAAAAAAAAAGATACAAATAAGTGAATAGAAATGAAAAAAAAGATAAATATAAAATTTATAAAAATTTTGAGAACAACGTTTAAAAATTATGTGACAAAAATAAAAAAAAGAAAAATGTTTTAAGAAAAAACAAATAAAAATGTAAATTTTAGCTGTAAGCGAAGTATT
Source organism: Dracunculus medinensis (assembly GCA_900625125.1). NCBI lineage: Eukaryota > Metazoa > Nematoda > Chromadorea > Rhabditida > Dracunculidae > Dracunculus > Dracunculus medinensis. The sequence continues at coordinate 1,589,644 of UYYG01001150.1, read as the reverse complement.
AGTGCCCCTTCTTTCATTTTTTTTAAAAGTATTTTTACATATTAAACATGTTAAACATTTTTTACTGTTAAATTTCATTTAAAAAATGGTTTGACAAAGGAATAATTATATTGGGAGAATGAAAAATGAAAAAAAAAAGAGAAATTCAGTACAACGACAAACGTAATGGAATAATTCAACGTCTGAAGGATGTATTATCGGGTACAGGACAACGAATTTTGGTGCCTGTAGGATCTTCAAGAACTGGTTTGGCCACTAAAGCATCTGATATTGATTTGGTTCTTATAACTTCTTCAGATCCTATCAAAAGAATAGATATTATCAAATCGTTCGTTGACGCTTCTTTTAGAAGGTTTCCCTTTTTCTTAAATATCTTGATGAACTGCAGATCAGTTGAGTATATAATTTAATCGTCATGTGCTTGCTGTACAAGAGCATTTAATTCAAAAGTTGAGAAGCAAAATAGTTGAAAAACATGGGTTTCAGATGTTTTTTGGCTTAGGTCTAAGTCGGGCATTCGATGTGGAATTTTAATAAATTATTTTAGCTTCTAATCATTTCGTTGACCAATTTACTGATTAAATTTGATTGTATTAGGCATATAAGGGATAGAATGGCTCAGTGGATTGTTGTTAAATTGGGATATTGAGGTTCGATTCCCCGCAGGAATAAGCCTGTACAAAAATCCAGGTGATGCTGGTGACACCTGTATTTCTATCGTCGAGGGATATATTGCCCAATGCGACAAGGCAATGGAGCAAGTTTAACCAGTAATGATGAGAGCTTTTAAAAAATTTTATGCATATATAAATATTTTAGTGCAAATTATAGTTCTCTTTTATAGACCATTTCTAAATTGATTTTTAATGATTATTTTTAGTTTCATTATTACCAATTTTATTTTTGGTGCAGCGCAGTAATGTTTGTTTTATAGGATGTATTTGCAAAGCACTCTTAAAGTGCTTCAGTCTTCTTCTTTAAAACGAGAATTTGATTGGAAAAAAGCTCTTGTACTGCATAACGCTTCTGTACCTATCTTGCATTTAGAAACTAATTCTGGTTTTCGTATTGATATTCAATTCGATCAAGAATGTTCTATAAGAAATACACTTTTCCTTCGATATTGTGTCAAGGTAAATTTATTCGTTCTTTTTCATTAATTCCTTTTTCTTTGGAATTTCCATGTTTATACAGTTGGACGATATTTAATCGAATTATTCTACTTCTAACTTGGTCCTCCAGAATGTCCAACGTCTTTTAACATTGTTTTTGGTAAAATGCCTCTAGCAATATCAGACTCATCTCTTGAGCAAATGAGATTGCTAAATATCCGAAAACTATGCAGGATATCTTCCAATAGTTATCAAAAAAAGCTCGATGACTGTGCCGTGAGATTCTTTGAATTTAATTATCTTCAAAAATTCCTTTTCGCAGTACATTATTATGTATCAAGGTTTGATTAATTATCGCAAATTTCAGGAAGATCTTCGAGTTGAAATGCTCAATTTATGGGCGCAAAGTTTCTTGAAGCTTATGGGATTGAAAAATAGTAGAATTGGATTATTCTCCAGTTACCATATTGCTATGATCGTTATTTATTTTCTGCAAGTTTGTTAATTTTATATTAAGGATCGCTTTTTTCTTGGCTATTTTAAATGTATTATAGAAGGTTTCACATGAATATAGCTAGATGCAAAGTAATACATTTGTTCGGAGCAGAAAAATGATTAAATCATTTTTTAAGAATATTATATTTTTCGTTTTCGTGATGCACTTTCTCTTTATTTTTATTGAAAAACGAAAACCTTATAAATAATTCGATTGTCGACTTGATATGTGAGATTTTTATCATTTTAAAATTCATTATTGCATGAAGCAGTAAGCAAAATAAAATTAATGAAGTAATTTTAAAGTGGTAAACGTTAAATTAGTACTTAATATATAGTTTGTTACTCAGTATGTTTTTAGCATATCGGCATTGGTCAGAAAAATCCTATTCTTCCATTAGTATATGATGTTTATAACGATCATCTCAATAATCTAATTCCCATTGAGAATATCATAGCTGAAATTGATAATATTCAGGTATCATTTTAGTTCTTATTCATGTTTTTTTTGAATTTTATTAATAATTATGTTGCATGAAAAATTTTTACAAATATATATTGAATATGGCCAAAATGTTTGCCAGCGATTTTTAAACAAAAAATGATGAAACTTGAACGTTTAAAGACATTTAGCTTAATTGAATGAAATGGTGTGGGTTTGAACACTTAATTTAATCTTTTTTTTGTACTTCAATGTTAATTTAAATTTTTTTTAAATTTTAGCGTGAAACGCTTCAATCCATTCAGAACCAAATTTCAAACAATTTTAGGCAACTATATAAAACTCACTTCTTAACTTACTGTAATAATCATGAATTGCATGATATGTAAACTGTGTAGCATTGATTTCTCACGTTCATTAAGCCAACCTTTTTATCTGAAATTTTTCAGAGGTATGAAAGGCCAGCATTGCAGAAAATTGGAGTCTATCCTGAATTCCCGGAGCTGCTGATTAGCTTTATTGATTATTTTTCGTCAATTGATTTAAATTCTATATCTTTATCAGTGAAAACTGGTAATTGCATCTCTAGGTATGGTTCGCCTATTACTGCTGAAGATTGTGGTCTAAGTTTCCAGAATTTCAGGATATCTGTTGCCTCTTATTTATTTTTTTCTTTCACTTTCACCGAACGGGAAAATGAATTTTTTTCCTTCTTTGTTAATATTTTTTTATTCTTTACAGTAGTTTAATATTCTTTTCGGTCATAATTTAATAGATGGAAAATTACCAGACACTTTAATACTTATATTACCTTCGCTTTATGGTTTTGCTCAGCAATCTTTTTTTTACAGGTCTGATTGCGATGAATTTCGGAATATTTTATGGATAAATGATCCATATTCCATTGAAACTATATGTCGAGTGACAAATGGTGCAGATTTATTAATGAATGCTTTCAAATCAATAAAACAACAATTTATTGTCGGTCGAGGTCTTTCATGGCCAATAAAAGTGAAAAATCTTCATGAATCTTGCATTTCGCGCGATAATAAATAAGTGGAAAATGAGTATCTTTAATGCAGTGATTTATTCTCTGTTGCATTATAAATCAGTTATCGAAAGGTTCTATACATTCTTCAGAGAAGGTACCTTCCATCTTTTTATTCGAGTTTAAGTTATATTAACTGATATTATATTAATTGCTATGATGGTCTGTTGCTGCCCACTTCTATGATCCTCCCTCCCTAATTTTTCGGTTTCGAGACTTATATACGAAAAATTTATTACGAAATATCTACGTGGAGAACGTTAAAATTCAGAAAGCAGAATAATCATTATAGTCTTACGGACATCTAAAGGGTACTGGAATTGAATATAGATGAATATAAGAATGTTCATGTCAGTTAATAAAAAAATTATTGATACAGGATCTCAATCTGCAACGAATATTTAAAATTTCGAAATACATGGAACCACAGTACTTGTACTCGGATCAGGTCAGAACGACTCAACTATAGTTTACTATCAGTGGAATCGTTCCCATGAAATCTAAGAACAGATAGGTCTGAAATTCAATGATTCAAATATTGGGAGATGACGCTGGCCCATTCCCATTGTTTATCATTTATGTTATTTTTGAGAGAATTTGGATATTTGTGGGATCAAGTCTTGAACGCCGTTCATGAACAGGAGTAAGATGACCCCTGTTGTAAGGCTGGAAAAAACGACACAGACGGTGAAAAGGAAATCTCGCAACAAGAAGGAAAATCCAGAAATTTTTTATTGCTGCACTAGGCTACCATGTTCATTATTTTCAGTCATTTTTGAAGAGTTGTGGAAATTTAAATATTTATCGGATGAACCGTTGAATTCATTTATCAACGTAAATGCTATAATATACATAAGACTTGGAAACCAAAATTGTCTCTAATTAAAATGGAAAGATATTTTTTGAGTGGTTCAAAATCTACTTATAAAACCAAAATGGAAAAAAAAATGGTGTTTCATTCAAAATCGCATAAATGTGGCTCGACAAATAGATGCAATAATTCATAAAGTAATAGTTTTTTTATATTCCAACAGGAAGAAAATAGCTGAAACTTTATATAATTTAACATGGTGGCTATCGTTCTGATTTTAAACGGTCGAAGCACCAAATTCAATAGTTTAAAAGTCTTCTTAATACCATGTTCAGAAACACTATTGTTTGCACTTGCTAAAAAGCTATATTATATAAAAAATCTTGGCAGACTTCTATATGCAATACTTTACTTTTTTTTATGGAATAAATCTATGAAATATGCTCTATTGCATTTTGTGGTTGCGAAAGTACAATGTATAAAATTAAGCAAAGGCAGAGGTAGCAACTTTGAAGTCTTCACGGACTCTGAGGAGACATTCCATTTCAGTTACCAGTTTATATCCATCGTTGTCAAATTAATGAAGTGGGCATAAAATTTACACTGAAAAATGTGGATATAATTTTAAACTTAATTACAATAATTTTATTTTCCTCATGGCTGTGGTGGACAAAACCAGCAAAATTTTTCGCGGCTTTAGTTTTCGGCAAAAAAAGCGTCGCCTCATAAATAATTTATAGCACTTATCAAACAAAATTTTTTTTCGTAATTAGTGCCCAGAAATTGCAAATCGCTGTGTTCTCACGTTTTATCATTGTTTTACTTTTTTTCATTTTATTTTATATTCGAGGTGAAAAATGGCATTTGAAACGGCATCCAGTTTACATCCAGTTTTGTGCCGTAAATTGAAAATGATTACAATAAGTACAACTAAATGCAACGTTATTTGCTATAATTCCTTTATTTTAGCCAAAAAGTAGGAAATTTTTTTTGATCGCAGTCATTGTGTTTGAATAACTTATCCTAACGCTCTGCCTCGCCATTTAATTATTCAATGTTCGTACATAAATTGGTTGTCCTCCCACTTCGTTCTATTTTAAGATAAAAATATTTGGGTTTTTCGCAAAACGGAAAAATCTCTTTAAAACGCGATGTGCACAGGTCACAGGTCACTGTCAACAAATTAATACGAAGGAAGTTCATTTTGGGTACATTTAGCTGAATTTTTTTCGATTTCTATTGTTAAACAACTGATTAAGAGGGAATGTTAATTCTGAAATAAAAGTTTGCTTGGAAAAAATATTTCATAGACGTGGCGTAGTAACGAAAAAAAACTGATCTAGTAAATTTGTACCCCCTTTCTAAGTAAGGTAGGAAGTGTGGTACCTTTTGTAAAGGTCGTTTAATGATGAAACTGAGGTTTAGAGGTTCATATTGTTTGGCTTGTGATGTCCACAATAATCTTTATTGCTACATTGTTTATTGTTTTAAAGTATCCATAAAGCGTCCAAAAGTCTATTGTCTAATTTCTTTCATAATTTTTTCTTATACGTTTAATATAATAATTTTGAGTTTATGGATCTGAAATTGGCTTTCCCACTCAAATACTTTTTCTTCCTTTTTTTGCAATTTATTCATTTTCGCAGCAACTTTGGCTCAAATATATTAATTACTAAAATAATGGCACAATTTTTATTATAAAATATTTTTAATTTTTACTTTTATGTTTTATGGGAAATATTTATTTTTTATGCAGTTTTTGCAATTGCAAATTTTTTATCAATTTTTCAAATTTAAAAAATTTTAGCAACTATCCTTTTATTTCCATTTTTTAATGCTACTTTTTCTGCTGCTTCACTTTATAATTAATTTATAATATTGGCATATCAGACCAATTTACATTATATGAAGAGCAATTAATTTATAGATTGAAAAAAAAAAGTCTTAAAAATTTAATGCATCTTATAATGTTTAATTTGCGTCAGCTATTCTTAACCTGAAATCTACGAACTTTAAAAATTTATTTGCATCTCCATTCTGGTCAGTCTTTGAATTTTAACTTTGTCAATAACAAAAACCATAAATATTTTTGTAATGTTCAGCTATATATTTTATTCTACGGATTTTTTGGAGGAATCCACAGATTTCAGAAAAGAGTTAGTAGGTCGCATAGGACTGCGAAAGAGTTTGTTATAAAAAGAAGAGGAACCTCTTGAATAATATTCGATAATTGCAGATTCATTTCATGGTGGAAAAATTGAAAGGGATTTTAAAAAAGGAAACAAAGAAGAACGTGAAACTAGTAGTGTTGAATCAGCTGTTGTATCAAAAAAAAATATTAAATATATGATGAGTATATTAGAAATTGAAATTAGCGATAATAAACCACAAATAAATTATTCTCAAGTCATTAATATACCATTGCCATTAATTTTAATTACCTACTTCCATCCAGGTGTTCTTCGGTTGTCACCATTCACCTATATTAACAGTTTTAGCCGGACAATAGAAATGAACGGTAGATAGCGATTCGAACGGTTTTCTAACTTGAAAGGTATCGATGACGTCACCAAACAAGAATCGTTTTATTCCGAGTATCATTTATTAAGAATTTTCTCGATTTTACGGTCAATTTTATGTTTAAATAGTTATTTGACGGGTAATAAAAATTTCTCTTGTTTTCTAAACCTATGTGGTGGAATTAAAAGTAAAATTTGATGATAAGGCGGATTTTGAACAAAACGCGATATGAAATATTGTTTTCATTTATAACGGTTCCAAGAAATTACAAAAGTTGTAAACGCCCGAGCTTTTTGCTTTTGGAGAAAATGAATTTAGGTGAAGTGGTGCACTCATTTTTTCCTACAGTATTTTCCAAAAAAATAAGTTCGCCATTCCTTAGCATTTCTGAAGTTCTCTGCACTGGCTAAAATGAGAAATTTTTGGTAGAGGTGATATGGAGACATAAATATATTTTTATCTGTCGAAGACTGGGTCCGAACCAGTGACGAGACGGTGATCTGAGGGACAACCACTCCGCTGTTCTTCCGAAATTTAGAAATAATTGTTTTGAAATCTTAAATTTTAAATTGAAAATTCGTATATCTCTAAACTACAAGAAATTCGATTCATCACTTCCATTAATTAGTACCGTATGAAAATTCTGAAACGATCCTCGACTCGCAACATTTTCGCTCGCAAATCCATTATTACTCCTCTTCGGATTCAATCTTTACTCAATATTCATCAAATTTAAATAAAATATATTCAATAGTAAAAATTGTTTTCTTAAAAATTGTAATAATTGTTAATTGTTAAATATATTATCTTATCAAAGATTGCTACAATTTTCTTACTTCTTTAACTCTAAATCTCAAACTATGAGATCTTTACAGTAAATATATACATATATATATATATATATATATATATATATAAAGAATAGTGAAGTTATAATATGATTACCATATGATTATATCCTAGGAAAGTTTACAGCTCACAGTTTTCATCATATAACTATAAAAAAAATTGATGCAACTAAGGAATTTATTCAAATAGCTTGCATATAAACACACAGGTTTTCTCAGAATTTCCTTGTATAGAAAATTTTGTCTGTTTGTTTCAAGTATCATTCGATGTAAATTGTCAATGCAGATCGATGAAATTTCGAAAATGTCTCAAATAATAACTTTAATCATAAATTTTCTTCCACAAATCAATCAAATTCAGTTTTAAAATTTTTCTTTTAACAAATTTTATTTCTTTTGTATTGATTAACTGATTTTATAGTTTCGAGGCAGTTTTTTCCTTCGTAAAATTAATCTATTTTTTTGGAAAATTTGTCGAACTTTGATGGTGGTTTCTCGAATATTTCTAAAAAATTCTCTAAATCTGATTGTGAATGATTGACTGATAATGAATTTTTAAATGATTTGGAATTTCATGATCATCTGAAAGAAAAAGATGATTTGCTTAGAGAACAATCTTGTTTAAAAGGAAAATATGAATAGAAGAAAAGTGTTCCAAAGTTTTCTGTATTTCCTTACTCATATATGCACTTCTTTCTATAACGAAATGAATTTTTCGTAGTACTCGCAATTTCTGCTTTGGGATGAGTTCTCGAAAAATTCATTTGAGGAAAGAAGTACAGATATGGACCACCAGCATTGCAAAGAAATAATATGAACTGAACACCAACTAATTTTGCAGATTCAATTTTTTATTAGATTATCGAAATTTTTTATTTTTTTCTAAAATTTAATATTACTTTTGTAGTTTAATTTTATCCTTTTTGATGTATTTTTTATTCATTAGATCTTGAAATCTTTTCGCCTCTGTTAGATGTCATTTCAAAAATTAAATTAAGAACAGTCAAATTCAAAGAAAAAAGAATGGGGCATACCTCTAAACTGCCAAAATATTAAAATCTTCGTACCTAAGATGATCGGAGAAATTTAAAAGATTTTAAATTTTAAAAGATTTGTTTAAAAGATTTGTCGAGCAATTATCGAATAAAAAATAAAAGTAATTTCGAAAAAGATATTCTACCATTCATTCAAACCGTAATTTCTGCATTCATCTGTTAAGTGAAATCCGTGATTTGATGCCCACAATGCACATATTTTAATTAGAAAGTAAAATTAAAAAATTAAACGCAAAGAAAAGCAGCAATGGCTTTAAATGGCTTTAATGCGAATCAAAGAGAATCCTTGCGATATTTTTAATACTTTTAATAATAATTCAACAAATAGCATGTTTAAGTGTTTTGGAAAAAGAATTTTCTTAATTAAAAGAAAAGAATCTTATTTATTTTTCAGCGTGTGAATAATTTTTGGATTAAAAAATAATTCAATAAAAGCTCATCAGACATGATTATATTAGGAATTGATATAAATGGCCATATCTAATATTAGCTTATCAATGGGACTAATTCATAATTGTGATAAGTGGTGAAAAGAAAAGAAATGAAAATTGTAGAAATTGTTAAAAAATTACAGTAGCGAGCATAATTTAGTTCCACACATTATGAAAATAGAAAGGCTTATCTTATCACAGATCTTTCAGAAGGAACAGCATAGGATTTTCAAAATGCACTTTTACATAGCGAGATATATCGATAGTCGTGGGTTCTTCAGATCGTTTCACACAAATCGCAGCGCTTGCAGCGAAAATATGAATGATGGGAAAAATCATGAAAAATCAGTGAAATCGTTAAAAAATTTGAAAAGTTAGGATGCGTGCATAAAAAATATTTTTTATTAGAAATCGCAATATTTTCGATGGTCCATTATAAAAGAAAATAACACACGAGCCACCATGTAATTTAATTAAATTTCACTTAAAAAATTTGTCATTACAAAAATTTCACTCAAAATTATGGAAAAAAAATCGCGGAAATTTCTCTAAATTAGATGAAATTCATTGATTGAAAACGTTATTCAAAAGGAGGAAATTTTGGCTATAAAGTAAGAAAAAGTATAAAAGAGATTGATTATAGGTAGAAAACAGTAAATCAGTATGAAATGATGATGGCAGGGAAACTCTGGAAAAGACAATTTTAAAAATTAGTCGTTCTTTCTCTTTCTCTCTTTCATTCTTTAGCTCCTAAAATAAATTAGGGAATGACCTAGATCGTTTCCTCAATCGGCCTTCTGATGTTACATATTTGTTAAGATGTGGGTCGCTGTATTATCACCCACTATATAAAGGGTATTAATCTTCGTTAGATTTTAAATTAGGATAACAGTCTTGGTTAAAACTCGACTTGGGTTCTTGTTCATCCTACTTTATTCTGTCGAGTCCATCTTGCAAGAGCCTATTGACCTAATCAAACTATCTTACTTAGATTAGTATCTCTTGCACCTAAAAATCATTTTGACTCCATTAGTAGTCATGGAATCGGACGGTCGCATAAAAGCGTATAAATTTGTCGCTTATTCAGCTGTAACCTTCTCAATTGTCGCAGTACTCTCTGTTGTTGTCACATTACCCATGGTATACAATTATGTTGGACATGTAAGACGACAAATGCACCATGAGATTAACTTTTGTAAAGTCAGTTTGCTTAATTAATTCTTTATTTAAATCCACTAGAAAATTAAAATTTGTTCTTCTCATACTTATACTGTATAACATAAAAGTTCTCATAAATTTATCTAAAAAATTTCCATTCAATCAGCAGCTTTTTTCAAGCGGTCCAAAACGATCCTTCTTCTCATATAGGTTCTTACATCTTCTCAGTGAAATTTTACGTAATGAAAACGCGTTATTAGTCGACTATCGAGAAACCTGAAGTGATCTTAGACCGTTTATTCCATCTATGATCGTATTCCATATATTTTCTAAATTTTGTATTTTATCTTACCTTTCACATTTACATTCACATGGATTACCGACTATTAACTATTTTTCTTCTTTCTTTTCGGAAATTTTAAAAAAACTATAAATATTTTGGTCAATAAAGTTATTACTAAAATTATTGAAAGAAAACTGCATAAAGGAAAAACTTTTAGAAAAAACTATTATATTTACTGTTTTTTAATTCTTCAACAAATCCTCTCGGCTAGATAGAAATTTTAAGAAATCATTACTTATACTATGACAGACAAAGACTTCTGAGACTGTTATTGAAAGACTTTTGTCTTAATGCTATTTTTTTTATTTATCGGATTAGTAGAACTGATGAAATAGCGCTATTCATTTAGCCTATTCTGCAATTCGACAATTTCTCAGATAATTCGCCTCTCTTAACGATATTTGCATCATTTCGTGAAATAAAGCGATTTGCCAAACATTATTTATTTAAGGCATATTTCATAGGAAATTTAAACGTTTTGCTCTATTCTAGTCAATTTGAAGTATATTGGAATTGCGTGAAAATGGAATTAGGTTTCGCGTGATTATTTCATATCCATGTTCATATCCTATTCCCCTTACACTTTTCTGGTGCCATGTTTGCTTATTCTCGATAACTTCGCGAATCTCATCATTGTTCATAATTCTGCAGAAAGGATGTGCTCGACGTATTTAAGACATCCACGAAAGTTTTACTGCCTATTCGGATTTTATTAATAACGAAATTTCCATACAATTTATAAATAAGCTGTACTTACAAAAGCATTTATTGTTCATGTATTAGATAATTCAACCAACAAATACCATTATCCCATTTCGTTTTCACTTCATTAATGTGAATATACTAAAAATTTTTAAATATTTGATCATAAACAGGTAAAAATTGATTTCGATTACAGGGCTCAGCACAAGATATCTACACCGAATTAACTTATTTGAAGAATAATCCAATGGATAACAAAACAAATAGAACTGCTCGTCAATCTGGATATGCGCCTAATGGGCCAGAAATCAATCCGTCAGTCAATCTGCAGTGCGAAGATTGTTGCCTTCCTGGACCACCTGGCCCACCGGGAGTACCAGGTAGGCCAGGCAAGCATGGCAAGCCTGGTGCCCCCGGTACACCAGGGCGACCTGGCAAGCCACCAACGGCACCATGTGAAGCAGCCACGCCTCCGCCATGCAAACCATGCCCACAAGGTAAGCTTATTAAGAATTTTTTTGCAATATTTTCTGTTGAATGAAAAAAATGAACAGCTGATTCAGTGCTAACAAATCTTTCTTTCAGGTCCACCAGGCCCACCAGGACCTCCTGGCGCACCCGGAGACCCTGGAGAGGCAGGAACTCCTGGAAGACCAGGGATCGACGCTAGCCCTGGTAGTCCAGGGCCACGGGGTCCACCAGGCCCACCTGGAGAGCCCGGACCACCAGGACCACCCGGAGAACCAGGTACACCAGCACAAAGTGAACCACCTACACCAGGAGAACCAGGAGAGCCAGGTGATCCAGGGCCGCCCGGACCTCCCGGTCCTCCAGGAGCACCGGGAGCAGACGGTACACCAGGACCAGCTGGACCCAAGGGAGCACCTGGGCCCGATGGTCCTCCTGGACTTGATGGTCAACCCGGTCCCCCTGGGCCACCTGGTCCTCCTGGTGCTCCAGGTGAGAAAGGTATTTGTCCGAAATACTGTGCTATAGATGGCGGGGTGTTTTTTGAAGATGGAACTCGGCGATAATAACTTGGTTCATATTCATGTTAATCCAATAACCTGACTGTTTTTTGACCAAAAAGAACTGGCTTGTAGGCTTCTTATGTATTAACTCGCAACCTCCTTTCCAATGCTAAAAATATCACGGAATATCACGAAATATCACTGTGCAATATCGTGTCCATTAAAATTGTCCATTATCTATGCAATTACCACTTCTTCTACCTTCAAAGTCGGGTTTTCTACCTTCAATTTATTCTTTTCTATCTGTAAATTTTTTTGGCGTTTAATTATGCATATTTGTTGGAACAAACGATTCTCTTTGATCTTTATTTCATTATTATTCATTTCTATTATTGTTGCTAAAATAATTTGCAAGAATTATATGGTAATATGCCATTCGGTTATTTCCTTACCAATTTTTTTCTTCCATTAATCGTTTCATTGTTATTCATATCTTTCCTGTAATAAATCCTTTTTCATTTCCTCATATCTTGCTATCTATTATCATTCCTTGTTGTGCAATAAAGAATCTTTTTAACACTAGATCATTTCAACGTACATTGCTGATCTAGTGGACTAATATTTTCCTCTTTTGTTATTCATCCAATCATCTTTTTTAAAAAAAGCAAGAATTTAAGAATCTTAGCTTCGCTTTAAGTAACAACATTGTTGAACTCTTATAGCTGCAGAAAAATTTTTGAAAAATCAGGTTGATATTCGAATTGAATATTTTAAAATTTTCCCAAGATCTGGCTAGTATTTAATCTTACAGGAGAAACTATTAATCTAAAGTGAACCACCGGCAGTTATATAGCTTTATGCACTAAACTGATAACTATGCGCGAGCAAAATGTGATTTTTTGTAGAATGAGGTTTAATGAAAATGTTGAAATTTGGAAATAAGAAATTTTTCAACGATAGATAAAGAAGGCGCCATTTTGAGCGATGTTTGATGGCGTTTTGCAAGGTAAAATTTTTCATCATATTCGAAAGTGCCCCATTTAAAATGAATCTTCGCTGTAGATAAAGGCTGTACGGCTGAATTATGACCCACAAAGGCGATTTGCCATTGTCAATAATTGATATGCCGTTGAACATTGCTAATATTTTAGTATGAATGCGATGGTGAAATTTTTCATGACTGATTTTCATGACTAAAGATTTGGCAGTTAAACAAATGGGTATTAGTGTCGGTATAAGATCTAGATAAAAGATACTACGCGTTAATCAACAAATTATCTATTTAATAAACCGAGATTTTCATCGGCGATTAACTATAATAAATTAACGACATTCCATTAATCCATACACTTCACATTTCGTTAAAAATATCAGTTAAATTGAGTGGAATTGATTGAAATACTTTTTGTGAATGACGATGTTTCCGAAAGTCAGCCACTTCCATATTAGGATATATAGTAGGAAATGGGTTAATTGGGTATCGATAGTAACTATCCAATTGTCCGAAAAGTCTGCCAGAGTACGAATGTCAGGAGACGAATTTCTGGCTATCGGATGAAACACAACGGAAAGTTAAGGAATTGCTGTGACTCCTTCCAACAAACAATTTTAAAATTAATGACGATGAAATTGGCTAATCGAGCTCAATTTGAAAATACCATTAAGCATTTTTCGTCTCTTTCAATACTTCAATGACAAGTCGTCCACCAAAAGTGCGTTAAAAGTTTCAAGCAGTTAAATTCACCGGATGCTTTTCACTCACTGTTAAGGTTAAGGTGAAATGTCATTTGAGGATAAAAATACAGCTGGCTCCCAACCATCATCCGGTCTTTATTTTTAATGACCAAATTGATCAATGCCATAAAGGGATCTACGTAATTTGTAGATGAATGCACAACAAACCATAGTTGTTTGCAAATTAGGTGGCAATTTATTTGACAAGTTTGTACGTTCTTCTTTAAGTCTTGTTAATTTCAAGCCTCGCCATTTTCGCAAACACTTATATATTTGAAATGTGTTCGATTAGGTTAGACAAATTATTGTGGCAGATGGAAAAAACTAGGTTCTTTCATACTTTCGAGTGATCGATGGAAAAAACTTGAAAAAACCTCTCGATTAATTGGATATGATGCATTTTCCTTTGTCGTGTGCTGAAGCAACATTGAAGTTCCTTTGTCATCCCCTCTTCTTTTAACCTTCTTAATCTCCCAATTTTCTTAATCTTGTAAACATCTTACTTTCTTGTATTTTGATCAGCTTTCTTAAAGTTTTGTTAATGCTAATGTTACGATATGAATGAATATATCGGTAAACCAAAGTGGCTTAGTCTCTTAAATTTTTAATAACAACACTGCATCTCAGCACTGATTGCTGCATACACTGTCGTACAGTTTCACTTCATAAATCAACAATAATATTACTATATTGCGGAATTCGCTGGCCATACGCTAAATTTTGTTTGTCGAATCGATTTCGTATTTAAAATATAATATAGAATTTCTGATTCATCGTACCAATCAATGAATTCATTTCGATAACAAAGGTGCTTTTTCTAAGTAATAATTTTTCGCTTTTGTGTTCAAGTTTTCTATAGACTTCTCTTCAGGTGATTTGAGAAAGTTTTACCATAAAATGAGAATAGAATTGGAGTAATGAAGAAGACAAAGTAAGTTAGCAATGCAGTTTTGGTTGGCCTCGCTCCATCGGCTATTGCAACTTTGCCAGTCGCCTGGGAAAATGAAAAAGCAAAATGATTTTTTAATGTGATGATTGCTCCTTACAAGACCAGTGGCCGAATCATGAAGCTTTAAAATGATAATATGCACTTTGCCACTCACTCTGATCGTTATGAAGAAAGTTTCGTAGGTTTCACCTGGTAGAATTGTGGTTGTAATCAAAAAGTAGATTGCCATTTAACCCTTGAAGTATTGGTTGGCTGATTGAATTTTTGGCTGCATTCTTGCTATACCGAAAATTTCCGAAGACCGTTGTATAAAATTTATTTGCGTAATTTATGATTTTACAAATTTTAAAGCTCTATTGAGTTGCTTCGTGAAATATAGCTAACTAAATTTGCATCTTTTTCGAGATTTCGTTATAAAAGCTATTTTATCTTACAACAATTAATTTGCATAATTTAGAAAAGCAAATTTTCGATCAAACGCAAATTTAAAAAATGGAGATAAAATTCTGTAAAAGATGCTCTTTTGGAAATTAGATTCTTCTAATTTTTTGTTTATTGTTTCATTGCACGGTGACATTCATTCAGATTGATAGAGAAACTGGTTGCGCAAAACGATTCATCTTCTTTGAGACTAATTTGTTAAAATGCAATCTAACGGCGTCGAAAGACCATCGTCTACGGTGGCGCAGTTAGATGCAAATGATTTAAACTCTAATATACATTCAGCGTTGAAACAGGTACAAAGCAACTCATTTTTAAAAGTTAAATTAGGTTATCAAAATGAATTAATTCTCAATGAATACGACAAAACAATTCAGTGAAAACAGGTGAAGTGATGGGGAAAAATTTTAAAAACAACGTGGAAGCCAAATATTTTTTTAATATTAAATAAATATTGATAATATTTGAATTTCTTCTTATCGTTCTAAATCTATTCTTCCAGTAGCACCACTGCTGGTTGATCTCGCTGCAGTGGTGATTAGGATAAGATTTTCCTCCTGATTCGACGCCATTCGTAAAATTGCTTTCAATCATCTTCGAGAATACTGTTGCATCGCCCAAGTATGTCGCTAGGCCATCTGTCGGTTCAAAATCTGCCTTGATTATACCGATCCAGATCTTGACTGGCTTTCCTCACTTTTAGCACCATCCATCACAGGTTTATCAAGTAGTTCCTATGGTTCCTATGGTGAATGAGGAAGAATTTGACCAGCGCACGCGACACTTAGTGATGATGTTCTTAAAGGAGATGGTATTCGAACGAATGAATGCAATCAAGCGAGACTCTGTCCACTTGCGAATACCTAGGATATACCGCAAGCAAGAATGGTTAAAGGCTCATAGTTTTCTATATCTTCTGTCCTCGTTGTCCAAATTTCGCAGGTGTATAGTAGGTCTTGCGCGCTACAGCCAGATACGAATTTTTGTTTTGAGATTCAGAGACTGCAGCCATCAAAGCTGGAATTTCATTTTTCTCCTGGCCATTAGAGTGGATTCGAGATATTTAAAGTGTGACATTGATGTATATCAATTGTAATTCTGTCAGCGTCTGGTTTGTAAACTGGTGTATGTAAGAAGAGAATTTCGTCTTATCTATGTTAATTTGAAAGACAATTTTCACTGCTGCTGTCGACCCTGTCTAGCGTCGGCCACAATTTCTCACAACTGTCAGTGAAATGGACAACATTATTAGTGTATTCAAGGTTCGTCATATTTTGCGCTGGAATTACCTGTAAATTAGTTACGAGACGTATTCATAATCCATTCTAACGCACAGCTGAAAATTGTAAGGGAGAGAATGCAGTTTTGATGCACACCGGCACATATTGCAAAAGGTTGTGTTAATTTCCCTTACAAATATGTAAAATACGCTGATAAAATGCTTTGAAGATTGGTTAAGAAGATTGACTCCATCTTTGGAACACCATCATGTTGCATGATTTGCCAAAGCGGTGCACTGTTATTAAATCAAAGGCAACAGCGAAGTTGATAAAAAAAAAAAATGAAAGGTAGGTTGTTGATATCTCGAACACTGCTCCAGTATGCTGCTGGGAATTTGGCCAGCACAACCACGTCCTGGTCCAAATATGGTTATGCTTGATTATTTCAATTATCACCCAATGATATGGGTTTATTCAGCAAAAGATGGGCATAAAACTTCCTAGAAACTGACTATCTAACTTCTATCAAACTGATTCTTCGATAATTGTCGCAGTGCGCTGATCAATTTTTTTGGAAATTAGGAGCAAAATTGCCTTTCACATTCACATGGCATTTGCTCCTTCTTCTGCATCTAGAAAATTAAAATTTGCAGGTGTGTTATGAGCACCATTAAAGATTTCAATTCTTCTGTGCAGACTATCTTCTCCGAGGATTTATTGGACTTGAGCCTGTGAATTACAGAGATTCTAGTGTTTGGTTGGTGGTTCGCAATTACAATACGGCGGTTCGAAATATTCTAGTCATGTCCAGGATTCTGGACAGTCCGTCATTTAGATTGAAGGAGCTCCCGCCATCGGATGAGATCTTTATGGTCTAAAGGGAATTTCGATCTTTTCGAATCATATCAATGATCATTTCTCGACCTCCGGTTGTCTTGCAAATGAGGTAGAATAATTTCCCATAGTTGAATTGCTGTCTCCGCATTCAAAGCCATATTTGTTCCAGTATCGATTTTTATATTCGCTTAGCCGAAACTGTAGCTTATGTAACTGCCGATGGCTAACATTTCCTGTATATGAACTTTGGCAGCATATTCATATAGCTCAAGCACTTCTTCTGAAACTTCTTGTTTGTCTTCTTTCATATATTCTAGAGTGGACTTAGCACTTCTGAAGGTAGCTGAGACCAGCAGTCTTCAGTAGTCTCAGAGGTGTTACGGTAATTACGAAATTATGAAGAAAAAAATTTGTTTTTCTTTTATTTTATGTTATGTATATTCTAATATTTTTTTCAATAAATTTATTTTTTCAATTGATTTCGAAAATTAATTTATTATTTTGTACATAAAGGTCAAAAAACTTCACCAACTGTTATATTCAAAGAATCTTCCCGAAAATATTGGGACGAATTAATCTACACTATTATTAAATATCACTAATATTAAAAATACAGAGAGACAAATACAGCAGATAAAAGCGAAACGAGCCCTCACCACAGTCTATCATGTTTAGTTCTCTGATAACAATATTTGCAAGTACAGTGTAATAGTAATGCTGTTAATCGTTATTGATGATGACAATGATAATCAATAACAATAAACAATATAAATTATAAATAACATATAGTCATAATAATGAATATTAATAATATTAAATGGTAATATTAAATAATATTTAAGAGTTTTTTATGTTCTTGGCTTATTCTCTCTACCAAATTATTATATGAAATCCGGGTAACGCTGCGGTTTACCCTTACTTCTACCGCCGGTGGCTTCTTGGCAAAAAGCTCTACTGATAGCCAGCGAAATTAGCCTGAAACGGTAAGCGCTAAATCCGTGCCTATTTGGATTCCATTTTCCACACACTCATCAAGATATTGAGGGAAAGAAAAAACCAGAAAAAAATGGGCAAATAAGATTTTCCGTTTTAATACTTCCTAATCTGCAGTTCATTATTTTTTTGTTTCCAGTAATATATTCTACTTTCTATTGTTTTCACCCTTAGGCTGCAATTATTTCTAAATTTTTCTAGATTTTGAAATCGATTATCATTATAGTTTAGCAGTTGTTTGAAATAAACATTTCTTATTTTATGGCTAATTTGTGGCTAAAAATAAAATTTATTTCATATGAGCTCATATAGACAAAACAAAAATTTGCTAAATAATGAAAATCTGAGCAATTTCTGTTATAATTGCTGAGTGCAAAAAAAAAAAGAATGTACTGAATGCTTAATTAAACGATAATGTTAAAGTAGGTAATGCAAGTAATTAATTTAAGTAATAAAAAGTTTTCACGAAAATTCTGTTTCTTACTTTATATTACTCCTTAAAACAATCTATAATGATGAAAAATTTATGAAAAGCTTGTTGAGGTTGATTAGGATGAAAGCTATCATTAGATTTGTTTTTCATTAGATATGTTTAAGAGCGAATTAACTAATAGGGGGAATTAGGAAAAATTTAGGAGTTTTCAACTGGTGGCGCTAATTTGCGTTTAACAATACCGAAACGACAATATTCCTTACAACGAGAAGACTCTCTGAAATGTATGCAAACTCCTGTTTTCGATAAGGTAAGTAACAATTAGATTTCATTTTTTTCCCTCTTAATTGCTTTTTCATTCATTGTTATTCGTGTATTTTTTTGTGATTTTTTTCTCCATAGTCGAAAATGGTGAAAAAAGATGGGCCAAGTTCACCAAAAACCGTATTAACAATGGCTGGTCTATTTGTTGTTGGAATTACGCTCGTTTTAAGTGGAATCATCGTTTTGTGTCAAGTATTTCTTTATTAATATATAATTTTTATATTTTGTACATAACTGCCAATTCGCTAAAGATTTACTTTTCCGATAAGCTTTAGCTATAGAAAATCAAACGTTAAATATTATAAGAAGGCTCTACTTCGCCCAAAAGACTTCTTGAGTAAAAGGGTCTCATCCTAAATAATAGTCAGTAAGGCCAGCAGAAACGGAGAAAATAAAAAAAAATTCTATAAATTAACAGACCTATTTATCCATGGGTTCAGCTATGATGCCAATAAAATTTAAGCATACGGAAGGACCATTTGTTATAACGGGAAGTTTATTCTTGGGAATTGGAATGGCGATGATATTGGTTTGTGCTATATTACAACGAAAGAATATCGTTAAATACATATTGGACTTGAATCGCGATTTATATTTCTTAAACATGAGCGATAGTTATATGTGGAAAATGATGTTTGAGGAAAGGCATAAGTTGCCAATTATTGGACAAAGCAATCAATAGCCGCTCTCTGGAACCAAATTAGAATCTTTTGACCACATCTATATACTATTAAATATACCAAGCCTGCATACTATTAATATGAGGATTGCAATCCTCCCATCGGGATTGTAATGTCGCTTAAAATCAACTCGTTATAGCTCACATGTACTTTACCTTACTTTTGTTTTTCAATATGACTTTGTGTTTAAGTATATCATGTTTTTTAACATTTTTTTGTTTGATATTTATGAAACGAATGAAGAATTGAGCGCACAAATCGTTGGAGAAAAAAAGTTTAAAAACACTCGACAAGCAGAACGCTCTGAATCAGTGAGCACAACAAAAGAAAATAATATTAGGACGAAGACACTTTGTTTGGAAATTTACCCAAAAAAATCTGTTTAGCCCCATGTGAGCCATTGTATGGGCTATTGTTAACCAAGAGACCTTTACCAGATGCATGCAAACTTGAGTGTTCTACCAAGTAATTAAATGTTTCTAGCAATGCACTCTTCTGGGCAGAGATCTCTGATGTTGTTCCTGGAAAGGTTGTTTGGGCTACAGCCTCTACTGCTTTTGCCACAATTTGGATCACTTTCGCCTTCCCTTTCTACATCTTCTCTACCTCTTCCAGCCAGTGTTGTTGCTCTAGTTTCCCAAAATTTGGAAATTGTCTCATATTTCTCTTTTTTTTTATAATTCCCATTCGTAAAAAAGAAAGCACCTATGACCCTTTTAATTATAGGCCTATTAGCCTAATATGCGTTGGTAGCAAGGTACTGGAAAGGTTGAATTGCAACAAATTGGTTACTTATCTTGATGTCAATAATTTTATATCCCCTTATCACCATGGCTTTTGTGAAAAAATCTACTTCTTCACAAATATTGGCAAATCTTTCGGTCATCATCAATTGGAAAAACAGTACCAGTTGTGTACCTAGATTTGGCCAAAGCTTTTAATACTATTTCCCATAGCAAGTTGATCACTTTTAATAGTTATGGCATTACAGGGTACATGTATAACTGGGTGTCAGACTACATAAAAGATCGTCACCAGGCTGTATGTGTCAACAATATTCCTTCTGATATTACACCTATTAAATCTGGCTTTCCCCAAGGTAATCGTATTGCGCCATTGCTTTTTTTATTATGCATAAATGGTATCACCAAAGTGGTACTAAATTCTATCATTTATCTTTATGCTGATAATTGTAAGGGGATAGGATAGCTCAGTGGGTTGTTGCTCAATTTGGAGCAGCCGAAACTGCGGTTCGATTCCCCGCAGAAGCAAACCTGTACAAAAATCCGGGTGATGCTGGCGACTCACCTGTACTTCTATCTCCAAGGGACTCCATGGCATATTGCTCAATGCGACAAGCCAGTGGAGCGAGCTTAACCAGTAATGGTGAGGACTTTTAAGAAGAAGAAGAAAAATGCTGATAATTGTAAAATTTGTTATTCTCATGGTAGAGCGGATAATCTATCTCCAATGCAAGAGGACTTCAACAGAATAGCCAATTGGTTATAATATGACAGGCAAACCCTTTCTTTCTTTTCAAAAGCGTTCTTCATATCAATTCTAAAAGATTCGATCTTCTTAATCTTTGTATTAATGGTAATATAATCAAAAGCTTACACAATTCCGATCCTTGGAATAATCATGGATGAAAATCTCGATCTCGACCTTCACTGCAGAACCATGAGAAAGTAATCCTCAAAAATATTAGATTTTATTTTTCGTTCGTTTAAGAACAAAACTGAAGGTTTTCTTATCACAATAACACAAAGCGTTCGGCCTTTTCTTGACTTCAATACTATATGTTACTCTCCGAGATAATGCAAATCAAGTGAAATAATTGAAGTACTCCAAAAATATTTCATACAACACCTCTTCCCTAATTGCAATTTTAATTATAATTATAAAACACAATTTCAACAATTCAACCTGGATTCCCTCTCAATAATGGGCTAAAATTACTAAAACTTATGTGCAAAACTAGACTGAGGACTTGACTTCTTTATTCGTACTATTAATTACTGGAACAATATAAATTATATTATATATAGTTTGTGTGTCATCCTTAGCTATCTTTTAAAAAAGATTAGATAATGTCATTTATGATATTATTTAAAAAGTTCACATCATGCAGAAAGTGTGAAATCTCGATTTTTACCATCCGATTATACATAATGCAGTTACTTCATTATTTTATAATTTCCTCTTTAAATTGTTAATTTTTTGTCCTATTTTCTTTTTTTATCATTATTTATTATTATTTTAACTGTTATTAATACAAGTGCATGGCGTTCGTTGGCTGGTTTTCAATAAACAAATAAATATTGCTTTTTCTTTTGATATTCCTGTCACTTGGTATTGCTGTATCTATTACCTTGATTTCTAACTCCTGTCTACTGCGATGCCTGGTTGATTGGCAAGTACTTCTTTGTGTATCTGGATGGGGAAGTGCCATGTGATCTTGGTCTTATAATTCGCGATTTTCTGGAAAATCCCCTCTGGTTTTGGGAGAGCCCATGCTATATACTGAGCTGCGCTTTCTGTGCCAACCAGTTGATTGTCCTATGCTATTCTCATCTGCATCTTACATCCTGCCACTATGTATTAGACATATCCTGAGGCTTTTCTGCGCAGTCTGAACCTTGAATCTTGTCTAATGTGGCAGATCTCTGCTTCGATGGATTTGGTGCTTAGTATCTGTTTGCTGCTGTATTCAGTGCCTCAGTGCTGTGTCTTAGACCAGCTTTTTTTAACCACTGATAAGATTTTTCGTCAACCACCTCAACCTCTATCTTGTCTTTCTCCACTGTTTATTGATGCTTCAATCGCTCTCTTATCTTCTGCTACCATCTTCCTGATGTATTTCTGAATGCTCTAGATCTCACTCTAGATGGTAGCTTTGATGTACATTAAGTGCCGCTTGCTTTTCCCAGCAGTCTTTTGGTGTTAAACTTGGGATGAAAATATCTGTGCTTTGAAGAGTTTCCGAATTACATCGGCAGTTTCAGTGTCTTCCTTTGTCCATCTCAAAGTGCCAACTGCATATTTGATGGCTGGTATGGATTTTGCTTTTTCCATTGAATTAGCAGTTCAGAATCTGACATTTTTAGTAGTTATTGGATGGTGCTATCTTTCTTATCCTTCTTACTTCCTTATTGTGGTACTTGTAGTTGACCTGTATACCCATTATACGTCTCGCTGGCAGTTCCACCCTATCAGCCTTAACTATTTTTTTTTCCTTTTTCTGCCATTCCACCACATTGCTTCAGTTCATGTGCCATCTAAATGTCTTCAGTATAGGTTAGCATTAAATGACTGAGCGAGTGAGTTTTTCGTTCTTAGCATATAACATGATGTCATACAGGTAAAGAAGACGCATGATGATAGTTTCGTTTTTGAACTTGTATCCATACCCAATTCTTATGATCATTGTGGTTATCTGGCTAAAGTGGTTTGGACTTACTCAGAACAGCAGCAACACGTTGATGTGTCACACTTGATGGTAACTTGTGCTGGCTGTTTTGAATTGACTTCAAGTGCTATTTTCCACAATCCCATTGATCCCATTGAGTTCTCTTTCGGATCCCGCACACAGCAAGACATTCAAGATCCATGTGTGGGTTATAGGCTTACCTATAGTAAATCCAGGCTCAAATTAATCTGTCAGGAATTCGAGTTTCGAGCAACAGTTCTGCCTATGAGCAGCTGATATTTTGAGCTTCGGTTGTAGTTCCCAATGTCATTGTGAATTATACTGGCCCATATCGTGTAACTTGGTGGTTATGATAGTACTTTATAATACTTGTCAGATGCCTTCCACGTTGTACGGAGGCCAGGTTACTGGTCGGTAAATAGACGATGTTGTTCCCTTATGACTGACCAGTACCTCTGTCGTTCACCATTCTCTATGTAAATGTTGAAAAAAATCTTTCGTAAGCAACAATTGCATAGCTGATAAGTTGATAAATAGACTGTTTTGCAAATTAAAATGCAAAAATAAATTGGCAAGCAATTTGAATACGATGGGCGCTTGTTTTGCATTAGATTAATATTAATAATTGTGGTGAAATCAACGAATAATACAAGAAAACGACTTAAAGTCGTCCTAAAATGATCACAAATCATTCGTTAAAGACAAAAAATTTCATCCTTTCTGGCAATATAGAAGATAAGGTAAAATGGTCGAATATTTTGTTTCACTAGTGTCAGTTCATTATAGGTTCGATTCCTGTTCATGAAATAAGTAAACTCGTCATTTAAAATGAAATATGGGAAGCCTAGTTGTACTTAGGTCGTCACTTGACTCTCTGGACCACCTAATTTTTGAGATTTTGCTGGAAGATTTTTTTGAACCTCGTGAAGGTTGCGGGATCTTTTAAGAGTTTGGTGCGGACTACGGAATTTTTTGAGAATCTGGTGAAAGCTATGGATTCGTTTGAGAATCTGATAAATGCAAACAAAATTTCCCAATTTTTCTTTAAATAGTCAACTTTCTGTTCTATTTGTTTGCCTTCTACAACAGCACTTAAAAGCTTGGTATAGCATTCCATTTATTTCCAGCTATTATCTATTTCTGGGAACTATCTAAACTGCATTGGCGCAAATGTTTGTAATGTCTTGTAGTGATTTTTCGATTACGGTAATTTTTGAATTTTTGTCAAATATGACTCAAATTAAGTTTAAAAAAAAGGTTATTTGATTCATTTTCCCCGGAGGAGTGAACTTATCACTGAGGAATCTGAGTATTGCTGATGGCCCGCTTGCATTTCCATCGCCAAGCGGCATTTCTGAATAATTGAAATTGGAGGCACTTTCTCGAGTTTTCGTCATAAAAAACATATTGAAAATCATTTGATAGGATCTCTGTATTTGAATTTCATTTTTACGTATGAGCAGAATTTTTATTTACGAAATCTTTTATGTTAATTCTTCGTCTTCGTATTTTTTTAACTTTTTCTAATTTTTTCCAATTTTTTATTGTTTTTAATCATTCAGTAATTTTTAAAAATTTATTTTATTTTGATAATAATTTTAATAGCT
Organism: Dracunculus medinensis; assembly: GCA_900625125.1. NCBI lineage: Eukaryota > Metazoa > Nematoda > Chromadorea > Rhabditida > Dracunculidae > Dracunculus > Dracunculus medinensis. Next base: position 1,565,060 of record UYYG01001150.1, on the reverse strand, counting down.
TTGAAATAGAGACGTTAATGTGAGTTTTCTTCCACAGTTCTACCTTTCATCCTTCCATTCTTTGGTTTTAATTTTAATGCCGTAAAATTCGCTTTAAAATGCTTTTATAACGTTATACCTTTTCACTTTAGGGATGAAATGAGGAAAACTTCAAGTCTGCCAAGTTTGCCTTATTCAAGTAAAGATAGTGAACCATACAGGTAATTCGTCTCAAAATTATCACTGTATGGAAAATAAGGTTTTTTTTGTTGCGTTTTAGGTTTACACTATTGATTCGATTGCTATCCTTTTTTATGAGTTCTTATTGAACATAAAATTCGATTGGTTACTTGCACAGCTCTACCGTCCTTGCTTCTTTCATCCACATCATTGTCCTTTCAAATATAGAAGAAGCAGATTATTCTGGTGTATCGAATTTCATTGACTAGTAATTAATAATCCTTTTAAATAACATCGATTTTTAATTACAATATTTTGGCAGGATATTTTTACCGGTTTTCTTTCTCGTTTACAGCGAATTGAAATTTAGGATTGAGCAAGATGTCCTCACTGGCAAGAAAAGAAAATATTTTCATTATAAGAGAGACTATAAGGGACGTTTAAGCCTCACTTTTCAGAAATTACAAAGAGGTTTCTTTTTTCTTGATTGGTTTAACCAATTTTTCTCGATGATTTAGCAATGAGTTTGTTAATTTCAGCTAGTCGAGTAGAGGATCACTCAACGTCTCAATGGAATAAGAATTCGTCGAATCGATCGCCCAGAAGTGGACATACGCAACATATTTGTTCCTTGGCAACAGTATATCTATTTACTTCTTACTGTTAACAGTAGTAATAGAGCAGAATAATTAAACTGAAGAAATATTATGCCTATTAGGTTCACTCTTTTTCACTATGGAAATGTGAAACGATTTAGAAAATCTGAGCTTTAGTTTTGCTTTTTTAAATTTTTTAAAAACCTTTAAAATGCTTTGAAAGTCGTTAAGCATATTTTAGCATACAGGAATCTCTGCTTATACAAGCCTTCAAGCTCAAGAAGATCTTATCGATGTTGAGAATAATTCACTTGATATTGCTAAAAACTCGTCCATTTTTCCCAAAGATTTAGCGAAAGGTGCAAGTGATCGGAATGAGTTTCATCGCAAACTTATGTATTTATTGTCCTCTTCAACCAAATTAAACCGAACTTCTGAACAGTCAACGGTAGAGAGCGTACGGAAATATTCTCGACAGGTTATCTTCGTTTTAGAATCTATGTGTAAAAAATAAATAGTAAAATTATTGATTTGAAGCAGTGGGACACTCGCCTGCCATGCGCTAATTACATTAGATAATCTTGATCCGGCTGCTTTCTCAGGAAGGCAGAATAAACACTGATTACCGTACGCATTAATGAAAATATTTCTTTGCCTCATACTTGGGTAACTAAACCAATTAATATAAAGTTATACGAAAAACAATATTCACACAAATTAAATCCAGAAAGTAAAAGGATATCCATCGCAAAACAAATAAGGAATGATCAAACAGTATAAAGTATGCAAAATAATAAAGTAAATTGAACACTAGAATATTGGGACCCAACCGCTCGTGCCCCCTGTTGGCACCAAAAGAACAGTTTTCTTGGAAAGGTTATCCTTTATATACTTATGACCTCTATTTTTTATTGACATATGTGAAGATAAGGAATTAATGAATAAATGCAAGGCTTTATTTGGCGAGTCGGGATCACTATTTTGAAATAATAAATTAAAAATAATAGAAATATCGCATTTCTCGACACTAGTTTTGATGAAATTTGATAAGCTTCTAGTGAATTTTTTTGGAACATCTGTAATAAAATTTTTTTTTAATGAATTTTTTGATGAAAATTTTCAATATAGCTTATCTGTGAGAACGGTTCAGTGGGATGTTATTCTCATTTTGAAGCACCGATGCTAAGGTTCTACGCCTGGTGGGAGTAAATAAAACTATCTTATCTTTCTTAAAAAAACCTATCTTTCAAAAATCCCTATGATACTGTTGATTCATCTATACTTTTTATCACCACTTTATGTGGCAAGGATTTGTTTCTTCCGATAAGCCAGAAAAGTGAGCCTAACCAAAAATAGTGAGCGTTTTTTAGAAAAAAAATCTGGCTTATCTAGTAATGACCTTTTAGATAATTGTAAAATTCAAGATCATTTCAGTTTGTTGTTGCTTCAGTTAAAGGCAAGGAAATTTCATTATTTTTCAGTTTTATTTGATTGGTACTCGACATGAAAGGTATAAATTGAGCGATGTACTTTGGCTTCAATTGCAGGCAGTTGTTGCTGGAAGGTTTGTTCGTTTTTTTCACATATTTTCTTAGTGTTTACTTAATATTTAAATGAATTAATGCCTTCTTTTTTCCAAGGATATAGTGGTCGGAGCGAAATAGTATCCTTAAACTAGTTTTTTTTAGTTTTTTCACATTTTTTCTGAAAGTTGTGTGATGGATTTATCAGGCATAAGAAATAATTTTTTCATTGCTTCAGGCCAATGAAATGTCAAGAGCAGAGCCGATCGATTTCCGATCATGATTTTTTTCTCGCAAAATGTCGTATGAAACAATGTATCATTCTGGATGAAATTAAAAATTTCCGCTTTGTGAATTCGATTGATTCAGATAACTCTTCGTTAACTGAGGCTGCTTTTCGCGATTCAATGAAATTCAAGTTGAACAAAGTTCATGAACTTCTTGAAAAATATGAGCAATTCGAATCCCTATTTCCTTCATACGCATCATTGCAGAAAATTTATCCTTCTGTTAAAGAAGTTCGAGACCGCATATTTCTTCTCTACATGTGGTACAATATGACTATAGCTTTATATTCTCGAATACGAGAGGTTAATTTTATTTCCATCTTTTCTAATGGTCCTTTCTATTTCTCATCAGCCAAAACAATCTTAGGTTGGAGTCTTCACTCTTTCTTTAAAGTCATTTTTATTTTTAACAGGAAGGCTCTAAGTTAAACTCATGACGTCTGGTATCAAATGAAGTGTTTAGTATCCTGACTCGAGTATCCTGATTTCTTTATTATACCTTAGAAACCATTTTTTATAGCAAAATCCCGTCATATACTTTTATAAAATAATTATAAATGCATTATATCATCAAATATCCTAATGCAATATCCTAATATCATGCAAATTTTTTTTGTATTATAAATTTATTGATTTGCGGTTTTAATTTCTAGGTTGGTGTTATATTAGGAATGACTAAAGATGAGACCTTAAGACGTCATTCATTTTCTCCTAAAATAAAAGCTGATAGCGGTGATAGCGGTGAAAATGTTACTGCAGTATTCAGCTGGCCTACTTTGGATAGTCCAGAAAATATCGATGAAACGATATCTCGAAAAGTATCATTATTATTATTGCCATTTTTGTCTTAAAATGTCGATTTCTATTCTTTTTTTACTGTATCGGTCATCTGAATGAGATGATTTCTCCAGTTAATAACTAGAGGGGATAGAGGTCTCACCACGGTTTTACTTTTAGTGCAATATATAATTCGATTGTACTTCTTTCAAATATAGGTTTACCTTTATGACAAATTTTTTGACCTTTTTGTGATACTTTTATCCATTTGTCCTTTTTAGGGGAGTACACCAACTTGTACCTTATATTCGTCGCAAGTGTCTGATGGTCGATCCAGCACTTCTTCTGATTTGCCCAGTTTGCTCGGCCCATCGGATAGCCTTTATACCGGATTCGTTTGTTAGTATTTTTTGTATTAATTTCCTTAATTCGAAGTATTCATTTGAAAGGTAAATAAACTTGATAATTTTTTTAATTTCTTTTTTTGTCCGGCATAACTTCATATCTCGTTGATTTTTATAAATCTCTTAATTTTAAAAAAAAATAAAATTAATTTCTATTGATTTATGGACGATATAGCGGAGGACTGAAAGGTTTATTCTCTGGCTTTGTACCTTTAGTTCATAGGAAAGTAGTTTCTTTTTGATTTCTTTTTGATTTGATGAAAATTTAGTGGGCCACTGGTGGAATATGATTTGATGACGATTTAGCATCTAAAAATAAAATTTTTTTACATTTTTATTAGTCCTAATTTCTTTACATTTTTTTTTACGTGCTTTTACACTCTGAATAAAATTTCTGTTCATAGCTCTATTTTAATCTGATTGTAGCAAAGTCTTTACGGTTGAAAGGAATGCGTAAGGTTCTTGAACGGCTGGAAGGTGTCTATTTAACCACTGTTAGAAAAGCTGTTGTGTTATTGCAACGGCCTGTGAATTCTTATGCTGAAGCAGTTGGTTCTTCTCGATTTTTTTCAAGCAACAAGTCATTGGTAAATTGATTATTTCGTCATTAGTAATTTGAGTGTTATTTAAGTGCACTGATCAATCCTTAACTATAAAAGTATATTTTAACTTTTTGTTTTAAATATATTTTAGGTATATATCTATATATTAATGTTTTTAGCTTCTTATTTTATGTTGATTGCAGCCTCTAACAAATGTTCGTTTTTTATGTGCCAGCAAATATTCCTCTTCTCTAAATATGGTTAGTGTCCTGGTGATCTGATTTTTCAATCGCCGTTTGCTGCATTAAGAATTGTTATCGCAGCAAACTTTAATTTTTTTTAAATTGTTATTTGAGGTTGATACTATATGTTGCAGAAAATTTCTGATGTGGCGAAATATACAGTTCATCATGCCGAATTCCTTGCTATGGGTTTGCCATCATTCGAAAATCTCTTTTTGTTTTTGGTCCGAGTACCTTTGGATTTAGTACACGAATGGCTTAAAATGCGAGCTTTTCCACAGCTGACATCTGATTCATTGACTCTGCGAACGGTAATGATCTGGTGCAATAAGTATATTTAATCCGATGAAATTTCCATAAAATTTGTATTTTTTTACCTATAATATTTAATCAATTTATTGACGGAATTACATATATACAACATGTAGATGATCGAAGATTACCGTGATTGTCTTCGTGCCGCCATAGGTGTAAAACATAAATATGTGGAAATGGTTGGGCTATCAGGACTGGACAGTAAAACAATATTAAACAATTTGGCACCGTTTGAAGATCATTTAAGTGACGTTTTTAAGGTATATTTTAAAAATTTAATCGTTAACTGAATTCAGAATTTGAACTCAACTTGAATCTGAACTCAAAATAAAATTTGTAAAAGTTTATCAATTGCCGATCTTTTATTCTGAAACTTTCTTAGAAATTCAGGTTTTAAACCACTAATTCAAAATTAGGGTTCGGATGATAGGTTAGCTTCATGCATTGATTTATTCAGGCATATCTGAAATGCGTGCGAGATTGGGCTCAGATCGAAGTATCAATGGGAGGGTCTGGAACCGAATGGATTGAGCGAATTATGCAAAATCTATTAAATGAATGGACAGTGGCTAGAAGATATGCAGTCAGCGTTATCTCTGGTGAAAGCGAAGTAGTTCATCGTTTCTGGTAAGTATAACAGTTAACTTCTTCGTCAGAAGGTGAGCTTAATAATTCGAAGACTAACATTATATATACATTAATTTTTTTTAGTGTGATTGGAGTCGATTTGTTGGAAAAAATGGTTAAGAGTTATCTGTTAGATCGTGGTAATCTCGTAGAAGATTTTCGAGACAATTTCGAGGATTTATTGATGGAATACTGCCCAGAGTCTGAAGAACATAACTCACCACGAAGGTCTTTCAAAGCTTTTTTTTAGAATATTTCTTTTATCTTTATTATAACAAAGATTTGTGGACATATTATTATTTTGGAATTTTGAAGTCAATTGCTATTTGATTTGATTTCTATTAATTTGCGCCATATCAATTTTTGCTCGTAGCTCATTATCACCGTTAAGTTAAGATATATATTTGAGAAGTTAATATTTTGGGACAATATTCGATCGCATTTACTTGGTATTGAAACCAACTTTTGTTTTTTGTTGGCGTAATTGATCATTGCAATATTGTTTTAGGCAAATTTTCATTGCATGTCGTTATTTTAAATCGCTTACTGTTCAGTTGCGCGAACGCTCATTACGGGCTTTACTTTTTGTTCGAACATTATTAAATGATATGGAAATTTGTACGGTCTATCGCTTAAAATCGCGCAATATTTGTTCTTTGATATATCAGTTATACATCACCTCACATTCCTTAGTATGTTTTAATTCGAATTTAAACTATCTTTTCGCTCATTTAAAATGCTTGTAATTAGAAATAATTTCAAAGAATCAGCATTAAAGCATTTATTAGAAAATTTATTTATTTATTGATAAGAAAAATAAACATTACTTTTATTTAACATTTCTTTTACATAACATTACATAACATTACTTTTTAACATCACTTTTACATAACATTACATAACATTACTTTTTAACATCTCCAATGAAATTTTATCGCGATTTATTGCATTTTTTTTTGATTGAACTTTGTTTTTTTTTTTTTTTAGTTGAGGTTTTCCATTTTTTAAAATGATAGGATAAAGCGGTGAATATATAATGGAAAATTGCACTAAAGGTCGACGTATCTAGCATCAGCGATCGATTCATAGTATTTTGTGATGCTATTGCCGCATCAAATCCTGATTTTATCCAAATTTTGCTGAATATCACTTGTTCACGATATGGAGAAGAATTACCAACCAATATCGCTAATGTGTAAATTTTTTACTTTTTTTTCGGTTTTCAATTTCTAATGAAGTTTGACAAATTTTATGTTGCTTCAACCGATTTTTTTTTCAAGATCCCAACCTTGAAGTTGTTAAAAATAAATTTCCTATTTTATGTCATCTTGTTCAATAGAAAATAGATATGCATTAGGGCAATATTTGTTTCCTCTCTCTTCATAGTTATTTCAGAAATGATTTTTCGTGATTTTTCTGAGATATTTCACCTTATTTATTCTCTGTGAAATTATAGGAATGGTTATTTGCTTTTGTTTCCCGTTGAAACTAATAAAGGTTTTACTTGTGATATGTGGAAAGGAAGAAAAGTCCATGTTGATTTGGATGCAGATACTGAAATTTCTTTAGGCTATCTTCAGGTTTTTTACATTTCTATTCATATCCGCTATTCTCAGTAAAACAAAGTGTTTGAATGATAATTACTGGAAGTGCATTTGATAGGTGAGAAAAATTATAATAATGTGGTGAAAAGGTTAATTAGTTAAAAATACTTTTGCAGTTTTCCGGTGACGCTTGCCTTGTTGCACTTAATGGGACAGTACTTCCTGCAATGCGCCATCAATTATCGGAGAATTTGACTACCGATTTGGATTTTCTATTGGAAGTATTGGAAGAACAAGCATCATGTCATGAAACTGTCTCAAGCCATGTGGAGCAATTAAAAGTTTTTTTTTTCGCAATAGTGTGAATTTTCGTTCGATGGTTTTCTGTTTGCTTTTGTATATATATATATTGAGTTCCTATTAATTCTTTCTTATTAAGAAATTTGACTTTTATTCAGGGTTTATATTCCGGTTTCATCCAAATTTTTCAAACATATATAAAAGGAATGGTTCAGGAAGTTGCTGTGGAAACATGTGATATGATTTGGAATGATCTTGCCGGCCGACTTTTCGAAGAAATTCTCGATGATCGTGTATTATGCTCTCTTGATCAAAATGAGCTTGAATCATTAAGGGCAACCGTCATCCAAGCATATAATTTTGCTTTTGAGGTATGTTCTATGGCATTAATAACGATTGCAGTGTGTGGTGAAGAAGATTTACTTTTTTTACTATTCTTATTTTCATTAATGCTTGTTTTCAGTATCATCGCGAATTATATCGAATTCTACCGCAAAAAATTCGGAAAACATTTGCGAAAAAAACTGCTATGTGGTCAGAACAGTGGATTAATTTTGTTATAGAATTCATGCACCGAGGTGATGGTTCTATTCCTTTATGGTCATTTCATTCTTTCCAGTTTCTTACTGTAGCATCTGATCCACAATTAACTTCTTTATTGCCCGATCAAATATATTGTGTAAGTAGTTTTATTGCTTTTTTTCTCTTCTGTTTTTTCTTTATTCTTTTTGGTTTTTTTCGTTTTATATTTTCCTCTTATTGTTTCTTCTGGTTTCGCTGTTGAATTTTTTGAATTCTGTTGAATTCATTTGTAAAGTTCTCTGTTTTCCATTTTCCGTTTTATTTCAGAAACTTGTTAGCAATATTGAATTATATGTAGAACATATTATCGGAGGAGGTCGCCCAGGTCTGTGATTATTGTTTTTACTATACTGCGATTTCATCTTACATTGATTTAATTTTTGACTCAAGATTTGTTTTTAAGAAATTGCTTATCCTGATGAATGCAGTTATATTCAACCGCAGTTAAAGGAATTTTCATTGGCAGTTCGAAGAGCAAAGCATTCCGATACTGAAGTGGATATTAAGAATCGCTCACACCGAATTCAGTTGGCTGTAAATCAGCTGGATGATAAACGAGATCAGCTTCTTAAAGTATCACAAACTGATATTGCTAATTCAATTTACGATCTTCTTCTTTTTGGTGAAGACAAATGGCATAATAAGAATAAGAAGGATAAGAATGAGAGCTTTTTAAATATTTATTTATTGTTTAATTGCATAGTCAGATCTTTCTAATAATTAGAAAAAATATTTAGTTGTTGAATGTTTCCCATTTAAAAAATTGTTAAATTTATTTATGTTTAAAGAATTCTAGGCAGAAAATAAGATTGGTCGCGTGCGAGCGGATGGCCGCCACATTTTTTCTCTTACTACATATTTTAATCCGAAAAAACGTGCACCATTCGAATGGCAAAGATTGGAGAAAAAAATCGGTTTTCTAGATTTTTTTCAAAAAATTATTTTGAAATTTTTTTTCTATTAATATCACCAAAGAAAAGAAAAGAAACCATGAAAAGAAACCATTTAAAGCGTAAAACTATCTTTTTCACTTTTAGTGTATTTTTTGTTTAAATTTGAGTTATATTTAGTTATATCTTGGTTTGATTCTACTTTCTCGAATTTTCTCGAATTATTTTCTATTCTATATTGCATTCATTTGTTTTTTGTGGATTCTTTTGACCGATTTAACGCTAGGATCGGGTAAATTCGGCACTGTCTATGTAGTGATGAATTTAACTGATAATTGTTTAATGGCGATGAAGCAAATACGAATTGAGAGGAATCACAAAGCGCTGCATGCATTGGTAGATGAAGTCGAAAATCTGAGATCGCTGGATCATCCTAATTTAGTAAAATATTTCGCCGTCGAAGTACATAGAGTTAGTTTAATTTTATATTATTATTTTTTTCACTTAATATTTCCCTTAATATTTTTTATATTTAAATAAATGGAATTATATGCTATTGTATTAAAGAAATTTTACGCTCCCATTTATGCATTTTTTTGCCTTTTTTTTGTTGTTTTTTGTCATAACTAAATAGTTTATTTTAAAAAGATCAGGAATGTGCGATAATAAGTGCAATATTTTGTTGCCAATCGTGAGTCAACTTTCAGAATAAATTAATGATTGAAAATTTAAATAAATTTAAATAAATTTAAAGCGCGATTGTTAAGTGCTGGTATATAATAAGTTAATAAATTAATAAATATTTGAATTTTTGCTTTCTTTAAAAATTAGTTCTTTCTTTTGGAATTATATAATATTTATTTGTTATTATTTCCAGCATTTTTAGGAAGAATTATTTATTTTTATGGAGTATTGCTCCGAAGGTACACTCGAAACAGTTTGTCGAGAAGGTCATCTAGATATGTGTTGCGCTCGTCGCTATACTCATTTTCTTTTAAAAGGTGTCGCATATATCCACAAAAAGCTGATAATTCATCGTGATATCAAACGTATGACTTGTCTGATTCTGAAAAATTCTCTCTTGCTGCTCACTCTTCAGTTTTTCATTTTTAGAAATCAGCCTCAATCATTTGTTTACCCTCGAATTATTTCTTTTCAGCTGCAAATATATTTTTGGGACAGAAAAATGTTCTAAAGCTGGGTGATTTCGGCAGTTCAGTTCGTCTTAAAGGTTGCTTGACAGCTCGAGGTGAAGTAGCTGAGTGGGTCGGTACACCGGCATATATGGCTCCAGAAGTGCAAACGTTAGGTGGTAAAATCGAATTGAGCGGTAAAGATGAACACATCGGTTATGGTCGTGCTTCCGACATATGGAGCATTGGATGTGTGGTGTTGGAAATGTGCACTGGCAAAGTATCTCAGTTGTATCTTTTATTGCTGTGTTCCGTTTTAAAGGATCTTTTTATTAAATTTGTGCATTATTTTTCATCTTTTAACAAAATTTTATTCAGCCACCTTGGCACGAATGCGAACAATTTCTACAAATAGTATTTCGTGTTGGTAGTGGGATGCGACCAACTATACCCCAGAATATTCAATCCGATAGGGATTGCTTTTCGTTTCTCGACCATTGTTTTCAAAGTGAACCTTCTGCTCGAGCTACTGCTGAAGAACTCTTGCAACATTCTTTTGCGAACATTTGCGTCAGTGAATTGGTTTTAGCAAAAATTTGCGGCATCTTTAAAAAATATTTTTTGAACTTTGAACTTACAACAGCTAATATTAAATATCAAGGTCTAATTTTGTCGAAATGATGAAAAGTAACGGCGAAAATCGCAATAAAATAAGCAGCAAATTTTATTGTTGTATTTTGAATACTTTCGAAATTATTTTTAGATTCAAGAAAGTGTAGATTCAAGAATAAGCACTTTTTATTGACGAAAACGATGAAAACGAGAATAGTCTTATTTGTGCTCCAAATACGAATGGAACATGTGCGCTCAATTCGAAGGGGATGGAGCGTTCAGTCAATAATTTTTCAATAATTGGAATATTTCTTGAAATCGCAGTAATTGCGAGTTAAAAAGGCAATGCGAGAATAGGCTTAATTTTAAATATTTTTATGTTTTCTTGACTTTTATTTTGTTAATGCATTTTTTTCATATATTTTGAAGGATTGGTCCAATTTTTGTTGTTTCATATTTTTTGCCATTTTGTTGTAAATTTACATTTTTTATTACATTAGTTAATAAAGAATGATGTAGGTTTTGACCTCTCCATTAACCTTGAACTTTAAATTTTATAGGATATGCATTATTAGCTAAATATGTTTCAATTTCAACTTTGTGTAATGTCCTTTAAGATTATTTTTCTGCTGAATTGTAGATTACATTGTTTTTTACACTTTAAATCGGATGGGTTTGTTATAAGTAAATAACAGTTTCGTTCTTTTTTGAATCGAGATTATTTATTATTGAGAATGAATTTAATATCTTTACTATTGCAGGTTATTAATGCATATTTTCTCATCCGTTCATTTCTTCAATCTCCGGTTCATTCCTTTTTTCTTTGGAGATTATAGCATTATTAAATCTCTGGAATCTTATTGCTTCTACCAAAATTTTAAGCTTTCAGAATATGGTTAAGTTCATTATATCACCACGTTTTTATAAGTTGATGAGGTCGAGGTGGAGTGTGGGTTATGTACGAGCTTATTCAACAATACCTACAGTTTCTGACAGTTTAAAGAGTGAAATAAAGAAATTGGATGGTGATATGCTGGAGGTATAACTTTTTTGCTGGAATGTGTGGACACATACATTTTTTCGCATAAATATTTTTCTTCTTGTAGAGATCTTTATCATGAGCCATACGAATCATTTTAAAATTATTCATTTTAAAACATATATATATATAAAATAGTTGTGAAGCTAGTTATGCATTGACATTGAAATATTACAGACCATAGAAATAGAAAATCTTCCTCGAGCACTACGACGATACGCCAAACAAGTTGACGAATTGAATCTTATCAGAATCAAAGAAATTTTTGCAAAGAATTTTAAGGTGACTTAATTTTTTAGCAAATTACATGGCGAACGCAATAAATTTAGAAGGTTTGGATGGAAATCCTAACATAAAAAGTCAATTGCCGAAAAATTTAATGGTAAATCATGGAAAGAACTTTACGAAGGTTGCAACATCCATATGTTGGAAATTCAGTCATGAAATGAGTAAAAAGTGGGAATGTTGTAATACTATTGAATGTACAGTATTTTATTATATAATTCTTTAGAATATTCGAGCGCTGGTTGCGCTGTTAATTCTGGCTATATCCATTTATTTTTATACAATCTTGGCCGTGAAACAGGAGACTTTTCTTGAAGAAATCGATCAGGAGGTTGCTGAGGAAATGGATACTAAAACTAGCAAAAAATAAGATGTTTTTTTATTCTTTGCATGGTACTTTTCTATGCTAGGTCGTAAATTTGTTGATTGTCGATTTGAAATGATTGAGATGAAACTGTTTAGATATGTTGACATTTTTTTTTCTTCCAGTTTAAAAGGGATTGTATAAATTTATTGTAATTTGTTTTTTTAGTGGTGAATTAAAAAGAATAAGGAAAAGAAGAATGTTTTTGTGTATTATTGTGTATCAGTTTTGCGATGTCGTTAAGGTAAAATCTAAGATCATATATTCATTTTTATTATGATTTGAATTTTTTTGTTGAAATTTGATCTTTTTTTCGTTTAACTTTATTCTTGTAAATTTTATACATTTAGTCTATTACATTATACATTTAGTCTATGCACCTTTAGTAATTTTGCACATTGCCATTTAAATAAATTTTGTTGAATTTAGAATCACCTTGAATCAACCTTCAACATTCGATCTTTATTAATTAATTTTGACTAAAATCATGTTAAAATTTTAATCGGGCATTAGAATAAGGCAGTTCAGTTTATTTCTTATAAGCATTTGAATATGGGTTCATTTGAAGTTGAGCATAGTTTTGTTTTCTGTTGGGCATAGATTGCTTAAATATTTAAGAGATAATATTAGCGGTGAACTTTGAAAATTCCGTTTTTGCTCGATTGTTGTCGAGAATGGATTAAGTCTTCGAGATGTTTTATGTAAATGATTATATTGAATCGTTAAATAACCTCACATGTGAATTAAATGTTTCCAATGGATCATTTAACGTATGAATCAGAATGTATATTTCGATGAATTTTTTATTATCTTCGGGCATTCGTAGAAAGAAGTTTATGATTGTGATCGAAGAACCGGTTTCAAATAAGTATTTCGTCGCTTTTTAACGCATTATGACTGCAAATTTACAAATCACCAAGTATTGAACTGTGCTTCGACATATCAGTTTTTATATCTAATATCCTTTTTTTTGAATTTTTCTTCGTTCAAAAAAGTTATATTCATTAATGTTAAAAAGTATGGAATGAATGTTTCAAAATGGAACTGGGATTGGACTAATTTTCTGAAATCCTTTTTCTAACAGCTGTCACCATTACTGGTTAGTCTGGCTTCAACGGCTACAAGGGCAAGACGTCTCCAAGCTGCTTTTTTTTAAATCCAATATTTTGTTTCGATTCTAAGAAAATGACTTTATTTTTTAAATTGTTTTGATTCTCTGATTTCATCCAATAATACTTTTTTAGATCAAAAAATCCTATGCGATTTTGGATGGAAATTTTCTTATTTTCTTCGATTCTTCAATTTTTTTCAATTTTGTTCATTTTCAGTTTTAATTATTTCAATTATAAAATTTTATTTAAAATACTTGATTTCATTGTGATTATTCACTTTCGGGCAAAATATGTGAATTAAAGTTTTCATTTCCTTCGTTTTTTTCTAAAATTCTCCAGTGCAGTAGCAATTTTAATATGTTATCAACAATATAAGTTTAGATCAAATGCACGAGAGTTACCTGAGTTGATTAGCAGGCGACCTATTGATATTTTGTGAAATGTTATTTAAGTATGTTACCACGAAACAAATTCGATAAAAGTGGCAAAGTATTTATTGTATTTACCATGGAGATAAATTATTAATGAATTTGATAACGTGTTTTCGATGAGCAGTCAAAAAATAATTCCTTTTCAGTGTTCCACAAATTTTTTCACCATAATCTTAGCCCGATACTTTCAATCTTTCAAAGAGAACTCATTCAATGTGTTATCCATGGGTCAAAGTTAATCTGATAATACAACTGCATTTAACTAGTCATTTTACTGCACGCATACTAGAAGAACGAATACTTTTTCTTCCGATATTAAGATTCTTCCGATATTATAATTTGAAGATTGATTGGTTAAAAAAGAGCATGGTTGAAGAGAAAGAGCATGCATGATATTAAATACATCAGGTTAAGTTCAGGCAATATCACCATGCGTGTGATATGAAGTCTCGTTTGTTTTTAGGTCGATCTGATGGTGCTTTTCACATTACTGCTAATCATAACGCATTTAGTGGAATTTCGCGCTAAAAGTGTCAAAGCTCCACTTTCTGATTCAGACGCCGTTGTAAGCTTATGTATATTCCACAATTTCTAACCAAATTTTTAACTATTTATGGATGTATTTACACTATTTTTCACTGCATAGTTATGCTGATCATAGTTTGTGTTAATATACCGCTCGTAATGAAAAATCTGAAAAATCTGAAAAATAATCCAACATGGAACCATAGTAAAAAGTTAGGCTCCGTTTTGCAAATGCAATATCCACTGATATGAGGACAGCTCCAAACTTTTATGCAGTAAATGAATCTTTTTACTGTTCGAGCAATGGTATTTACAAAATCGGAAATTTTCAGAAGTTTTTATCAAATTTTGGTTATATTACAAGCAGTAATGTTCTGGGTGTCAGATCCGATGGTTTGATACAACTCGATGATAATCTATCAATGTTACAGAAGGCTGTAAAGTAGGGCTAATTTCTCATAATTCTAGCAAGAAGATATGATGAAATAATAAGCAAACAAAATTCTTTCACTCCATTTGATATAAATTAACCTAGAAAATTCCAAGAATTTAATGGCCTGCAACCAAGTGGTGAACTTGATGATTTTACAAGAAAAAAAATGGCAGAACCGAGGTGTGGAGTGCCAGATTTATATGCGATTAGGCAACCAGGTATACTACAAATTAATCGTTTTTTTTTATATATACATATGCAAAGATATATTTTACACTGGACGCAATTTTTTTTACTTTTTGTTTTTTGCTAATTTCCTCCAGGTACAATTTTCAAATGGAATAAGAAAACGTTGTCATATTCAATTCAGTCATATTCCGGCAGTTTATCCTATAAAGATACAAAGTTAATTTTTATTTTTGGTGAAATGCAATTTTTCCAAGGAAAATATTACACCACACTTTGAAGCCTTAATTTGAAAAACCTTAAAATTTCCATACCCTCATCCAAAAATGACCTTAATATAGAAAATTCTTCATAAAATTTAAAATTTTTGTGCAAATTTCACTCTTCAACAATTCTTAAATTTCGAAATTGGGGGCATATGCAATGTTTGCCATATTTTTTATGGATCTGCAAAATCTTCACTGGTAGAAGGTTAATGAATATTTTCTCTAAAATAGTATAATGGCAGGTTAACAAGGTTGAACTGTTTCTATATGAGTGTAACTAAAGTTTACTACTATCTATTGAGTTGTGACTAATTCTGAAAATATTTCGAGATTGAAAATAAAACAATTGCAGTACAATCCTTTCTTAATGAATCAGGCGGTTTATTTTAGTAAAAGGCGCTTTTAAATGAAATTTACGTAGATAGGTAAAACATATTTGTATTTAGGAAACCACAATCTTGATCATGAATAATTAGGTCGGCGATTTCAAAAGCATTTGAGTTATGGGCTGAAGTAATTCCCATGGATTTCAATGAACTGCCAAGAAATGGTGATATTAGGATAAAGTTTGCGAAGCGAAGTCATGGTGATCCATGGCCCTTCGATGGTAAAGGTATAATATACAATTTATCAAAATTTTTACCCTTTTATTTAATTATTCCAATTATTAAAGTTAGTTGAGCTTTGTTATACGAGATATTGTTTTTAATAAGAGGATTTACCATATGCTTTATTCAGGTGGCGTGCTAGCACACGCAACTATGCCACCGAGCGGGTTACTTCATTTGGATGATGAAGAAAAGTGGACATACATGGATGCTCAGAAAATATTCAGGTTATTTTCTAAAAATTCAAATATGTCGCAAGACAGGTATCTAGGATTTTCCTCCAGAATTATTCGATTTAATTTAAAAAGTGACTAAAAAACGACTATACCACTAGTAAAAATTAAATAAAAATTTGATATTCAACTTATTTGGTACCTTGAAATCCAAATCCTTTTCATATCATATCCTTTTTTCTTTTTTTAGAAGGTTGATAGAAATATTAGTCCGATCAAGAGCGAAAAGAAGTTTTTTCCTATAGCTGGTCATGATTATTTTAAAATTTTTCAAACTGGTCTAAACTGATAACTGATGAAGACTGATGAATGCTTGGGTTATATGCTTATTATTGACTCACGCCAAGCAATCTTATTTTTATTGCTGTTATAAAATAGTAAAATTATTAACTAATTATAATTAATTTAAAATTATTGATTAATAATCATTCTTTTAATAAGCAAAGTGGGAGATGGATAGGTATAATTTTCAGATATGACTATACAGATTTATTGGCCGTTGCTGCTCATGAAATTGGCCACACACTTGGGTTGGAACATTCGAGGAACAAGGATTCTATTATGGCTCCATATTATCAAGAAACCGTCGATCGACGTGGAAATTATATATTGCCGAAGCTACATTACAATGACATTTCCATGGTGCAAGAAATATATGGTTAAATTTCCTTTTGTACCCTTATATAATCCTTTTATTTTTCAGCAAATTTATTTCTTAAAATCTATGCCCACAACATTCGGCCTTGACCAATATTTATGAAATGAATTTTGCCTACGGGGATCATGAATTTCTGTGATTCGATAACTTTGTTTTCAATGAAGAACCTATTTTTTACTACAGATTTAGTCATCATTTAATTAACAAACCTGTCAAAAGTTATGTATTTTCTAAACCCTCTGACAAAACTGAGGGAAAACTGAGTTTTTTTCGCTGTCTTTCATTTTTTGTATGGCAAAGATAATCATTTGAATTCATTTCTTTCTTGAAAGCTTCATCATGCTTTATCTTTAGGTTAGCTCGTTATATTATTCTAAAATCTTTTTAGTCATTTGTTTCCCTTCTGTCTATGAAACTGAACTTTTGCAATGATTTATAGGTTATCGTAGTAGTTTACCAACAGAAACTTCACTGAATGTGCCAGATAAAGATGATGCTTCTAATCATGGTCCAGGTTCAGTTTTTATATCTATATTTTCAGGTTTCTGAATTGGGCTGTTTTTCAGTATTTCTTTTTTCTTTTTTCAGTAACCAAGTGGTTTTAGCCATCTACGGGTTGAATTTTATAATTAGATCAATAATCAAGGTACGAGTTTTTGGGACCGAATCAAAAGTTTTTTCGGTTTTGGTGGAAAAGAAAAGGCATCCAGTAATGCTTCATCACGACAACCAAATACAGCAACCACTCCAATTCCGCCAACATCTCTTCGTTTTGGCGGCAAAGATAATAGAACACCAAAAGATCCTGTGGAATGTCCGCATGATGTTGATGCAATCACGAAAGGCATGTAAATTGCATTACTTTTTGCATTTTTTTTCCCCTTATTTTCGAGTTTTTGCAGAATCTGCAATATTTATGCAATATTTAAACACAATTAGATATTTGCACGAAGTAATTAAAATTATATCTTTATTTCAGTGGGAGATGAGGTTTATTTGTTCAGCAGTAGCAAAGTCTTTGAAATAATTAACCAAAAAGTGCAGCAAATATATTCGCTGAGGAAATTGTTTCCGAATAGTCCACCATATGTCCAAGCAGCATTATCAAACCCAGCTTCGCGATCAATAATTTTATTCCAGGGCAGACAGGTTGGCATCAGTTTCGTTACATTAAGACATTGAAACCTTAAAAAATAAACGAATATGTTTAAATTGCTAATGGACTTGGGGATAGGATGGCTCAATGGTTTGTTGCTCAGTTCGTGGCGACGATGCTAAGGTTCTCTTCTCCACAGGAGTAAACATGTCCGAAAATCCGGGTGATGCTGACGACTCACATGTGTTTCTTTCGCCAAGGGACTCCCTGGTATATTTGTCCAATGCGACAAGCCAGCGGAGTTCAACTAGTAATGGTGAGGACTCTTAAAAAAAAAGTGAACTTAGAAAGATTCATCGAATTCTTCCAGCTTGCAGTCGACTTTATTATAGTTTCTCTCATTCTTTGAAAATTACGTTTCAATAAATTCATTAAGTTTATAAAAAGGTTTCAAAAACTCGTAGTGAAGTAAATGAATTTGCATAAAATTCACATAAAATTTTTTCAGGTGTATGCGTATGAAAAAGAAAGTCAATCTCCAGCTAAATTTAGTTTAGTTCGACCATATCCAAAGCGTCTTTCATCCACCATTACATTTAATCCTATGGGAGCTTTTACATGGATCGATGGACGTAAAGTATTAGTTAATGTAAGTTTGTCAAAAACGGAAATGTTAATAAAAAATATAAATCATATAAGCAAAATTAAAAAGCATAGCTGCATTGAATATGGCAAATAGTCAGTATTGATAAATATCCGGTCTATTTGAAGGTGACAATTTTAGATAGCCTTCTGGTTAAAGTTTACCCGACTGTAATGAAAGGAACTTTTTACATAGATATATAGCTATTTTTAAAATGACCTCAAAATATTTTTTGTGCGAAATTTTAACTATTTTGCAGGCGCTCGATTTTGCGATTTATGATGATTATTGGAACCAAGCAACAATGCAAGATAGAATCGCAAAATATTTTGATAATTTTCCCAGAGAACCGATAAGAGGTCAAATATTTTTTATATTAGTTGCTTACATCGGAAAGATACTATAAATAGGCTAAATTGATTGCTTCTACAACGTTTCTGAATTCTGACGGATGTATAAATATTGCGTGTTAGTGGTTTAGTGGTTCTAGCTAATTGCAATGTTGGCTAATCCACAATTGACCTGGAATATTTTTGCGCTTAGAGGGCTATATTGCCCATTGTTCTAAATCAGTAATAAAGCGAAATAAGCGCATCGGCTCGGGTTAAATACTAACTGTTGAATCACTAGTAATATAAAAAATTGAAAAAATGATAATTACAATTGTTGTATGAACAGCGGATTGATAGCTGCCTGCCACCCGGAAATATTTTAGAAATCATTTGATCCGGCTGCTTTAACAGTGCAGTAGTCTTCACCGCACTTATCAATAAAATTTTATTCTCCACCTCAAACTTGGATAATTAAACCATACAATAGAAAACAATAAGAATATGAAAAGAAGCGGAAAATACAGTAAACGAACTGAGAGAAATATTTCACAATATAATCCTATTTTGAAAATTCACAAATTAATTCCAAAATTTATTTTTTAAAATTATTATTGATAAATAAAAAATAAAATTACTAATTAAAAACAAAATTATTATAAAAGTTGGGGCCAACCGCATTGGTCATAAAACAACAAGAAAATAATTTGTTTGGTAGATGTGACGCTTCAAACAAATATAATTATGGAGTTAATCCTTTGAAAATTTATAAACAACGACATTTGCAAGAAAATTAATTAAAATAATGAATAAAACTCTTCTGACTGTTCACTGATAATAATAAATTTACTTTCTTAATAACTTTCTAATAATAAATTGGAATAAATTTCGCGACAGGTAAACTTTGGTTTATGCTTTGGCTTTTTTTAGGAATAATCGTCGAAGACAATAACATTAGCCTGTTCACGAACGATAAGGTGTATAAATATGACGCGAAACGAAGAAATCTTATCGGAGGTCCGGTTGCTTTATCAGTTTATCTTCAGTGTTGATTTTTTTCCAGTTCGTCTTTTCTTAATGCTCAAATAAACAGCTGAAGATGTATGCCCATGCATTTTTGATAATTATTAGGTGGTATTTCTCAATTTTTGTTAATTTTCTTTGATGATTCCATTGAAATAAGATAAGCTATGTCAGATTTCTTCAAATTTTGTTAATTTTTTAATTGCTTCGATAAAGATAAAAAGTAATATAAAAAAACACATAATGAAGATGGCTTTAGTGGAAGAAATTTAAATTAAGGGCAATTAACGATTCTTGGCTTTGAAATGGCTGCCAATTAAGCGAATTGCTTATATTTTAAAGTGGTTGTAGAAAACAACTAATTGAAAATTCGCAAAATTTTGATTAAATTTTTTTAATATAAACTATGGAATTTATTTTTTTGTATTTATAACAAATTTCTCAAGAAATAAATTTTCACCGAATGAAAAATTTTAATAAACAAATTTGAAATCTTGGGCAAATTAAAAATATTTATTTTTAGAGCTAGGAGAATTCCATTGTAGAAAGTTAAACATAACAACTAGTTGGAAAACTTTGAAATTTCGCCTTTGCGCGATTCATCATAAAAACGTGAAAAGGCATCGACTTGCCAATTTCTGCGTCACCAAATACAGATACTCATTAATTTTGTTAAAAAATACTGAAGTATTTATCATATAGTTATGCTACACAGTTATTTCAAAATTTTCTTCCTTCTTGTTATCCTTTCAGTATGTTCATATTTTCATTTTAAATATTTGTTGTATTAAAAATTTTAGCGAATTTTTGAAAATTAGAAAATGATATGAAAAAATCCACATAGGAAATAATCATCTTAGACAGAACAAAATTGAAGGTCGTAAAATTTAAATCACAAACAATTTTGAATAATTCCTGTTCGTACTAAAAAGGATTTTAAATTTATTGTAAAATGCTGCGGCAGTACGAGAACGGTGTTTATAAAATATTGCACTTTTATTCGATTTATTCCATTTTTTTAATCACTTTTTAAGGAGAATCACTAAATTTAATGAAATTTTAAAATATTTTTACTTATTTTTTATCATTTTTTTAAAATTTCATTTTCTATACATTCTTTTTTGTTATCCTTTTTTTGAACTTCATTAATTAATTTAATAATAATAATTTGTTAATTTATAATAGTTTCCATTGAGTTTAGCCCTTTAACTATTAAAAACTCCAAAAATTCAATAAATTTCATTAAAAGTTTTTGAAAATTGTCGAGTTTTTCCAAGAAGGATTTTTTTCTTCTGTTGAGTTTAAATTTTAAAATTTCCCAGTCCGCATTAAATTAGTACCTTTTAGTATATAGAAATAGTCAATTTGATCTCGACAAAAACCATTCAATTCGATAATTAATGTCTTTCGTTATCTTAAAGCTTATTATAATTCCATGATTTTATAGAAGATACAGTATTTGTGTGAATATTTTGGCTATTCATGCGAGATTTTCATAAAAAATTTTTAGTTCTATTTTTTTTTAAAATAAATTCTATAAAAATAAAATAAATTTACTGCGAACTAGGAAGAGGTAACCCCACAACAGATTATTATTTTAGAGATTCCTTTAATATTCTTATTAAAATTATGGGTGTTCTGGCCTATTTCTTTTTAATTTCTCGTATTCAAGCGCCACGCCATTGTAATGGATTATGTGATCTCATAGTTGTAAAACACGATTCTGTTGAAACGTGAATCGGTAACGATCGATTGAATCAGAAAATGATTACTCGTTCTGGGGCATCGATTATAGTTTTCTTTTTTATTTAAATCTTGGAATATGTTGACTTATTTTGTAGATTAGATGTTTTGTAGATTAAGTTTTAATTCATTAATAAAATTCATAGACCCATTCGTTTATTTGGAAATTACACTTTCTATTTAATTGCAAATATGATAAAGTATGTTTGATAAGTGGCGAACCGACTGATATCGCTATTATATATGATATTTCGCAAATATCTTTCGGTATTTCCAAGTCACCATAACCCCATTTTAATATCCTTTTTCTGACGTTCTACCAGCGAGATTCTATTCTCGATTATTAGCCATAGAAAAATTATTATTCATTGTAACCTTATTTGCTAACCAAGTAGTTAACTAAATATTTCCAATACTTGAAGATATTTCATATATCTGATCCTTTTTCAATAAAAAGTGGTATAAGATGATTGGTCGATTGCCGAATTGATCAAAAATTTAATAAGGTTATATGTGAGAACTTTTATTTAAACGAATCTTTTTTTGAAATTAAGAATAACCAATGGTTATTATTCTCTTGAGATATTTTTTTTCTATTTCGGTTAACGAATTTTTATCGAATTCTCAAATATGTCAAATTTATCTGCGCGTTAACGAGAATTGATGCCCAGCGGTGAAAATAATGACATTCAACTGGTTTGTCACCTAGAAATTTTTTGCCTTTCACGCTATTATTAACAAGTCGACATTATAACTTCAAAAAAGCAAAGATTTATGGAAAATCTCATAAGTCATTCATTTGACATAAATATTTGTATTTATTATACTACATGGATTGTAAAGAAATTTAGAAATATCGAAGTTAAAATATCGTTGAACTCTTTTCTCATCATTTTCCATTTTTATCGATCCCTGTATATATTTTCCACATGGCTATTCTTTTAAAACCTTTCTGCTATGAATGTATTATATGCAATTAATTTGTTATTATTTAAAAAATTGATAAACAAAAGTATGGGAAAAAAACGCCATTTATGTGCAAGAAAATAAGCTAGACAGGATCTCTTCATTTCCGGTTAAGATCGCTTAATTGATAAGCAATCTTTATTAAGGAGTCATAGAAATACTAGTAGATCCCCATGTCTCTTTAATGACAGGCTTACTCCTGTCAGACAATATCGGACCCTTAATATTCGAGGATGTATTTAGCAACCAGCTTTCCTTTCCTAAGGTATTTTTTATATATGAAAACTATAATTTCAAAAAATTCTAGTATAGAAAAACATACGCTTAATTTAATTTTTTCGATCTCGTAAAAGAATTCATAAGGAATTAAAAATTTCTGGGAATTTCTTATCGATCAATTTAATTATCTTAATTTAGTTGACAATGGTAAATAATGTTTCTTACTCATAAAGTTATATGACATTTACTGAAATCTGCTAACTAATCGTTTTGGTAGTAACAATAAAACGCGATTTTTTCAGATGTCTTCAGCCAATTCCTTTCATTCCTCCTTCCATTGTACAATATAATTTAGATAAGCTTATTATTATAATTATGCTCATTTTACTCTTTTAGAAAACTCTACTATAATATTCTCGTTAAAAGACCAAGAAAACTACTGTAAAACTACTATATTCGATATTGTGTTATCATAGTTTTCTTTTCATTTGTTTTAATCATTACGGTGATATATCGATTTCGAGGTATTTCATCTAGAAGTGAGAAATTTGGAAAAATATCATTTGAGTAACAATTGTGTAACAGTTGATATGCGATTATTTCATCGTAAATTTTTTTCAGAAGTATGATAATATTATTTGTTTTTTTACTTGTGGTAAGTTGAATTTTCCTTGAATTTCAAATGGATTTTTTAAAAATTAAGTAATTTTATTTTTTTCTTTTTGCTAATCGCCTGTTGATTACTTTCATTTTATGTGTTCTATAAAAGTTTTGTTAATCTGTAGGGTATTATTTTGTAGAGTGAAACTTCTTTGAGTCAGGACTGTTCCACAGCAGTGGGTATTACTACAGCTCTTGGGAATCACTTGCAGTGCATTAAAAATAATCTTGATAAAGACTATGGAATACTCGAGAAAGAAGTCAAAGAAGATACGAGGTGAATTAATTTTCCTCTTCTAGTTAGTAACCTGCTCGGGGCATTCTTCTGAGGTTTCCTTTCTGTAATCTGCGACTTTACCATATTATTTCATTTTCACCGTTCATTTGGAAGATTTATTTTACTTCTAAATAGTTCTATTAGTTCAAATAGTTAAATTTGTTAGCGAAAACTTGTTAAACTTTATTGATATTAAAAAGCTGCTAAAAGAAATACCGTTAAGAATATTTGACTCGCATCATCCAACAATTAGTATCGCAAACTTGATCAAACATTCTTGACATTCTTAACCTCTTATTCATTACATGTGAACTTACTGGTCTTATTAATTGAATACTATTAATGTGAACTGGTCTTATCCTACATAAATTCATTTTATATGCAAGACTAACTGAATTTTTTCACATCTTCTAAAATTCCAGAAAATCTGTTCAACAGTGCTTTGCACAAACTATTGAAGAAGGCAACAAAAAGGGACTCTGCGTATTAGCACTTACCGATCTCGATTCAAAGGCATGGGACCGTAATGGTCCACTTAGAGACTGCGCGATATGCAGAACGGTAGCTCATGTTCAAATTGAGTTTTCATTGATCAACTCAAAACTAATTTCTATTCTTATTAACATGCAAATTGCAGTTTGCATCGGGGGCTATAAAAGCAGTTTTATCAACTAGTCGTGAAGAACAAAAATGCATTCGTATTGAGATAACTAAAGCTATAATGAAAGAAGCAGACCATTGCATCAAAAAGAAAATAGCCGACTTTCCTGGTATGCCTGACATTCCAGATATTGAAGAAAATTCGTATGCTTTCAAGGACGATGTGTAAGTTTTCTGGTTTTTTAGTCCAACCTCTTTCTAATTTAGTTTTTTTTATTTCTAATTTAGTGCTTCAGATTTATAATAGAATAGTCGTCCATTTAAATGATAAAATAGTGATACATTATATCAAAATTTGCAAAAATGTCGAATCGCAAAAATTTATTCTAATGGAAGTACGTATTATATGTAAGATTTGACAGAGTAACTCAAAAATGATATTCTTCGAATGGGCTTCGGCTAACGATTCTTGCTAGTCAATTATTTAATAAAATAATTGCTATAATGGCTAAATTTCTTCAAGTTTACCTGTTGAAATTTTATCATTAAAATAAGTCCTTATTACATATATTCTTTTTAAATGTCAAATCTAAGGAAAATAAAAATTTTTTTAAAAATTTAAAAAAATTTTAAAAAAAAGAAGTTGAAAGATATTTTGCAGCATTAATTCGATCTCAGACAGTATTCTCATTCGCAGCCGACTCGCATTCTGCAACGAGCGTAAGCCAGCCAGGGCTGAAACAACTAGGCAATGTTTACGAAATCCATTTTCGGGCTACCTAGAAAAACACTGCAAAGGTATATGCTAGGTTGATTAACAAATTATTACTCGAGGAATTTGTTAATAATAGGCGATTTTCGTAGTTTTTTTTTGTGTTTTTAAGCATTAAGACGACCACTGATGCCGATTGAACCAACTAAGAAATCCTTAAAATGATTAACATAACAAATATCACAAATTGATGTTTCTTAAAATAATTAATGATAAACTTAAAATAATTAATGATAAACTTATTATGCAAAGTTTGGCTTCAGCAGTTCTGCCAATTCGCAAAATTTCTATTTTAGCATTACATGACTGTGGTAATCAACAAAGTGCGTGTTTCCCACATGTTCAGAATACAAAAAGGGCAGCTTGCAGCTGCATAGAAGAATCACGTAGGGAATTCAAAACGAGAATTGCAGGCATCAGTGAGGCGATTAAAAGTGTAAGTTTTTAAATACTACCGATAATTTCTCAAGTTTTTGTGCAATAAGATGTATGAATGAGTGCAAAAAAAACAGTAATTTTTGGAATATATTTGTAGAAATTAGACGAATTAAATAATTAATATTCAATCAAAATTTTAATAGGTATTTGTTATATTTTAGAGTATTGATGATACGGCGAGAGGAGCTGCAGCAATTGGTTCAGGGAGCAAAGTGGATTCCTGTGTCGCTGGAATTAAATTAAGGATGTTAGGATTTTCTCAATAGATTTATAGCAGTACGGGACAGCAGGATGCGCCCTAATCAAGTTAGATTCAGACCGGAGCGCGAATGTGCTGACCAGATATTTACGTTAAGAAAAGTGCTGGAACATCTCTTCAAATATCTGCAACCCACCGTCACGTGTTTCATCGTCTTTGCAGCTGCTTTCGATTCAATTGATAGAACGGCACTTTGGAGGGTGATGGAACGCAACGGTGTTCCAGAGACGACCACTCGACTCATAAAGGCATTTTATCAGCACACTTTGGCATAGGACTGTGGGAACTGACAGATTTCTTCAAAATAAGAACTGGTGCCCCTCAAGGCTACGTCATTTTTCCTACAGTATTCAACTATGCCATAGACTAAATAATGGACACCGCTTGTCGGCACTCAAGTGGTGTCCAAATCAGTCTAGAGCATCGTATAACAGATCTTGAATACGCTGACGATTTAGTCCTTTTTGCTGGCAATTATGACGAAACGCAAACAATGCTAAACGATGTGTCAGCAACTGCAGCGAGAACCGGATTCAGGGTCAATATAAATAAAACGAAAGCCTTTTCTTCTTACATACAAGAAGCTGATAAAATGCCCCTTTTATAAATTC
Source organism: Dracunculus medinensis (assembly GCA_900625125.1). NCBI lineage: Eukaryota > Metazoa > Nematoda > Chromadorea > Rhabditida > Dracunculidae > Dracunculus > Dracunculus medinensis. Next base: position 1,538,751 of record UYYG01001150.1, on the reverse strand, counting down.
ATTGCCGGCTGAGGAAGTGCCCGACTTTAAATGCCTTGGATCCATTCTAATGCCGAATGGTCAGGCAAAAGATGAAATTATAATCCGGATAATAGTAGCTAAAAATTGGAAAAATTGCATTCTTCCGGTTGACGAAGTCTTTACCGAGCCGTTGCGAAATCATCATCACCATAAAAACTAAAATCTGTTTCCATATAGCCGTGATTCATTCGATCATGCTATATGGCTCTGAGACATGGCCAGTGAGGGTGGACGATATTAAGAAGATGTCTGCCTTTGGCCACCCTTGTCTAAGATATATTTTACGAGTCCGCCGAGCGGATAAAATATCACATGATTGCATCCACCTTCGTTAAAATACCACTTGCGTTAATAATACTATCACAGAACGTCTCCTTGGCTGGCTAGAGAACTTTCCTCGTCGTCTATCACAGGAATTGATACATATTTCGTTACTTGCTAAACCGTGTGATGGGTGGCGTCAAAAACGAGGTGGGTCAATTAAGACCTGGACTGATATGGTCAGAAAAGATTTTGAACGTATAGGTGGACCAACATTATATCGACTTAGACAATGGAAAAAAAAGTGGCTATTGCTGTCGACGATGGCATCAGATCGCGCAGCTTGGAAATGTCTTATCCTTGTAGCCGTTGGAGCTAGCCTAACCTAACCGGTAATGCTGAGAGCTGTAAAAAGAAAAAGAATTTATAAAGCTATAGAAAATTGCTTCTAGCATTGTTCTTCATTGTTCTTTCTTCAAATAATAGAATTGTGCACAATTTTCAGGATAACTGAAGTAAATGATTGGGTTGAAGTAGTAGATTCAGCATTGAGCCGATGCATTTCTAATAAGCCGCATGGTCAAACGATTGGACTCGATTCACTTTTGAACGTTGGATGTAGAAAAGTAACAAATTCTTACAATTCCATTATTTTTTAAAATTTTTTATAGGTTGATGGTAAAAGAGAATAATTTGAAAAATTAGATATCAGATTCAAGTTTAAATAAACGATTCAAAATTTTTTATGCTAAAAAATAAACGAATTATATTAGTCTAACTTTTTGTCAATGGAATTTTGAAGAAGATCAGACGGATCAAACTTTTTTCTTGTATGTTTGCGGAATAAATTTATTTCAATCTGTTATTTTTAGATCGTAGCCGATACAACCGGCACTGCTCCGACCCAGTTGAAGACTGGTTTTGATTTCATCAACAACCTTATTGATGCGATGGTTGATCGGTCAGGCCGTTTCTGTGGTGGTTCATATTGTGGACAATGAGTTAAGGGGAATAATACATGGTTAAAGCTTTTTCATATCCACTAACAATCATTGTCCAAGAAATTACTTATAAGTGAAAGCTTTATAAATTTGAAAATATATATGCAAAAAATGGATTTTAAGTTGTGTTGTTCAAACCAATATTTTCCGATTATGTGGGCGAGAAGCTGTTTCTTTGTATGCTCTTTTTTATCTCTAATGGTTCGTAACGGTAAATTAAATCCTCTCCCATCATTTTTATATTTCATCACAAGTGGTATATGCGATCATTAAAAGGTTTTCGCTATCTTTGTATATTTCTTTATTAATTTGAATACAATAGTTTCTTTATAAGTCTGCGGTCTTATAATCTACTTTCAGTTCTGCATCCTCTCCTTTGAGCCTTAATAATTTCTCACCAATGAGAGAGAATAGCGATGGACATGGTAGCCGAAAAGTGCTAAAAAAAAGTTCTGTGGTATTCAATCACATTAATTCATATTTCAGCTGTTGTGAATCTCGGAACAAATGATACAGTAGAAAAGGCTTTTCTGTTTATTTTCTTCATTGATATAACGACATGGTGATTGTGAATGAAAACTTTTATAAAGAATTGGTCATTATAGAATAAATATAAGTGAAAGCGCGTGGGAGGTCAGAACAAAAGTCAGAAAACTGTTAGAATTGTTTCAACTTGTTTCTTGACCATAACTTCATTTCTAACGAATAGGCGCAAGCGTGCATTTCATATATTAAGCGAATTTCTATGTTTCAAAGAACATTATCCAACTTATTAAGAATATTTTACTGGCTTGCATTAACTCATTTTCGTCTGCGCAAAAATCTGATGCAGGCTTTCGAAACAAGAGTCGGCATCATTGCTAAGTAACAGTTTCCAATTAACAATTTCTAAGAGAATGATCATTGGTTCTATTTGGTCCGAAATATATCGAGAAGCTCCATTTATGAAAAACTGAAATTAAGATGCAAAGCCTCGTCCCATATTAATGTAAATAGGATGCAATTCTTTCTGTCTTGTATAACAGACGCTGTTAAAATTATTAAAATTCGTATCGGTGGAAAAAGTGCAATTTTAAATATCTTATGTCCACTCCTATACTAATAGTCAAGCGATAGACGAAATTGCAACCCAAATAGTTGCAACTAATGGTTGTTTCTTTCATTTGGCCTTTTAGAAAATCCGAAACATCAGTATAAAAGGAATGAAGTGGCTTCAATTACTTTAAGATATGTTATGGCATTATATCAAAAGGCTTGGCTAGCCAATAGCGCCACACGCTTAAAAACAGAAATTGATCATAAGCGAGTATAATAATGCACTGTCGAGGGAGATGTAATATGGGAAGTTTGAATTATTTAAATTTTAAGGACTTGTAGAAAACTATAAAAAATGAATACTGAGGTCTAGTATTTCATTAGACGCGCATGACACGAAGAAAAGTTTAATTTTTCTTCATGATCGATTTGTATTTGCGAAGTATTTCCACAGCAATAGGCTTTTGATTAAAAAACATCAGAGTTAAGTTCAATGCAACTTATATTCTTGAAGAAGAAGATCGAACCGATCAGACAGCTCTAATTTTTCCCTATGGTTTATGGGTTTCTGCAATGTTTGTTAGCTGATGTTCATCAGAAATTCAAATGTGTTTTCGATGTTTGGCAAAATTTTAGCATTATTTAACGAATTATTGTCTTCAAATAAATTTTGATCTCATTAATCACCTTTAATAAAGAAATAAAGAAGTTTTTCGCAGATTGCTTAATAATTAATAGGTAATAATTTGGTAATTCCATTCGATGGAAGTATATTTATTACTTTTGTGAATTTTAATTAATCTTATTTAGTGTTAATGATTCATGATATAACAAACAAACACGACGATGAGTGAAAATATAAAATAAGAACAGCTTGCTCCGTCAAAAATACAAATAACTTATGCTAACTGCTTATGCATCGTTTCACCTAAAAATCAAATCGAGCAAGTTCGATTGTTTTTTCCCAAGCTTGTTTTAAAATTGGATGCACATCAATAAGAGTAAGCAGCAGCGAGGCACCAATTACTGCTGCCCTTAGTTGCGGATCAGGCTGAGTTCTTCTGAAAATATTTGAAATTATAATATAATATTATAATATTTGAAAATTTGTTCCTTGTAATGAGTCTCCCTTTTAATCAAATATTTCTGGTGCCATTTGCACCAATTTCTTAACCAAATTTTTTTTGTACAAATCTTCATACTTTTCGATTTCGAAAAGTTTAAAATTAATATTCTTTGATGCGGTAATTCTTGAACTTAAAAATTTGCGCTAATTGCTTATTAAATTATAACTTACGCAAATTTAATGATCATGGTCTTGCCAGAAAAGGAGAGTTTAGGTCGAAGATGACCAATAATAATTCTATTAGATGAACGGAACTGGTACACTGATTCTGCATCTAAGATTCCTATCATTTTTGCTATCGAATAAATTGATACAGAAGCCTAAAATAAATTGGAGCCTATCAGCATGTCATAAATTCGATGTTAGCTAAGTTTTTGTGACGAGGCAATATCTTTGCTATCTGCGATTCTAAGCGCCTAACTCTCGGGACTAGCATAATTAACAATGGTTTGAGTCCAAATAAACGAAAGAAAGCATTGATCACAAGCTTTTTTCTTCGTGGCTTAACTCAATGTAAGATTTTTAAATGATTTCTCATTAACAACAGTCTAGTCATATTTCTATCATCGCTACTAGATCAATTTAGCTTTCCTTGAAATTAATCAAAGATTAACAAAGATTTAATATTACAAGCTTGCTTCAGTGGTACCTTTTCAATGATTATTGAAGGTTTATTGTCATCAATTTTGCGCACTTCATAACTAACAGGTGAATCTCCATCATTTTTCTTGAAAATCTGGAAATAAATTCATTGATTGATTGGAAAATTTATATTTTAAAACAGAAGGAATGTTTACAGTTTCCAGTTGATTCAACTCATTTCTTTCTGGGTTTACTAAATTTTTTTTACATGTCTAAACACAAGCTGGCATATCAAATATTTCATCTTATAATGCTTAGGCTTATCGGAATGTCGACAATAATTCATCCTCAAGTCTGCATTATTGCAAACAGCCATCATCTGGAGACAATGCTTACATTTATTCTAGCAAACTTTATGCTCAGCCTTTAAAAATGAAAACAGATACCTTATGAAGATGTTCTATTCGTTTGCCAATTTCTAAGGTATAATGATTTTTAGATATATTCAGTAAGTTAAATCAATTGAGGTTATAAAGAAATGCTTTTTTCTTTGCTCAAACCTTGATTCTTCAATTGATTATAAAGGATTTAGGAAAGATCTAGTTAATGCTTATGTGACTTGGTTATAATAAATGAATGCTACAATTATTGCTTAAATGTTGATGCTACTAAAAGTAATGCACTGACTTTGCATAAGCCTATTTGCAGCCTCAGCACCATAAATTTTCTTCACTAGAAATATTAAGAATTGGAACAGCTTACCTACTGATTACTGCTATTTTTGTACAGCCTATCTCCATTTTTAGAAGCAAGCTTAGCAGAATTATTCACGCAATATCTAAAGCTGCAACCTCAGTTCATCGATACAAAATTAAGAATATAGATTTTTAGTTTTTTCATCTTTTACAAAGTTTTTATTCTTTTTCCATTATCTTTCTTGCCTAGTGATTTCAATTTGTTGATTCTCAGTCGCCAAAACTATTCTCAATTTCTTACAAATTAATGTGAGATCAGTCAAATTCAATTTAAGAAATTTATTTTAAAATATGTGACTGGTTCCAAAAAAAAGAAATGAGCTAATTGGGCTATAGACCTTGTATAATGTTGCCTGTGACGGATGCACGATTTTGCCAATTGTATCAGGTGAATTTTTTGGAAGTTTTATTTCCATTATGTGACTGCCATCAGTTTTATTGATTACGAATCCACGACCGAAAAAAAAGAATATTTGAGTGGGATGAACTGAATGAAAAAATGAATTTAGGGATTGCTTTATAGCGTTTTGAGCTTATTTTCCTTGCAGTGCTAATATTTCTCGCTAAATATGGCTAATTTATTTTTTATATGGTTGCTTTATGCCAAAGAGAAATCGGAGTAGGGCAAACATGCTTCCATTTATTAAGGGTTATTTTAATAAACCATAGTAAAATGAAGAACTGAGTGCTTATTCTATGATTGTTTGGTTGACTGTGGCTTTCTTCAGCAAAAAATTTCAGGAAAATACCTGAAACGAGGTCAGCTTCTATAACGATTCTTTTCCGCCCTGTTTCATCCCGTAAATGAAACTTTATATTGAATTCTTCAACACCATGAAATCCTAATTTGCGGCAAAAAATATCGCTGCAATAACGATTTTTTTAAAAAATGATTAAAAGAAATATATTCAGTTAAGAAATGAATAAAAAATTGCATTGTTTGACTAGAAATGTTCCTATTCTATAAATTGCAACTTTAGGAATATTTTAACTTCTAATGTCACCAGTTATTGCCACAAAGGTTAATACTGTCGGAAGTAAGCTAGATAGATCGTCATTTCAATTATAGAACTCCGCTCCAGATGCTAGAAGGCAACTCCAAAACAAATTCATTTTTAAAAGTTGATATGAAAATGTCAAGATGGTGCATCTGTGTTTCTGTTCTCTTCTTTTCTCTAAAGTTATTCCCTACCTGAAATTTTTCACTGGTAACAGCCAGTAGAGTAAACCCAATCAGAAATGGTGTTATTTGCTTAATTTAATAATATTACACCACTTTTACACCATTTATTCATACCACTTACTCGACTAATATGATCAGAATAGGTACGATTACTTGAATAGATACAGATATGCCTGTAAGTAAATGATTTGTATATAATTCATTCCGTTTCTACATCGAAAAAATATTTAAACATTTTAAGTTAAAATATGCAAAATAAAAGCTAACATTTGTTCCTGGTTCGCTGGTTTTATGGAAATCACATTGGTTGTAGACAAGAAAGAGCATTCTGGAAAGGAATCATATATGGTATTATCAGAGGCTATTTGGATCACTTTAGCAAATCCCTGCCTCACCTGATCATAAAGTGACATCTGAAAATGTAAGAATATATTCAACTTCAAAAATTCTTACAAATAGTTAATCTCAAAGTTCTTGTAGTGCAATTTATGAGGCAGAACAAAGACAGAAATTTTTTCACGGAACTACTTATCATTTTGGCAAAAAAGCAAGTAAAAAGACACTAGATAATTAAAAGAAGTAAGAATTGGCTGCATATTTCTGAATTTGTTTGAAAAATCGAAAAGTGTATTAGATATGTAGGGTTAAAAATGCACAAAATAGTGAGAAATACCACTAACAAATGATTTCTTTATTCCTTAAATTTAAGAGGCAGTGATATCCAAATTCTACAAATTTTTATGAAAATTTTTTTTTAATCAAATTTTTAGCATAAATTGGCAAGAAAAAACGCAAATGAAGTAATTGGACCTGAAAGACAGGTTTTTGCAAAGAAGTCAGTTGGTCAATTAACCTAGTTTAAAGCGTAACTTGACCAATATATTCCATCACACGGGTAAGACGGGAATTTATTAAAATTTGTTATATTGTAAATTTACTGACCCAATACAAGCACAAACTTTGGTGGTTGGTTAGTTTTGCGAAATTCAGTCAATGGTTGGCACAGCATAAAAATATTTATGGATTGTAAAAGGCATTGTACAAATTTATGCATATCACATAAAATTATAATAAATTGTCAAAAACGAGCTGAAGATTCATCTAACATAGTAATCAGTACTAAATTAGAGGGAAATCAATGACATAACACAGGTGGTCAAATAAAATCGACTATCAAATTGTTTAACAATATGAACGAATCAATGAAAGTTTCCTGGATCAAATTCGTTCCAAATCACTGAGTGAAATCATTTTTCATTTTCCTGAAAAAAACTCTTACTTTATAATCTATCAACAAGTCGAATTGCAATCAAAAAATATTGTGCAGTAAACTTTTCTTCTTTTATAATCCTTTCAAGAATCATAGTTCTTTCTTATTTTGTTTATGGTTCTGCACCGCGAGTTCACCATATATTCTTAAATTTCTTTGAAAAGCTATACCAAGAAAATAATTTCGGTTTAATTCAGTGATACAGATTTCAAGAATTACGTTTTTTGATATCGGGAATTGGATGGGGAAAAACTAATAATGTTTCAAAAATGTATATTTTTCAGTAAGGATCATGATTGAATTTCGAAGTTTTAATCTTTAGTTTCCAGCTAGACGAAAAGATGAAATCTGGAAGATCTTTTAGGCCAGAGTAGCAACTTTAGAATGGTCGATAAACGAATGGTCTCAATAAAAGGCTTGTCTATAGAAGTCGTCTAAATTCGCTCTAGAATATATCTCGAGAAAAAAAGGCAAGCTGGGTTCCATAGGAAATGGTTCAACTGACCTATAGCACTACCAGATGGTGCTTCTAAAAAGATGCTACCCATCAATAACTTTGTAGACTTTCAAAAAGAAACTGGCATTGAAAGAATAGAGACAGCAGCTTAGATTTTTAATTCTAAACTGAACAGCACAGCAAATTCTTAATATCTAAATTCAATAGTTTAATTATACCTAGATAACATACCAACTAAATTTCTCAATGTAATTCCTAAAAGAATACGATCACTGAGAGGAAGGGATGAAACAGAGTCTGCATCCAACATCCTGGGTATTAAAGAAATTTTGGAGACAAGCTATATTGATAAAGGCAAATCTGTGAATCATATAATATTGAACTCTTCAAATGCCCTTCTGTCTGTTCTTCTGCCCTTCATGACCCAGATTCAGAGATTATATTCACAGATATAGGATAAAGAGCAAATAAAGATTAGAAAGATTAGAAAAAAGATATTTCCAACTTAATAGAAATATTTTAATTATAGACTACTAATCGTCAAAGATATGGAAGACCTTTTCATGAACCTTCCAAGCAAAAACCATCCTCCGAATAGTATTATGACGCTATTTCTGAGGTAACGAACTTACTCTTAGCCTAAGTCTTAGCAAACTGTGTAGATTTGATGAAAGGAATTTTGAGTAAAAAAAACTTTAAACAATAAATAATATCATAAAAATCTCTCAATGTTAGTTTTTAATTTCTATTGTGAATATTGCAGATATAAAAGTAAGCGCACTTAGATGGTCCTCAATGATTTTTAAGATGATAAAGGAGTCTTCAAGGATAAAAGAGTTCAACAGCTATCAGTCCGTAAGAATCATAATGAACTAATGTACTGGTCACTACTTGTAAAAAAATTTCCTGTGAATGGCATAGACGTTTCTAAACCTCGAGCTCTTTGTTAGAGGCTTGACAGCTTCATTATACATAAAGATCACAAGGGGATGAAATAGAACCGAACTACAAGAATCTGGTCATTGTCACAAATAACTCCCATTCATAAGAAAGGAAATATCTGTGACCATTAAAATTACATATTAGCTGCGTTTTTATCATAGTGATTGAGAGACTGATTCGCGATAAGATCAACAACGACTTAATATTCTCTTATCACCATGATACGAAAAAATCTATTATTTAAATAAAACAACTAAATGAGTTTTTGTTCTTATTTCATCACCAATCTGGGACTCTACTCCTGGCAACAACAGCTTACATTTCAAACAGTGAAAATTACCTTGTGTTCTATCGCCAAAATTTTTTTAGTGCGACAAGCCAGTGAAATGCGCCTAAAGATGATGAGTGCTCTTAGAGAAAAAAAGTGGCTGATCTTTTTGAATGTCTTTTCCTAGATCTGGCCAATTATTTGATGCAATTCTCTATATTCAGTTGTTAATCTTCATTAATAGATATGGCACCATAGCAAGCTTATTGGATCGCTTCTTAAAAGACCGGTACAAAGTTATATATGTCAGTGACTCTCTTTCAGACTCGATCTCAGGTTAAACCAAGCGCACCTCAAAAGAAATGTTATAGAAAATATTCTCGGGACACCGTTAGTTGCTATTCGAAGTATTTTAGAAATTTTTATGAAAACATTCATAAAAATTCTATTAATTTCTTATCTCCAAATATAATCTAATTTGTTGTTAAATTTCAATCAAGCCACGTACATGTTTTCTCCCTCAGGCTTATCAATTATTTTTATCTCTTATACTGTCGTTCGACTACTATTATCGTCCGCTACATCTGTCGCCTACACTTTTTATTCTGTTGCATACATATATATATGCCTTCCCATATTTTTACTTCCAACCCTTATATGCCCTTTACTTTAATAGTGTTTTTTTGGATATATATTGTTTGAGTTGGTTCTTGGTTCGCTATTATTGCTTAGTTATGATGGTTTCGATTCTAACTCGTATCATTTGGATAAAGCACTCCACTATACATAAGAAATAATATCGAAATTTAATCGAAAGGTAAGCATTTCAAGCTATTATTTTCTTATAGCTGTATCAGACTTCTTTTATTGCTACTGATATCGCTGAAATTGTTTTTTATCATTTATTTCTATGCTGAAGGCTATAAAATTTGCTGCTGTCATGATAAATCAGATAACCTGCCTCTACTTTATAATGCTCTTAATAAAATTGCCAACTGATTGCATTGCAGAAATCATCCTTTCCATTCCAAAATGGCTTATTGCTTATAGATTGAGAAGGATCCGATCTTCCACAACTCTTCAAATAGCAATATAATAAAACGTAGTTCGGATCATGGCATAATAAATTGTGGACGAAACTGATTTCGACCTTCTTTGTAGAGTCATAGCAAAGAAATCCTCAAAAGTATTGAATTTTATTTTAGTCATTTAAAAATAGGAAAAAAAGTAGAAGTGAAAACTTTCTTATCAAACTGTAATGCGCTCGTCTTCTACTTTGGGCTTAAGAGTATAGAGTTATTAATTTAGGCATCGCAAATCGGGTAAGAGAAATACTTTACATCACCTCATTCTTAATAATCTTGAGGCAAAATTATAATTACAAAAAAAATTATCAAATAAATAGTATTATATTTGTAGCGAAATGTGATCATAATAGTTTTTAATTTCGTGGCTTTACGAATTTTGCCAAAGAAAATTATTAATTTGTTCAGTGAGTAATGAGTATTGTTTAATGAGTAAAGTTGACTTTTTCTCAGTTAAACCATTATTATTATCATTTTCCAATTTTTTATAGGATTAAAAAATAGCACTGCTCACATGCAAGTCCATATGATTGCTGAGGTGAGTTTTTTCGCACATACCTATCAGCCAAACGAATTGTGATTAATATGCAAGCTATGGGATTCTTTGCGGTCAAATTTAATAAATAATTTTTTCTTATATTATTCTATTTTTTTCACTTTTTATTTAATAATCGATAAAATAATTTTATAGCTCATCACATGTAAGTTTTGGTTCCTTTAAATTTACTTTGTCGATTTTTTAAAATAAAAGGTTTAATTACACAATTCTGTCGTTCATATGCAGCTTTCACAGTAGTTAGAAAGCCAGAACGACATAAATTTAATTGAAAAAAGAAAATTTGCATGGCAATTCATCGAGTTTTGCGGAAATCAACCTACTGGCATCACAACTGAACTATATTACTGTTCGCTGAATTGATTTGGCTGATTTTCGCATATGTTGACGCGAGAAGAGTAACATAATCATTTGTAGAATTTGTTGAGCTTAACATATTGGGCGTGGATTTTTGAGTGGAAGAATGGACTGATTTGAACGAAATAAATGTTCAGAAATTGTGAATAAAGTTAAGGAACTACAACTACAGGAAAGCTACTTGTGATCTTAAACAATAGCAATATTATCAGTTTATCATATTATGCGATTCAATTTCATATAATAATCGTTCACATTCTTTAATCATCATTAATTTGCATAGTACTTGATCCTTTTAACTATTAAATAATTGTTCTAATCAATATTCATTTAATCATATATTGACGATTATTCCAAGGAGTCCATTGATAGAGTCCATAGAAATAGATGTGAGTCACCATCGTCACTCGAATTTTCCAACAAGTTTATCCCTACGAGGAATAGAACCTCAGCATGGGCGCTCCAAACTGATCGTGGGAACAGTCCTCTAAAAGTTGAAAGCAAACATGCATAATAGTAAAAACAAAATATCAAATTATTAACTTGTACCACAGAATTACTTTAAAATAAATGGCATTCCCCATGAGGCTGAGAACTGACTCCTAAATTACTGGAGTATTTAAATGAAATGGATGATTTTAAAACCCTCTCCAACTTAGTCTCATGCATCTCTCATGCATGTTTCTTCATCATTGCCTCGTATTTCTAAGTGTCTCAGTATTTACTTCATTTAGATTTAGGGAATTTATCTCAGTCTGGCCTCGTTGCGATGCTGTATGATATAGAACGACGTCAAACTTCAGAATGGATTTGGCTCGACTAACCCAAATCATCGAAGATGGATTACGAGAGTAGAAAACAATCTCCTATAATATTTCTCCTAAATCTAAATGAAGTAGATACTGAGACACTGAGAAATACGAGGCAATGATGAAGAAACATGCATGGGAGGTATGTTTGACTTATTCAATAAGCAGCTACCTTAGAATTAGACGCCAAGGCACATCACTCGGGAAATGATTCCATTCTCGAAAAGGAAAATCCAGTGGGAAATTTATAGAAGTATCAGCCAATAGGAAAGGGAGGAACGACGACATCAACCAGATCTAAGACAAGCTTAATCACCGCAAATTGGAAATCAAGGAGTAATAAATTATTTTTTCTTCGTTCCCAGAAAGAAAAGTACGCCTGTTGATGGTACTTGATACTGGGAAGTAGTTCGTTACTGTTTTAATGAAATTATAGCTTGAAGCCCTAGGGCATTAAATAAATGCGAAGTCGAGCTTAGCGTCAACTTCACAAAAACATGACTATAGGTGGCTTATTTTGAACAATAGAAAATAGAACGATGTGCCATAAAGTAGTAAATACTGAGGCAGTTAACATTATAAATCAAGTATGTCGAAATAAATGAATGTAAAAACAGGTGCAGATGGTGATTTAAACTCTTATTGATAAAGTCTATTTACTTCGCTCTCATCCATTCATGCAAAAGGGCTAAAAGTCTAGGATCGGCACACTACATGGTCTCTACATGACTTGGCGAAATTCTAAAAATTTACAGGAGCGAATTTCCACTGAAGCATAACACAAATCACAGCTTGTTAACTTTTATAGATGTTTGAGCAAGATGTTTTTCGGTACTTAGAGACGATTGAAATTGGAGACCCCATTGACTCGGTCGATGATGAGGAAGACTGTGGCCAGTTTCTGAAATCAGTCAGAAAATATGAAGACCGATATGCTGGCCTTGAAAGAACCAAAACTCTCATTGGAATTAAATTTTGGATTAGCCTGTGGAAAAATGCTAATCGATTAAAGGACCAATATGATCAAGGGTTTAAGGAACAATTAGAGAACATTATTCAACTAGCTACTCCTGAAGTAATAACATATTTAATTTATTATGCCGCACATCTTCCAATCATCACTCCAGATAAACTGTATGCTACTTTGAGAGTTGTTTTCAATGCATTAGCATCTAGTAAAAAGGGGCATTAAATTATCAATTCCATAAAATCTTTATACCACAGCTAGGGTATTATTAAGGCTCAACTAGGGAAGTCTAATATTTATGGCAGATGTAGAAAAAGACAAGTGGCAACAAACACATGGCAATAAATGACGATGAAACGCAATTTCTTTACTTAAAGGATGCCATTACGAAACGCTTTGGAAAAACATACTAAATATTTTTTTACGTGGGGAAGGTTTTTGGCTTTTTCTGGACTGAATATGTTGTTCAAGGAAACCCAACTGAACTTGAGGAAGTTTTTATCAAAAGATGGCAAAGTGTGCTTTACCACACTAATCCAGTATTGATGGATAATTCAGGCAACGATTAGATGAAAGCCTTGGGCATCAATTATAATTATAAAAACGATAACTGGCATGGCTCAAACCTACAGAACTGCTTAATACAAAAAGAAAATTGTTGTAGCTTGTACACCAATTCATAACCTTTCACTTTTTTTTTCACTTTTACATTTTTTACACCTCACGTGAAAGTATTTTTACAAACACACTGTAGCTCATTTCTCACGGGAACAAAAGCTGAAAGAAATGAGAATAAGTGAACGCGAAAATGTGCTAAAAGGATGACAGCCAGTATCGATAAAACTAAATGTTGAGGAAATTAGTAGAATAGAACTATCAGATAAAATTACATTTCGCTGAAGCGTCAACAGTTTGCACTGCACTGCTTATGCAGTAACCTATAATGAATAAAGTGAATAAGGAGTGCAAATTCCTGATGGCCAAATCAAAATTAGTTCCCATCGACCCAGTAACTAGAAGACGTTTCTAGAGCTTCAAACCGTTTTGATTAGTTGCAGACGTTTCCTTTATTGCTAATCAAGCAGAACTGCAAGATATACCACAATCTGCCGATGATAGTAAAGTTATTCTGGATTCGATAAACAACACTAAAAAATAGTAAAGAAGAAAGAGATATAGAACAAAACCAATTAATGGAAATTAGAAGTCATGCATAAATGTTACTCCAACATGCTTCTGCATCCAAATTAACTGTGAAACCTAGTTGCTCATTGCTTCAACATAGGAAAAAAGGAAAAAAAGGAAATTTCTTCTCAATTTTACCAACTTTGCACTATATCCTAGCATCAAAATAATTCGAAAAAAATATAAGAAATGTTTAAATAAACTGGAAACTTGGTAATTCTTTTCCAATATCTTTATTAAAAGGCTAGAGGCAAAAATCATAAAGAATTTATCTGTAATCAAGCTATCTGTAGTTATTCCTAATGGAAATGCATCCTCAGCGTTATCATTACCACTATAGCGATAATAGAGTTCGATGATTGCTACTACCAATGAATTGGTATGTGCTACAGCAGCTATAATTCTCGAGATGTTTCGCTACAGAACTAAGAAGAATAGTAATACCTGGAAAAATAGTGCTGGAGAGTAAAATTATCGCAGATGCATTGGAGAAACGGTGACCAAAAAAGATAAATGTTCTGTTCTCTAAAGAACTATCCGGGATACACTTCCAACTGTAGTACAACAAAATAGTAATAGCACAGCCACGAACTATAGAAAATGAAAAATACTGGAAGCATATATGGCAGAGAATATATGGCAGAAGCATATATGACTGAGGTCGTTAATATTTATAAATTTGATTTGATATTTATAAATCCCACCAGTGATTGGAAAAAACTAGACCAAAAAATAACACAGAGACAGTGTTCACAAGCATAAGAAATGAGCACCAAAAACAGAGATCTACCACATCAGACAGGACTCAAGGTACATATTGTGCAAAAAAAGTCACAGGAACTGCCCAACATGTCCAGTGTAAGGATGTAAGATGCAAGCAATAACAGCATACACTGAAAGGCATAATAAAGAGGCTGGCATGATTTGTAGGAATTTATCTATTTATGGTTTAGACTCTTCTCAAACCAGATGAGAAAATTTTCAGAAAATCGTGAATAGCAAGTAAGCAAATGCTTTTTTACTATCAACCAGATATTGTGGTAGTAGATAAAAACCAGAAAATAGCACTGGTGATAGATATACCAATACCACGTGACTGGAATATCAAGCAGAAGGAAATAAGCAGAAGCTAGAGAAATACCAGAGCTGAAAGAAGAATTGTGGAAGATGTGGAAAAAGAAGACCAAAATGATCGGAACAGTGGTAGAGGCACTAAGGGCTAAACTGAAAAGGTAGCTTCTTCCCGGGAACGATATCACAAATTTCAGAAGAGGCAACACTAGAATTAGCTATCAGCCAAGTGTCAACTAAGATACTGCCGATCGTCACACTCCTAGGCTTCTGATAGAGAATCTGAGATTGAGGATGACCCTCACAATCCGCGGAGAGTGAGAAAAGAAAAGAATATACTTCTATCTACAGCGAAACGATCTTTTCCCAGTGGTTAATGAGGCCAGTCAAACTAGGAATGAATCATATATATTTAAATATATATATTTATATAGATGCCATAATGCAGAGAAAAAAATTTAGTGTATTTTAATTAATGCAAAAAATAAGTTCCTATTTGGAAAATTCTTTACAACATAACTTCGCAGAATCCGAAAATCCAGTAAATGTTGATTCGCAATTTATTCCAGCAAATTTTATGCAAATGCTATTTGTTACAGTGCAATCTTTTATACGAAAAAATTCTATCGCATCTGTTGGACAATAATAAATAATACATTTCAGCGTTTTCAGCGATACGCTTCGGGTAGAAATTGAGACATTAATTATTTTTTTACTTCACAACTCTAAATTATCATTATTTTGCCTTTATTTTTCATCGATGAATGAAATACGGAGAAAAAAGTTGTTTAAATCGATAGAACTATTCTAAAGACGAGCGGTTAAATTAAAATTAATGTAATTTTTTGCTTATTTTCATAAAATTCTTTGCTTTTGTTTCATCTGCATTTAGATTGGATAGCTATTCAATAACGGGAAAATGCGAAAAAATCAGAGTTTTCAGTTTTTTTTCTGGAAATTCAGAAGTAGAAATAATCTACTCGTTTAACGAATAATAATATTGTTGCAAGAAATTTTTTGCTGCTTAATTTAATACTAAAATATACTGCATCAATTGTTATAAATAAACAAAAATAAATAAATGCATTCATTTAATGCAGTTGATCGAAAGCAGTTCAAGAATCAACCAGTTTGGGTGGTCATTTTCTTCACAGCATTTCATCTACCTTTAGATTATTTCATCTGGTTGCTTGTTTCTAAAGTTGGTCTAAATTTGTGGTCCCCTTTTACATTTGACATTTGTGATATTTTTTGTTTTTAGCATACATATAGCTGCTCTACAAATTTTGGTTTTAAATAGATTTGACAAGTGTTAAGCATAAAATTCCCATTGCTAATCCAGTTTTCTGTATCGTCAAATCAATTCGAATCAACCTTAAACTGATAAGTGATTATAGTGGATTTTGCACCAAAAGTATTTGTTTTACATTTAAACTTGAACTTAATGTAAGAAAAAGTTTCACCACCTATTATGGAATTAGCATATAGCGGACAGCGAAATCCACTATAGTTCAAGTAATAATATTGCACTTAATAAAAAATATAACTCTCGTGGTAATAAAAAATATAACTCTTGTGGTCATAAGTTACTCCAAAAAATGAACTAAAATGAAAGATGAAAAAAATACATTAGCAACCTTTGGAGCTTATAGCTCAAAAAAATTAAACCGTTGATTTGGCGATAATAATAACTTGGAAAATGATTGTTGATTATACATGTAATCCGGAATTTTACCGATAATTATAGATTATCATTATATAGATATTCAAAGTAACTAGCTTGATTGATTGCTGACTAGAAGAAACACGGTACTTCAATACAAATATTAATATTCAAATAGGATTATTGCTATATTCAACAGTGATCGATGTTTTTATTGATTGATTATTTTACTGGTCTCATATCATTGATAATCAAATTATCAATTCTTAGTGTCGATATTAAGTTTTTCTGTACTTTTATATCCACTAAATTTATTATCATGGCGTCTTCGATTTGTAACCGATAAATCTGTAATGATCGATTCTCAATTTTTCGCTTGTATTTTTTTATATTTATATACAAATTTCTAACACAGATTTTTTCCCGAGATGTATTCACTTTTACTAGGGTAAATGTATTCACTTTTACTAGGGTAAATGAATTCCTCGTTTCCCCCGTAATTCTTTCTAAAAAGCTATTCTCATTTTTTAATAAAATGGATGCGAAAATTATTATGAATTGATAAAACTATTTGTCATCGAATCGCACGGAATCAAAGCAAGTGCCTTTCAAAACCTTTCAGAAAGAAAAATGAAATAAACGATCTATTTGAATAAGCAACAGTATACCATTTACCTTAGAACTGCTGCAAAATGGCTGATTGGTTTTGTTCAACTTTAATAATAGTAGCTTCCTTAGCAAAAGTTACGATTGCTCCATAAATTGAAAATGTTCAGTGAAGTGTAATTTTGGATCGACTTTTGTAATTTATTTTAAAAAATCTTTAAAAATCTTTAAATCTTTAAAAAATCTTTCCAAAATAGTCTTAAGAAATAAATTATTGAAAGCAGATGAATAGTCAATCGAAAACAGAAGAAAGTATGAGCATGGGGCTTTCAAACTAGAAAAAAAATTGTAAACGGTAGATCGTTTAAATACTTTTGTTTCCTACATAATTGTTGGTTACTTCGTTTCCTTCGCTGGCCATTAGAATGAAATCATTTCACTTGGACGTAGATGTGTTTCCGTCACCAGTGGTGATATTAGATCTGATAAATTTTTCCAGCAGTCTTTATTTTTAGCTCCCGATCTTCCTTTTAATACATCGGTTATGTAGTCAATACCATCGGAGTAATATAGTTTTATCCTCATTTCCCCACATTCCATCTCTAAATAATTGTTGACAAATTAAGTATGAATTGTTTGGCCCACCATATAGGTGAAAATTAAATAAACTTAACAAGTCAGCTCCTTGTTCTATAGAAAAGTTCCATAAAAACTCCTCCCAGTCATGCTTACAATCGCTTGTAAGATTTGAAAGTAAACAAAAAGTGTTTAACTTAGAATACTTTCGTATTGTACGCATTTATGCACAATGATTTCCGTAAAATCATGAGAGTTGTATTTGGTTCTGGATTCTCATTGCTTTTACTTATAATGGTTATGCAAATTTTTTTCTGCACTTTTATATCCATTTATATTTTTATATCCATTTTGTGCTTTTTATCTGCCTAAAATAAGGATAACGGAGAGAAGCTCATTACCTAAATTTTTGAGTGTAATGATAAATTTTTTTTTCATTAAATTGTTGATTATAACATTTGACAATCGGCATATTGACAAGTTTTCATTTCGAACCACTTTAAAATGGTGCTGCCAATTTTATTGTCAGTAGAATTAGTTCGCAATTAAATTAAAAAGTTGTCTCTTTTTTGCTTCTTCCGTATTCGGTAACTGTCATTCACATCATACAAATGGAACAACTAATCTTACTTCTCTGCTGTTATTGAAAAAATAATAAAAAATATTTTAAAAGTCTTATGACATTTTGCTGTAGTATTTTAACGATTTAAAGACTCAAATATATCTTTAACATTTTTTAACCAGAATTCTAACAATTTTTTTTTGTGCTCTAAAACTGTTTTTCGGAAACTCTTTTGGACAATCAATTAATCTTGCGGCTTGTTAAATTTATTTGTGCTCTATCGTAATTGAAGGATGACTGTGAAATACAATCTGGATGTGTCAACATCTCGACCATGGACTCTTTTCAAGCTATTATTTCGCTGGAGAGGAAGTATTTGGAAATCGGTTATACTTGAACTATTTGTTTGGCTTGTTCTCTATATTGTTCTTACCCTTTTATATCGTAAAGCTCTGAGTCCAGAACAAATGGCGTAAGTTTATAAAAATTATTTTCAAAATTATTTTATTTCTATTTTAATTATCAGTCATTGGTACAAAATATAAAAACAAAAATAACCAGTCACTGGTAAAACATTTAAACTCAAATGCTAGCAAAAAGAAACTTTTCATTTAATCTCTCCTATTTATCAACTTTTTTTGTTTCAAATTGTTTGCTAAAAAATTTTCCACAAAATACTAAGTAATTTTCAATTGAAAGAAGGATTTTCCAGTATTTACGAACAATTTGTGCGATATTGCGATGAGAAGTTGGGTTATATACCTCTCAATTTTATGCTTGGTTTTTTTGTAACATCTGTCCTTTCCCGATGGATTAATTTTTTCAATAACATTGGATATATCGATAAGTTTGTATTTGCTTCCGAGTTATTTTAATGGTTTAACGAATTCTTTTGTCGCTTGGTTGGTTTACAAAAAAGATCAGTAGATATATCAATAATATATGATAAGTGGAAAAATAGTGCTATTTTAAAAAATTTTCAGAATAGGTATTCAGGAAATTATATGGGAAATCAATTTTTCCTTCCGCAATCTTATTGCAACAAAAATCATTTTATAGTATTGCGCTCATGGTGGCTGCCTACATTCATGGATCGGATGAAAAAACAAGAATGATGCGACGAAATATTATAAGATATTGTGTTTTGTCTCAAGCACTAGTTTTTCGAGATATCAGTATGCGAGTACGAAAACGCTTTCCAACAATAGAAGCGATAGTTGCTTCAGGTTATTACTTGAATGAGACGAATTTTTCTATAATTTTGAATATAAGGCTGAAAAATGTGAATAAACTGACTAAATTGTAATTATATGCTATATGTTCGTTTAATAACTTTTTCATGATAATTTTTAAAGGCCCATAGTATTTCATTTATTTTACATTTTACATTTTTTTGATGTACAAGCAAATTTTTTAGAAAATGGATTTGGAAAATATATCCATGATTGCACCTAATTTTTCTTTTCTTCATTTGTATTTCTTCTAAAGGTATAATGATGGAGCATGAAAAGGAACGATTTGATGAAATCCAGTATAGATATGCGAAATACTGGATACCTTTTCAATGGGCATTAGCGCTTTGTAATGAAGCACGCAATCAGCAAAAAATTTCTAGCGACGTTTTATTGGGAAAAATTGGTGAGGTAAAACTGATTTTTTAGATTTTTAGTAGATTTTTTTTTAGATTAGTAATACAGTGAACAAAAACTGCGAATTAGCGAAAAAAAATGAAATGGAAAAGAAAAAAAGCGAAAATTTAATTCAAGCAACGAAGAATGTAAAAATGTTTGAAACATTTTCTTCTGAAATAATATTAAACAACTTTTTTTTTCTTTTGCCTTTCGCATTCTTCGCTGCTTAAATTAAATTTGATTTACTTCGCTGAAAGGAATTTTTTTTCATCTCTTTTTTCAGTCTAAATTCACAAAATAATTTTATAATAATAATTTTACAAATTCTTTATTCTTATAGGAGATCAAATTCTTTCGTAGGAATTTGGCAGTTCTTTGTAACTATGATTGGGTACCATTACCGATTATGTATCCGCAACTTATCGTGCTTGCAGTTCATACATATTTCCTCATATGTGTTATGTCAAGGCAATTCGTCATTACTGAAGGTGCTTCTAATCAATCGCGCGTATGCTTTTACTATTAAGATTACTTCATTCTTATAAATTTAATAGTTATAATATAATAAATATTCTTATGCTTATTGATATCTACAAGGGACTTTCATGAATTTTGATTTACGAGATTCAATTCTTGTCAGATCAAAGCGAAAATTTAGCGACATTTCATGAATTTTGATTTACGAGATTCAATTCTTGTCAGATCAAAGCGAAAATTTAGCGACAGCTTCATTTGATATTTTTTAAGATGGATATATTTATTCCCGTGATGACCATCCTACAATTCATATTTTATATGGGTTGGCTGAAAGTAGCAGAAGCGATGTTGAATCCATTTGGGGAAGATGATGATGATTTCGAATGCAATTTCCTTCTTGACAAAAATCTTACGGTCAGAATTCTTCGTAGTGATTCTTTTCCTGTTCAAATAAAAAAAAGGAAATAAGAAATAAAAAAAGGAAAAAAATGAAAACAAGGAAATGAATGCATTGTGAACCATTTCAATTATTTCTGCATGTTTAGCGAACCAATATTAATATATGGAATTTAGATCGGTTTAACGGTAGTTGATGAAGGTTATGATAGAACTCCGATAATCGAAAAGGATATATTCTTCGACAAAGCAGTGGAGCCCCTTTATTCCGCAGAATCAGCACGCGAGGAACACAGAACATGTGGAGTCACTGGGTCAACAGCAAATATCAAGTGAACTTTTCAAGAAACTTAGCGAATATAAAACAGTATACAATAAATATATAGAGTAGAATGAAATGTAATTTAGGATACACGGCGATTCTCATCTGAAAATGCTACCACTACCAGAAGAATCGGAACGACATACTTCACTTTCAAGTTCCATAAACTTTTTGCGAAGTTCCTTTCGTCGAGCGATTAGTTCTAGAGGACATATGCGGTTTGTTTTACCTTGGAATTTCTTATTAAATTGTTTCTTATCACCTAAAATTTATTATCACCTAAAATTTCACCTGAAATAAATAACCTTAATGGTACTATCCAGGTCATGATTATCACTGAAATAGCTATATAGCTTATGTCGCATTGCGTAAATAAAACTCATTTCGTTTTTCTATAAATTTATCTAGAACAGAGTTTCAGTGATCGAAGTGAAAGCATCATATCCTCCTCCAATGTATTCAAAAATGTTCGCAATAAATTCGCAAGGTGGGCTTTTCTCTATTTATTTAAAATGGTTTCAGGTCTATTTGACAAACAAATAATAGTAGAAGATATTATTATTCAAGTTCACTAAATGTTTGCAAAATTTATTTCGAGAGCGTGATTGCAGGTCCATTAGCCACTCACATGTTCGCTTTGGAAGTTATATGTCAGATGAAGAACGAAAAAATCGTAGCTCAAACAGCCTAGCTGGCCTAGAAAATGGATTATATCGCAGGCAACACTTAGATTCGACAGATAGTTGTAGAAGCAGTCTGAGTTGTGCTCTAGATGCAATGGTTAACGAATCCAATGCATATAGCAACTATGGAGTTATAACTGGAGGTGCGTTTTTCAATAAAATTCAATACTTAGAAGGATAAATTTGCAATCCATTTACACCCTAAAATTTACTGCCTAAAAATGTAATCTGTGCAAGATAACTAATAATGCTGTAAGCTATATCATATATAATGCAGTCTTAACGATTATAAAATTTCAAACATCTTCAAATAATTTTACTTTCTTTCTTATGCTCATTAGAATTAGTTTGTAAGTAAACTACCGCTTCCACCTCACTCCAAATGAGGCGATTCGTTATATACCACCTTGTTTTGTCGCATCAAAAATCTACATGAGGTTTTTACTTACGGCGAGCTTGCGGTTTCCATGGTATGGTGTCCTTTTTTTTTTAATATATAATGATATCGTGACGATTTTGGATTTACTAAGTTCATTAAATATTGCGAATATTTTTAACTGATAATTACAATCAGACGTAATATTAAGATGAATCACCGCTCGCAATGAAGGATGCACCATTATCATTTGGTACATCTCGTGACCACTATCACCATCATCTTCATCATCACCATAAGCATGGAACTACGCGCAATGAAGCCTCTCAAAAATTAGAGGATCTTGAAGAAGAAACTGAAGAATCAAACGGCTCGCGAAAAAACACTGAACTTTCGCCTTCTAAGCTAGAAATCCCAACAAATGCAGAAAAGTCTGACGATATGGCTCATATCCAACCAAGGCGGATACTAAGCATAAATAGAGAGTTGAGCTCTGTTTATAATATTGATCCTAGTACAAATTCACAAAATAATCTCGACAAATTATCGCTTGAAAAAGAGCATAAATGTTCTTTGTCTTGATTACAGTTTTTATTTGAAAAAACAATATGTAAGATCATCAATATTTTATAAGCTATTTACTTCACGCTACAAAAGCGATTTTTTAGCTTTCCATTCTAAGAATCACGATTAACAATTCTGTTTTGATCAATAGCTTTTAAAATTTTCAGAAAATAGGCTTGTAATGGCTTGTTAATCATTTAATTTATCAAAAAGTTTATCTAAATATTGCGATTTTAGACCTTAAAAAAGCCTTAACTTGTCTTAAATAATTTAATAACATAAATTTATCATGTCGAAAATCTCAAAATGCTCATGAATCCTGTTAATCCCTTAATCTCTCAATCTGACTCTTATCTTGTTAGCTTTTTGCTATCTATTCAAGAGCGGTAATTTAATCTTTTTGTTTGTTGTCGTCATCCATTCACTTTGCTCCAACATATAAACCAAAAATAAAGCATTCATTCTATTTGTCACATATTTGAATTTACTAACTAAATATCATCGAAATTACCTCGTTTATCTTGCTTTTCAATGAATAAAGTTCTCACGTAATATTTTATTCTGATTTTCATAATTTTGCCATCATTATCGTAATAATGTATTTTCAGAAAAAGTTTATCTAAATATTGCGATTTCGATGCAGTTTTTCCTTTTTATGAGTTGACTTTAATTGCTCAAAATTTGCCATTTTTATCTAGGAAACAGTGATTTCTTTGAGAAAAAATGAATTTTTTTATAAACTTTATAAATTTTTGCAAATTAATTAATCAAACAAATTAATAGCATAAAATTCTACAATATTAGCAGGAATGACCTATTTCTTGTTTTTCTTAAGTCAATGTCCATAAAGACGATAACATTCTAAGGCAAAATTTCTTAACTAAAAACACTGTAAACGTGGAAATAACATCTGAGCAGTATTTTGCGATAATGGATAAAAGTATATATTTTTTCAAAAGCTATTTAGGCATGCGTTTTTCTCGAATTTTTGTGAATTATTTTTTTCTTCATAGAAATAAAGTTCCAAAGATCAATTTCCCTTTGCATTATTTGGTTAAATATAACTTTTTGCAGTCAGTAAAAAAAAGGTGCCGATTTGTTCAAAAAATTCAAAATTTGTAAATTAAATCACTCATCTTTTTCATCGTTTAAAATTATTCAGTGAAAATTTCATTTGATTGCTGCAGTTTTTTGCAATAATAATTAAATTGATTAAGAATAAAAAGTAAAATAAATTTTTTACATTAATTTATATTGTTGGTCGATAATTTTACGATATCGATTCAAACCGGTCAGATTATTTCGGTTTTCTATTATTCGAAGCTGTAAGGGTGCAAAAACGAAAAATTAAATTTCTCGAGGATGGTTGAATGAATGAATAAATGGAAGAAAGGAATGATTTTGCCACTATTTTTATTATCAATTTTTGTCGGGAGCTGGGATTTTCTTTGCTCTATTTGTCCACTTATTTCATTTATATTTTATACAATTAATGTTTTCTTGTTGATTTTTATAGAAAAACCTTTATAAACGTTGTATACTTATGAACAATAAAATCCTTTTATGCAGGAATTTTTAGTTTAAGTTTAGTAATAATTGCTTCAATGACATCATTTTTCGTAAAAGTCACATTTTTTTTATATCATAAGATTAATCGTACTTCATCTTGATTACATCGATTATTTGCACCGTATTATATTTTATAAACGCACCTAAAACAAGATTTTGCGCTTGTAAGCTACCGTATACATCGTGAAAATTTTCTCGCCATTATTCTAAATAATTGCCATTATTCGCTATTTGAATAATTTTTCCATGGCAGAATGGTTACAGACGAGTGAAAGACTGCTTTGAATAGATAGTTAACTGTGAGTTTTCCTACAAATCGTAAATTCGATCCACCTTTACAGGTGCATTACAACTTAAAACTTGCTTACTTGTGTTTATTATATATTTCCATTTCGCTCTATCAACAGTCGAACGAGTATGACTGTTAAATACAATCTTGATGTGTCGACATCACGACCTTGGACTCTATTTAGACTTCTTTTTAAATGGAAAGGAAGTGTTTGGAAATCAGTCTCATTCGAATTAACGATTTGGCTTGTTCTTTATGCTTCTATAACAATTATTTATCGACTTATGTTGAACGATGATCAAAAAAAGTAAGAATTTCATGGTTTATTTTACAGATGCTACGGTACTTTAAAAAGCACTAATTTATATGTTGCTTAGGACAAAGGACTTAACTGATTATTGGACCTACTTCCATTAATTTTCTCTTCATGTTTTTGAGGAATAATATTATATAGTGATTTAGCGTACTGATTCCCCATCTAATTCCCATTTTTTCCATTTTCCTAAACTATCAATATTCTAATATGACTAATATGTTACAATTTAAATTTGTTCATTAAAATAAAAAACTATTTTTTCTAATAAAGATTTTCATTTTGCAGGATATTTGAGCGAATTGCACATTATCTTGACGAGAAACTTGGTTACATACCAATGGATTTCATGTTGGGGTTTTTCGTGACATCTGTCCTTAATCGTTGGATAGTATTTTTTGATCGAATTGGTTTTATAGACAAGTGAAATTTTAAAAGTTTTTATATTTATACTAATCTAATTTAAAGAGGATATTCACAAATATTTGCAAAGACTTTAAAAATTTTTCATTAGTTGTAATTATAATTGCAGGAAGTAAGTTCCAGAGCGCTTTAAATATTTTCCATCATAACTGATGTACTTCATGAGCAATCTTAATAAACGTTCAATTTAAGCATTGCATTAATGGTTGCTGCATACGTTCGAGGTGATGATGAAAAGTCAAGAAAAATGCGCAGAAATATCGTAAGATATTGCGTCCTCTCACAAACCTTAGTATTTCGTGATATAAATATACGTGTTCGTAAGAGATTTCCTTCTCTGGATGCGGTAGTTTCTTCCGGTGAGCAAATTTAACTTTTATTTTCTAACCGTATGTTAATATTTTACATACCAAAGGAAATGTTATTTCTTGCAAGGAATTTTTTAAAATATATTTGGCTAATATTTAAAAATACTCGGTTGAGGGATTCTTTGCTGAGGGATTCTTTTTTGATTCATGTTTCCTATTATGCTACTTATCTTTTGCCGTTGTTATTGGTTTACTATTATTATCACCAATTAAAACGCAGCTGTTGCTCATACTTAACGCAGAGCCTGAAGTATGAGAAATTTGCACTGTTACCTATGAAATATTAACATACGGTAAGAGGTCGAAATATATCTTATCTCATCATATATCACCCCATTTTAGTGCAGCAGCAAAATACATTTTAACCTGGCAGCTATATCTATATTTTTTATATTTTAAAGTAGGTGATATTGAAAAGTCTAAAATATATTATTAATTCACATATAATTCACATATCTTTATCATTTTAGATCACTAGTCACTCTCTATGAGAGCCGAGAAGCAAATTCGACATGAAATAAGAAATGCACATCTTCAGATCTAGGCTTAATTAGATCGTAGTTCAGCGGTAATTTCTTCCTCATTACCAGCGATACAATGGGAATGTCCAATGAGGCATTGATTTCAGTTCCTTCCTAATATATTTTTCTATAAATAGAACGGACAGCGACAATATTTTTAGGAAGCTGTGACAATTGATGAAAATGAAGAAGACAAATTTCATTTTTTTTGGGTAGTTCACAACTGCCAAGTAAGTAACCATCAAATGGTTTGCGAATAGCGAAAAAAGGAGGTATTTAGATAAGCATAAAGGCAAATAATGACAAATATTTTTATTGGTGATATAATTAAATTCTAAACGATTTTAAATGAAATTGGGTGATTAGAAATAAAAAATTTTAGGTTTCATGATGGAACATGAAAAACAGAAATTCGAGGAAATTCAGTACCGTTATGCGAAGTACTGGATGCCTTTCCAATGGGCGCTATCACTGTGCAATGAAGCAAGGAGACAACAGAAGATTGCTAGCGACAGATTACTTGAAAAAGTTGGCGAAGTAGGCTTTTCTTTCTTAAAAAAAAAAGTGATTTACTTGCACTCTTTTACCAACTTTGAAGTCATAACATCAACACTGGTTAAGATTATAAGAAAGTATGAGGTTCCTAAATTAGAGATTTTCATCAGTAACATCAATAGAATTTTACAAAAAAAATTTGACTTGCTTTTATACTCTTGATTTAGTTTTCATGCAGGCCAAAAAATTTTCTTCATTTTTACGAAATTATTATTTTATAGGAAATCAAAATATTCAGAACGAATATGGCAATCTTATGCAACTATGACTGGGTACCCCTTCCGATTATGTATCCACAGTTAATCGTCTTAGCCGTACACCTTTATTTTGTTGTGTGCAGTATTGCACGGCAGCATATAATATCCGAGCATGCTCCAAATAAGACAGCAGTAATAATTTCCATTAAGCTTGATTTTTTCTTGGTTTCATTGCATTTATTTACTAAAATCACGTATACAAACTTCTCAGCGGTTTGAACAAATCATAATCGAATTATTTCACTAAAATTGAGATTTTAAAGTTTGAACCAAATATAAATTTTCCAGAAGCACGTTAATTAAATATTAATAGATATTAAATATTAAAATTTATTTCAAAAGCTATTAGATTCAATGTTCTGTCGAAAATTAGTCAAGATTTCATAAAAATAAAAAAATAAATTTCAGATGGATCTATACTTTCCTTTTATGACGACGTTGCAATTTGTTTTTTACATGGGCTGGTTAAAAGTCGCTGAAGTCATGCTCAATCCATTTGGTGAAGATGATGATGATTTTGAATGTAACTTCTTACTAGATAGAAACCTAGCGGTAATCTTTAAGAAACTTTTTATTCTTAAAAAAAATTTTCGTAATAGCAGTTTAGTAAATTTTAGTAATAAAATTAGTCATTAGTAATAGCAGTGCTAAGATATCAGATGATGGATATTTTATATTCAAATGTTTCTTCAGATCGGCTTAACAATAGTTGATGAAGGCTATAATAAGCCACCAGTAATGATAAAAGACATATACTGGAGCCGGGAAATTCAACCTCTCTATTCTGAGCAGTCAATGCAAATGGAGCGAAGGTCTAGCGGAGTAACTGGTTCTGTTGCCCATATTAAGTACGCTTATAACATAATGTTCATCTTTAGTGGTTATTAAAAAAATGACTAACTTGTTATTAACTTAAACTTTGGATTCTATTTCCACCTTCTAATACGATTTGGTGACCAAATTTTTTCCCTTTTGTCGTTTATCTTCAAAAGTTCCATTAGCTTTAGTTAAACCAATGATTTCTTGCCAAAATTTCTTATTTTTATATCATCGATTTCCCTACGGATTCCTTAAATTTAAATTTCTATGAATGTAAATTTTACAAATCTTTAAAGAATAAGTGATACAAAAGAAATAAAAATGATGCCATTACCTGAGGAGAAGGAAGAAATATCGGCGTTCGATAAAATAAGGCGAAGAAGTTCAATATGGGGAAGAAGAACATCTAAAACAGATTTCAAGTATGCATAATTTTTGCAGTAAATTAAGACCGTCGATCTTAGCCAATATTAGCCCAAGATTAAAAGCCCAAGATTATTTTTTCATAAGATTAAAAGGAATTAAAATCAAAAGTAAAATTTCTTTTCTAACGAAAAGAAAAAGAAATTACATAAAGAATTTTGAATTTCGATGTGCTTTTTCATTATTTTATTTGAAATTTTGCAGTTCATACTGCATTATCGTGGAACTAAAAATTCAGAGAAAAATCGAAATATTTTATTATAGAAAGTTAAAACCACACGGAATATGTACAGCGCTTATATTTTTTGAATTTCAGCTAAGCTGAACTTAAAGCTGAAGCTTCACTTTGATTTTAAATTTAATGAATTTTTGAAAAAAAGATCATAACGGTTTCATAAAAGAACTGATTATAGTCTTGGTCATCAAGAACCAAAGATTTCACATCCAGATGTAATGAAAAGATAAGTTCTTACTGCTATCATTCTTAAGGCTTTTTTCCAGTTCGTTTTCTCCTTGCATTTAGAGCAAATTAAATTCAGCTGTAACAAGCAAAACAGGAAATCTTGGTTTTGAAAGATATTAAATTAAAAAGTGAACCAAATTTTTAAAAAATTTTTAAATTACACGTTCCATATTGAATAGAGTGGCTTAATTCAATTTTGCGTCTATGAACAGTTTTTTTTCACAAACTGATTATTTATGAGAAGCATTGTAGATCTATAAGTCATTCGTCTTTATCACCGAATCAGTTCGATCGTCATCGATTGAACCCAAGTGCTACCAGTCTTCCTCTTTTCGAAAAGCAATGCAGCGGGCGAAGAAGTAGTCTAGGCAGTAACGCCGACAAGGAATCAAGCAGTATTGCCTTGTTTTTTTTTTTTAAATATAAACTAATTTAATATTTTTTACTTAAATTTCTTTATCAATTTGTAGAGGAAAAATCTTGCACATTTTTTACAAACACTGATTGAAAAACCCTTTATTTCTTTTTCAAACTACACATTTCCGTTTTGGCTGTTCAACTAGCTTTTGCCACTCATTCGAAAGAAAATCAGCTTAGTACAGATGTACAATATTTCCAGCTTTTCCTGGAAACAATAAAGAATCACACAAAATACATTTAGAAGGTTAACGTATTACTATTTTTGCAGAAAATTATTTATTGACGAACCGGCTTATTTGCTCTCGATCATCCTCACGCGAAAATCCAACTGTTCTTTCACCTCACATACTCGAAGTTTTGAAAGAAGAAGGCGAATTGACATTAAGAAAAGAAGCAAGTGAAACTCATGGTGCGATCCCATTTCCAATAGAAATGCCTGGAACAGCTCCTATAGAAAAACAAGAATCCGATAAAACAGATTCAAATCATATGATGAATAATGCTGACAATGCAAATATAGAAAACAACGACAATGATACAAGGCCAACAAAAGATTTCCCCGACACAAGTATCAAAACAATTGAGCTAAGTCCAAAGATTTCGCTTGAAGAACCAAAAAAGTCTGATCTCGAAGTTGCCAAGACAGAAGGAATTTTCAGGTTTTAGAATTTAACGACATTTCGAGTCAATATAAATGTACATTCTGCAAATTTATTTTTCTGATTTAAGCAAATATTTGAAGTCGGAACAACTACGAATCAAAAATTCGAGCAAACAATCACGCTCCAGAGTTTTCCTCGATTCTAGAAAAATTTTTGAATTGATTCACTACAAAATATAAGATTATAAAATAGAATCTGAAGAAGAGTTGCTTGATGCCTTATGATGCTCATTTATTTTTGATTTCTTGTTTTACTCATGACAAGAAATGGAAATAAAATTGTGCTAAAAACATTTAATGCATTAACATAAAACAATCGAAACTGAGATTTCCTTAAGAATCAAGTCGTTTTCTTGCGAGATGTGCTTTACTCTCGATATTCTGGATAAAAATGATCATTTTAATCAATATTTAAACGAATTTCTATTTTTTTCTAGTACTATAGTTAAAATGGAATGAAACTGTATATATATATATATATTTTTAAAGAGTTATATATATTTTTAAAGAGTTTTCACGATTACTGGTTAAACTTGCTCCGCTAGCTTGTCGCACTGGACAAATATGCCAGAGAGTCTCTAGGCGATAGAAGTGCAGGTGAGTCGCCAGCATCACCCGATGTAGCACTAGCATTAAGTTATATATATATACATTAAGTTATATATATATATATATATCTATATATACATATATACATATTTGAATGAAATTTGGTGCTAGAAGTTTATTTATTTGAAAATTACAGCGACAATCTATTTGTGGGTAATGTATACCAATTCACGAATTATATATTTTAGATGTTTTCTTCAATATTTCACATATCTTGAAATTGCATGAGTTTATTTAATAGGAGGGAAAAAGAAATTGTTCTATAGATGTCTTAGAAATTTCTTAGAAATCTTAAATCTTAGAAATTTTTTAAAAATCGCCAGAACTTTGCCTTAGGAAATTTTTCTAGTTTTTTTCTTTACCTCGTTTTAAAATATTTTATTCCACTGAGCTGAAATGTTGAAAAATAAAATGAAAATAAAAATAAAATTATTCATTATTAATGCATTTAAAAATATTACTTTGTTGAGATTTAACAAGGAAATTTTGTTTTCGTTTGTTAATAAAATAAAAATTAGGAATAGTATTAGGTAATATAAAAAAGATTTATTTACTGCGAAGCTTCTTAAATAATTCCGCATTTGCGATAAAAAAAAAGTGAAGTGAAATCAACATAAAATGATTTAGCGTTATCACTTTGGGCGTTAACCTTGCGTAGCAATATAATTTGGATAAATCAAGATTCAATCGTTCAAAAATTGATAGTCTGAAATAAAACGATTGGATTTTTCCATCGCTTATGGGAATAATTTCTTACAATAACTGCCTTGCAAGAAATAAAAATCGTTGTTGCGTTAGCGAAAAAAACAGAAATATGCGAATAATGACCAAACGAGATCGAAAAAAACTTTGAATGAATAAGATTTTTTTCCAGAAAATGTGTAAAGGACGGTCCAACATAAAATGCATTCTGGAAAGAAAAAAAAACAAAATCGACTTTTGTAGATTTTAGAAATAGTATTTATACAATTTGTTGAATGAGCCGAAACGAATATTTTTATCATAAGTGAAATGAAAGAAAAAAAGCCTTTAGCTTTCTGCGACAAAACGATAAACTACGCGAAAAGTGAAAAGCATTAAAAGGAGAAAAATATCCTATATCCTAACAAAATGTCCTTTCATAATTCTCATTGTCATCTCATCTATTGATCTTCTGTTTTCAATTTTTTGCAACTACTTTCGCTGGAGACTTCGCAGATAGAAATATGGGCACCTCCAACACCACTTGAGTTTTTTAGTGGAAGGCTTATTCCGGTCGGAGGCATTTGGCCGAACGATTACAATGATTACAATCTCAGCAATACAACGAGGTTATTTTTTCTCATTCCTGGCACACTCTTGAAACTAGGTAATATTTTTCGGCTATTAAACGCTTTTTTTTTCCAAACGGCAAAGGCAAAAACTATTATGGGGTCTGAATTCGGTCTAGCAGTTTACATTAAGCCTATTTTTTCTAATTATTGACTTATTTCCTCGTAAAATAATTTCATTCATGATATTATAATTTTCCTCACAGTTAATGAGCGTAGGGTGAATGCGATGATTTAATCACCTTTTTATTTCCAGTTTAATCAAGATTCCCCTGTAGTGATGATAAGAAATAATTCGATAACCCTGGATAAATTTAATTTATAAGAAATTCAGTTTTCTGGAACATAATAGGGAAATAAAAGGGAAAGAATAGGCAAGTGCCATTTGCTTAGATAATATAAATATCGAGCATTTTAGTTTGGTTTCCGCAGCAAGGAGAAGTGAAGATGTCGCTGAAAAATTAGATGGTGCTAGCTATGGTTCTATGCGAAATAGTTTCCTAGTGTAAGTTAACCACTTATTTGCCAGGTAGATGATTTATGATTAGTTGCAGTGATATCTTAAGTTTTTTCATCATATTGTTTTGTATAACTGTACTTACTATTATCACTTCATCACGATTCTTATCGTCCATAAGTAGTAATGATATTTCGCAAAAAGCTCATCAATTTATCATAAAAAAAAGAGAAATTGCGAATCAATAGTCGAATCTTATCAAAAAATAGAAATTATAGGCAATTAAGTAGCCAATTAAATATAATACTAAACAGTCGAAGCTGAAGGAAGCAGTCAAACGGAGCACAAACAAGAGTTTGATTAAAATTTGCTATTGACAAAATGATAACAATTTTTATACAATTCGGGAATTCAATCAATTGAATGAAAAGTAAAAATGTTATAATACAATAATAGAAAATATCCTATGAACCATAATGAAATTTCCTGTAACTACACATTCACCGGTTTTGGTTTGTAACACTAGAACATTTTATCTTATCACAGAGTAGTGTGAGGGTAAAAATATATAAGAAAATTTTCAACATACCTGTTTCAGATTTACTCGGGCCCAGAATCGAACCTTAATTATAGTTGAAATGACACTGTATTTTCCTGTCCCTTAATGAAATTTATTGTTAAACTTCTCAGACCATTTTTGAAAACTTTGGACAGAGCAAAAAAAGTTTATGAGTTTATATGGAAAATATGGAATTTATAATTTTCTTGGTATTTTATATATCATTCAGTGATAAGAAATTTATCACTAAATTTAATTAATCAATAATCTAATGTTTCTATAATTTTATTCGCGAAATTATAGATAAGAAAGCAATATTCATTATTGTATGCATAAGTCCACTCTTTTGTAAAGAAGACTGATCGTGTTTTGATCGAATATCATGCATTTTTCTAAGAAATTGATGTGGTTCTATCGCTGAGCAGCAATATTGAGAATACAAAGTTCGAATAGAACTAAGAGCAATAAACATATCTATAGAAACGATTGGTTTTTTAATCGTGTTGATCGCCGTTTAGCAAATCGTGAATTAAAATTGCTGCTTTGAATATGGCAAAATTTTAAATAATGGTGGTCTTACGGAAAAGGCAGGCAACGGGTATGCTATTTGTGCTTCGAAATATATTTAATATTCTATCGCTGTTTTGCATCAAGCAGTTTTCTTTCCATCATACATATGGCTTTTTCAACTATTCATCGATATTAATTGTTTAAATCTTCTTTATTGATAGGTTGAAAGGTGAAAAAAACTTTTTTCTATTTTTTGCTTTCAAATATTTAGCATGCAATTGATTGCGATTAAAAAGATTTCTGAATAAGTAATATCAGTAATGCATGCATATTTATTTATTTGCAAACAATTAAACCGATTTATTCTTTTTCTTATAAACTTGACTGTAAAAACTATTCGCCATTTTGAAATATTCGGTAAGCGAAAAAATTGCGCCCATTTAACAAAGTTTATCGTTTTGTATCGCAAAAAACTCTTATTTTTTTTGGAAAAATTGATAACACAATTCCTTCTAGAAGTTATTCAAACAAATTGCTTTGGAGTAGAGACTATTATGTCCGAAAGGGCTCCCTTAATAATTTTCCGGAATCTTGTTAGCAGTCGGATGGAATACGCTCGCTGGAAAGGCAAATTCGGCAATATCTATCGCATATTTAACACTATATTATCGAAAATTTTGTTTCGCTTTTATCATTAATCATTTAATACTTCTATATTAAGAAATTAAAAGATGAAGTAATTTTATCTCAAATTTCCCTTTCGAATCCAATTGCAATTTTATATTTTTTTTCTTAAGAGGTTCGATGCTCGTTAGCCTTGCTATGCTGACTTGTCGGGCCAGGCAAAACGTTAGCGATGAGTTACTTGGTGACAGAGATAGGTGAGATAATTTTATATTTCGAAAATATTGTCCCTTAAAGTATCATCAATCTTCTTAAAACCCTTTTTTTCAATGTATATGCAATAAAACACAATAATAATAATATAATAAAACACAAAAATTTATTTCAGAATAGAAACATACATGAAAGCAAGCCAAAATTTGCTCAGCTGCATCAGTGATTGCGTCTGTCATTATTTGGTCGATGGTTATGACGCTGAATGTTGATCTACTCAATTTCTCTTCTTAAGCTTAAACTTTACTTTCTTTTTTTTCTTCAGAAATCCATGGAAAAGCTCGGTTAGTGGAAACTTGTAAGGTCCAATTTATCATTTACACCTATCTGCCTCTTTTATTTATTTTTAAATTATCGAAAATTACCTGAAATTTATTATAAAACTAATTGCTCAGACTTTCAATTGTGCTATCAACAGTTTTAACGCTTCTTCCTTGACCATGGCTTACTTTCGCTTGCATCGTATTAATTTAATGTTCAATTGAAATTTCCTAAATGCTTACCTTTTAATCATTTTCGAGCTCTAAAGTTATCATCTGTCGATTTTCAAGCTTATTTGTTAAATACACGAGTTTTCATTTTCATAATCTTACTGCCGTATGCAGTCCGTTGATGGGCAACGTATCTAAATCGTGTTGTATTTGAAGCTAAACGATTTATAACTTGCCCAGCATCGTACTGACATTTTGACAAATAATTTAAAACAGATCAGCCCTTTAGTATGTGTATGAATTAATTGATGAGAATATGTTAAAATATTATACATTCATGAATCACAAATCTGCAATTCGCGAAACGTAAGATTAATAAACAATGTATATATCTCTTAGATGTATATATCTCGTAATCTATCGCCATATATCGCCTTTGTTAGATGTTTAAGGAGTTTTGTCAAGTATTCGCAAGGGGTTAGCCTTGTTGAGAATAAATCTTCATACTAATGCATCACTCAACCTCTCGATTTTTAATTTCAATTTAGGTTGCAATATTCATCGCAAAATATTCATTGTCCTTTTTAATAAATTGATTACGATATTAATGATAGTGTAAAAATAGATTAATAAATTAGTAAATTATTGATTGGATCTTGGGTTAAGAAAATAAAATTTTTAGAAGCCCCACCTTGCCGGCCTTGAAGGACAAAAACTAAATAGGATACCAATAGGGTAATAATTAAATATCATTTGGACGATGCAGGAAATTATTAGATATGCTGTGTTTGATTGTATGGTCATCTTAGTCTGAGGAAAATTAATCCTCCCATTGGAACTTAAATAATTAATTTTCCAATGATTCTTCTTTCAGGAAACACATTTTCTGATAATAGATTTATAGAGAAGAGCAGAAGATTCAAGAGGCTGATTTAACAGCAATTTTGGATATGAAGAAATGTTTGGGCGAAAATTTTTTCTAGTAATCTGTGGGCTGCTATGGCCATCTTATTGAAAGCCCTGAAATTAGGGTTGTTTCATTTTCTTGATTATGATCATGAGGACATCCGTTGGAATTAAATTTCTTATTTTTCGCATATCTCCAAGGTTTGACGAAGATTTTGAAGATTCCGCTGAGAACTTTTTTCCTGAGCGACTCTTCTTGCCACTCTTGCTGGTAATCTATCTACAATAAGAATTAAGATGGAAATATTATTATCATCTCCAAGATTCGCCATATGTCTCAAAATTCTTTCAATGTTTGCTCTAAGCAATCGAATGTCCTGATTCTTTGGAGAATCAACTGAGAGGACTATTCTAATTTATGATGGAATGTTGCGAAAATTATTTGTGAATTGCCGTATCAGTCTTCAAGAATTTTCCAAACTCTTTTATAAAATTGCTTGTCTATTGGGAAGTTGTTTTGCCTTTCTATCCAGGAACGACATCGAATATTTCAGTTTATCGACTGGTTGTAAATTGTATGAATCGATTGAGGACAAAAAACTGTCTCTAAATGAGGACCAGTGCCGAATAGCTTCATTAAAACGAGATGATTGCAGCTTGGGAAGTTGCACTATTTGAATACTTTGCTGGAATTGAGAGAGAAAGGATTGAGAGGGAGGGAATAATTCTTCAACTTTAAGTTTGAAATATTTTATTGATGTATCTAAATCAATACTTGTAATTTTTGCTTTTAAAATTAATTGTGAATAATTTTGTTCTTCTTTTACCCAGTTTATGTATTCTTTGGAATCTGATTCGTTAGAGACCATCACATGGGGGGCTAGCTCTCCCGCCTTGGTCAATACTACTCTGAAGAGCTTAATTTTTTGGCCTTCAAGGTCGCAAATCTTTAATAAATAGAAGAATCATTAGATTCATCCTCAGGAAGATCTCTTATGTTTAAACTATCTATTTGTCTTAAGAGGAGGTAAGTTCCTCTTTATAATGGTTCGCGACCTTTTTTATAGAAGACCTTTTTATTTTTATAGAAATAGAAATAAAATTTTAAAATATGTGAACCACAATTATTGCATCGAATAAAAATTATAACTTAAATAAATTAGATATAAAGATTTGATCTAACAAGTTAAATGGAAACAATATTTGAAATCAAACACTGCGGAAGAAAGGCTGGATTTGTCCTTGATTGGAATTAAACGATTTGCCTTTAGGATCAACGGCTTGAAAGGTTTCAAAATTGAAAATTAGAAGGCGGTGATAAAATTGATTGGGGTTATTGATTTACGCAAATAATTATTAATTTTATTTCAAAATTAAAGACTCCCCTTTTTGTCGATTCCAAAATACCAATAAGCCACTGTGGTTCTGGAGGTCCTATGCACCATATAAAAAATAGATTAATAAATTATTGATTGGAAGCAGTGGGATGATACTCGCCTGCCACGCGTTAATTATATTAAATAACCTTGATCTGGCTGCTTTCTCAGGACAGTAGAATAAATACTTATTACCGCACATATTAATAAAAATCTTTATCTCTTTGCCTCATACTTGGGTAATTAAACCAATTAATATATAGAAAAAAAATATTCGATATGAGTTAAATCCAGAGATAACTATTTCAAAACAAATAAGAAATGCTTAAACAATGTAAAGGATGTTAAATAACAAACTACATAATATTGGGACCCAATCGCTAGATCTCGGTCTCTTGGTGGCACCAAAAATGAGGCAAGAAGCATTTTCTTGAGTAGGATATACAATATACACTATAAATTATATTTGAAAGCAAAGAATTAATGAGTTGATGAAAGATTTCATTTGGCGGGTCGGGGTCACCATCTTGAAGTAATAATAGAAAACATCGCATTTCGCGACAGATAGAATGGCTTTGATAGCACCATAGGGTTGATTCTTTTCTCTTGACGAAAGTACCTGTCGTTAAAGATGAAATCCGGATGGTACTACAAGTCCGTCTGCACTCCTAACTCCTTGTGACCTTCTGGGAAAAAATTTTCATCCTAATAGTTAGCGAAGTCAGTCAAACTGGAAATGATAAAAGAAAAAAAAAAGGAATGATACATGCGACAATTTTATATGGTGGAAATAATATTACGACTATTTATGAAGACTTATTATGACTTATTATTATAATTTTAGGAAGATAGGTCCAAATATGAAAATGTGATTTTAGTAATCGATAGGTGTACATTATTGTATATGTATAAAAATAGCAAGAATTTTTATTGTGTCTTGCCTCAATGAATTTTTTTTTAAAGAAGCCTCACCATGTAGGCTTATATATCTTGTTTAATGAATTGCAAAAAACAAATAATAACAACAGTTTATAAAATGCAGCAAGCCGTCACCAAGTTTCATTTATTCGTCCTGAAGCTAACGACATAGTTTCACGACCGATCGATTAAATATAATGGAACGAGATTCATAATTCAAGTAAACCATTAAAAAAACCATATTTCCAAGAGATTATATTGAATGAAAATTTTAGTGAAAATGTTCAGTGTTTTGATTTCTTGCCCTATCGGTATTATTGAAAGGCTTGTGACGACCCACTTGGCAACAACAGCAGCTTCTATATATAAAAGTGGCAGGTAAATAACAGCACAAACAGGGCAAAAACAGCGAAATTAGCGCCAATATAAGCCATCTTTTTATCCGTTTATTCGTTAATGGCAAAACACAAGTACATATGTTCTGCAAAAAATAGATTTATAAAAATTTCTTCTGATTGTAAATGGAGAACTTTCTGAAAACAGTAGGAAAATATTGTGTCTCTTTTGTTATTACTTTTCACTATTGCGTTTCTTTGTTGCTTTTATTAGAATACCAATAATTCCTATTTGAATATTTCATAACAACGGCTTATTTGTGGAAATTAAATCGATTATACACCAACAAGTACAGGTAATTAAGCTCTAGCTCAAAATTATCTATCCAGTCTCGGCCAAATTATCTTTATTCATTTTAAGTTGAAGCGAGAAATCAGCATAATATGAGAAATGCAAACTGACATAGCCTTGGCCAAATCGTCCAATTTTTGGCGAATAATCATTTTCATCCTTACAACAATGATAAATAATTGCTTGTGCAATAGGTAAACATGTTAAACGTTGAATCAGCTTCTTGATCGGATTAGGGGCCTCTCTGAAGATATTTTAAGTCTAATTTCTCAAATTTTTTATGAATGTAATGGTCCACAATCTACGAATAGCGAGAGGCTTATAAGAAAACCATTTCAAAACCACGATTTTCAATAGTAATTAAAAAACTTTTTTATTAATATATTGATGCATGACTGAAAACAAATTTCTCCTAAAATAAATCATACATGTGAAAGTTTTTTTTTTTGTTTTTTCTTTATTTTTCCTCTAATATTGGATTGTCAAGAAAATGCACTTCGAGGATTTAAGTCACGGATCCTCCATCGTATGTTCCAATTTACTGTGATCTGGTTAGGCTCGTACGTTTGGTTTGTCGGACCAGATAAATTTTGCCAGGAATTCCTTTGGCGACTATGTGGTTGGGCAGCACTGCCTCGAATTTTTCATAAGTTTAATCACTATATCACTAAGAGCTTTGAATTATTAAATGAAAACCAGACATTTCACCTTGTTTCCATCTTTTTGATTCTCATGATTATGTTTTTTATTACCATTACGTTTTTTATAATATCATCTCATGATTCTTTCCTTCTTCTTCTTCATCCTGCAGTATTCATTATTTCTGGTTTGCCTGGTTCAGCTGACCATAAGAGTGAAACTTTTCTTCCAGTGAGTGAATTGAGAAATGGTTCCCAGCGCTAGATTTGGTTTGTGAAGACAAGTCCACTCCTCTAAGGAAGTAGGAAAATTGCCCTTTTACGCAATGGTTATTAAACGTGTTTCTTTGAACCACTCAACATGCATCATATGGTAAAATTTCATTCCTGGTTTCCTGGCAAAATTTATATGATCCAACAAGGATGCGGAGCCAACCTCGGGCCAGAAAAGGTGATTCCTCTAGGAAAAAAAATGGATTAAGTGTTCACTTGCAAGAACCTCGTCGATTTTCTCGTGGATTGTACCAATTTTGACAAAAAAAACAATTTTCTCGTGAAGTATCTCCCTGTGGAGTCTCTTTTTTAATCGGTAAAATAATCTGATCGCGCCTTATGAGAATACGAGAAACATTAATTGGTTTCAGTTTAACTATTTCCATCGAATCTGCAAAATGTGGTGTGAAATATGAAAATGGAGAGTGATGACCATTAACTCTGCAAATTGGTAAAATCATATTTATAAAAGTAAAGTAAGTGGTTAGTGCCCACCATTCCTAATTAGTCTAGTTTTCTTGGCTGCTGGTACTGTGGGAAATTTTTGCCAGAAAGTATCTTGTGGTAGAAATATAGGTAGGTCACCTAGATTTTTTAATGAAAACTTGATTCTTTTATTCGGAGGCAGAATCTGAAAGCCTCGATTTTCAAGATATATTCATATATATTCGGCATTTCTCAAGATGGTAATTTACACATATATTTATGCAAATATATATTATGGGTTCCTGATTATTTAGAATATTACTATGCAAATATTCATTGACCTTGATTATAATTTGGTACTAAGCGCATTCTTTTTACTGATTTTTTTGAATTCTCTATTCCACATTGATATTTCAAATTGCTAATCAACATTGATATAGAATGGTAATCTGCTGCCTGCAAATTAATATAATGCATTTAAAAATTAGTTTAATGAATATCTGAAACAAAGAAGACGAATTATTCTGATCAAACAGATCCAGGATTTTTTCCTCGATTTATAATTTTCAAAGTTTTAATCATTTATCACTCTCTGCCGAATTATGGCAAAACAATGCGTATATTTGGACAAAATGAAATGCCGAAAATAGAAGAGTAGAAAGAGTAGAAAGATAAGATTACTTTTGTTTTGTCTGATAATGGGGACCGTGATACGATGTTCCACTGGTCGCTAGGAGGTAAAACATTCAGTTCAGCATTTATATATTCATTTTCACCAGAATCATTGGATCTATCAAATCGATTGCTGAAAAAGAATAAAATCATTAAAAAAGAAGTTTGAATTATGTAAATTTATAAAATATAAGAAATCGCAAAATCTAAATTACATTATCAAAAGTTTTATTAGTTTGTACAAATTTTAAAAAAGCATGCCTGGTACGAGTTCCATTTGGTCTCTGTATGGCAAACAATGCATAATCTGTTGGAACAAGTGTCTCTTCGCTTTTTTTCATAAATAACGATGACTGTTCTAAATTACTCCTGAGAACAGTACTAAGATAATAATGGAAAAACTTGAGCTTGAGCTTAACTCGAGAAAAACTTAACATTATATCATTTCTGAGCGCAGTTAGCGGTCTTTTATTTTTCACATTCAAAATATAAAATTTTATAGGTTTAGAGCTTACAATTTCTGGTTAGACTAACTATGCTGGTCATTAGGATTATGAATCAATTGGCAATAAAAATGCAGCAGTCAATATAATTAACCGCTGATCCAAAGCTAAAAGGCAAGAGTTTTTTAAATTAATAGTAAGGATTTAGTCGCAAAAAAAGTAAAAATAACAGCTGAGATGGCAAATAGATGATAGATGATGAAAAATCAGAAGTATCAATGAAAGCTGCTTTATTTTGAAGACAATTTTAAAACCATATGCTAACGATGATTTTATATCCCATCTAATTCTCTGCATAATGCATATCTCTTTGAGACCATTTTAAAAAAAGTTCGCGTTGCGCAAAATTGGGAAAAGTTTTTTTCTTTTTCTTTAATTTAAGACTTATTGC
The DNA here is from genome assembly GCA_900625125.1 of Dracunculus medinensis. Classification (NCBI taxonomy): domain Eukaryota; kingdom Metazoa; phylum Nematoda; class Chromadorea; order Rhabditida; family Dracunculidae; genus Dracunculus; species Dracunculus medinensis. The sequence goes on along the minus strand of UYYG01001150.1, from coordinate 1,497,320 downwards.
ATGTACCTTATTTCACTGATAATAAATCATGATAAATGAGTAAAATGAAAGCAGTAAATGAATGTTGAGCATTTTTTAAACTCGTTCTACTGGCGTGTCGCACTGGGCAGATATGCCAGGGGGTCCCATGGCGATAGAAGTAAAAGTGAGTCACCAGCACAACCGTAGAAGCAGATCTAATACACAAAATAAAAGTTGGAAATAAAAAAATCAGCAAGACATAAACGATTCACGTTATAAACCAATGAAATCATTAGATAAAAAATTTTTTTTAAAGTTACAATTAGCTGAGGACACTTAGCATAGCTTAACCTGTACGTAGCGAAGTTGAAAGTGAAACCTGATGGGGATTCACTTATACGTTTATCGCCAAGCAACTCTCTGGTTCCAGCCAAGACGGAAATGAGAGCTTCGAAGGAGAAGTTATAAATGAGGTAACAGCGCATAAAAAGTGAATTACAACAAATGGCAAAGGATAAATATTAAATTAAACAACCCAATCGAGCGATTCCATACCATTGTTTATTCTCTTTATGCTTTTCAGTTGGAGGCGGATTTTAAAAAATAGTTGCGAAAATTTGTGAACCATATGGAGAAACGTCAGTTTTGAAAAATTGCCCCTCATAAAACTTCACTTTATAGATTGCAATCGATATCCCAATTGTTAATTAGACAGCATTCACCTGGCAAAATTCTGAGATTTGCAATGGCTCTTGCGCTGTATTCATAAAGAAAATAGAAAATATGCATATGCGCCAGTAAATTTTCAAATTTTCTCGCAAATCCGAATAAAGCTTGAAATCTAAACTAAACCGCATATCTTTCCTAGATATTTCGATTTGTATTCGATTTCAACAAAGTTGGCTTATTTTGTCATTTATGATAAAAGTATGGGATTTTCTGGATTGAATTTCCATATTGAAAGAAGGCCGAACCAATTTCTTCAGACAAATTTGAAAGAAGAATTTGCTCGCGAACTGAAAGAAGTACTCAAAATCCGTCAAGGGAGGCGGACACCAATCCGTTAACATTTTTTAAGCGCGGTGAGGTGTTGGTTATAGCTGCTTGGAACGTCAGAATGCTTATGGATGTTGGAAGCAAAGCGATCACTGCCAACACCCTCTCTAAATATCGCATAGATGTTGCCTGTTTGTCGGAGGTCCGTCCGTCTTCCTCATGTCGGCTCCCTAGTAATTATTAAACCTAGTTCAGGGAAAAGATATTGGCTATATCACAGTAGTTTCTCGGATAACTCGGTGGGAAATGGTGTAGCGATTGTCATACTTGAAAAGGCTCGATCCACTTTGATTGAATGGAAACCCAGTAAATGACCGTATGGCTTACGCTCGTTTCAAAGGAAAGTTCTGCAATATTTCGGTCAACAATGTATATGCTCCAACTTTATGCGCAGATGACCGCGATAAAGATAAGTTGTGTGCAGAACTTCAACTGTTAGCAACATCCCTACCGAGAAGTGACATGGTCATACTCGGTGGAGACTGGAATGCGCATGTAAATCATGATGCCGTTTCGATGAACTCGGTAATTGGCAAATCCCAATGCGCCAATAGAGAACGCCTTCTCCGTTTTGCTGATAAGCATTAACTCTTTATTGCTAATATATGCTTTCGGTATCGGAGGAAACATCTAGTCACGTGGAACTTTCCGGACAACCAATATTCCAATCAGATTGACTATATATTAATCAGTCATCGTTGGAAGAGTTTTCTACTTGATAGTCGTTCTTATCGGGGCGCTGAAAACGTCTGGATCAGATCATGTTATGGCTCGAACCAAGATTCGTATAAAACTGACAAGTCTTAAGAAACAACATATCACAAGATCTTTCAGTTATCTCAAGTTAAAAGATCCGAGAACGATAAGCGCATTTCAAACAGCATTATTGAAATACTTCAGTGAGATTAATGTCAATGACATCTCTGGAATGGCGAATGAATACTAATCCCAACTAAAGATGCCTACAAAAGTCAGCCACTTCCACATTAGGGTATAGTAGTGGTAAGTGCATTAGTTGGATGTCGGAAGCAACTGTCCAACTATCTGAAAAAGCTGTCAAAGCCCGAATATCAGGAGATCAGGAGATCGGGTGTTTCGAAGAATTATAACGACAGCAGCACGGCGGGACAGAAATCGTTATTGGAATGAAATGGACTTGAGAATGGAGATGACGGCTCAATTAGGCGATAATAGGAAACTATTCCACCTTCTTCAAAAAGCAACTATAACTCGAGGAATTGTCGGTGAAGTGATATGGGATATTAATGGGACGCTTACTAAAGCAATTAAGGATGGCCTCGGAAGATGGAAAGGATTTTTTGATGTCAAACTTAACCACAATGCGCCATCTGTTGTCTCGAATATAACTAAAGAAGATGAAATAATCTCTGTAATTCATTAGCATAAGGCCAATAAAACTCCCGGAGAAACTGGTCTTTGGGCCGAACTCTTCAAATCTTGTCCATCGTCCTTCATAATGCACTTTCAACAAACGTACTCCCTAGTATGGGAAAAAGAAAGGTTGCCAGAAGACTGGAGCAAAGCAATTGCCTCCCATTCCTATGAAAGGTGATAAGATGTACTGCAACAATTACAGAGGAATCAGCCTACTGGACATCACCGGAAAAATTTTCGCTTCCCTTCTGCTAAATAGACTCATGGCAACACAAGATAGCAGAATGCGTCTTAAACAAGGTGGATTCTGACCTGGACGTAGTTTTGCTAACCAGATATTTACGTTAAGAAGGATGCTGGAACATCGCTACAAATACTAGCGACTCATCGTCGCTTGCTTTATCGATTTTGCAGCTGCTTTCGATTCGATTGATAAAGGAAAGTGATGGAATGTAACGGTGTCCCAGAGACGATCATTCGGCTCATAAAGGCATTTTATCAGCATACCCTGGCGCAATTTGCGTATATGGGGGACTGACAGACTCTTCTGAAATAAAAACTGGTGTCCGTCAGGGCTACGTCCTTTCCCTCACAATATTCAACTATACGGTAGACTGGATAATAGGCATCGCTTGTCGGCACTCAAGAGGTCGTAAATAAGTCCAGAATATAGCATCACAGACCTAGAATACGCTGATGATGTAGTCATTTTTGCTGACAGTTATGAGGAAATGTAAATAATGTTAAATAATGTATCAATAACTGCAGCGAGATTGGACTCAAAATCAATGTAAATAAAACGAAATTATTTTCCTCTTATATACAAGATGCTGATAAAATACCTATTTTTATCAATTCATTGCCAGTTGAGGAAGTGCTGGACTTTAAATACCTTGGATCCACTGTATTCCCAGATAAAATCGTAACCCGAATAACAACAGCTAGAATTATGCTTTTCCGATTGATGAAACCTTTATAGAACCGTCACGAAATCGCTTCAATGTTCGATCTTGCTATATGGTTGCGAAAGATGGCCAATAAGAGTGGAAGATATATTAAGAAGCCACTAGCCTTTGACCACTCTGGCCTAAAGTATATTTTATAGGTCCATTGATCGATAAAATATCACATGATTGCATCCATCTTCGTTCAAATATCACTTGCATTAACAATATTATTACAAAGCGTCGCCTTCGATGGTTAGGGCATTCTCCATCGTTCTCCATCGTCCAGCAAAGGAGTTGGCGTATATTTCGTTATTTGCTAACCCTGCGATGGGTATTAAAAGCAGGAGGACCAGTCAAGACCTGGACTGATACAATCAGGAAAGATTTTGAACATATAGGGGAACCAGCGATATATGGATTTAGACGGAAAAAGGAATGGCTACTAATAACGATGGCGTCGGACATGGCGAGCAGCTTGGAGACTCTTGTAGCCAGCGGACCCAGCTTAACCAGTAATGGTGAGAGCTGTTAGAAGAAGAAGAATTTGAAAGAGTCGATCGTTTCTATTTGAAGACTCAGAATAATAAATTCTTCCAGTTGTCTTTATGAAAAATTTAATCTGAGCAACAAAAAGTTGAAATGCAAAAAAAATCAATTGCAGTTATCGCAATTGTTAATTTTGTTAACCAATTAGTGACAGTTATCGTCAAATTGGCCTGGTGAAAAAATTGTGGAAATGGAAGCAACCAACTCGTGTTTTGGTCGCTTTCTGTGACAATGTTAACAATCCACTTTTATAGCTTTATTTTTAGGTTTTTAATAAGGCGCTGATATCTTTTTTTATACCTTTATTTATGTTTTGCTTTTATAGAAAAAATTATCATTTTTCTCTTTGATAATCTGATTTTCGCCTAAAATTCAGTGTTTCCAGTTTGGCGACAATCGTCATTTGGATACCGTGAGAAATCAACTTGCTCTTGTGGCGAAGCCTAACTAATGATTACTTAATTAGTAACAGTGGGCGCTGTATGAAGATACAGAAGAAGAAAAAGAAATCACCAATGTGAAAAATTGACTGATAATTTCTATAAAATTTTGTTGAAAATGGCAATTTTTTTCCTAAAAGTATCTAAAAAATCCCTTTGCGCGTAGATAATTTTAACTAATAGCAATTTATCTAATGAACAAGTGATTAGAATATTAAAAATCCGCTCATACAAGGAGATGAATCGTAATTTATAAGTTTTTGAAGAGGTCCAACCAGGACTAAATAAGTGTGACCGACCTTGGACTCAATTGCTCATTTTTATATAAAATATCAAACACGAAGTTATTCTATTCATTCACTCAGCTATGAAAATTTAACTTAAAGAACATTTTTCACCCATTTATTTATTTATGATCCCATTTAGTTTTTATCTATTTCAGCTCTTCGTTCAAATTTGCGGTTTTTTAATGCCAATTTTTACCTTTATATTTTTCATTGCAACATTCGTTTGCATTTTGGATGTTGTAATTGAGGCTTTTGAGGCTGAAAGGCATTTTCCCCAATGATGCACCCAATCTGTTGGTAAAAGATGACAAATTTCTGGCCATTTCAAATATATCTTCATATCTATTTTCCAAATCTGAAAATTCTTAGAATAACTTCCCATATTATAGTGCTTTGGAAGCAGAGAGTTTGAATAGAACTTGATTTCCTATTCATATTAATAATTATGGCGCAAGAATAATTTGAGAATATTGATAATTAGGCGATATGTTGCTTCGATTGGAGTGGAAGCATAGAAATCCTTGAAAAAAGTAAAAGAGGAAGTAAAAGAGTAAAAGAGGAAACCATGAAAAGGAAATTAAGGTGATGCGGGGCACTTAACTGTACTTCATTCTCCATGTGGCCCTATAATTGTTTCACCCAAGAAAGTCGGCCCCACCAGGAGCGATGAGCTTTATCAAAATAAGAATACTAATTATGGAATAAACCATCCATCTTCTTTTTTAATTAAATAATTATATGCCGTCGTTATACAAATGCTTTCGTCATTTATTAGCATAGCTAAAGGTAAAATAACTGAATTTACAAAATTCAGCCAACTAGAAATCGGTAGCCTCAGTTCTTGCTTTTTGGATTATGGTTAGGTTCAGCCAATTAGAAGTGAATTACTATCCCACTAAATTCCGGTTTTTGGTTAGCTGAATTATTACTTAACATTTTCTACCATGAGTTTAAGGCTATCGGGAATATCGGAAAAGGAGAATTAATATTGTACAGAATGTTACAGAATTTTATGCTTAAAACAATACAAAAAAAATGAGAAAAGTTTAATAATTTATAGTTGTTTGGTCAAATTGAACGATAAAAATTTTTTTATAGGCCAAAAAATCTTATTTGTATTTTTTTAAGGCCTACAATAATTTTTTTTATAGGCCAAAAATGAATGAATTTTTTTATAGGCCAAAAAACATTCTAAAAATACAATTTAGGGATTGGTGAGCAAAAGAATTATTGTAGGCCTTAAAAAAATATTTTGGGACCATCGTGACTTATGGAAAATTGTGGAAAGTATTTTATTCATCAGTAATTATTAAGCGCTCTCAAAAATGGAGATTATTAAATCATTGAATAGCACTGTGTTAATAGACGTGAATCAAGTAATAACCGTCATTAGTTCAAAATATTAAATAATCGTTGGCAAGCAAATATTATATTTATAAACGAATCAGTGGCCATAAATAGCCAAATGTGTCTGGCAGAGAAGATAAAGAATATCATGCAAATTATATTTGCGTTTTATGAAACAGTCTTGAAACAGTATTTCATGTGCATCTAATTTTTATATGTTTCCATTGTTTTCCAAAAATTTCAGATCTTTAAAATTCATTCATTTTTAAAATTTGAATGAAATTTCTATTTTCATTTTCATTTCAGAATGACTGATTTTAAAGTTTATTTGATTTGGTGCAAATGATTCATTTCGTTTCGGAATCAATTTAAAAATGTTTGAGAACCATTGGAAATGGCGTTGTATTGGCATAGTGGGCATATTGAATCAATGAATCTGCATGTGAATTAGATTGTTTTGTGAAAGATTGCAAAAAGAATCATTCAGCTTTTTGGGAAAAAAGGGTCAGTAATTTGTTATTAGTTATATTACTGTGGGTAAAATATCTTCCATTTAATGCTGAATTTTGCATCTTTCTTATGAAATTTTGTTGCCTGTATATCATGAAGTCAATAAATTTATGAGAGAGACAACTATGTATAAAAATATTGATAACTGCATTTTTCTACCTCTTGTCAAGAAGAAACCTATCATTAGAGGTGATATCCATGTGATACTATGCTTTTCTGGCGGAATTTCCTAGTGTTGCTAGAATTTAGCAGGGTCAACCAAACCAAAAATGGTTTCATATGAGTTAAAATTAACAGTTAACATTTCGTTAACATTTCGTTTTTGGCCTCATATCAATCACATTTATTATTATTCCGTTTACCAATTCATTTTTATACCAACCATTCAACTTTTGAGAATATTTTAGTTTTTTTCTCATAAATATACCGAAAGTGTCTCTAAACTGTTTGGTTTTAATTGCAGATAATCGATTCACGAGAACTATTCTGTTCCTGATGGCCTGTAATGAATGTCATAAAACGACCACCATATATAATACAAAACTTTCGCTTTTTTGCCTTTCTTCTGTAAAAGTTCTAGAGGGAATCATCGACAATAATTCTGCCGTAATTTTTATTTCGAATTTCATTACTTTTGGCTTAACTGAGATTGGTTTCTGCGAATCCCCATTGCACAAGCACTTTCGCAAATAGTAATAGTACTTTTCCGTTTTTGGTTTGTACTATTGTTTGCTTGTCTAATTTTCATTTAAATATTCTAATAGAATGCCAGCTGTTCAGTCAAATTTTGTTTGTTCTTTAATTTTTATTCATCTAATGCCCATTTTTCCAGATCATTTGACTGTCCAAATAATTTTAGTTTAAAGACCATCTTGCATATTTTATACTTATTTATTTTATATTTGTTCTATTCAGCTGTATTCTTCATATTTACGGCAAGAATCTTGGTTAAATTTTTCTCTGAATTCTTTCGTTATTTCTTTCACTTTTTTTTCGTATTTTTTTCATATTTGAATTTTTTCTTAAGTGATTATAGAAATCATCGCTTTGTACTCGATAAAAATAAGAAATATTATCAATTTTTCACATTAAAATTTCTTAGATATTTAAGGAAAAAGTGGTCGACTGGAGAGTAACTTCGACGCAATTCTTACTCTTTAACAGTATTAAATCGTCATTAAAAGCGAAATCTATGAACCCACGTGTAGCTGCAGGTCTCTTTGGTAAAGGACTCGTCCTAATAGCCAGTGGAACTAACTAAGTCAGAAATGACGGGTGACCTTATAAGAAATTGGTTTAAAAAGTCGTGAGTGGTGATTCGTCTTAACCTCATATTTGCGAATTCTTACAAATTCGGTCATAATTTCTAGATGAAAATTCGCAAACAATAATTTACGATTTTGCATCATGACCGTTCCCTTATTACAATGCAAAAAAAGCAGTGATAAGCTTAGACAGCAGTTTTTAATCATATGATTTGATATCGAGTCTATCAGTTGTTTTCTTCTGTTTCTATCTTAGGTTATGAAAATAATTTTTTTAAGGGCGCACACCATTTCTGGTTAGATTCGCTTCGCTGGCTTGTCGGTCTAGGCAAATTTCGCAAATTTCGTGAATAGTTACTTGGCGATTTGACTTCAGATGGGTCGCCAGCATCACCCGGATTTTTTGAAAGACAGGTTTACACATTTCACTCCTATATCGATACTCTGAAATGAGACAACCCACTGAGCCACTTTATCCTTTAGTAGAAATATATACAAAGAATAAAAATTTAGATTTTGCTTTTATCGATTTTATAAAGCGATTGCTTGCATCGAAATTGTCTTTGTAATTGTTTTTGCAGAAATGTTTCCAATTGTTTCTCTCGGCCTGAATCATTCATCGCCATCAGCACTGCTCTTATCATTGTTAAGTGTTCATCCATTTTTTTAGGAAAAATTTTTTCTTGCAGAGTTGTTTGCAAACTAATTAACTAATGGTGTGATTTTTTTTATATTAGATGTATTTTATATATTTATACGAGATTTTAAGTTACTTTACTATTTCATTGGGCAAACAATGGAAATAATTTTTCCTAAGAAATCATTTTTTGACCTTTTCTTTCTCCAGTGTTTCACAGCTTATTTTTGATTATATTTTAAAAACTTCTTAACTTTATCATTTTTATCGTTCGATAAGTCGATTAAAGCGGATTTAGCGATTTCCTCCGAATTGTTTTTTTTTATACATGCTTTTTTATTCTTTGCGAATGCAGTTGTTTTTTCTAATTAATTTTTATTATTATTGTTCATTCTTTTATTTACTTATAATAATTAATTAATTCTTAAATTTTTTTGTAAATGAAGATCTTAAAACATTTTTCATACGTAAATAAAATTCATTTAGAACATATCGTAGAAAATATGTAACACTGGTGAGAGGTCTTTTTTGCTAGTAAGGTTTATATGCAGTTAAATAATTTATTCAGAAACCGAGTGATCGAGCGAGCTTCGAGTGAGGGTCAAGTTCTCATAGTCTTTAGTTCTTGTTTATTGATGAATTTATAAGAGCAAATTTATCATTAAAAGTGAAATGCAAGTGCTGCTATTGACGGACCACAAGTGATTGCACGATGAACGGATCTTGTCTCAATAATAACTAGTAAAATCAAGCAAATAAGCAGTTGTAATTGTCTAATTGTCATTAAAAGAAGAAAAATTTTCCAATCCGTTGCCATTTGCAAATGTTTTACTGTAACCGCCACTATTAGTTCCACAAAAGAAAAGCTGTAGAAACTTGCAGAAAGAATATGCATCATCTGCATTTTAATTCCTTGGTTTATTGATTATAATAATTATTACTTTTAAAATTTTAAAAAATTTTGTTTCTTCAGTCGTTATTTCTGTTCCGCTCTGCTATTCTTTTATATTTCTGGAATTTCAAAGTTTGTTGCAAACGATTTAGTTAGTTTCATATATATATATCTATTAAAACAGAAACTATAAAAGCAAAAAAAAATAGATTTAAATAAATAACTCTTTTTGTTCTTTTTCGCTTTATTATTCTTTGTATTTTATTTTTTTGTCTTTGAAGGAAAGATTTCGAAGATCCAAGTGGCTGCTGGGTACTTACTTGTAACTCTTCAAGTGGCTCTAGAATGAAAATCTGGTTTTGATTCGCAATATAGCTCTAATCCAGTGGTACATGTGATTAATATGCAGTCCGAGCGCAGTAAAACGATCCAAAAACTTAAGAATAAGATCTCAAGCCAGTGTGATTGCTCGAAATCTGTCAAGTGAAAAATAACATTGTCATCGGGAGAAACTGGAATGCGCATATGGGCTACGATGTAACCATGATGAACTTAATATTTGGCGAGTATTGCATCGGAGCCTGATGCACCAATGAATATCTTCTTCGCTTTGTCGAAGAACATGAACTTTTTCTTACTAATATGGTTCCAGCATCGAAGAAGAATATTTAATCACATAGCACTTCGGATAACAATACTCTAATTGATTAATTAAGCCCTAATCAGTCGCCGAGTTCCTTACTATTTAATCTTTCTTATCGTATCGCCCAAAGTGATAATCTTAATGGATCAGACGATATTATGGTTCGAGCAAAGACCAGCATAAAATTGACAACTGGCAAGAAATAATGTTTCCCAAGATCTTTTAATTATCTCATACATAGTGATTCGTGGATAGTAAGAACATTTCAAGCATTAAAGCATTATATAAATTCAAGCCGAATAAGCATTATATAAATATCAGCATCTCTGGAACGGTCCCGATTAAAGACATATCTCCGAAAGCACTACCTCCAGGCTATGATGTACTAGTAGGAAGTGCTCTAGTTGGGTATCGGAAGCAACTGTCCAACTGCCCGAAAAAACTGCTAAAGCATGAATGCCTTCGACAGGATCATTTCACCGAAGAATTACAATGAAAGCAGCACGAAAGTATTGAAATCGCTACTGGAGCTATGTGGCCTTGAAAATGGAAGTAATGGTCTTCAGGGTGAAATCTTTAAATGTTGTCCATCACCATCAAATAACACATCTTCAATAAATTTATTTCTTGGTTTGGACGAAAAAATTAATATCTGATACCAGATGTCTGTAGCAAAAAAGTTCTGCTCCCAATTTTTAAGAAAGATGACAGGACATATTGAGACAATTATCGATAAATCAACCTATTACGAGATATCTACGAGAAAGATTTCACTCCTCTTCTATTGAATAAATTATGACAGTATGAAATAGCAGGATAAGCCTTAAGTAAGCTGGATTTAGACCGGGCTATTGTATTGACTAGATATTTACGTTAAGAAGGGTGTTGGAACATCGCTTCAAATATCCGCAACCCACCATTACGTGTTTCATCGACTTTGCGGCTACCTTCGATTCAATTGAATGCCGCTTTCGAAGGTGATGGAATGCAACGGTGTTCCCTAGAAGATCATTCGACTTATAAAGGAATTTTATCAGCGCACATTGGCATAGGACTGTGGGAACTGACAAATTTCTTCAAAATAAAAACTGATGTTCCTCAAGGCTGCGTCATTTACAAATCAGTCTAGAGCATCGTATCACAGATCTTGGATACATTGATGATGTAGTCCTTTTTGCTGAAAGTAATGATGAAAGGCAAATAATGAACAATGAATAATGTCGACAACTGCAGCGAGAATCGAAATCAGAGTCAATATAAATGAAACGAAAATTTTTTCATCTTATATATCAAAAACTGACAAAAAACCTGTTTTCATCAGTTCATCACCCGTTGAGAAGACAGGCTTTAAATATCTTGGATTCACTCTAATCCCAAACGACTAAGCGAAAGATGAGATAATAATTTGGATAACGATAGCCAAAAACGTGTCTTTCCTGTTAGCGAAAAAATTATAGAGTCGTCGTGAAATTACCATCAAAACGGAAGACCTATAGTATTAATTCGTTCGAATCTTGTTACGTGGATGCGAGACATATATATATATATATATATATATACATACACATATATTAAGAATGTATTATCTATCTACCTTTGACCACTCATTTCTATGATACATTTTACAAGTTCGTTGAGTGGATAAAATCGCACATGATTGTTTCTCTCAAATAACACCTGCATTTTTAGCCATAGCAGAGCGTCGCCTTCGTTTGCATCAAAAATGAGGAGTTAGAAAAGATTTTGAGCATATTGATACAGACCAGCAATATGTGGACTTAGAAGATGGAAGAAGGAATGGCTTTTATAATTGTCAAAGATGGCATCGGATCGAGCAACTTTGAAATGTCTTACCCTTGTAGCCAGTGGAGTCAGCCTAACCAATAATGTTGAAAGCTATTAGAAGAATAATCATAAATGCTTTTGGGGAATAATCTAATTGCATGACTGTCAATTCTGAATGGTTATTTCGTGGGATTTAGCTTCATATATATATAGTCTAAAAGCGCCAATGCTATTCCCAGCAGGAATGAACCTGTCCAAAAATCCTTATGGTGCTGGCGACTAACCTGTATTTCTATCGCCAAGAAACTCTCTGGCATACTTGTCCAGTCGACAAGCCAGCGGAGCGGGTTTATCCAGTAATGGTGAAAAAAATATATATATATATATTTGTTGCCGTTTAATCTTATCATATTTCTTCTTTTTCTAATGGCTGTTAGGGTGATGCTGTATCTTTAATAAGTTTTTTGACCAAAAGATTTATTTTTTTGTCATGAGAGAATCACTTGGCGCTGGAAATGTAGACAGCTTTTCTCCGCCGGGAATCGTCTTTTAATGCTTGCTCTTAGTCGAAACAACATAGCTCCTGTCTTTCTTATATTCACAATTTTTTATTAATTTACTTTTAGATGAAAGAGTATTAATGCATGTCCACCTATTTTAAAAGATTTAAATAATTATATGTATGGATTTATTGAGTATGTGGGCGACCACAAATAAATCCCGTAAGCTGAATAACAATTTGCCTATGTTAGTGCGCTTATATCTGTAAGTAAGTTTACGAGTGCATATAAAGTTATTTGCACATTTGTAAACTGTAAAGTGAGCAAAAAGTTCGAAATTTTCTCACGCAAAAGGCTCAGATGTTCAATGTTCATATTTGTTCGCATCGTAGCGACGAGCTTTCTTGCTAATAAGCTTTTTGATTAAAAGATTTATTTTTTTGCCAGTTGTTATTATGAAACGATTTAATTAAATAAATGAATGACGTTTTTTGCCGTTCTGCTGAAAAGTTAATCGGATTTTAAATGATTTTAAATGATTATATTATTTTGGTTATATTCGTAAAATTAATTTGCCAAATCTCAAGTGAAAGCATCGCTGTCTTCTTCCCGCGTGGAACTTAAAATTAGGCTATCTATATCAATAATATTGGGTTTATTCGTTCACACTTTTTTTTATCGCTTACTTTATGACGTGCTTTCTTGTCATTTAATAAACTTTAAAAACGATATCCGAGATATGGCATAATCCTTGAATCATTCATAGCGCAAATTTAGCGCCCTTATGCGGATTACTGCATAAAACAACTCTCATGGCATAAGAAAGATTTTAACTCGCACAAATGTCATTAAAAAAGCAGACTGTCTCGAAGAATGCCATATTTATCGTTAAAATTTCTTGTTTATATGGTTTTGAGTGAGAGATTATTCGTATTAAAACTTAAGGTAATGTTTGCACTGGAAAATATTTTAGATATTTTAGACACCAGTACCTCGTTTGAAATGAGAAAATCTAGCAGTTGCTAGTTTTTGTAAAATTTTCATTCATTATTCTGTAGAAGCTTCCTTTAGTTATTTGTTTTTCAAGACTTTTTGTATATTAGCACATTAGCTTTCCTTTTCCATTTTTGAACTGTGTTCTGATTTTATTTCAAACAGATATTGGAGATAAGACATATTGTTTCGACTAAGCGCAAGCCACCTATGATAGATCCCTCCTTTTTATTAGTGGTAAACCTGTTTAAAAGGAATGAAATCCAGGTATAGCTGGGAACCCACCTGTAATTCTGTCTTGATTTTCTGGTGAAGGAGATTCACTATAGTAGAAAGGTCTTTTATTTTATTGAGGTGGCGAAAATATAAAGCAGTTAAAGGCGAATTATTTCAATAACATTGTACATCTTTTTCCTCATAGAAAAATTTCAATATAAAAAAAAGGCGACCGGAAGTTGAAGCAGTAAAAATGTCGTTTTGACGAAGATCGCATGAGAAACATGTTGAGAGTCCCTTTTCAGCATATTGTAAATTTGTTAATGTCTGTTATTTTTACACCTATCAAATGGTTTTTTCGTAAATCTTTCACATTTCTCTTCATTTAGTTTGTTAATCTGAACAAATAATTAGAAATAATAATCATAATTAGAAATTAGAAATAATGGCTATCATTTTCCTATATTGTTATATAAATTTAACAATAAATAAATAGCGAATAAAGAATGCGCTCAGGGCAAATTCTTGCTAATTGTAAGGATTTTAAAGAAAATTGCTTCTATGTGCTTCAGTTGCCTTGCTATTGCTTTACCTTATTCAGAGGAAACAACTTCGACTGGTGACTGGTTTATAAAAATGCGTAGTGATTCCTGGAGAATCATAGAATCATTAAACCGCAGTCATAGCATAAGAAGGACGATAAAAATAATTCAGATGTGAATTTTCTGATAAAGCTCTAGCAAGTTCATCGCTTTATTTTCTCATGCCTATAATGCTATTTCGTATCGACGAATTGGCTCAAACCAGTTCTGACGATTTTCTGGAAATCACCCATATAATCGAAATAATGGGACATCATTCATATATAATTAGCATCATTAAGAAAGCCTCGCTTAGCATGTTATATTATCCATTCTCTTATCATTCGATGAATAATAATTATTTCCTTATCATTTTATTTATGATTTTATTTGGAATACAATTTTTAACTAGAGATGTTGCATTATATTTGTCCACTTCTTACCAAATTTTAAGAAATTTATGCGGGAGAATCGTTTAAAGGAAACTTTTTTCTTACAGTTTTTATCTTAAAAAAGGACATTTGTTCCTCAATCATTTTCATATCTAAAATATGCCAAAATTATTTCATATCATTAATTTCAATCTATCCAATCTGCCTATTTCATTAAATAAATTTTCACTGGGTCGAAATACAAAATCACTTTTGTTTCATCAAAATTCTGATTCTAGAAGTTATAACAGTAAAATTTTTGGAAAAAGGAAGTATCTCTCTCTTAGTTCAGGGTGAAATTATTTTTAAAAGTGAAATTATTATACTGGTAATTTTATACAAGTGTGGTTTATGAACCACCAAGTTGCCCAAAATTTGCCTCGATATTTATTATTTTTAACTTTCATGATTTCTTCTTGGAAGAAAAATTTAATGTTTCGTTTTCAACGATTTTATTAAAATCATTTTAGTTTTTGAAATAATAAAAATTTGCAATTTTTTGTTTCAGGCTTGCGAAAAGTTTAATTAAATTTTGTATATTTTTATTAATTCTTATGATTCGTCTTCTAACAGTTCGCACCATTACTAATTAAGTTAACTCTGCTGGCTGCAAGAGTGAAGCTTTTCCGGCCTATGAATATAAAATTATGAATATAAAAAAATTGAAAAAAATAAAATAAAGCATGAAAACGAATTAAATCTTTTTCTAATTAAATCAATATTTATGAAAGTGAATTTATTTTAATTTTATATAATAATCACTGAAAATTATATGGATATATATCGTGCGAGATGAACGTTATTTCATTTGCGTGATCAGCAACGAATGTTTCATATATATCTTATCAATTCGTGAGAAATTTTCAGAAATAAGGTGCCATCATTGCGGTCATTTGCTATGTAACTGATAAGAATTTATGACTTCGAGAACACTGCCTATTTTGCTTTGATTCAGTTCAGTTCACTTCTATTATATATTCTATTTTCTGAAAGCCAGAAAGTGATGGCGCCACGTTACGAGAATTCACCTACATCTTCTTGGATCGCTCTATCGTGTTTCTTTACTGACTCATGGCCGATGTAAGTCTTTTAACTTTACTTTTTACTAGTATTAAAAAAATCGCGCCATCGTTTCAAGCACTCTTCAGTTGATTTTTAAGGAAATGCTTCAGTTATTTTTTTATATCTCAATATCTGAAAATTTTAAATCTTTTTTTTCCCATATAAATAAAAACTTTCGGTAATCGCTAGTTAAGATCAAGAAAAGTGAGCATATTTATTCATGGATTTTTCTTACGTGGGCTCGTTTTATTGTAAATTAATTAAATATTGAAATATCTTAATAATATATTCAAATGGTGTCAATGGTGTCAGCGTTCTTTTTCTAATTACAACCGAGTAACACATGAATAGTTATTCTATTAAAACATTCGGTTATGTAAACATATTTAACATCGGCTGACCAGCAATCTAATAACAAAATAAAGCACCATGAAATGTGATAACATCTACAGTCTCGCAGAGAAAGGAGACGAAGTGATTATCTTCGGCGAGACCGCAATCGTCATTTATTTATTTTTATTTCCTATAAGATAGTCCCTAAACAAGAAAGGTCTGAATCGCAAAATTTGGTGGTCTGTTATTCTTTGCTGATAAAAAGAAACGTAGTGATAATAAATTGGATGTCGATCACATCTAATCAATTGCTGCTCAATTCGGAGGGCCGATGCTGAGGTTATATTTCCCCAGGAGTAAACTTGTCGAAAAATCTGGGTTATTCACTTGTACTTCTATCTCCAAAGGACTTCCGTGGCATATTTGACGAGTGTAGCAAGCCGGGGCAACGAGTCTAACAAGTAATGGTGAGGGCTCTTTAAAAAAACATCAATTACTTTCTGAAATGCATTTACTATTAAGAAATCTCATATGAAATTATTAGCTTCTTTTGCATACAAGCTTATGATTTTATATTATTAATTAATGGTGCAAAAAGCCACATGCGACAAAATTTTTTTCCGTCTTTGTAGCATTCAACGACAAAATGCTTGCCTCATCAATAATTATTAAGTTTTCTCGAAAATGAACATTATTAAATTATCTCATCGCAATATGTTAACAGACATAATCTAACACGCTGCTAATTCTATCGTGTTAATTCTATTTGAACATCGTTCTTAGTATACTTTAAATAAACAAAAAATAAATATTTTTGTTTTTGTTCTTCAGAATTTTATAGAAATTTTGTGAGGAAATTTATGGGCATTCACTACCAAAAATTGTGCTCCACTTATTTAATGCATCAAAGTTGTTCGCTTAAAATTTTTTTCATGAATTCATGATCAAAGAAATAAGAATTTTTCCGCGTTCTTCGTCAATAATTTCATTTTCTTAAGATTGTATAGCGTATAAGTAACAATGAATGAACGGATGTGAGCAATTTAGAAGATTGAGGAAAAATATTTTTTATGTTTTAACGGAGAGAAATTGTGGTATGAGAAAGATGCTCTAAAGGCATATTATAAGCTTAATTCACTGGTGGTGCCGTTTCTCGTAAAGGCCCTAAACTTTACATTTTTAATGATTTATTAAAGCGTTATCAATTTAATCAGTCGTTGCTAGCATGTGGTTTATTGCTTTGGTAATATTCGTTCACCATCATGATGAAGTGCCAGACGGTGTTTTTTTTTAAATCGTTGCAATTCAGGTTGGCTTTTGCATCTGCTGCATGTCTATTTATTGGACTCGTGTTTTTTCTCGTTGGTCTTGTTACATTGCTGAAGGGCACAGACCCGGTAAAATTTTTCTGATATTTTATCACTAAACAACACGTAATCTATGATGAATTAACAAGTATTTTGACTGAAATTGCTTCAATTCTCATTGCCCTTTTACTTCAATTGTTTCCATAAACCTCGTGATGTCGCTGATACATATGTGAATCAAATGACTATTTTTAACATAAAAAATTTAGAGTTGAGATCCTTCAAATTTTTTTATATGTCGTTTTGCTGATCTTTTTTGTCAACGTACACAGACATTTAACTCAACCTTCCACCCCCATTCCTCTTTCTTTTACCTTTTATTCTTTTTGCTGGAAAGTTTCTCCATCTATTCTTATATCAACCCATTGAATTAATTTTTTCCATATTGGTTTTCATTAAAATATCCCAACTGTAGCAAACTTTGAATAATAAATTCCAGTTTGGCCAAATAAATTATTTCAGGCTGTAGTTCGAAGCTGGATCTTTTTTTGCACTGGTATCTTTTTATTGGTCATGGGTTTGTTAATGATTTTGTTGTGTCGCATACGAAATCCTCGATTTCGATCGGCATCACGGCATAGGCGGCATGCTACAACACGCCCGCAAAACCGACGCGATCCACTTCCAGTTTGGACCATTGATGCTATTGACCCAACTTTCAGACCGCCGCCACCCTATTCTGAAGTTATACAGTGGTGGGTTTTTGTTGTAGTTTTTTATAATTAATAGTCAAATTGCTCAAAATCAAAAATAAGTAGGTTTGATTTCCATTTGTGATTTGTTTTAATTTGGACCGTTTAATATGGCTTTGGACCGGATTCATCCTTAGTATCTATCCACTTGATTGCATTGAAATACTGTTTTTTTTTTGAGAGACGCTTATGGAAAATAAGATTTTTTGAGTTCCTCAGTCATGGATAATGAAAGAATCCTTTAGGCATAGGATTCAGGCGAAGTTTTCAGCACTATAAAAACATCTAAATAATAAAGGATGTAATGTTATTTCATGATCGAATTAACGAAATTATGCATATTTCAGCAGTTCAAATGTACCGCATAGGTCCACATCAGATTCTATGATACTATCAAGACCACCGCCATATTCTGCCGCATCTATTAGAAATTCGAGGATCACTGATGTTTAGTACTTCTCTTGGTACTTTATAATTATCTTCAGCAAGTATATTTGAGCTCATTTTATTGGTCTTAGCATATTGTCGATAATTCAGTAAGTATCTGGAAGAAGACAAATAAATAACAAAGGCTTACTTAATATTCTCAAAATGTGCCTATTCATTTTAATGGATTTCGTGAAAACTTACTTTTATTTATACTTTATTAATTATACTTAATTATTTGATTGTAGCATTTATTTGTTTTTAATAAACAGAGAAAGCAAACGTTTTGCTTATCTTTTAATTAATTATTTTCAAAATTTTTGGAAAGAAGCAATTTTCACAGAAAAAAAGTGGTTTTAACAATGAAATTCTGTGATTTAAGGAAAAAGAAAGATAATTGCTTCGCCTTTTGCATCAGTTATGAATGATAAGATTGATAAGATTTATGATTAACAATGCCATTTTTTGGTTCTCATTTAGCTGCATTTACAATTTTTTATTAACTTAACAACTGTATTTATTTGTGACTTATTTCATTATTGTTGTTCTTCCATATAATTCGCATATAACTATGTAAATATTAAGAAATTTTTTTTTATTATAGTATTTAAAAATCTCTCAATCTCACCAAAGGGTTCAAAAATGAGAAACGGTGGAATGAGAGAAAAGATTTGGCTAAACCACAACTTTAAGCTAAAACATGAGTTTGCCACTTTCCTCCCATAAGCAATATAAGTAAAGTAAGTGGTTAAGCCCATTATTTCAGGCTAGGGCTCGCTTCATTGAGTGCTAGAACGACGAAAAATTTTTGCTACTTGCAGATACAAGTGAGTCCTCAGCTCCATCTCTTTTTTAATAACACTATTGTCGAAAGAAACCGAATCCCCTTCAAACGACACAATATGGACTAAAACCATTTGGTTATCCTGCTTTGAAAATGCTTTTTCGTTAAAATAACGGAAAATGCTGGGTAAAATTTTGGTAATTTTTGCATAATGGAAACATAAATGGAAATGGAAGCAAAAAAACGAAATAAGTAAGTTTTTCATAAAAGATGAATGCTGTTATGCAATCGGGAAAGAATTTTTTTATCAAAAGATCACAGAAGATTTAGGAGAAATTGAAAAAAATAAAAAAAAAGCATTTGAGTGGAAAAGCCACGATTCTACTGGTATAATAAATAGATTTCGAGCAAAATCAAAAAAAAAACCGAAAGTGTAATCATCCAAAACATCAATGAATATTTGCCAAAAACTGAAGGACTGAAGGAAAATCGAAGAGTAATGTAATGCAGTGAAAAAATCTGATTGAGGAAAGCAGCAAAAATTCTCGAGGAATTTATAAATATATAAAAATAATTGACAGAAAACATTTGTATTATTGCTTTAAAAAACAATTACGTAATTTAAATAAAATGTGCAAATTTTAAAACAGTAAAATTTTAAAATAAAAAAATAAAAAAAAATTATGTAGAATATATGAAAGTGGAATCTTCTCCCCATTGTTTTACCAATAAGAATCAATTCTGTTGATAGAAAAATTTTAAATTGCAAAATTCGATAGATAATCTTTTGTGGAATTTTTTTATTTTTTATTTTTAAATTAAATTTTTAAATTTTAGAATTTTTAACATTTTAACCTTTATTTAAGATTACTATTGATAATGTCGTCAAGGGCGACCTCAAGCAATTCATTAGACCCCTTCATATTTGCAATCACTTCTTTCGCCCATTTGAAATATTCTATCTTATAGTGATCTGTCCAACCAACCGGTTTGACTCGTGCAATATCTCTCAGATTATACAACTTATCCGCCATTTCAACTAGTTTTGCCTGTAAATAAGGAAAATCTATTTCATTCTGCTTCTAATCGTATCAAACTCTACTTTTTCATCTTTCTAGACCATCAAACAAATTGCACATTTTTATGACCGAAACCGATAAACTGATTTTCATAAACCGATTCAATTTCGGCAGTTTTTATTAAGAAAACTAATGGAACGATAATAAGATTCTTTGAGGCAGTGGTAGGCAAAACCTTTTTGTTAGTAAACACCAAGTTTTCGGCAGAATTTCTGAGAAAGCCGCAAGGATTAAATGCAAAAATTCCCGCGTCAAGAACTTGCTTAACTTGCTTAACTTAATAACTGCATTAAGCGCCATTTCATTTTCTCATTTAAAAAGAAAGAACTCCCCGCTCATCATGAAATTCTCGGTTTTCTCTTGTAAAAGAGTCCTTTTTGTCTTAGAAATTGTCAGCTTATCTCCCTCCATTCATTATATGTTTTTGATTAGTTTGATTAGTAAGAAGAAATTTGAAAAATCTGATTTTGACTCAAATTATTTCGAATGTTCACAATTTTAAAATATTTTGTTCTAAATTTGAAGCAAAACTTTGCGAAGTGGAACGAAGTTGATGAAACATTTGACACAATGATTTCCAACAATTGCTAGATATTAACAATGAAAATATACTTTATTTACTACTAAATAAATTATTGAATTAAGTATTCTGTTGCAAAAGTTATGAAGGCCGCAAGCAACGTGCCTTTTGCCCACCACTGCTTTAACGCCTATAGATTTTTGTATTTTTGCACTAATGGAATTTAATGCTTGTAAAATTTAATTTTAAGGAATTACCTTATGGCTCATATTTAATGCACGTTGGACTTGAGCAGATTTTCGCTGAGAATTAGAAAGCGACTTATCCAGGGTACATTCTTTTACAATACTAGCAACCTAAAAGTTTCAATAAAAATATTATTACGAAAAATTTCACATAGATGCTTTTGCATATTTCCTACAGTTATGTAAAGTAATTGCTTAGTGCTCACCATTTCTGGTTAGGCCCACTCCACTGATAAATTTTTATTAATTTTTATTAGCGAGTCAACAAGTTAGAGATGCAGGTGGCTATCTAGCAAAAAGTGGATCCTTTTAATGGTATTTTCTCCTTTTTTTCTCCTGTGAGAAACTTAACACTTGAGACGATAATCTAGCGATCTGAGCGAACTTGGCTATCCCGTCTAAGTATCTGATCTACTTGAAAGACTAAAGATAAGATCGATAAAGAAAATTATTGACCAAAAAAAAGATCCACAGGAAGACTCGTGCTGCTTGATTAAATCATTAGCCTTTATTCGTTTTATTAACCGGTAAAATTTTTTTTACAGATCTTACTTCATCACCAAATTGTTCTTTAATCTCTTCCAATGTAGTTTTCGTGTCCTCGATAAGATCGTGCAAAACAGCACAAATCAAGATTGTTATATCAGTTATTTTAGCTTCATTTATCAATATATTTGCAACGCCTGTAATGCTATTTTTACCAATAATAAATTACTTTTAATAACTATCAAATACTTTTTCCAAGCTCAAAGTATCAATAAACTTAAAAAGTGGAAGAAATGAAAGAAATAAAAGAATTAATTTTTCAATCTAAGGGAGAGATGAATTTTCTTTTTTAGAAATTGGAAGACATATGGATTAGAGCAGTCATCATTTTTGGTTAGGTTTGTACCACTCGCTATTGGTACCAGAAGAAGATTTTTGTTGAGGGTTCAGCTGGGGAATTGAAGTAAAGTGAGTAAAGTGAGTATATTTCTCTCGGGATATTTTGATAAGAGGTTTACTCTTGTCCAAGACAGTACCCGAATCCCGACGCTCAAGAACCATTCCAATCGAGCAACGAGCACTCGGCTATAAATTCTTGGCTACTTGGTTACTCCCATTTGTTATACAGAAAAAGACAAGTTGAAGAGGAATTTTTATAAGCGAGAAAACTAAATGAATAAAATCTTCACCTATTGGATGATTAATATAAGGTGTTTGTGCTGGATCCTTTCGACGTTGATTTCGATGTCGTCTTGCAGCAAAATCGACAGCTTTGATAAACAAGCTTATATCGTTCGTAGCACAATTATATTTCAATTCGTTTTTTTCTGGTTCATTTTCCTTGAATTTTCCATTTTCATCGCTTCTATCTTCTGGCATTCCCGGATAGATTTTTGCATGCTTTCCTTTTTCAAAACATATATCTGCGTACGATGGCGGCTTATCCGGCAGATCACCATTTTTTCCGGACATTTTTCCACTTCCAGACATATTACTACAACTTTTACACTTATCTGATTATGCAAAAAGTATAATTAGGCAAAATATACAATGATAAGTGAGACCATATATTGAAAAATTGCGGAAACTAGGATGCTCTTAAAAGTCTAAACTAATTCATTACGGCCACAGCCAGGCTGGAACATTTCTATAAAGCAGCCAATATGCATATCTCTTAAATAATTCAATCGTGAAAGAGCTTTTAGAACAGAATAAAATTAAAATGAAAATTTGATGCTGTTGATGCGACGAATATCGACCGATTTTTTCGATGCCATTCGTCCATTCGAATGAGAAAACTGTCATAAATACAAAACCCGTTTTGCAGACACGAACAGAATTTATGGGAAAAAATTTATGGCCACGGAGCTTCACTCGCGCTGATATTTGCACACTCTGCCCCATCCAGCACTTCAACACCTATTACAGCACACTGCAACCAACCCCCTCCAAGAAATTCATCATAAGTTCACCTCTTCGCTTGCTGTTTCAAATACAATTCTTGACCATTCTTGACCCCATACAACCCATTTAGGAATTGACATTTTCTCAACCTAACTGATAGGACCAGAATTGTGGTAAGAAAATAGCAAAAACGTCAAATTCTGCCTTTCATATTATTCTACCGATATCGATAATAAATTAATTCATTTATTAACTGGAAATTATGAGTAATAAGACAAAGCTACACGGGATAAACAAAAAAAACGAAACCATTAAATTGATATCATGATAATATGATAACAAACAATCAGTGAATAATCAATCTATAATATGGTTACAATACTGAGGTTCATATTTTGCACTGAAATTCAGAAAAACAACAGTGGTATGAAACGTTGTAATAAGCTACAAAGCCTAAAAAATCTATTTAGATAAAAGAAATGTTTTCAAATAGTCAATTTCCTTTATGAGACCAGTCATTTCAGTTTTCAACTGCACATTTCGCAATTCCAAGCCAAATAATTCTGTTCTCATCCGTTTTATTTCTTCCCGACGTTTTTCGCGATAGCGGACTGCTGCTGAACGATTCTGCTCTCGCTTCCTTTCGTTAATAGACCTGTTTCCGTTCCACATTGCAACTGTACGCAAAGTGGATTGTATTTCAACCAAATTTCCATCATTGTCCACCGCTGATGCAATTCTTCTAATCTGCAAAACGATTTACATCTGAACCTATACCCTTCGCTTCACAGTGCTTAATCAGATGAATCATAAACACGTTGCTATGTTTTGTAAAAAAAATGGCACCTTCTTAAGACGTGGACACTGTTCTTTGCCAGACATGTTCCCATCGAATCCAGGCTCCTAAATGTAAGACGAATTATTTATCAAAAATGGGCAAATTCAACTGATTTAAAGAAACTTTGAAGAAGAACCTTTCTCAATGGTTTGCAAATACAGCCTCCATGAAATTTTCGCTGAAGGGAGAAATGCTGCTGGCTGTTTGTCGCTTTTCTTGAAGACTTTTTTTTTTCATGAGAGGTATAATGATCCGCAGTAGGTAAATGCTGACGCCCATTAACCGGTTCTAACAATTCCAGTGATTGAACCTCACACTGCAAAGCACAATCCTTTCTGGATCCAACTTGACCAGAATGATCAGTTGCTGAATTATCTTGTTCCGCTAACTTGAATAAATATTTCTCAAAATCCTGATAATCACTGTCATCCACAATATCTGGTACTCCGTGCATATCCATCCATTCTTCAAGCCAATCAGGCTGATTGTCGTGTGAAAAACTAGGTTCCAGTATATCTAGTGGGCAAATATCATTTGAGGCATGTTGTAAATCATCGTTACACTCTTTACCATTTGGTGAAAATGCACCTCTATTACATATTTCATCACTAATTTCAAATGAATGATAACTTTTAGACGATCTGAAAATTACATAAATCACAAATCTGACCAAATAAAAAAATTTAATACCCAAATGAAATTCCCCGGAAAAAATTCTGCAAAATAAACTTGTAGGCAGGGATATCTCCCTCTTCTTGCCAATACCATTCGCTCAAAAACGGATCCATTGTTTGTGTCTTTATTAGCTCGTTTGACTGCGAAGAATGAACAAGATTCACAATTCTTCTTGTACTCAACATCTGCAAAAATAGCATTTCTACTTTTCGCTTAAAAAGAATTTTGAGACCATCAATAAATGGGAAAAAATAAATCCGATTATGAAACAATTAAATTTTCACAAAAAAAGAAACCACCAACATTGTTTGTTCTTATGAACAGAAAATCCTTCTTCGTTGACGTTACTTAATTGGGATGTTTTTTCGCCAGGCGAAGTCCTTTTCAAATGAATTTTAAAAGCCATTTTGACCTAAAATATACGTTATGACTTCGAAGTCTCTGCATAATTTAATCAATTTTATTGAAATGGGGAAGTAAATTTAGATTCAAATTTGAAAACTTTGACTCAGAAAGCACTAGCACAAACAGATCGAGAAGAATTCTTTCTGCTTCAGTGAAATCTCCCCACAATAATCTACAAATTTTTCGCCGCATCACCATCGTAGCATGGCCGCGGCAGCTACTTTAAAAAACCCAGAATCACCAAATGGGCTTTAAAAAACAAGAAAATATATGTAGGACAAAGGAAAGGTAATCTGTAATCTTTTCTGGTCAACTCTCTTATTCAACCAAATTTAGGACTAATGCACCGTGCGACACCATACTACGAAGCAATCTCTAAACGTACAGCAGACTCGCCCGGCACCAATTCAACTTTCTCCAATCCGCGATACGCCAAGAGGCAACCGGCTTGCCGGCAGGCCTCGCACGCCGCGATGGGAACTGCAGTAGTGCACTTTGGCAAAAACTATAAATAGAGGGAGCGTCGCAACGAAATTAAAATATTCGGGAACATTTAAATGCTTCAATAAACGTTAAATGTAGTAAATGTAGTAAAATGTAGTTAAATGTAGTAAACGTTAAATTGTTTTTAGTAAGTTTTTCGAAAACTTAAAAGGGTTTATTTATTAAACAAATTTTACAAATAAAATGAACACTTTTGCAAATCAAACTTCTTTTTATTTGTTTAGTAGTAAAATAAATAAACGTTACTAAAAACTCTTTGTAAGATTCGACAATTTTAGGTAAAAAACTTACAAAAACAAAAAGTATCGACAAAAAAGTCGACAAAATCGCGCAGCAACGACGATATCTTTAACGCCCCATTACCGATAAACGATAGATAATCAATGGGCAAATTTTCGTTGCCTAGTCGAGAAACGCGCCGCCCATGCGATGCGAACGTAATGGCCATATTTTTTTCTATGGGACACTCTTATTATTCTATATACTTTTAACCTCAACAGATGATCGCGGGATTTCGTTCGTCGGGATTTGTTGACGTCGTTTTAGCGGGTCAACGCCACTGCTATGTAGGTTAACAAAGATCACCGAAGCGGTAAACATCCTCAGTAAAATAGAACTCGCCAGGAAGGGGCGTCGCCAGTGTACGATGAGTATAAACCAGTACCTCGCAAGTTCCCTGAACTATGGCTCTGGTTGAGGACCAAGTTAAATTACAGTCTGTAAACCTCCTCGTGAGTCATTTTGCTCCATTCATTGACTTCAAATGGTTCCAAATCTGACGTTGCAAACTCCAACCGAAATTGTTTATTAACATTGGTTCCATCTCACACTCCGCTGACCACCCGATCACTTCGTTCACCTACCGCTGCGCTCTGTGTAGCTCAGACAAGATGGCCTAGTGATGCGACACACCTAAACCATCCTGGGTCTGTAAGTCACATGGACTCATACTGTCCCAGTGTCATCATCCACAATCGCAGGTTCGTGTGAACCACTACTGTGACCATCCGTGGTCTCTCGAAAAGTATTCTGTCAAGAAATTGTTTCAAGTATTAATTCGGTTGCAATGAGAAGAGAAACAAAGCAAACTTGAAAAGTCTATGGATTCTGAAGAGACTTGGAAGGGGTGAGAAAATATTTCTTCATAATGCTGCTAAACACGAAACGTGATTTAACGTAAATTTAATCGTCTTGACCTTTGCGTTAGCTAGAGAAATTTCAATCCATTAAAAAGTCGTTAGAAATTTGATTTTGCGCGTATAAAGAGTTGACAAAATCGCGCAGCCATGTCTATCTAAGCGTACCTTTCTGTTAAAATTGCGCGCTATTTTTCTTTTCTTATTTCTCCACAGTCTGCTAATACATCGAACATTCGTGATTTGTGATTTTTTGATGGATGCGAGAAATTTTATTTATTGCTTTAATTTTAAAAAAATACTTCCTTACATGAAAATGTTCGATGACTTGCAGGTATGTATGTAGTGATTGACACTTTGGTTTAGTTTCCAGTACACTTAAATAAATTTTATAAATAATTTTAGCTGTCTTTGATGAAAAAAATTTGAATCGAACTGCCAATGAAATTATTCTAAAAAGAAGAAGGGCGAAGAAAGAAGAAAAAGAAGGAAGTGAAAAGAAGGAAAGTAGGAAAAAGCTCTGAAAAGGTTAAAAGGTTTTTCTATAATTAAAAAATACCCAAAATGCAAGCGCATAAAAGCACAACCATTAAAAATTTTTCTCAAATAAGAGATAAGACTTATGGCTTCCACGGTCCTTCTGAGGCTCCCCACCACAGATCCTATGAGGGTCCAGTTTAACGCCCACCGGTCTACTTAACACTATTTAATTATGGTACTTTGGTTAAATGGGCATTTGCCAATTTTTCTCTTTTTCTTTTCCTTTTTCAGTTTATTTTCCGCATAATCAATTTTTACCATTCTTCCATGTCTTTTCTTTTTCTTTCTTTTTACCTTACCGTGTCTTTGGTCTCTGTAATGCACTTGTGATGGTAGGTTTACTACCCGTTAGGCAGCAAAATTATGGTCTTTTGACCTTGGCCTTTATGTGTAACCATAAATCAATTTAAAGTGATGTACTTTATCCTTTCCACTTTGTATCTTCTTTCACTTCGGCGCCTTTGAATTAAAAAAAGTTATTTGGAAGTAACCTGGGAATAGAAATAGAATTATTGATGCCTAGTACCACGCGGATGTTTTAACGGTAGATTTATTTTTATCAAAGGCTGTGTCTGAATATTGAACGATGAACGCGATAGATAATCTGACAACAACAATTCGGCATATTCCAGCGCTCCCTAGCTAAGATAACGTGGAATCTTAATTTTTTATTCAGAAATTCTTTCGAGAATCATAAATGCATTTCAGTGGATATAGTGAAAATTTAAGGATTTTATCCTCGAAAAACGAATTATATGTGGGCGAAATGATTTTTCTTTCTCATTTGCTATTATTTGCATTAAAAATTTTTTTCATAAATAGTTTTTGTTTACCTAGACGAAAGTTTGTTAACAAAATTTCGAATAATATTCAACGCGACAATGAAATTTGTCAAACGATCGTAATCGTTTGTCGTTGAAAAGAGCGCAATTTCTGTTTTTGGCTGTGCTCATTCGTTTCTTTTGCTAAATTCATGTTTTTCATGTTTTTCTTTTTCCTCATTTCCTTTTTCCTTCTATTCTTAAACCTTTTTCCCTTATCATTGTTATACTTTTATCACTGATCTGCCTTATCACCTAAAATTTTCGCCTATCGTCACTCTGCAGCAATTTATTTTATCTTTTTCACTTTATTGTTTATGATTAGTAAAATAAATGCGACTGCCATATTTATCTAAAAACGAAGAATACGGAATTTATAACGATGAAAGAGCGTCCATCATGAACTGGTCCGGCCGTAAAATTATGGCCAGTGACTGCGAAATTGACCAGTGAACTTTTTTCGGTACAAAGTGGAGGGTTTTAAACTCGTTTTTATTTTCGTTTCGCTCTTATGGTAAATTAATTGGGATTTTTTTGAAATGTTTGGTCCGATGTGTTTCATATAAAATTTTGTTTGCTTTTTTTAATTTCAAAATTTATAAAATAAATTTTAGCAAAATGAATTCAAATATCGCTGAAATGTCGCCTAATTTAGTTGGAATTCGAGCTTTTGAACTTTATTTTCCACGCACATATGTTAATCAAAATGATTTAGAAATGGTTTCTGTTTATTTTTATTAATTATTTTACGAAAAAGTGGGATTTTTTCTATAACTATTTCAATGATGTTGAAATTTCGAAATTTCGTTCCGAAATCATTCCGAAATTTATTTATAACTGGTTTAAAATCTTCCAAAAAAATGTACAAATAATCCAAAAATCT
The DNA here is from genome assembly GCA_900625125.1 of Dracunculus medinensis. Lineage (NCBI taxonomy): Eukaryota > Metazoa > Nematoda > Chromadorea > Rhabditida > Dracunculidae > Dracunculus > Dracunculus medinensis. The sequence goes on along the minus strand of UYYG01001150.1, from coordinate 1,468,688 downwards.
TTCTGGAAAGTCTGTCTGAAAAAGATCTCTAAATGATCCAATTTATTTGAAAATGATATAAAATTTCCAACCTTTTTCTTTTTGAAAATTTATTTTTTATTTTTTTCGATTGCCTATGGAATATTTCCTAAATCTTTTCTTTAAACTTTTTGTTTCTTTTTTTTTTATTTAATTTTATCAGAAATTTTCGAATCTTAGTATTTTTATTGTCTAAAATGTAATAAACATAACATTTAATAATAATAAATAATAAATTTAATAATAAACATAACATTTAATAATAAATATTCATTATTATTATATTATTGAAACATTTTTATTATTTAAAATTTAAAATTTATTGTTTTAATTTTTTAATTTTTAATTAGTTATTTTTATTTTAATCACATTTTTTTAGTTTACTTTGATTTAAGTTCGATAACGTAAGTTCTGGTAAATATACTATTGGGTTTGGACAGGAACAAATGGGATTTTGTGGTGACCATGAAGATGTTGCTTCCATATGTATGACTGTTTTGTCGAAGTTATTAAATAATTATGATGTTTGTCATTTTTTTTATTATTAGATTTTAATCTTACAAATCATATATTTGCAAATAATTTCTATCTGATAAAAACAATAATGTGTTGATAAGCCAAAGTTTTTTTTGGCCAATTTTGAAATTTTTATGAAGGAACATTATCCGAAATTATTTTGGTTTTAGATTGATACGAAAAATGTTGGTTTTCTTGTTGTTGGAAGTGAAACACTTATTGATAAAAGTAAAAGTGTAAAAACTCAGCTGATGGACATGTTTGGAGATAATACGGATATTGAAGGAGTTGATGTAAAAAATGCGTGTTTTGGTGGTACTCAAGCACTTTTTCATGCGATTGATTGGATATATGCTAATTGGGCAACTGAAGGTACTATTAATTTCTTATTACCAGTTTTAATTTTTAAAACCAGTTTAATTGATGACATTCCTATGTTTCTATCACTGAATAGTATACTGAATAATAAAGTGCACGAAGAGTGCATTAGACTCCATCATGTTAATCGTCTTGTATTTTATATCTGGTTCCTAAAAATCATTCTAACATTTTGCATTTCATTTTTTTTTGCAAAATGCGAATTCTTCCCAAGAATTTCAGAAAGATATGCAATTGTGGTTATGGGTGATATCGCAATTTACGAAGCAGGGCCAGCGAGGTGCACTGGAGGTAAAAGTTGGAATTGAAAATAAAAATGAAAGCATAATTAAAATCAAATTTGTTGAAATTATAAGAAACAAATTGCTTTAATTATCACGTGATAGGCCATTCCACTTTAATCGCTTTGCGGCTCTGCTTTCTGAAGTGTATTCCACTTTATTTTTTATTTTATGTCTAATCAGTTTCAAAGTTTTGTTTGCGGCCATATTTGAGGATATTAGTGGACATCGGTGACATAAAAACTAAGATTTTTACTTGTTATTCGCTATTTTTTTTGCAGTAAAAATGCTACTTTTTTTCAGGCGCTGGCGCATTTGCTGCTCTTATTGGTCCAAATGCATTGATCTCATTTGATCGTGGACTGCGTGCAACGTTTATGACGAATGAGTGGGATTTTTACAAACCAGTGATAGGACAGACGACTGAATATCCTCAAGTTGATGGGGTAGCAAGTCTGAAATCTTATTTTCGTTCTTTAGATGCAGTTTACTCAAAATACTGCAAGAAAGCTTGGAAATTGTATAGAAGAGGTAGTATTCTTTTTTCATTTATTTCATTTATTTTCATTTATTTTCATTTCATTTATTTTCATCGTGATTTCTTTTTAAATTGTTTTCTAGATTTCCTGGGTTAAATTGTAATAAACAAGTTCAGATGATTAGAGAAGATAATTTTACAACCATGATGTAATAACTGGTATTTTATTCAGTATAAATTCACTATAAATAAACTACAATGCTAATTTTTCTTTTATACTAATTTTATTCACACTAATTTTAGATATTAATATGTCAACATTTGATGCCTTGTTTTTTCATTCTCCGTTCTCTCGCCTTGTGCAGAAAGCATTTGGTAGAATAACATATGGTGATTTTATTCGTAAAAAACAAAATTATTTCAAATCAAAGGCAATAGATCGGCTTGGTAATTTAAGGTGAGATTTGCAAATGGTAGAATGCAGTGGATCTCACTTTTTTTCTCGCTGGAGATAACTGAGAAGAGTTTATATGTATACAGGTTATATGAATCGATATTCAGCATAACAGTTAAAAGAGTAGTGAAAAAAAATATCTAAAAAATATTGCTTCATTAAACTAAAATAAAACAAAAATCCATTCCATGTTAATGGCACAAAACATTTTTTGTGGCAATAGCTTTTTAAAATTCAGTGAGAATGGCATTATTTTCCCATATTTATGCAAATATGTATATATAATATCTACAGGAATATCTGCTTAATATATATTTCAGATCCTCCCAAGACTGATAACTAGTCAATTAGATATCGTGATAGTAGATAAGAACTAGCATTGGTGATAGATATATTGATACCAAGTGACAGAGACGTTAGGTATAGAAAAAAAAGAAGGAATATAAGTTAGAGAAATATCAGGTGCTAAAAGAAAAGCTAGAGAAAGTATGAAAACCAGAGTACAATTCTGGTGATAATTGGAGCACTAGGAATAATGATTTCTGAACTAGAAAAATAGCTTCAATAGACAACGGATTCCAAAAACATCAGAGATTTCTATCTAGAAAAGCCTACTGCTAAGATACTGCAGAACCCTCAATCTTCCAAATCTCTAGTAAATCATCCTGGATACGGTGCAAAATCCTCAATTCGAGAACATGAAGTTGAGGACGACTCTTACCACCTGCACTTTTTTATATGCTATTTTGCTTACCATAAATTTTCATTTATTTTATCGAGTCCTTGCAATACCTGGCAATATTGAGGAAGTTTAGTTTGCACCAAGGGAAAATGGGCGGTTATCGACGGTTTCGCTGGAATCTCACCAGCTTATCAGTCGACTTGATTGCATCGTTTGCGAAATAAGCTTGCTAAAGATTTGTTATAGCCATAATAATATCTGATTAATAAAACAGAAAAAGCGAATGACAAAGGTGAATAACTTTTTAGTATTATTATAAAAGTTCTACGGACTACCTTACCTTTGAGAAAGGGCTTGCACTTTTCATTGCTGTTTTAGCAGATCCTTTTAAAATCTTTATGTTAGTAGAAGCTGTTGGCTGACAAGATATTTTCATATAGTTTTGGATTCATTTGTTTTGTGGCTATATCCATTTATTTATTTTTTTGTAGTTCTCTGCCTTTGGAGGAAACTTATACTGATCGCGAATTTTTATCAGCTATTATTGCTGCCAGTGAAGACATGTGGGAATTAAAATGTGATCCATATTTGTTTTTTAATCGCCGTGTTGGAAACATGTACACTTCCTCATTATATGCTCAACTGGTTGCCTTTTTTCACAAGCAAGTTATCCGAGATTTTTATCTGAATTTTAAAAATTCATTTCGAAATTATTCTGCTGGGAAAATAAAAAGAACAAGAGGAACACCTCTGATTTGTTTAAGGAAATAAAAAACTAATAGAATTTTTGCTTGTTTGGAAATGTTGAACAAGATGGATTTTAAAATTTTTTTTAATGGTAATGAATTTTTAATTAAAAGATCGACTTGCATCGAATCTGTTATTGGAAAACGTTTATTGTTTTTTTCGTACGGCAGTGGTGCTGCTTCGGCTATGTTTTCAGCAACTGTTGGGGATGTTGACTTGTCTAATTCAGGTATAAAAAGTTTGGTACTTTACGACAGGTCCGAAATTTGCTGAAATTATTTGATGTAAATTAATGTGCAAAATCAGATCTCGTGAATGGCCACGATATGAAGGTTCCACATTGTTGCAGACTGCAGTCATTGCTTCATTGTTTGAGTTAACGTCTTGATTTTGGCAATCAGATTTTAGAGGCGAGCCAGCAATATAGCAGAATGAAATTAAGTGCTAATACTTCAGCTACATTATTAGATCTACGTACAAATATTACAGCAGAACGATATTCTGAAATCACCAAATTTCGTGAAACACTCATTGAAGGCAAAGGTTAGTCGAAAAGCTTAAATACTTTCACCAGTTCGGATGTTTTTATACGTTTTTATCAATTTCCAATATCAGAATCATTTGTCAGAACTGACCTATAAAATTTCTTTAAAATTATGCTAATTTATATTTTGCAATATTATCATCTGTTTTTATCAAATTGTCTTTTTAGTTCCTTACACTCCGAAAGCCTTAGATCACAAAAATTTTTCGGAGGATATGGTGCTGTTTCCCGGAACTTATTATTTGAAACTGATTGATGAAAGGCAAAGGCGTTATTATTCGTACATCGATCTTTAAATGTCTCGTTTATAGGAAAGGAATACTTAAGGATAACTGGTTCTACCTTTCGAAAGCATTTTTTAGACATTATTTGTTTCATTGCCCTTATGAATGCACGTATTGTGTTTGTGAAGTGTAGATGTAACATATACATTTTATAATTTTTATTAACTGAGGTTTTCACATTTTTTAGAATAAATTAAAATATCGCATCGCTTTTCTTGTTTGATTAGAACTTCTGTTATTAAACTTGTTCTTTTTGATTTAATTCGATTTGTTAAATGTTTCCTTTATAAAAGTTTCAAATTTATTTGTATTTTGTTTTTTCTATTACATTTGCGAATTTGAAATGCTTTATTGCTTCAATATTCTTTTTATATTTTCAATTTGATTTTAAAATAAAGTGATAAAAATGCCTACGCCAGTTTCAAAATTTTTACAAAGTCTATTCCTTAAACCTGTAACCGAAATCAATTTGTTATTTTGAGTATTCTATAGAATCTGCTTAAGAATCTGCTCGCAAACGCGAAAGCACTTTCATCTCGATTTATTACAGTTGATGAAAAATAGTAAAGCGCAAAAGTATCGGAAAAATTATTTACGACATTAAGGATGAAATAGATGGAAGATTAATACAAGTAGGTATATAAAATATGTATATATGCGATGACGAGTTTTCACGAGAGTTGTCGGTCGATTTTTGATATTAAAATCGTCAAATTTAGGGCCAAAAGTTTACAGCAACCCGTCAAGTTTTATGAAACCAATTTGTGGTAATTTTGGCAAACTAAAGTGTGGTTTTTCGGAGTTTTCCTGCAGCATTGAAAGTAATGCAGAAACAGTTAGTGGAAAAGATATCGACGCTCGTATGGGTGACCGAGGCATAACTTACCAATGCTTAATCGCTCTAAAAGAACGCCTGACTAAAATTCGTTCTTTTGAAAATGTGTTAACTACCGTGATTCTATATTAGTTAGTTGGCTCTAAAACTGTAAGCAGCAACTATTATGAATATCGCAGTCTCTTCTAAGTACCTCTGTTTTTATGGCGTTGAATTTAGTTTGCACACTGACTACTTATAAAACATCAAATTGACAAGTTGGCGATTTATCTCGAAAAATGATACTTCCTTTAATTTCATTGTTCAAATTCTTTCTCTTTAGTAATCTGGCAGATCGACATTGGACTCCTTTCCCCTCACAATATTTATCTTCCAATTTCTCCAGGTTTGTTGATACTTCACAAACTCCTTACGCACTTCGTCTATAAAAAATCATTGCTCTTTATCCAAATTCTTAAAATCAATGAAATGCGCTGGCCGTCACCGAAAATGCCAATTCCATATGAAAGATCGAATAAACGTTCAACTCATATGTCTCTTGCAGTGGCATTCCACTTCAATGATCTTTTCATGTTGTCAGAAGCCAACGTAATATTTGTTAGCAGAGCCAGATTTAGAGCTACAAAGACTCGAGAACCTCAGATTTGTAGCACCACTTATGCACGAATTAAAAACACGGCAAATCACGAAATTTGAATTTTTTTCCATAAAGTTCATCGCACCTTATTGAAACTAAGAAGTTACACTTACAACGAAAAGCTAAATGAGTTATATATCAAATCATGCTCACCAATAATTTGTCAGTGCTGCCAATCGGTTTTCAGGTATTTCAAAAATGAACTAATTGGATGGTCGTTATATTGCTGTTAATATTAAAACATTAAAATTTTAAAATTAAAATTAAAATTTAGCATAAAATAGCTGAAAAAAACAAAAAACAAAAGTTCAGTCAAAATGAGAGGAAAGAAAGAGGATTCGAGAGGTAAATTCAAGAATATCCTTTGAAAATCAATTTTAGCTAATTTAAAAAATTGCTTCAGAATGCAATTAAAATAAAAAGCGAAAAAGAAATCAATCAATCAGAATGAATGAAATGATTTGCAACATTTTTTCCTATTCTGCTGAACTTTTTCGTAATTTATTTAGATATATTTCAGAAACTTTAATCAGTAATTTGAGCGAATTTGAGCGAATTTTCGCCCTAATATATGGTGAAAAGATGTGCGAAAAAACGTTGAGAAGCATTGATCCATAATGATGAAATCGCTAGTTTTTCATAAGTTTTTTTCATCTTATTAGGATTAATTTATTCTAAAGTTGATAAAAGATAACTGAAACGAAGAATTTGAAATGTTCCACTTAATGAAATTGCGTGTATGCATGCAATTCGAAGTTTGAACATAACGTCAAAGATTGTTCTTCGACAGATCTTCTTCCTTTTTCCCTAACAGCACTCACTTTCCGATTTCTTTTGCTGCTTCAACTGTTAGAATAAATTCTTTTCTCCAGAAAGCCATTTTCTGACAAAAATGCAAGCGGGTCTCAGTATCACCAAGACTATTTGCTATTCACTTTTAGTGTTAAAGACTATTTCTGCTAAGAGACAGCGAGCGAACTCAGGATACTTACTGAGTAATAAATCGTTCCGCGATAAACCGATCTAGTCACAGTTTACTTGTGTCTGAAATCTTATTAATGAGACTGAATGAGTACTGATCTGAGAATTTCATATTTTCTTGCGACCTAATATAAAATATAGAAATGCAAAAATAACGAAGAAATGGTAAAATAACGAAATTCATTTTCTTGATGGGATTTAGTTTTCTGCAGATTACTTCGCATTTATTTCTCCATCAGCAAAGCAGATTTTCTTCCGAAATTTCTTTATTCTGACGTATCAATAGTCTATCAATGTTTATAAAATCATAAATCATAAAAATTTCATGAATTCGCTTATTGCTGGAACTAATCGAAAATACGAGAAAGAATCAGCGTTTACGTGAAGTAAAAGTAAAAATCGAAGTTGACTGAAGTTAATTCATTTCATTCTCAGTTAGCGCGAAAAATTGAACCGCTAAAGCAATCAAATCCACGAAACAATTAAAATGCTTGCCAGATTTTTTCCTATTCACATTCGTTGCTTCGATCAACATTCATCGCACCTGCGCACCTGCAATTTCTACAAAAATGTTGCTATTCTTCACAAATATATTGCCTTTTGTCGAAAAAAATCTAATTAAAGGGCAAGAGAGATTAATTATAGATTAATCAAGCTGAAAATTAAGCTAAAAATCAAAGCTTGATTAATTGATAGTTATAAGCCAACGTCAGAAAATAAAACTGCCAACCAATAATACAAATTATTATTGCTTAACACCAATTAGAAAGACGTTGTTAGAACTGAACGAATTTAAAGGCCATTGTTCAAAATTTAAAAATTTATTAAACTAAAATTTACTAAACCTTTAACTTAACCCCCTCTAAAATCCTGTAAACATCGAAAATTAGTTAAATGAGCCTTTTCTTTAAATTTTCTTCAACACCATCGTCTTATTTCTTCATTCCACACGTTTTATAAAATTTTGTTCTTTTTCTTCAGCTATATCGAAATAAAGGATTTCTTCTGTATCTTCTGTAGTGCAATCAATCCTTTCAACAAAGCAAATAAAAAAATTTTCTTTTCTGTTTTAATTTATCGCGCAACTCGAATAGCTGGAACTTGTTGATGAAATAGAGAAGTGTGAGTTTTTTGCTATTCTGAAAAAGAAAGCATGATTTCAAAGCAAAGAAAAAATTTGCGAAATTACTACCAGAGAACTAAAAAATGTAAATCAGATAAAGAAAAAAATTCCTTTCTCACCGTTTGTTGGTATTAAGTCATTCTCAACCTCGAGTCCCACGGCTGGAGGCCTAAGAACTTGAGGATTTTGCACTGTATTTTAGCACTTCTAGACAGAGATATCTGATGATGCTCGGGAAATTTGTTGGAGCTATTTTGGTCTTCACTTTCCATGTCTTCTCTAGCTCTTTTTTTTAGCTCCTGGCATTTCTCTAAATTCACATACTCCTTCTACCTGGTATTTCTGGCACTTGGTACTGCTATATCTGTCACCACTACTGATTTTTGGTTCTATCTAGTACCACGTTATCTGGTTGATTGGCAAGTCCTCGTTTGTCTGTCTGACTGAGGCAGGGTCTTGGCCTTATCATTCTCTAAGATTTTCTGGAAAATTTCTCATCTTAGGAGAGCTACATATTGGGGAGATATTTATATATTTATTCCTGTATGCAATGTCAACTATTTGGCTGTCTTCCAATTTATGCTGTTTTTGCTTGTATCTTGAGAATTTTCAGTACAATCTGCACCTTGAATGCTATCTGATATGGTAAATTTCTGCTTCGATACTTAGTACATATTGTGCATAGATTTGCTTAGTATCTATTGTTGTGCTGCTACGATCTATGCCTCAACTTTTTTCCAAGGTTTGGTAGAATTTCTCAATATCAGCCACCTCAGTTATCTGTCAGTGGTGCATCCCATGGAGAGCATTGCTTTGCCTTGGTTCTTCTGCTCGGTCTTCCTCCAATATCTGTTGATGCCTCAGGCATTCTCTTAACATTTTATCCTTTGATGCTATCTTGCTGATGTATTCTTGAATGCTACGGATTCCATTCAAGATAATGGCTTTGATTTGCCCCACAAACCTCATGCATTTTCCTTCCGGCTGGTGTTAAGCCTTTAAGTGTTAGACTTAGGCTAAAAGTTTCCGTGTATTGCGAGGTGTTTTCAGGTCCTGTCCTCACATCCTCCATGACTTCTTTTGATCATCTCACTATGCCAGCTGCACATCCATTGACTTCCATGGCATACATGTTTATGGCGTAAAATTTGTTTTTTCCCAAATAAGCTGGCTTCAAGATCTATCTTATTTGTTGGATGTTGCTATCTTCCTTGCCTCTTCATCATGGTTCCATTATGACTATGGTATGCCAACTACTCATAACTGGTCCATCCACCCCATCAATCCTAATTACTTTCCCTTTCTTTACTATCATCCGGCCACAGCTCTCCAATCCGAATGACGTCCTAACGTCCTCGCTAGATTCATGTTAGATGAATGAACGAATCAATGTTTTATTAGTTTTTAGCATATAAATTGATGTCATCTATTCAGACGAGATGGTAAATCGCTCTTGAATCTGTATTTGTGTCCGCTTCTTATTATTACTGTAATATCTGAATGAAAAACTTTGGAATTTTTTGCAGAACAATAGCGGAAAAATTCATCATCTTGATGTACTGCACTTAATAGCAAATTTTTAAGTTGACTTCAAGTGTCGTTTTCCACAGTCCTACTGAGTTCGCTTTAGGAAACAGTTGATTTTATATAGAATCAGACAATTACAGATCCATAGATGGAGGCATTGAATTATAAACTTTCCTATAATAAATCTATGCCCAGATTGGTCTGAGAAAAAAGGTCTTGAATCTTTCGAGACTCATCTAAGATGAATCTACACCGAGGATACTGGGATGTTATTTGGACTGGAAGTGTGGCCGAATGGTGAAAGAAAGGAAAAATAATTAGAAATGATAAGATGGAATTAGCTGCAGGGCACATAATCCTCATGTAAACCAACTATCCTTGGCATCTCATAGACACATGGAAACCATGATGAAAAGGCAAGAAAGATAACAACATCCAAATACCATCAATGAGGATGTGAGGATCCGAAAATGCCGCACAGTGCACGAAAATTTCTCACCCAAGTTTAATACCTAAAGGCTTAACTACAGCTGGAAAGACGCATGGGGCTTGTGGGGCAATGTCAAAGCCACTATCTTGAATGGAATCCAGAGCATTCAAGAATATATTAGTAAGATGGCACCAAACGATGGAGTGCTAAGAGAATACCTGAGAAATCAAGAGACATTGCAGGAAGACCATGCAGAAGTACCGCGATAAAGCAAAAATTTCCATGGAATGGAGAAAATAATTGAGAAAAAAACTGAATTGAATTAATTGAATTAACTGAGAAATCTTACTAGTAGTTGAAAAAAATCTACTTAAAAACAGTACGCGACATAGTAGCACAAAACCAGGTGCACATGATTCCTCGAAGCTGGGATCTACCACATCAGACAGGACTCAAGACAGATTTCAGGAAGAACATTAGATATCTCTGTTGAGAACAGCGCACAACGACAATTAAACAACTAAAATATGGCAATAATAGTGGTACTTAAGTGGTATTAATTTGTTTTATCGTTTCTAAGATGAGAGTTATTTTTCTTATTTAAAACACGAATTTCCCTAAAATAGCCCCAAAGGGTCACACAAATTAAGATTTCTTAAATTTTTAATATTATTGTGTAATCCTACTTTGAGATATTGAATTTACCGGTTGAATTGGCACCCCTCCTTTTTTCTAATCGTTTTCTTTCTTGATTAAATAAATTTTCAGATTCATGCTGAACAAATATTTTTCTTTTAGTCTCCCCTATATTCCGAAAAGAAATATATGTCGAAAGATATGTCGCTGTCCTGGAACTTGTGTGAAATTGGTCGATTAAAAGCGAGGGCATTCTTATTGGCTCTGTATATAAAAAGGATTTTATAGCAATACGGAATTTTCGTTGGGAACACGGCGATTCCCCTTCCAATATTCTACCTTTACAAAAATTCCCTTCGGGAATCCGCTCCACTATCTTTTTTCTGTATAGATTTAGCTTTCTTGCCACGCGGGACTTTTATTTCTTATTTATTATAAAACTCTGCGGCCAGCGTTCTACTTCTTACTTTTTTCGCTGCAAACCTCAAACTTGGGTAATTAAACTTGGGTAACCTTTATTAGTAAAGACGCAAATATATATAAGAAAATAAAGCGAAGTAATTGCCCTACTACAACGAAATACAGTCAAAGAAACCAAATATAAAAATTAAATGCCCATCACTCACCGATCGCTCCCCCACTCATTTCCCCTAATAAAGCACAAAAATGACCAAAACCAAAATTGATCTTTTGGGAGCTTGTATTTAATTTAAGATGGGCGGGAATCCGGTTGATTTGCTCAAATTTATAGCTTTTTTCGCCTTTCGGCGACAGGCTCATTTCATTTGCGTTAAATCGCGAAAAAATGCATTGAGATTAGATTAAAAAAGCAATTTTAAATGCATCATAATTTTTGCTTCATTTATATTATTTATTATCTTTATAAAAGGCTTCTTTGCCAAATTTTTCACATTTCAATTATAATATCTTTGAAATAAATGCCTTTTAGCTCTACGATTATGACTTTAGATGGTATTCTTAACTACTTAAGGTTCAGAGTTCAAGAGATAGCTCACCTTTAATTCTATCGCCAAAGCTCTGGCAAATTTGTCCAGTGCGAAAAGCCAATGGAGTGAGTCTAACCAATAATGGTGAGGGTTCTTAAAAAAGAATTCAAAATTCACACATAACTTAGTTCAATCCTATGTTGGACTCTGTTCCATTAAAAAGAAGCCGAGACGTTAAAAGATTGTATTATTTGTTTCTTTCTTGAAGATAGGGTGATCGAATGGTATGATGTTTCTAATAACTATATCAGGCTCTTGTCCTTTGAAGGAAATACACTTGTTATTAAAAGTGATATCCAAATCGACCCTCTTATACTTCTATTCCCAATTAATTCTCTGGCGAAGGATTATCATCCTAATAGCCAAAGGAGTTAATTCTGAATAATCCTTTTGAATTTGTAGTAATATATGTAGTAATTATAACAGTTTTGGAAGTAAATTAATCTTTTTTTTCATATGTTACTTCTCAAAAACTTTCATTTCGATTTATTTCCATTTGAAAATTTTATAATGTTCTTAAACATATCTGTTAAATTACTAAAAGGTGGACAAGGCACGTCATTAGGTAAGGCCATGAATTCAGTATTCAGCTAATATATTTCAGTAAACAGTCGTTAATAAAAATTCAAATATTTATTTTTTGTGGGAAATAAATTCAAAAATTTTATGTTCCATTGAAAAATTTTCAAATTATTTCCAAAAATTCATAAAAAACTGAAAAGCTAATGCTAAGTATTATTTTCTATTTTATTATTTTTTATCACAATAACAAATGAATATAAAAAAGATGAAACTTTATTCAACAAATAATCGAAAAAGCGATTTATTCTCCGATTCCAATTGGTTAGCAAAGGTAGAGCTTACTGCTGCAACTGGTCATTCATTATTCAATAGTTGATCAATCGCGAAATCCTGATCGTTGAATAATTTGTCGCAGGATTGCATATACTCGTATATGCTTCAGTTCGAGCAATAGATAATAAAAAACATAAAGCTCTCCATTTCTTGTTAGGTTTAATGGAGTGGGACTCTCATAATTCTCATGCACCAGTCGCTGCTGAACATCAAATGGAGACAAGTACCCAACTATCCACATTTTGCTTTTATTTATGATTTTAATTTTCAATTGCTTCATTATTGTTGAAATTTAATTTTGATGAAGTTTTTTGAGAAAACCACTCAATTTATTATAATTTATTAAATTATAGAAATATAGAGAAATTTATTAAATTGTAGAAGTATTAAGATAGAATTATTAGATCAGGTAGATATCTTAAAGGTAATTATAGGACTAATATGATAGAAAAATGTGATAAGAAAATATCACGGTGTTATTACAAACTACTTCGTGGCAGGATAATCCTTGGGACTATCTCGAAATAAATTTAATAATCGGGGCAGAACATTCCAGAAACTATGTTTGCTTGTAAACAATTAGCCTAAAAAAAATAGTTTGATAAGGGAATTATTTTAAAAGAATTATCATTATTTATAATCAAACAATCTGGTATCGTTAATTGAAAAATTCTAGCAAACAGTTTAATGAAAAATAATTAAACATCTCTGTCTGAATTCGAATAAACTTTTTTGGCTTTTTTCCATTGCAAATTTTTCTATCGTTTTCCAATTATTTCTTTTTGAATTATTTCACTAATTTTTTCATGGATACTTCTTGCAATAATGGTTTTCTTTAAAGATTTAAAGATTTTTGCTTTGTTAAAATAATTTTTTGACTGAATGAAGGTTACGGATAAATTTGAAAACTAATTGAAATATTCAATCAATCTGTAGAATAAAAATTATAAAATGAAATGAAAAACGATTGTTATGACGAAGACTGTTAACTAAAATCGCTTAAACGCCATAAAACTATTAAAGACCATGGAAGCGGTCGAATTGCTCACTGGCTCATATTTATTGCTAACAAATAAAAAATCTGATATATAATTATTTCTAAATTTCTAACAAAAGAATTGCATAATTCACAAAAGAATTTTAAGTTTGGCTAAAACTGGGAAGCACTAAGAATCTGAAAAGCAGAATATGAATAAGAGTAAACTATTTTCCGATTGAAATTTTATTGTATTTATAAATTTCAATCACTCGACGACTGCAATAAACGCGAAAAGATTTCGCGATTTTGTTTTATATGAATACTCGATATTCACTCAAATGGGTGAATAATTCGGAAGAGTGTTTCGCATTTTGAATGAATTTATTCAAAAATTTTCAATAACTTTTTTACAAGATTTCCAAAGATTTTCTATTTCAGGTTTTCTAATATTTATAAATTTCATGAATTTTTAAATCTCATTTATTGTAGATTTTGCTTCCATTTATTCGTTGCTATTTATTGCTAAATTTACAAAATTATTCTAATTTTTTTAAAGAGTCCTCACCATTGCTGGTTAAACTCGCTCCACTGGCTTGTCGCATTGCCAGGGAATCCCTTGGCGATAGAAATACAGGTGAGTCGCCAGCACCATCCTGATTACAGGTTTATTCCTGCGAGAAACAGAACCTCAGCATCGGCGCTCCCAATCGAGCAACAATCCACTAAGCCATTCTATCCCTAAATTATTCTAAATAAAAAATTTCTTTTCAAAATTTATTTTTTTGGAGATTTTGAAGAAAAAATGCTTAAAAAATAAATTATTTAATTAACTTTTAATAAAAAAAAGTGGTTTTTCACAGGTATTGCCAAATTCAACTTTTTTTTAAAAAATTATTTTTGAATAATAAATAAAACCATTTTTTCAGTATGCGGCAATTATTAACCGCTATTTCTATGATATTAAGCATAACTTCGCAACCAGATTGCTCAATGAAATTTGCTTATCGTTCGTTCGCCAATTTTACTCGATCCATTATATCGAATCTCAGCCTGGATCAATGTCTAAAAGCGTGCCTTTTTGCCGATCAAACTGATTGCGGGTTATCTTTTTCTAATTTTTCGCTATTTAAAAATAAATAAATGAATACGAGAAATTAATAAGTCATTCTAATATGATCAATCAAACTGTCTGTAATTTTTTTAACTTTTACGTTCGAATTTGGCAACGAATTTTTAAAAATTCTAAATCGAAATATTGATGCTGTTCATTTGTTATAGAAAATCAAATCTTAATTCAATTAGCCTAAAATTTTTAGCGTTAACAAAAATTTCTTCGCGTTAAACTTCTTTAGATCTGTTCTATATTCGCATCGTAAACGGATATGTTTGCTAAGTGTTCATACGGCTGCGAATCGTCTTAACGCTCTTCCAGCAGAAGAGAAAGTTGACTATTATCATCGAATTTGTAACAAATACTACAAATATGATCGTAAAAATTTTTTAAAATTAAATTACAGCCAATCGGTTAAAAATAAACAGGATGTCTGATTCAAATCGTAGATCAATCTTATTCTTTAATTTAGATTTGATAATCCCTTTATCTTTTAAAATTTCGTGAATTTCTTTTTGTTTATTTCAGATTTTAGTCATCTAAAGGCATCTACAGCAACTATTGATGACGGTTGTTTCAACAGGATCGAGGGAAAGGTCTTGATTGGTGTGATTGACGAACTTATCCAAGAAATTTCGGAATCACAATGTCTGAAGGCATGTCGTAATGCGAAAACAATGAGCGATATCATTTGTAAAGCAGCCATTTATTATCCTAAAGAACAAGTGAATCTTTGTTAATTAGTGAAAGTTGATTTTAAGAAGGAAATGATCGACCGTTCTAATAGTTCACACCAATGCTGGTTTGGTTTACTGCATTTTTGACTAGGATATGACGTTTCTAAGTTTCCCAAATCGATGCATAAAAGTAATAGAAGCCATTATTTTTCCATCTCTTAAGCCCATGTATAGCTGTGCCATTCATGTGTTCAAGTCTCTCTTGGTCGTATCAGTCTAGGTCTTTATTAATCCTTCTCGCTTTTGATGTCATGTTTTAAATAGCGAAATGTGTAGCAATCCCTATAATGAACGATAAAAAGCATGGCCAAGGTAACGCCTTTGATGAACTGATTAATGCATATTTCTTATTCGAACGAAGGTGGATGCAATCATGAAAAACTCTGTCCGTTTGGTACGCGCATAAGGCATATCTTATGCAAAAATGGTCAAAGGCAGATAGCTTCCTGATATGCTCCACCTTTTTGGCCATGTTTCACAACTATGTAGCAGAATTATGCGTATCGCAGTCAATTGATTTCGCAACGATTCGAAATAACCAGAAAAAAGAAGGCATGCCTGTTTGTAGCCATCCGAGCTGGAATTTCATCTTTCATTTGGCCATTAGATATGGAAATAATTCCGAGATATTTAAATTCTGACATTATTTAAATGTGATCTTATCAGCGTCTAGTATATAAAATAAAAAGAGTCTTCTCAGTTATATTAATTTAAAAGCCAATTTTCACTGCTGCTGTCGACCTCGGGTCTAAAATGTTTGTTCATAATTCCTCGTAGCTGTAAACACCATATTCAATATAAGATCTATGATACTATACTCTGACCTGATTTGCATATCTGTTGAATATTGGCGGTATCTCGCCATCTGATAACTGAAAATTATAAAGGAGAAGACCCTTGATACAACCCTTACTGGTTCGTATTTCTGAAGGTTTTGTTAATTCTTTATACATAATTCCCTATACGATCTAATCATTTTCTCTAAAACACCACTTTGTTGCATAATTTGTAAAAATGTATTATCGATCGAAAGGCAGCGATGATGTTGATAAAGGACAGGGGGATAGATCATCTTGAAGCGATGTTCCATTACTCTTCTTAAAGTGAAAATTTGGTCAATATAACCATACCCTGCCTAAATCTAGCTTTACGAATCTATTCAGCCGAATAGGGGTAAAAATCTTTCCAAAAATATGATTTTCGGGTTCTCAGTTTTAGTTGTCACCTTTTTTGGGAATTATTTACTTACGGAATTGACTTGCCCTAGTGCTATTTGCTTCTTATCCGACAATGGTGCCTATAGCTTTTCTGGATTGTAAAGAACGCTTTTGAAGAATTCAACTCGAAGACAGTTTTCTGTAAACATTTTATTGGCTTGAAACTTTTGAATTAAAGGGATTATTTCGTGCATTGGTTCGCATTTGTAATCGTACGATTCCAAATGAGCTCCAGTTATGTTCGCGATCCCAGATAGTCAGCCCATTGTAGCTAAGTTTAAATTCGAAAAATTCTCTGCAGCAGAAGAGAGCACTGTCGATGTGAGCGGCTATTTAATACGCTATATCCTTCCATTGACCAAAATTTAGTCAGTCTTATTCGAATATCGATTATCTAGAAGATTCCATATAACCGGATATTGTCTGCAATGCAAATAGTCTGTATTGGTGGCTAAAAGTAAGGCAAAGTGGTAAACAAAGCAGAGAAGACGCTCTCACTAGTGGAACAGCATCATATCCTACATGCACATTCTGATCACTAATCTGTCATTTTTTGGGAGTGATGATATTAGCAAGTTGAGCTCGGCATAGAATTTCTCTTCAAATCATCATTTTGTGCACAGAGTGAGAGTATAAACATTGATAACCGAGATATTGTCTTTAAATCATTAGACCAACCAGTCATTAAAACATATCGCTCTCTCTTGGATTTGGCAGTTATAACTCCATTCCTTGAATTGTTCGGAGCGATACTGTGATGCAGCAAGAATTAAAAAGGCGGATTTTCAATGGGCAAGCAATATCTACACGATTTGGATAAAATGTGGATGACGCCAGGACTTCACCTCGTCCACACCTCGATAGATATTTGTCTGATACTTATTCGATATACTTTTAAAGCTCAAAAACTCATATGATTGCCTGTTTTTAGTGTTATTACTACTAATTCCCCGCTTTATTCGCATATTCATCGCATGTATCGTCGTGTAATATAGCTAGAATACGCAGGCGCTGTCTGAATTTCATTTCGCCACAGAATCACGTGGCAGACAGAGATGGATCCTCAGCAGTCACTCGGATTTACTTTACGACATGTTTAATTCTGCCAAGACAACTTGATTTTATGATTTTTGATTGAGCCAGAAATATTAAACAAAAAAATTTTTTATTGTACTTTCACTGGTTATGCATGAGAAAAATTTTTTTGCGAAAAAAATAAAGTCAAGTTTTAATGAATAAAAAAATTTTCGCGGAAATTCAAAATGTAAAGGAAAAAAGTAGAAGGAAAGCAAAAAGGGAAAAAAAGAACTGAGACTGCGAAGTTAGGAGCGGAATAACGGAGACCGCTCAGAACAATTCCTGTATCTCTTAAGCAAGTTCATTGAAAATCCAAATGATGCTTCCACCCACAAGTAATTTCTTAAATTTTCCATTTTTTCGCTTTAAGCAGTGTTTGTCGTTAATATCCATTGTCATCATCGGCCTTGAAAATCGTTTAGTCTATGGCCTAAACTGATCAGCTTTTATTTGATTTCTAACTTGATATTTATAATTTGTTGAATCTCTTCGAATCAAGGAATCTTTTCACAATTTCTCGAGAAAAAAGGCATTTACAGGAATGTATATTGGCATCGCAGAATCACATTGATTTACCTGAACTGTATATCGACGATGACGAAGCAATTTACCTGGAAAATGAATGTGGTAACGACGATTCGCAACAAAAGAACGCTTTAAATAAAAAAATCGCGAATCCTGTTGACATACTAAGTTGTTCGGTTTTCAATTTTTATTTTATGCTCCATTTTATTTTGATTTATTTTACATTTTTTTTGAAATTTAGAACTACTTTTACATTTTGTTGTACCAAAAAAAAGAAATTCACGGAAATTTGGTGACATTATTCATTTTTCTTGTTATTTTCATGTTAAAAAAATTGAATTCAGCGCAAACTCGAAAATCACAACAACCAGCAACAGATAACCTTAGTACTGGCAAGTCAGCCTATGAAGGACATAATGAGAAAAAGAATTTCTCTACGCTAGATTCATACGATGCCCTGCCTCTCGCTTCTACAACGAAATTGCCGTTTAATGGAGCCTATTTATTGAATTCGAGCCTGTCAAGCGTTTACGAGCAGACATTGGCAACAACTCGCACAAGTATGCCTTTTCATTCGCGAAAATAAATCGGACTGCCACTATTCCAAATTTCAATCATGTTTTATCATCAAACAACTTCGCTTCAAAGCATCATCAATAGCAATTGCAGCCAAAGACGAATTGGAAAACACCTTTGACAAGAATTACGGTGGCGTTGAGTTGTCTGGATACAGTGGTAACAATGAAGAATATAGTCATGCAAATATTGCAGATACTCTTCCACCGATTACCGCTGTAGATAAATTGTCGATTAACATTTCTAAAACAATTTTTTTTTGTGAAGACCAGATGAAAGATAGGAAATATAAGTGTTTTGATTGTATCTTACGTTTCCATTTCTATTTCTATATTCATTTCAGTCTCTCTGCCATTTTTCCCTATTCTACCGGTTTCTTTTTTTTGTAATTTTAATTTGCTGAATTTAAATGGGGTGGTTTTTATTCAGAATATGGTCTCCAAGGTTATAGTCAAACCCTGCCTCTGCAGTAAGTGGCGACGCTAATTTCTGGTTCACCTCCATCTGTTGATAGTCAGTGAAAAATTGCGGTAAAAAAATTTTTACAAGGAAGCCGTAATGAGATAAAATTACTAATAGATCGCCAACACCATCCAGATTTTTACTATAGGTATACTTCTAGGAGGAGTCCAAACTGCAATGGAAGAACGGTAATCCAGGGATCGACTACCCCGCCACCTTGTCTGTCAAAATAGGATTTAAATATAAATTGTCTAAAAAAGTATGGTTTCATAAAAATGGAAATGCTTGTAAAATAAAGAGTAGATTATTTATAGATTGATCCAAAAACTATCGACACATACGGTGTAGATCCCAATTCCATTAAGAATGATAAATTTCTACAGTTTCAACGAGTACTTCGAGATCCTATGAATTCAGCTTGTTTCAGGTCTTTTTCTATTAATGAACAAAGAAACGACGATTTTTTCAATTTTTTCATTACCTCTTTTCCTCTTTGCACAAAAACAATAAATTGATATATTTAACAATAACAGTAATAATTAAGAATATATATAAATGTAAATATATGTAAATTTCTAAAATAAAATAAAAAGTGATAGATAATGGAGATTTTTTGAGAGATTTATATGGAAATAGTTCACAAAAGAATCATTCTTTTCATGTCATGCTTTCAAACATTCTTGTTAAATTTCTCCTCTCCTTACATGTTAAGTTTCAGGCAGATTTATCCAGCAAAAATTCGTCTAGAATATGTTGTTAAATCATATTTTCTCGATCAGTGCATTGACATGTGTCGTATTTGCAAAAAGTGCTTAAAAAATGAAGCATGTATTGTCGTTGGATTTTCTCTGTAAGAATGAATTTCTTCATATTTCTTCAAAATGTTATGGATGATTTATTTTAATACTAAAAAAAAGATGGAAATTGTCAGAATGAATAAGTTTTTTTGGGTCGATTATTGGTTTTCAAATTTTATTTTAAAAAACAGTTGATGATTTTGCAAATCGTTTTCTTATCCTCCTGTGGATGGTATGGATCATCCTCAATCTAGGATCCTCTGCCAGAGGTCTTGAAGGCTCTGTACAATATCTTAGCTGTTTCTAGCCGTGCACTTTTCACGAGAGAAACCTATGGTGTTACTTCTGGGATCTGCTGGAGTTACTTTTCTAATTTAGGGGAACATTTGATATTGCTTATATATATAAAATCTGGATAAAATCTCCTTTGCAGATTAACAAAACACTGTGCGATGGGATCGGTGAAACCTGTTGAAGGTAATGCAAAAGAATATACGGATGGAGCTCTTGTTTATTATATGAAGGATACAATTTGTTGATTTGATTTTGCCTGAGAACTATTTTTTATAATTGCTAATGTCCTTTCGTAACAATTAATTCAAAATCAAACTTTTAAATTTGTCGTGTCAAATATATTTTAATAATATATTTTTACAGCGTATTGTAAAATCTGGATAACTCAGGTTATGCATTAGTTGTCAGCAAGTTATCAGCAAATTATCAGTAGTTAGTTCACGCATTATATTCGATGGCGCTCTACAAAATTTGTCATTTTCTGAATTTGAACATTTCTGTGAAATTAAGAAGAAAAAATTGGAAAATATTTACACTTAAGATCAATTAGAAGTGTTATTAATTCTGCTGTTTGTTTTTTCAAATTCGAAATTTGGCGAATTCGTTGTGGTCTTGGATAATAGTAATATCGACAAAATTATACTGTATGAAGAAGTGATGGTAGACGAAGGAATGACAAATTAGCAATATAGACAAAACCAGCCAAATCTATCTAAATTCATCCAAATCTATCTAAGTTAAATAGTTAAACTGATTGACAAATATGAAGAAGTTCGCTGTCGCCATCAACTCTAACTTTATGTGGAAAGCGTGCCGAGTTTAAAGGACATTTACTGCATTCTAAAGAGGAAGAACTATTGACTGGTTAGCTTTAAATGCATCTAAATGCATGATATGAGGCCAACGTAGTACATTTCCAAGGCAAGTACCACACATTGTTTATAGCGCGAAAGATTCTATTGTGAAACGATATAAAATTTAAAAGACGAAAAGACAAGTTTAGGAAACAGGTTATCGAATTTGATCGAAGTAAAAAATTTGCTTCAGTTATTGTTATCATAGAAACGATTCCAGTATATTTCTCATTCTTTGAATGGTCTTTTATAATGAATTGTATCTTAGAATGATCAACGGTAGGTTCGAGTTCAACAAATTCCCCTCTTCTTATAAACTCTGATTCACCTTCCACTTTTAATATTTCGAAAAAGCCTCTTGCCTAGGATGGGAACCGCCGCAGAGTCACTCCGCTTACCTAGGATGGGAACCGCCGCAGAGTCACTTGGAGAGAGAAATACGAGTCGACCAGCGCACCTCCCAAAATCAAAGAACTGATTTCGTTTTAGCTGCTTACAGAGAAAGCAAATCGCTTTTGCGATTAATTTAAACAAAAATTTAAAAGGCATTCGGGCTACTAAAATTCGGCTTAAGCAATTTTAAAGCCTTCATCGCTTGTTAGAGGCATTCATTATAATTGTTCATACGTTTCGCGGAATGGTTGTTTTATTTTATTTTGAGTTCTAAAAATTAGCGAAAGCGTAAGGATTCCTTAAAATCTGTTTTTGATCTGAAATTAAGAAAATAAGACAGTGGTACTTAGTGTTTTCTTGGCTTAAAATTAGGGAACTGGCCAGTGGTACCCAATAGTTTTCTTTAAAATAACTAGCATGACATTAAGAGAGTAGTATTCACTGGCACGCGACAGTCCGTTTTTTCAGCAAAGGGGATGGAGGAAGTAGCGAGTAAATATAGAATTTGAAGGTAAAAGTTAAGAGTATTCGTCTTGCTTACTTGCGAATTTCATTATCAATTTTCCTTATCAACTTTAATGCCATTTTTTCGAATGATTCATAAGTTATCAGTCGATGTGAAACATTTTTAACGTTAATATTAAAACGTTAATTTTCAGTTTATTTCCTAAAGGTTCATTTTTGATCTGATTTCCACGAATTTTTTATTAATTTTAGTTTAACAAAAATGAAAATTTTTTCTTTTACAAAAATATTTAACGCTTTAGATGTTTTTTATTTAAAACACATGAATTATCAGTAATTATAAGTTAATTTGATTAATTTTAACATTGATCGTAGTATGGTCGAAGGGTAAGATGGCAGAGTGGTCAATTACTTAAATTATAATTTCAAGCATCTTGATTCGGTCGCCGTCCCTGGCAGAAGTAAATTTAACAGTAAGAAAATCCTTGTAATGCTGGGAATCTATATGTAATTCTGTGTGATAAAAGTGAGGAAAACATCTCGTGCTAATAGCCAGTTGAATGTGTATAACCGAAAATGATGAACATTAAATAATTAACTATATTCGTCCTACATATAATTGTTATCACTGGTTTTTTTTCTAATTCTTTTCCTTGCTGTCACATAGATTTTTCTTCGTTTCTGTTATCTTTTTTATGTTTATTTATTGACATAGTTAATGCTATGCTATGCATGATTTCTTTCTCGAATTAAATAGACAGGTGCCATCGAAAATGAATCATAAAGCCGAACGGAAATTAATTCTTAAAAATGAATTCGAATTCTTGATTTAATCATGGAAACTTTTTTAGCTAAAAGAAGCCAAACGATAAGAAATTTCACTGGGAATATGACCTCCATCCACCAGGTAAAATTTGTTTTTTACTTTCACGTTTTTTTTATTGCATTTAGTCGGCAAACTTTAATTTTTATATCTTTTATTCAATCCATTTTCTCAATTTGGTTTTATTTTTTATCACTATACTGTAGGAAATCGGAAGTTACGATGTTTATGACGTTTATTTCTATAGATATTGAAAACTAAGAAGAGTATTTTAAGATGAAAATTTCTTCTTCTATACAATCTTAATATTTGGAGCAAATAGTCAAAGCCAGTTATCTCGAGTTTAAATCGTTAAAATGTCACCGATTAATATTTTTTCAAAAATCGTTTTCGTTTGTTTTTTTTAAGATCTATAAAAATTTTTATTTTTATGAAATTTTTTAAATTTTTTATTTCCTCATGCCTGAAGGGATAAAAAATAAGAAATGAAAATTTTGATACAACAGATGCTAGAATTTCGGAATTTTTTTTTAATATATTCGTAAACATAAGATTTATTACATTAGATTTTTTTGTAAATATTATGCATAATATTTTCATAACATTCAGTAATATAATATTTTTGTAATATTCTTTTAGAATAAATATATGAAATATTTGTAGATTGTGGAAGAACAACGAAATTTTTTTCGAACAGGAATTACGAAGAAATTGGAACACCGTAGACAACAACTCATAGCACTACGAACATTAGTAGAAAAAGAAGAGAGGGTGTTAACTGAAGCTGTTTATAAGGATCTTCGACGAGTTTGTTATTGTTTTTCATTATTATTATTTGATCAACTTTTTTTTTTTGGAGCCGAACCTTTGTTTCTCAACATGAAACCTGTAACCAGCTACCTCTCAGCTATCTTTTCTTTGGTTAAAGTAAATCTATCATTAAAAATGAATTTCGCTTGGGGCTTATCCTTATCTTTCCTTATCTTCAAGTGATTCTTCGACAGTGAATCACCGTTGTAATCAGTGGAGCCAGCCAAATGCTTTTAAATACTTTTAGCAGAATAATAACAAGTTCACAGAAAAATATTTGATCTTGGAAGAATGAATGTGATTAAAATTATTTAATTTGTTGGCAAAAGAAGTGTAAAGAAATATCAAAAAGCAGTTCGTTGAAATATTTTTATTTTTCTATAATTTGAGATTTTTCTATAATTGAAGAGAATAATTATAGATGCCAAAGATAACGTATGGTATGGAGTTACTATCTGTATTTCTGGAAATCGATTACATGCTGGATAATCTTGATAAGTGGACTTCACCTCAAGTGGTTAGCATTTTTGAGATTTTAGCGCACAAAATTCAAAGATAACGTTGGATTTGAAATTTCTAATACTCGTAAATTCCATAGAAAATTTTACTTTTCATGTTAAATTGAAATTTTGAAATTTTTTATAGTGAGCAATTCGTCAATGAAATTGTTTTTTTAGAGCTATTTTTAGGTAGAAAAAACGTTTTTGTCGCTACTAGATTCACTGAGTATTGTTAAAGATCCACTTGGAGTCGTGCTTATTATTTCAGCTTGGAATTATCCTTTATATGTCGTCTTTCTTCCACTTATTGCAGCTATTGCAGCAGGTTTTTTCAATTTTTTTTCAAAGTGAAAATATATTATTATAAAATAGATGTATATTCAATAGTTTTATCTCAATAATTCCAAATTTTAATTTTAATCTTTAATTTATTATAGAATTTATCAAATTTGTGAAATTACAACTTTGAGGTAACACAGCAGTAATAAAGACAGCTGAAAGAGCACCAAACACAGCCAAGGTTTTAGCTGATCTGTTTTCGCGACACTTCGATCCAGTTAGTTTCTATTATTCATTAGTTTCTATTATATAAATTATTGTGAAATTTGTTGTGAAAAAAAATTAATTTGTGAAAACTTGTTGAATTACCAACCGTAGTTCATTCGATTCATTTGATCCATTGAAGAAAAAAGAAAGTATTTTTTGCATCATTGTTGATAATAACCGCTTACTATGGTACGCCGAGTTATATGTTTAGGATTTTCATCTCGATTGATTTCCACATTTTTTTTTTTTATATTTTTATTGCTTATATTGCTTTAAAATCTGAAGACAATTTTTTTTCAGCATTTCTTAACTGTGATTACTGGTGATGCTGTCGTTTGCGCCAATTTACTTGCTGAACGATTCGATCACATTTTCTTTACTGGCGGTCAAGAAATAGGAAAAATCATATTGGCTGCAGCTGCTAAAAATCTCACCCCTGTGACCCTCGAACTTGGCGGCAAATGGTAAGCTTTTTTTCCACATATTTAAATTATAGATCTTTCAAACTTTTTCCAAAATAATCGTTCTTATATTTTTCAGTCCAGTGGTGGTAGAAAGCGATGCTGATATCGAGATTACTGCTCGTCGTATTGCCTGGGGGAAATGGACGAATTGTGGGCAAACATGTATATCACCAGATTATATTTTAACATCGCAGGCTTTGAAAGCTAGTCTTGTTGAAGCGATAAAAAAAGCCCTGAGCCAATTTTATTCTCCAAATCCAAAGTCCTCACCAGATTATAATCGTTTGGTCGATGAGACACATTTTGAGTATGTCTGGTTTTCCTTTTCATATCATTTAAATTCCTATTTAAATTAAATTTTATGACGTTATAATGCATTAGAATTTTTATTAATTGTTGATTTTTGTTAACCATATATTATCTTGTCCCATTTACCTATTCTTTTCCACTTTTTCTTGGTTGACATTTTTTTTTGAGGCCAGAAATTTTATTCCATTTCATTCTGAGTATTCGTATTCGCATCATCTTGAAGATTAATTAAAGATTAATTAATTTCAGGCGTTTAGCCAATGTACTTAAAAGATCAAATGCAAGCATTCTTTATCAGTGGGGTGAGTTTGATCGTGATGATCTTTTTATGCCACCTATTATCTTAGATTCCTCAAAAAACGATGCGATTATGGAAGGCGAGGTTTATTCTATCCAATATTTTTAATATATGTTTTACTAATCAATTTTTTTAGTAGAAATAGTATTTTCACGCTATATTTTGATATATATTTTTCATATAAACTGCATTAGTATTACCCAAGAGTAATGTCTTCACTTTTAAATGCAATTGTTTTTTATATTTGGCAGTCCTTTCCGTGCCAATTTTTAACTGCTATTTTGATTTTATTTGTCTGTCATCTTGTTTTCTTGGTTTTCTCGAAGTCTGATGGAATTTGGTTCATTGGAAAAGAAGTAGCCAGATAAAAAAAACCTATCACAGATAAAAAATTTAAAAAAAAACCTAACACAAAAATCCGAATGAGATCCATGAAATATTCTATGAGACCCATCTTTTATTCCTCCGCTTTCTTCATTCCTAAACTGCCATCTGGCGAAAGAATCTCATAAATATCCGGTAGAACCATTCAAACCAAAAGCTATGAATGCTATTAGAAAAGAAGAACAACACTATAAGCGTCCAAAAAATCAGTGGTATTTTGTAAAATTTGAATAAGGTGATTTCAACTTGCAAGGCACTTCTAACGATGAATGAAAGTCGGACATTAGCGGAGAAAAATAGAATATTTCAAAGTATTTAACGGTGCAAATCGTAGGCAGAATTATAGGAACTTGCTTTGCATAATGCCATTTAAAGGTTATTGGAAGACTGAGAAAACTGATGTTTGAAAGTCTTATGTTATAAGACAAGTCAAAGGTATCTCAATATATTTGCTTCTAAGTCCTCAAGAAAATTGTACGCATGGAATGATTTTACGGTTAATATTTCAAGATTTCCTTGTTGCAAAAATTTCCCAGTAACAGTAAAAATTCTGCAACATTTGATGCAGTCAAAAATGAATTCATTTTCGTATATTTCGGGAAAATCCGTATATTTTGATTGCCAGGAAACATTTTACAAAGATGAAATTCATGGTAGCAATCAAGATTTTCATGAAAATGAGAATTTTCTTTTCCCTGTGATTTCAACTTGATTATTCAAAAAAAAGACTTCTTTTGAGCGAATACAGTTAATTGGATAACTTAAATTTTCATCTGGTTCTTCTAGAAGAAGAAAACTTGTCATTAAAGAATCTGGTGCTGTTTAAATGGCTTTATGGCGAAAGTCTTTCATTCTAATAGCCAGAGAAACGAAACTAAGAAAACATGAGTGATAACCTAATTAATCAACTATAAATTTGAAATTATTTTGACAAATCTTGTATTTCGGATAATTTTTCGACCAAATTTTTCAGATATTTGGCCCAATACTTCCAATAGTTACCGTTACTGGCTTAGATGAAGCCATTGAATTCATAAATTCCAAGGAAAAACCTCTTGCTGCTTATTTATTCACTCGTAATGAGTCTAAAGTTCGGCGATTTTGTAGTGAAACGTCTAGTGGTGGTGTTTGCATTAATGATGTTTGCATACATTTGATTGGTAAATCATTTCCAATAATTCACTAGTTTAACATTATTTTCATATTTATCTTTGTTTTTGATTTGTACGAATTTGCTTCATTTTTCTCAGTGGTATTATTTCAACATTATTTTAAAACTGTACTACCTTTATAACGCTAATATCACGATATTTTAGTCACCTAAATTTTCAATCTTAAGTCTTTTATAGTATATCATAATAGTTTATATTTCCCTGATGCTGCATTTAGTGGACACTTTACCATTTGGTGGTGTTGGTTATAGCGGCATGGGTCGTTACCACGGAAAATTTGGTTTCGATACATTCACACATGAAAAGAGTGTGGTGAAGCGGATGTTTTTTGGCGAAACGCTCTTTGGGTAGATTTTTCGTTACGAATATTCAACATCTTATCTGTATTAGCAAAATCTAATCGAGCATAATTTTTGTTGGATTTTCTTTTTGCTAACTTATTTTTTATTTTTTTTAAGTTGTAATTTAAAAAATGTGGAAAACCGAAAAAAATAGAAAAATATAGTAATTTTGAAATTTTTTTCATTCATACTCCATCTTAATCTTATTATCTCATTAATCTCTGCTTATTTACGATGAATTTTGCTTGGAAAAATAAAAAATCTGTTTCAATTTTTTAATTTAATCCATTCAAAATTTTTGGTTTATTCAGAATCTATTCAAAACCCATTGCAAAGTTTCATTTCTAAGTTTGATATAGTTTATTAGATTTCAGCATGCGATATCCTCCTATGACAGATTTCAAATTTAATCAACTTACATGGTTATTTCACAAAAGAATAGCTTCGCCAGATTGGTTGAATACCTTATTGCAAATTTTGTGGCCTTTATTAATTGGACTGGTTTTCGGTGCGCTTTTGCAGGTGCTCTTTATAAGATTTTTTTATTGTCTTTTTGCTTTTTTTTTTCAAAAATTTTCAGTTCTCTCCCGTAATATGATATGATTAATTTTGCCACATTTTTTGTTATTGTTCGTTTTTGTGATGGCTTTTTAGCATCTTCAAGGGAAAATCAAATTACAACCTCGGCATTTTTTTCATTGTGGTTTACTCTGGGGACCAAAAATGCATTCATATATAATGGCTCGAATTAATCGAAATAGGAAGCGGCATCAATGGCCATTTTTGTCTGCATTGACACTAATCGTCATTTTCCAGTTCCCACGTTATTTATCAACTATTTTTGGCTCCGGATATGTGATTATTTATCTGACTTTTTTTTTAGCGCTTCTGGCTTGGTTGAGGAATTAGTGCCACAATCTACTAATTTATCTATGAACCGAAGAATTCCATTTTAACAGAACAGTTATCTAAAGTGAATGAACAATTTTTTCTAAATGTACAAAATAGTTGCAATAACTCATGAAAATTTCTGGAATAGATTTATTTTAATTAATTTGCGAAAATTTTATCTAAACAATTTTTCTTAGCTCTTAGCTATATTAGCACAGACTGTGATGAATTGTATAATTTTAATTTAAACTCTAATGTTGCAAAGTCCAGTGGATTGAAATTATAAGGCATATTTATGGAACTGTTTTTAAAGAAATTAAGTTAATCACTTATCATTCAACAGACTTCGTAATTCCAATCCACCATTTTAAATAAAATCTTTATATTATGTCTGTATTGTAATATGCTAAACATTTACTAGTGATCGCGTAGAAAAGAATCGGTAAAATAAATTCACATATAATGAATAAAATGAAATTTTTACCACATAATGATTTAAGGAACTGATACTGGCTTAAATGGCATTTTTGGTTTCATTTCCTATTGTTTCTAATATCAGCACATGGCTTCTTTTTTGCCCTGCTTGGTTCAATACTAAAATTTTCTTGAAAACAAGTTTTTACTTTTTCACCATAATATACCCTCGTTTGCAGATATTTTTTCGACAGAAATTTTTCAATATTTCTACAAATCTTTTTCGCATTTAAAATATTTTTTTTAAATTTTAGTCTGAAAAATATTAGGATATAATATAAGGTGAATTTGCTAAATTCATTTTTTGTATTGTCCCAATTGAAAACAATATTTGGCTGAGAGTATTCGAGATCTCAGAGTGTTTGAAGTATCGTATTTTGACAAGTATTCTCTAATATCTCTGTACAAAACGGTTTTTTCAAATTGATCAGTTCAAATTGAATGTCAATTATTTGGTGCCTCAATTTGCAGAGTGGTAGATTGAACCAAATGATTGCAAGGTAAATAAGGAAGATAATGCGTTCTCATGTAGGTCTATCGAATTGTATGATGTAAGAGGTTACGTAAGAGATTGCATCAAATATGTATATAAACGAAAAGAGATTCTATTGTTGCTTCTAAGACGAGAGCTTTATGAAGGCATTTTTCCATCGATGGAAATCCTGAGATTTTCCATCCTAAAATTTTCTTCTTAAACTGAAAATATGAGCACGCAAAAGGCAGATGTTTCGTTCATCACAAAGCAGTTGTAGATGATTGCGCTAAATTCACTGACCTGTAGCACTGACCTTATACAACGTCTACAATCAAATTTCTTATTTTACGCGCCATTTCGTTCAACAGCTGCCCCCGTAGGTCGACGGATGTATCCAAAAATGATGCATTACTTTAACTGAGTAGTGTTTGCTTTATACATCTGCTTATAGTCGAAAATTCTTGAAGGTAAAATTTTGTAAAAATTTTGTCATTTTATAAATCGCTTTTGCATGATATAAGCCAAATGATTATTTCCATGTTTTAAAAAATCTTCAGTCCGTTTTTTTTTGTAATCCAATTTTGAATTTAAAAATTTATATAATTCAAAGTCTTCAAAAATTTTCCCATCGAATTCTTTTTCTTCATAAAATGGTCAAACGCTGATGATAAACGATTAGCTCTTTCACTTTGTCATATCAATTACAGGCATATATTTTTTGATTTAGTTTTCTATCATTCTTTTGGCTTCATTCGCTACAACTATGAAACCCGTTCACTGGAGAATCAGCTAGAAACCCAAATACCTATCACTGAATAATTTTCAATGGCATATTTACTTCCATCGGAATCCATGTTGCTTGCTTGCACTTCGACGAAGCATTCTGCCATCTTTTGGTGCCATTTCAAGTGGTGCCATTAATTTGATTTTAAATATTGCTATAATGAAAATTTAAATAAATCGCCGTAAAAACTGTTTATTATTTTTATAAAACAAAGATATATACTATAAATAAGATAATAAAAACATTTATGTGTGGTGATACCATCATCTTCGTAATGTCCAACAAAGCAGCGATCATTAACGATGAGGCTTTCGTTCTTTTTTCTAGTTTAAATATCCGCTAACCATATGTGACCTTCACTGACCACCACCATTTTTAACTACGCATTGTTCTTCGACCATCGATAATTCTGCTTTTGCCTCCATCACTATCTGATCCTTCATAGACAACGACTGTCCGTTTTCTTCAATCTATTGTTTGTTTAAATACAGTAATTTATTTATTATAATTATTACAGAAATTCGCTATATTACAAATTTGATGGCAGTTCAACTCAATTTTCTAGTATTTGGCAATCCAATAATCTTATAAAACTTTATAAGCCTCGCACATTACTTTGTCAACATTTTTATTATATTCAAATCGGTTTCACCTTATCATTCATTGTTTTATTACTCGATAATTTTGAAATTTATCGCTAGTTATTTATCAGATGAATAAATGGTAGCGCTTTCTGGTTTTTTCTGGTGAGGAGTTTTTGCCATGGAATTGCTTGGCTTCCGCAGAAGCTGAAATGCTCGTCTCAGCACGACATTTTCTGCCGCAATCCGTCCCTCCATTCTCTCCTTCCTTTTCCTCGTTATTGTCGTTGCTTGTTTTCATTTGCATGGAATATTATGAATCTAAAATATTAGTTTTCAAATGTTTTGTGTCTAAATTTAATGAATATTATAAATAGAAAGCTTAATTTTACAAGTAGTGTAAATTGAATAACATGGAGTGGTGGTTCCCAAGCAGATGGATGCAGACCCACTGATGCAAAACAACTTTTCTACAGCGATTCGCCTTAGCGTATTTAATAAAATTGTGGGCCATAGACTGAACTCGACGACGCCATTGCATGAGGAATTACGACGCAGATAATCTGAAAAATCTAAAAATTCTGGAATTTGAAAGTTGCGGTGACTGAAAATGGACTAACTTTTCATTAATGTCGTAATTCGTAAAATAAATTTTACGAATAAATCTCTTAAACCACTGAAATATGCGTTCATTCTTTCGCTCGCCAATAAGCTATTTTATTCAAATTATTTTATATTATTTACTGTCGAAATTTACGATGGTTTTACTCGAATTGCTTAATAGATGCTAAATGCTCAAAAATTGAAATCGTCAGTCGCCAGCAATCACCACTTGTGGTTTAGCTGACTTCACTCGCAAAACTCGTTCGTTCGTTGGAGGAGAGTACTCGGCGGTCGAAGTTCAGATTGGCTCCAAGCGCAAGCGTTTTTATTCATTTAAAAGCTGATTTGCTCGAAACTTCGAAAAATTTTGGAGGAATTATTTATTCGTTGGAAATTTCCTAGCGCGAGCTGCAATGGTCGATTGCATGTCGTTCATCGATGATAACAAATGATGATGGATGGAAAAAAGTTATAATCGGCGATTGGCGACCAGCGAAGCCAACTAATTGCAATTCATCGTTTCGCGCTAAACGTTTGCGAATTTATGATTTGAATTTGAATGCGAATCAGCGATTTGTTCAATTAAATTTCTCTCCTATCGCTTTTGAAATAATTTAAAATATAAAACATCTCTCATTTATTTCTCAACTTAGTCGATAAAATCCGCTAATCTCGATGGGTGCTTAAGGGTGGTTTTTTAAGGCGCTCCTTCGTGTGCCCTTCGCTGAGAGAGGCACTCGAAGGTTGAAACGGATCCGCAGTGGATCAGCCCTTCTCTCGCTTTTAGTTGCAGGCTTATTTCTTTCGCGAGGCAGAAAATCTAGCGGATGTCAGATAAAGCGATAAACGATTCGATCATAATTTTCAGTTGATCTTTGCTATTGATGAATTAGCACCGAATTTGCTAACGTATAAGCATATTATCAACTGGCAGTCGATCTAATCTCGCTTAGCGGATTGCTTTCTGCTTTATTTTTAATTTATGGTGCAATAGGTTTTTTGCCTAATTTAAATTAGTGAGGGGAGCAGCGTGGCCGAGTATGTATTATGTAATGAAGTGGTGCGTAACCCGCCCGGCGACCCACCATGAACTTCCTTTAAAACACCTTAGGATTCTGCTTCTATTAAAAATTTTCATTCTGCTTTTTATTTTTTAAATCTTTCAAATATTTTTTAAATTTTTCAAATTCCAAATTATTTATTTTGGCATTTTGAATTGCCTCGCAATTTGTTTCATTAAGAAAAAAATATTTGGAAAATGTCTAAGAAACGAAAAATCGAAGAGGGCCGTGGAGTTTTTTGAGCTAAATGAAATGAAATATACTACTTTACTCAAAGCAATAAAAAAATTTTGTGCACTATTTGTGATCAAAATGCAAAAAAAGCCCAATTTAAAATGCCATTTTGAAAGAAAGCATTCACATTTCCCGAAAAATGTTTTGGTACAGCAGCTCAACAAATTTTGGTTATTTTCTGGTGCGTCTAAAAATGGCGTTGAAGTGAGTTTCAGATATTTCGATTAGCTGCAACATCATCAATGATATGCCTTTTACGGATGGTAGTTTTGTTAATGTTTATTGTTTAATGTTTATTCATCGATTTTGGTGCAAAATCGATTTTGTGACGAAGTTTGAGGTCGTAAGGTGATATCTCAAACTCGAATTGTATATGTGTCAAATCATAAATTAAATCCCCTGAACTCTCCAACGAATTTGTTCCTTTGTCGCTAATGAATCAACAGATGTAACATCCACTGCATAGTTCTTCGCGGTATCGTAATCAAACTCTGAAGGAACTTTTAGAATCGTTAACTGCATAACTGCATAAACAAACAATAAGCTCCAATTTTATTGCAATTTGGGTAATTATGAATCGGAACTCACAAAATTTACCGGCGTAATGCACCTGCAACGATTGGTCAAGAAAATGGAGTGTATCTTTTCTTTCCAAACATATGGTACTAGGAATCCAAACGGAGATAAAGAAATACATCAGCACAATTTAAATGGGATTCGATAGTGTTGTAGATGTTGTAGTCGTTGCAGCTGCAGTGTCTTTTGTGCAATCACATGCGTTTTACCAGCGCCACTTTAAGGCGCCTCTGGATGAAGTTGGCATACGATTTATACCAAATCACGTATAAAGCTATTTTACCTCTGCAGATATTACAAACTTGTCTGAAATTCAACATTTAAGTTTACATTTTTTAGCTTTATTTGAAGATATAAAAGATTGAAAAATTTGTTTGAAGAAATTCAAGCGTTTGCCATTTTGAAAATCCTAAATGGTTACGTATTTGACTCCCTTCGTTTTATACGTGATTTGGTGTACGGCGTATCATACTTATCGCTATTCAAGTCATTTATAGAATAGAAATGTATATCATACTGCAAATTGCCAGGCAACTTTTGAAAAATACAAGCAATTGAGATTTCCTCATTTGAGATTGCCAGTTATATCGCGAAATTACTATTTTAAAGGAGAAATTTTCGCTTTCGAAGCCGATGAGATGTTTTTTAAAGATTTTGCAAATTCTGTTGATATTTTCTATGAAAAAGTTGGATTACAACTTGAATTGATTGATCTGCGTTGCAGTGAAGAACTGAAGTTAAAATTCGAGAAAATTATTAAACTTCTGTAAGTGCCTTTTTTTCCAAAATTGAGAGAATTCGTGGCTATCTGTTCATCTTTACTTGGGAGCACTTATATTTTTTTCACTGATGGAATTCAACGAGTCCGTCCCAGAAATCGTCAACCGAATGAGAATTCTACAATTGAACAAGTATTGAACCAGTTATGGCCAGTTTGGTATATCCTGGCCTAGCGTTTTCACTGATTTGTTCTGAATTACTCATTGTGTTTCGCAAAAGTTTAAATCTGTTCAGTGAAACGATTGATTGAATGGTTGATGAGTATAAATTTGTTTGCAAAAACTGTTTAAAAGTGAAAAATATTCTTGCTTTTTCACTGCGGCCTGCCGAGCAGAAAGGAAATCGTTTATGTGTAAAAGGTTGTGCGTCACATCGCTGCGGATCATCATTTCTAGCGCTATGGCTCGGCCAATGTCTAATAATAAGGTAGACGTGTGATGGAAAGGTCCGTGCGCTGTTATGCATTTACCGCTTCCATTCCCAAATGATTCTCTGGCGGAATTCTATGCCTCGCTTCGTTAGCCGGTCTTTCATTAACGAAACCTTCGCGGATAATAAATGCTGCTTTCTAAGCTCGCCATTAATCGGCCGAAAGAAATACTGGAATGTCGCATTTTGTTTATGGAAGATTCCTTAAAAAAGTCGCAAATTTTTACAAACGTTTATCGTCGCATTTTACATATTTGCTTTTGCTCGATCATCGATGGTTTTCAATTTTCCCGCTATCGTTTTTATTTTTTCTCCCTCCGAATAATCGAATGTGATAGGCAATTTATCAAATTTTTCGTTTTTTCAACTTTCTGCGTAATTTAGCGCCTCTTTCAACGAATATTTTCATTTTGAATCTACGCAACACTTGCATTAATCACTCTCGAATAGCATTTTTGCGGAGTTTTTATTTGTCCTACGGGGTAATGGTTCGCGAAACGTGAATTGAGCATCCTTAGGCAATGCTCGAGTCGAAGGCCATTCCTAGGACAATCTGATTGATGCTGCTACTCGCCTCCTTCATTTTTTAAAAGCATAGCTTAAAAGGCTTGCACATTCGCAAATTTGCAAAGGCTTTGTCTTAGGCGAAATGCTTCAATGAACAGTATTTTTGAAAATTTCTCAGTTTTAATTTCCAAAACAGCAAATAACGTTGACGTATATAAAAACGGCATAAGCTAAAGATCTTTGGGGATTCGCAAAAATTTTAGGAGTCGTCGCAATTTTAGGAGAGAAATTTACAGATTTCAGAGATTTTCTGCTTTTGGACAAGAACTATGTTGAATAATGCTGAGAAGTAAGATTTCGTTTGCGCAGCAAACCAGTGCCCTCTATTTTTAAAAAATTCATTAACTGCCTAATACAAATGTTAATTTTAACTTTTGAGCTAAAATTCGATCGTTGATCGGTCATTTTTTACTTTATCCAGTCCGTTCATATTGAGGTAATTCTCAACTCCTTCCTCTTCCTCTCGTAGGGACACACCATTCCTCATTCGATTAGCCCCTTTGGCTACAAATTTTTCCGTAACGCGCGACTGAACCATCAATTGTTTCCGCGGTTTCTCTTCAGCGAATAGAGTTAAACAAGGACTATCCTTGAAGCCAAAATCGTACATCGGAGACGTTGAGACCGCGCACCTGTTGCGTCCATTTGTCGATGAAACGATAAAAAAAGAGTGCTTATAATGTGTGAGTATTTATAGTGTTAGATTTTACCCGATTATGACCCCATTTCCCTCTTTTTGACCTAAATTCATTCTCAACAATTGTTTCAAAAAAATTGCCAATCTACTCGTTTTTCATTTTTTCCCTTTATCACGTTTGCGTTGTGAGTCAGTGCTTAGCAGCGGATATGATTTCGAATTAGACTCTCCGCAGAGGCTTAAGCGGAGAAGCGCAAGTGAGTTCGCAGTGGTCCGCAACATTAGTTCTTAAAACTTTATCACGCTTGCTATTATCTTCGTCTATCGATAACTCTCTAAATTTAACTTTAATTATGGAAAATCTGTTTGCTTTGTAAAAGAGCGTCGCGCTCGCTTCGTTCCATACTTATAAGGAGGAAAAAAAATAAGCAATTTTTCGTAAATATCGTAAAATAGTAATGCACTGTTTAGAATCGCGGTAAATTTGTAGGAAAAAGTCGTTTGGTGTTTTTTAAAGGGCAAAAATCACTGATGGACCGGGAAATATGGAAGTTTTGATTGAAAGTTTGAATAGATGTAAGGGGAAATGTCGCGAACAATGGAAGGGTGATACGGCAAAATAATGCGAAAAGTACAATGGTCATAAAATGGCACGAAAACGGTTGGTTACAAGCCAGAATGGCACGAAACGCGCTACGATTTTGAAGAACGATTCATGGATGAAAGTGCGGACGGAATATTCGAATGGTAAATGATCAAGGTAATTAGACGTGAAAACGAATTGACATTGAATAGTTTGAAAGCGGATTGTTGACTGACGTGAAAATGGAATGATGGCTACGTGGAAACGTAATGGATAGAGTTAGTGGCTGGTCGGATGAATAAGTTACTACTTACTTACTAAATTAGTCGAATTCCTTCTCTCATCCTTTTCTTCTTTTTTTCTTATTCCTTCTTCTTTTCTTTTTTAATTGCAATCTGAATAAATAAATTCATAAGTTGCTTTAGCGAAAATTTTTCGCATTTTTTTCCATCTCAATTCATATCTATTTTAATCAATTAATTTTTTTCATGAAATTCTTTTTTAAAATCCTTCAGTTCTTATTTTTTCTCGCACTCCTCTCGTTCAATTTTTTCGCTTTGCTTATTCCTTTTCGCGATTACAGGAAATATTTGTCGTAGAAAATGAAAAAAGTTCTTCTCTCTTTCTTCATTCTCCCGCTATTTTCGCTTATCATTATCAGCTGATTATACATTTTATAAATGAATCGCCATTTCATCTTCTATTATTCTCTATTAATGTATTTTTTCATAAAAAGTTAATTTTTTTGAAAATATTAATTCTCTTTCGCGCCAAAATCCGCTTAAACTCCATCCATTTCGACTCTTCATTTTCGCGCTAAAAAATGTCTGATTTTAGTGAATCATTTATCATTTTAGCATTCGGTTTCATTTCTTCCGGTTTGTTTATTTAATTTTTTTTTCTCCATAAAATTAGTTTTATCTTTTTTATTAGTAGTGGTTATTGATAATTGATTATCATTTCCAGGTATTAATATTAATTCTAAAACCTAAAAATCCTAAAATTCGAAAATCCTGAAATCAAAAAAGTCCAGATTTTAAAAATCCTAAAATCCCGTAGTAATGACCAATAATTACAAAATTATTAATACTTAATATTATAAACAGTAATTATTAATATTATTTCTAACTACGATCATTATTATTGCTATTATTATCATTATTGTTATTATTAATAATAATTCAATTCAAACCGTAATAATTCAAAAATTTTAAAATCCAGAAAAATCAATAATCATGAAAAGCATTTTTTGAAATTAAAATAGAAAATTCGCACAGGAAATTTATTTAATTATAAAATAAAATGTAAATGCGGCAGTAAAGAATAAAATCATTTTATTAAATTATAATAATTTTGTAGTTTTTTCCAAGTTACAATTTCTAAATGGAAAAATTTTTAAAAATTTTTTGAAAACGTCATTGGATTACTTTTTGGAAATTTTACTTAAAAAAAAATAATTTCTGAATTTGAATTTTTTATATTTTCATCCAAAAATTATCTTATTTATACACTTTGCTTTCTTTTTTTTTTATTATAAATTTCTATTCTATGGGAGAAATTTACAATTTTTACTAGAATAAGATTTGCAAATTTCGGAAGAAATTGAAAATGAGGAATCCGCAACCTTTGCTTTTAAATTTCTCGAACTGACCATTGTAATATGAAAGTTCCAAAACGGTTGGTCGAAAGCAATTGCTTGAGATCGTGCAATTCTAATTTAAGTCGGATTTAAAGTTATTTTTAATTCTTCGCAAAACTTTTTCTATTAGTAAATAGAAGCAAAAAAAAAACTATCTTTTTCGCCCATTTTTAGTTTGGCGCGGCTCAGTACTTGCCGCACAGGGGTAAAATGTATTGGTGGGTTCCCTTTATGGTTCGAGTTTTATTGCTTAGTTGACGCTTATTAAACGACAAGAATCGGACCCATTGCTACTTGCACAAGCCAAACCGATATACGACTCAATGCTTCACATCTTTTTGCCATTCATTTAGCGTTGGAACAAGAACGTAAATCTCACATTTTTGTTGTTGAATTTCTATAGTTAAATAAAATTTAGATTGAACGGAAACGATGACGCTTGACGACAATGAAGAGAACTGGAATAAGGTTCATTTAGTTGTTGAATTTGAAAAAAAATTTTGCAAATTTTACCTCATTCACTTCGTAAACTGCGAGAATGTTAGTGTAAATAAAATTGCGCGCTAAATTTTTGTAAACTAATTTTTTTCTTTCGTGGGAAAAAATAAAAATTTTAGTCTAACAAATTCGAGAAATTTAAGAAATTTGTTCTTTCAAAAAACTGTAGTCATACCAAAATAATTTTTTTGCTTTCATTTTTTTATTTTGAGAAAAAAGCAAGAATGTTCAGCGAAATTAGCGCCCGTTGAGTTTTTAGTTCGTGTTTTGATTATTATTACTGTTGTTAACGTTATTATTATTTTCATTATTATTATCATTACTACTATTATCATTATTATTATTATTATCACTTTTATAAATCACTAGCAATTCAAATGTTTAAAAATCTTGAAAAATCAATATTAATTTTTTCTGTTTTTCAGTTTATACTTTAATTTACTTTTGTTTCTTTTGTTTTTTCATTTTATATTTCATATTTATTCTTATTTCAAATTTTGATGTTAATTTAGATTCATCAAAATTTAAGTATTTTTTATCACAGGAAAATCTTCCCGTTCACTCTTCGAAAGCACCAAAAGACATATTATTAATCAAAAGAGGAAATGAACGAACTGTTCTCGGTGAACTTGAAATAAGACCAAGAAAAGCTCGGACTGAGGTTGCAATTTTGTCGTTTGCCGTGATTTTCATTATTTTCCAGTTAATTATTGCTGGCTTTTTGTATCACTTTTTTTCAGCTTTTTGGTAGACGAAAATTCAGATCAGTTGGTTCACAAAGACATGGCATTCGAACAAAAATGTAAACTCTTAAATTATTTACATCAAAATCTACTTCCAATTGCTGGCGCCATTACTTTTAGGTTGACTCTGCTGGCTAAGAGAATGAAGTCGTTACAAGTCTGTCGATCTGATACCGTATCTGAAAGGGTTAGAAAGGGATACTTCTTTTTCCTAAGCTTATATATTGCTAACTGCCTATACATTCAAAATCTCTTCTGATTGTATTAGTTTTGGTCTTAATTGGTCCTCGATTTTGATATCATCCATCTAGAGATGAAGAACATGATAAGGAGACGTTTTGCAAGCATATTATTAATGCAAGAAAGATTCGAGCGAAGATGGATGCAATCATGTGAGGTTCTATTAGTTTGATGAGCATATAAAATACTCTCGACATGGTTATTCAAAGTTAGCTCCTTGATAGCTTTTATTGGCCATTTTTCATAGTCATATACGATAATGCGCACTGCGCTCATATAGGTATAAACTTCCATTCCGATGGTGACGCAATTCTAGAAAGCAAAAGTGAAAAAAAACATTCTTAGCTGCAGCCATCAGAGCTGGAATTTCATCATTGTCCTGGCTATTTGTTATAGAAATGGACATAGTCATTCAGTGACAAATTTGTATAAAGTGCCGTTGATATATCATTTAGATATTTCGATAATTCAGTTTGAAATGTGCACACTGCCTCCAAATCTTTTGGCTTGACTTTGAAACGAAATGTGTACTCCTTATTAAAGATTTTCGTTCTGCCTGCGCGTCGTCAGCTTTATGCGGAAACATCAGATTCATGAAGCTTGCCAGTTCTAGCCTCGCGATAGGAACGATTATCTGGTGCAGAATTCTTACAAATGTTTTCTCCTTGGGAAACATGTATTTATATCAAAAAGTCTGTGCTTCAAAATGAAGAAGACGTTCTCCACTTGTAGCAGATTTTAACACCATATTTGCCAACCACGAATCCAGTATGGTATCATTTTGTTTAACAGTTCAGTTTCCCCTGACTATGGCTTTCTTCCTAATCAAGAACATAAGATTCAATTTCTTTTGAAGTCAGAAAAATTTAAACCCATATGCTGATGGCAGTTAATTCGATGAAATGTTTCACGACAACTTCTCAATGATGATTTTATCATCCCTCATCTAAGCTTAGGAGAATTTAGAACTTGAAGATAGAAAATATAAAATTATACGAATGTTTCATGTTGTGGCAAATATAATATGCTTGAATAAAGTTGAATGAATGATCTTATAAAAAAATTCTGTCAGTCATTTGTGTCAGTTGAAGCCCCTGTATAGAACTTATTGGTATCTTTGAGTTTGTGCCAAATGAACTGCAGGAGATCGGAAATAAAGTGAAGAAGGACTACCGATAGGCAAGGGATATTCTAAATATTCTGGGGCTGATACGGTTAAGACTTGGCTGCGCATAGTACGATAGATTTTTGTAGTTGTCTTGGTTCGAGAGTTCTGAGTCCTTTGAACTTTTTTATCGTGCTCCTGTTCGCATATTTATCACATGTGTCACCGAAATAGAATATCGGAAAGTGCAGATAACTATATAAAGATAACCAAAACAAAGAGTTACGTAGGATTAAAAGCAACAAGTTACTGCACACTAGCCAGCTCGAATTTTAGGTTTTTTATGACTTTTCGCAAACTATAAAAAGGGGAAAAGTAAAAAAGAAAGAAAAATATTGTATCGAGTATTTTTTCTTGATAATTTTTTTTATGGTTTAAAAGTTTAATTCTTTGATTTTGTATTGATTTAAAATAAAACAAAACCTACGAATATGAAAATGCGAAACTTTGAGGGCTTTTCGTGAAAGAATTTATCAATGTTTAATGCAGATGATAAGTGTAGGTAAAATGATACGGCTTAGAAAAGTACCAATGAATTCAAATGGAGAGACAGTAATATATCGATTACCGAAATCCAGCCTTCCTAAATTTTATTTCTAAAATTGCTTATACAAGCCTAGTTCATTAGAAGGTTCGTCAAAATTTTGAAATTAAAATAAAAATTTCAGGTAAAATTCTTTGGGAATGGTTTGAGAATTTATTCATTCTAAGGTATTAAACCAGTGAAAATTAGTTGCAGTGAAATCTGTATTGATTAATAATAAATCAATGTTTCCCTTTTCTTTTTTTGAAAAGCTAAGACTAGAAAAAAATTTAGGAGAAACGAATTTTTGGCTATTTGGCTGGAATGGCTAATTAAAGATTTTGGCGCCTTTTTTCATATCAGGAACCACGAACTTTATGTTTTATTTCCAGGTTAGCACTGGGATACAGTGACAGTTTTGCTTTGCGCTCACGCTTTTCACGGGATTTTAGAATGATGACTTCTTTGTCGAGTAATGATTTAGGTTTGTATTGTTTTATTCGATAAATTTGTCTTGATAGATTTCACTCTTACCAAATAACAATGCTTAAAGAAAGGCTCTGAAATGGATTAGATCTTCGCCTGAAACAAGAAATAATATCGTCGAGGTTGGGGGGGGGGGGGGGGGGTTGGACAATCTGAACTTTATTTATTCACCTTATCGAGGGAATATTTTGCGCGGGAATTTCGAATTTGTTTGTCATAATTAATCTTATTTGAAAACTTTTGGAGGGCACTAATAGAATCCGAAATTCCTTCATGTGATCCTTTTGTTTTTTTTATTCATATTAAAATAATAATTTCCCTTATAGAGCGAAAAAAATTGAGTTATGTTCACCGTTAACAATTTTATGGAGAATGAAATAATTAGATGAAAAATTGTTTTTAATTGCTATCGGAGCATGAAAAAATAGCAGAAAAAAATTAGCAGAAAAGTGCTGTTTTAGATTATTTTGTGCTTTAAAATGCATTATAAATTCTCATATTAGTCTTCGTTACATTAGCATTACTGGAGTAAATAACTTTTGGCGTGTCGAGTTATAGGTGAGAAAAATTATCTTTCAGTGCTGAAATAAATCGCAAGAAATTAAAAATAGCGGAATTTTTCGTGCAGTAGTGTTAATTTTCAATAATCAATGCTCATAAAGTTGTTTAATGATAATGTATAAAAATTTATAGATCTAAAGTGCTGGGATACCGAATTGGGTGATTATCATCGTTTTTACATCGATAATTTTGAGGATCCGACATCGCTTAGTTATCGAAGCGAAACTTTACAGCATAATCAACCTGCGGAAGGTCGCAACTTTTTTTAAGAATTGAAGATTTTTTATCCGATAAAGCGAAAATCATGAAAACGAACCACTTTTGGATCGTTCTTTGGTTTTAACCATAAATCTTTGTCGCTATATATCGCAAATTCTATTAATTCTTCTAACAATGCGTTGACCGTTTTTGGTTTGGGTTCGTATCATTGATTCTTGGGGCGAGGGCATTAGTATGATTCTTTCACCAGAGAATCATTTGGTTTAAGAGAAGTGGTCCTCACAATCCATTCGGATATTTTAACGATACATATATCTCCCTCAAGAGATCACAATCGAATGCCTGTTCTCTGTTTTTGGCAACTGGCAATTTATTGCATTTTTCAGCTTATTATTATTTTTCAGCTTATTGATAGCTTATAACGTATTCCGTTTAATTTCAGGGCAATCGTCGTCTAATAGTTTTAGTAATGGGCAGTTTGATCAATCTTATACTGATGACGGCAATCTACGAGCTTTTGAATCAGTCTTTGAGGTAAGCATTGGTGTAGATAAAGAGTAGTTCTTTTTACGATTTCACTTATATGCCATTAATTTATGATGTAATATATCTTTCCAATATTTTAATGATATAATGATATGTTTGCGTGTGCGTGTTAGCAAAAACTCATTCTTGCCCTCAAAAACCTGCAAGAAATATGGATTTTATAGAAATTTTCCTCAGTGTCCATTAAGCTTTCTGTTAATATCTATTGTTTACCTTTAACACCTCGTCCATCCCCAGTATTTTTTTTGCTGTGCTAATAGTTTGTGCTGCACGAATCCACTTTGAGCTCTGGCTGTGATTCTCTAGTAAATCCCCATAATTGCTAACCTCCTTTAACCTCTGGAAATTCAATTATTCTACTTTAACGCTTCATCAAACCTCACTGTGCTCTTTTACCATGCTCCATTGATTTTTTTGAAAAATTCACACTTTCTTATACTGCAGTAGCCACAATACACCATTGTAAACTCTCTTAGCAAATTCCTTGAAGCTTGTGATGTTTAATACTCCATCTACAGCAGCATATCTCTGAGCTGCCTTGAACTTTATCGGCTCTTTCAATTCCCGAACGTACTGCTAGACCCTTTGTGTTCTTTTGTTGCAGCTCATTAATACTCTCTAAAAACTTGTTATGTT
Organism: Dracunculus medinensis; assembly: GCA_900625125.1. Lineage (NCBI taxonomy): Eukaryota > Metazoa > Nematoda > Chromadorea > Rhabditida > Dracunculidae > Dracunculus > Dracunculus medinensis. The sequence continues at coordinate 1,425,210 of UYYG01001150.1, read as the reverse complement.
ATCCATTTTGTTGAAAGTTTTTCATGTCCCTTGAAATTTACAACATTTCGTGAAAATTTTCCAAAACTCCGTAGAGTACTTTTGATATTCCCTAAGGTTTCGCTCTACTCTTTTGCGATATTCTGTTAATGGCCTTATCTTAAACCTTTTAAACCTAAACTACTTTATGATATTTTAACGGCTTCAGATGCATTCGTGACATCTCAAGGTCACCCACTTTTGATAGTGTGCTATCAGGCCTCGAAATGATCTTTTATGATCAATAAAATTGCAAAAGATAGCATGACTTGACATCGAAGGACGAGGTTTGGAAACTTTTGAGAAAAATTGTAGGGACAAAAGTTCGATGGAGCGTTTTGGGAAGATATTTTGAGATATATGTGGATATGCCAGATTTTGCCCGCCAATGGGACGAATGTTTTTATTAGTCCATTAATATACGAGACTCTCGCGGATTTTGTTTGATCATGCTAATGTCATTGTTGTTCACTAAAGCTTATCTGATAAGCAGAGTGTGGATGGAAATAATCCAATGAAATATTTTATAAAGAATTTAATTGAATTTAATTTTCAGCCATATAAACCCTATTGAAAAAGTTGATGACGAAAGATGTCGCACATTTTAGGATTCGGGAAATATGTTTTTCTTTCAATTTTCTTCAAAACATTTATTCTATTTTTAACTATTTGTCAAATTTATGATCTCTTTAACAAAAATGAACGGAAAATTTCTCTGATACTCATCATGAATAAATTTAAGGAATTTTTTACTTTTTTTATGTTCAGGGCATTTTTTATTCACTTTCATTTGCCCATCACTTTTACGAATTTTTTGATTCGATTATATTCAATTAGTTATTTTTCCGTTAATCGAATTTTTCTTTTTTTTCGCTTTTTATATGAGTAATTTTATTAATTTTTCTTTTTCGTTTGTTTTTCGTATTCACTTTTATTCATAATCATATGATTTTTATCGTTTCTTTGTGTGTTTAAAATTGTTTTAAAATTTTTGCATTCCCAAAAAATCCCTTTCAACTGTATGAAATATCGTTGGAAGATGAAAGAAAATTTATCGGATGGAAAAAGGTGATTTATGGGAAAAAAAGAATTATTTTAATAATGTCAACGCCAAACCGCCATTTAGCTGTGTCTTTCCTTCAACAGTCTTAATAGTTGGAATCCGAAAAGTTTTTGTGTTGTTTGTATCACATTTCTCTCTTACTCTTAACGATTGTATGAACTGTTTTTGAAGAAACACGAAACGGTTCTAGATTTTACCTAGGTTATGGTAGTTTTTATCGTTAATAAAAAGTGACGCCAAGATGAAACCTTTACGACTTTCGTGTTTCGCCTACCCGGTCCATTCAATTTTTAACCATAACTGTGGTTCTTATAGATAATGACGGTTGTATCGATTTATTATAGCCAAATATTCTTTTTATGTCATTGCTTGTTATCATTTTGAATGAAACATTAAATTATGGTTCTATAGCAATTGTTAATTTGTCTTATTTATAATTCATTTATTTGAATTACGAGGAGAAATTGGTATTTTTTTTAAAATTAGAGTCGAGTGATTTTCTGACTCTTTATTTTGTCACCGTCAGAACTGAAAGGGATGAGATAGCTGAATGGCTGTTGCGTCAGGACTTGCACCTTGCTTCCGACAAAAAATTGTCGAAAAATTCGCGTAGTGCTAGGGAGACTCGTGTGTGTTTCTATGCCCAAATAGGGAAATCTCGCCAGAAATCTTGACTAATAATGAGGCAAACAGAAAATGGTGAGCGGGAACCGTTCATTTTCATTTTTAGTTGAGCCTTCATTCTATGAATTTTAAGTTCGAAGAATTTTAAGTTCTGTTCAACTGATAAGTTTAATTGAAGCGATTTCCCTCATTTTGTAGTTTCTTTCACCGATTTAAATAAATCGATGGATCGATCGGTTTACCAATCATTTGTTTTTTAATTTGCAATTTTTTTGAATTGATAAATCACTTTTGAAATGATTTCAGTTCTTATTTTTATGGGCTAATTTCAATGATTTTTTCGGTTGTCGTTCGGTGGGTCTTCGATGAGTTTATTTTGAAATAATATTGAAATAATAAACAATGGTAATTAAAATGTCAATTAACGATAAATAAACGGTGAGCGATGTTAATTAACGACAAAAAGCAAGACGAAGAATAAAGCTTGATAAGGAGCAGTATTAACGGATTTGAAATCGCCGATGTGCGTGCCATTTTCGCTTGGTTCGCTCCTCGGCTTGCATTTTGCAGTTTATTTAGGCGAATGACCGCGGCCGTGATTGTTCGCATTTTTGATGAACTGCTATAAAGCGGTCTCAGTTGCTATACAACGCTAATGCTTTTTTTAAGGTTGAGAAATTTTAAATATTTGTATTGTTTCGTTTTTTCAGCGTTTTATTTGTTCCATTGTTGTATAGTTTTATTACCCTCGTTTTTTACGAGTATCGAGAAAAGATAGTTATTGGCAACTGGTCTTTTGAATTTCTTCTGATACCTTCTGGTGGCAGTGCTTAGATTGGTTCCACTGATTTCCAAGTTGAGATCCTCGAAGAATTACTTGGAGATAGAAATACAAATGGATATCCGAGCAGAATTCCGTTTTCAACGGCGTACTCTCGTCAACGATGCGAATGGAACCATCGAATTCGCCGTCACATGCCACTCAACTATTCTGCTTGTTCATCTTTTATTAATTATCTTTTAGTTGCGTAGCTTTATTATTTGCTTATATTTCATTGCTTTATTTCGTATGATGAATTCTCAATATAAGACAGTGCATTTATTTGGATAAATTTTTCTTTTGCGTTAAAACTGATTATTTTCAAAAAGTAAACTAAATGTAAATGTTTCAAATATTCGGCAGTTTTCCGTTTTTTTAGATATATTTTAGAGTTAAAACTGATCCTTGCATTATTACATTGTTGCCAAATATTTTATTTAATCGGTTGTAAGAAGTCAAAATAAAACTGTTTGGTTGTCAAGAAACCGTATAGTGTATATGCAATCATTTTTTATTTTTACTTTTATAATTCACACATTTGTAAACCATATTTCGTAAACCATATTTATTTTACTCTTAATGTTTCTCATTTTGATTTGGCCATCCTTTAAAGTACTTTCAGAAAATAAAGAGTCTCTTTTAGTATTCTTTTGCAATGTTCAAAAATGCAGTTATATTAATTGAGGATTCTTTCCTGTTGCATGGATATCAGTGAACCAGCGAGTACTAGAAGCGTGAATGAGGGAGGAAGACTACAAAATCCCGGTGTGGGGCGAAACCAAGCTAGGGCGAAATGGCGAGGCGAATAAGGTGTTTTGCATACTAGTGAAAAAACCCGTCCTAGGGATGGGCAAAACGGTGATCTCTGAACAACTGCTTAAAATTCGCTTTATGCTTTTAACATCCACTCGGATATCGTTATATACTCCTAAGTTATATACTCCATTCGTCAAATTTCAAGTTTCTTTTATTCACTTTTCAAATTTCTTTTGTTCACCCCAAAGCTATAATCTTTTATATATATCTTTTATATGTCCCATTTATCATTCTCTGCGTTTTTATAATCAGTTTGTACGGTGATGAAAGTGGCTGCTATATTGTCGTTGAGAGATGCTGGAAGTGGTTGATGTTAAAGGAAATTAATGGCAGGAAGTGGTAAGTATAATAGTCTTAAGTATTTGCACCACTACTATGAAGTAGGGGAGGGGAAGAACGTGCAAACATCTGTTTGAAGCTGTCGATTTAGCTGTCTCCCACTATTGCTAGCCTAAATAACTTATTGAATCTCCTCTAGTGTTTGTGAAAAATTTATTTAAATTAAATTAGAAAGAGAATCATTAGGCTAAGTTCTTTGAATTATTCTTTAGAATGCCCTAAAAGGAAAACTTTTCATCCCATTTGGGCAGTCATAACCGTCCTCAACCTCAGGTCTTCTGCCAGAGGTCTGGGAGATTCTGCACAATATCTTAGCTGTTCCTCATTGATATGCTGTTCTGGATATAGATCTTCGATCTTGTGATTCCTGGAATCCGCTGAAACCACTCTAGCTTTCTAGTTTATGGGTCACAGTTCCAGATGCTCCAATTATTACTGGAATTACTTTGGCCTTTATTTTCCACATCTCTAGTTCCCCTTTCATCCCTGCTGTAACTTCTCATATTCTTTCTTCGTGGTGTTCCTATCTCCTGGTATTGCATCACAAGTGCTGATTTCTGATTCTTGTTTGCTATCATGATATCTAGTTGACTGACCAGTATTTCTTTGAATGTCTGGATGGAGATGTCTCACAGGATCTTCGCCTTATATTTAAATTTTTAGATTTTTTTGGCAGAAACTTTTGCTTTCGATAGTTTGCAGATATTTTTGCAAAATAATCGACTTAACTATTTTATTTTTTTTACAGCTTCTTTTGGCCGAGTATTTGCTGAAATAGTGTTAACAATATAGTGTTTTAAATGGATTTTGTACTTTTTTAGCTCTGATATTGAAAAAAAAATTTTAGAAATAACGCCATGAATCGATTGATTTCTAGGCGTTTATTTCCATTAAAATATTGTTTTTCCAGTAATTCATCGATATCTTCAACTTTTCGGTAAGTTACTAATAAAATCGCAATTTGATTACTTGGTTATATCAGTACTAATTTGTCCAAATTCCAATCTTAAAGGTTTTTGGCGAAAACAAGGAAGGGGAGCGAAAGGGGAGTAACTGGCAATACTTGAATTTATAGCTTATATCTTAATTTATAGCCCTACTTATCAACAGTCTCTTTCCGTAAATTGAGCTATTTTTCAGACCACCGTGCATCCTTTTATCGCAAACTTTTTGGAATAGTTTAAATGGGCGAAAATCATTGTTGTTTAGTTCCACTCAAAAATGTCTGTTGAGTTTAACCAGAACGGTTAGTATATAAAAATTTAGATTAGATTTATCGAGAATGAAATTTGCACAAAATAGATTGTTTTCTTATAAAATTATAAAGTTAAGTTTCAGATAGAAACATCAAGTCAACGGAAATCTGTGAAATTGCGTGATGCAACATGGAAAGATTTGCGAAGCATATTTGCTTTAGCTTATCCATACAAAGGACGAATATTCCGTTAGTTTTTTTATTAATGTATTCAATTGATTTTTAAATGGCGATATTGTAATAAAGTAATTTTTAGCGATATAATTTTTAACGATATTGTAATAAAGTAATTTTTAACGATATAATCATACTATCTAGACTTTTGCGTCATTTTCCATGAAAGTTTAGTTTTTTTAAACGTTGCTTCGTTATTTTTTCTTCATTTTCTTCTAGATTTGTTCTCAAATATTTTCGGTTCAACCACAATCAGAAGGTTAAAAAGAGAAAATGTCTATTTAACAACGATCAGGCAATAGAAAATATTTTTGTCAAATTTTAATATTTCTTGGAAAATTGATTCGATAATGAATTATAAGGCATTTTTCAGTTGGATTATTGTTTTTGGGTATCAGTTCTACGATATTTTTATTCGTTCCTCGTGTACTTGGACAACTCATTGATGAACTGAATGAGGATCAAACGAAGAAAGTAAGGATTGATGATTTTACCCTAAAATTAGCCAAATATTTCAAGGCGCATCCACTGGCATTAATTGGAGTTTTTTTTATTGGAGCTGCAGCGATATGTGGTCGAACTTATTGCATGCACACAGCCGGTAACAATTATTCTCATTTCATTTCTGTTTTTTATAATTATTTTTGCTAGTATCGTGAACATTATGAATCGAATGAAGAATGATTTATTTTCTAAGATGTATTTTCCATGAAGTGGTTTCCTACAAAAAAAAAAGCACAAATCATTTCTTACGTTTATATATTAGTGTCATTACATCACTTAATTAAGTTTGATGAAAATTTGTGAAATGGACCAGTAAATACTTTTTAAAGAATATTTGCATTGCATGTTTAACGAATTTCATCTGGTAAATAATTTATTAACAGCGAAATATATGCGAAAGAAGTGGATGTGAGGGAGTGTCAGAGGTGGTTTTCGAAGTGGAGAAGTGATGTTTTAAATTTACAGGGCACCCAAAGGCCTGGTGGATCTTGAAAAGTTGATGAAGATTTTTTGCGCTCCAAAACAAATATCGAATGAAAATCACTAAAAAAGCAGGTCACAGGCAAATCATTTTCATCTTCAAGCCATAGGAAAGTCAGATAAGCTGGTGCTCAGCTTCCTTATCATTTTATCGAAGAACACGCGCTTCAATGATCTCGATTCGCTTCTTTCTAAACAATCGAATAGATTTGTTAATGATGATGAAAATGAAGTATTACTGTGTGTGTGGTGAGAAATTCCTTATGACCTGCTCAAATCCGAATTGTCATGTCAGGCTGTCACTTCTGATATCTAAGTGCAACTCAATCATCTTCAAGAACAAATTTCATGCAGTAGCTAAAAGAAGAAGTGTAATTATACATTATCGCGACGCAAGACCTCATTCTTCGATTATAATCTTGACTTTGCTTCTTCTGCTTACCATTTGCTCAGATCTCTGCAATATCATTCAGCTGAAGCTGAAAAAAAATTTATCATTAATATTTCGAATCTGCGCGAGTTTCTAGAAAAAAATTTCATGAACTAATTTCTGAAATAGATTGAAAAGGGTTATAGAAAGCGATGGTTAATATATAACTAACTAATATTGTGCAGATATTTTTTTTTAGATATTTCAATTTAAATTTTCTTTATACAATATTTCTGAAAAAATCTGAAAATATTCATTTCATTTTGTTTTTTGAGCGCATATTTTATCATTCAGGGCAACTAGTGATCAATGATTTGCGTGCAAAAGTTTTTAAATCAATATTGTGCCAAGATATGGGATTTTTCAATAAGAATAAAGTGGGCGAAATAGTTAGCCGTTTGTCAACAGATGCATTCATTGTTGGTAATTCAGTGTCTATGAATTTAACTGAAGGAGCTCGAGCACTAGTAACTTGCGCCGGTTCAGCTGCACTTTTGGTACTTCTTACTGATTCCTTGTGGCTTTCAAGATTTCAAAATATTTTTTTGTACGAAGAGTTAATGCAGTTATAATTCGTAAATAGCAGGTATTGTGTTGGAATGAGAGTTTTTAAATAATTGAGATGAAATTGTGCCTTTTCACTGCAAATTTTTTTTTAGATATATACATCGCCACAGCTTTGTAAAGTGACAACGTTTGTGATTCCTCTTATCGTGGGATCGTTTGCCATCTTTGGAAAATTACAGAGGAAATACACAGTGCAAATGCAGCAGGCAGTTGCTGATGCTAATCAGGTTATTTCTGTTTCATTTTATTGTTTTAACTTTAATTAATTAATGTTTAAGTAATGCATTCTTTTTTTATCCTCTATCTATTTTTATCCTCTACTTTCTTTGATATTTCAGGTTGCAACTGAAAGGTTATCGAATATAAATACAGTGCGCATGTTGGTCGCTGAAAGTCGTGAATTCGATTCATATAAAAAAAAAATATATGAACTTTGGTTAGTGTCTCGCCGCGAAGGATTGGCAAGAGGAATTATGTTTGGTGGGGTAAGTAGTTGAAAAATTTTTATCCTTTCTTTCATGTTGTTCAATACCAGTTTATTTACAATATCAATGAAATGAAGCATTATACCCAAATTCTTAGAATTATTCTCAACGTTTTTTGAGATTTTTGAGATATAAAAAAATTAATAGTTCCGAATTTCATAATTTAATGGTAAGAATTTGGTATGAATAAGAAAACAATTTGAAACGAATCGATTTTTCAATAATATGATTATTATAAAAATTTTGTAGAAAAAGTATTATTTTACTTCATTTTACTTCATAGATTTCATAAAGTTACGTCATCGAATATTGAAATTGTTAAAGTGCTAGGTTCTGAATTTGAATCCATTTTTAGTACCAGTTTACTGGTTATTTGGCATTGCTTATTGTCGTGTACTACGGTAGCATGTTAATCAGCCAAGGATTGTTGACGTATGGTAAAGAATACATATTTTATCGTTTTAATTTTTAAAGCAATATTTTCATAGGTTCTGAATTTGAATCCATTTCTAGTACCAGTTTAGATCAGATCGCATATTTAGTTACATAATCATAATCACAGTCAATAGGATGGGATGGCCGAATGGGTTGCTGTTTTCATTTCGTTTGCTGGGAATATATTCCGAACAGTAGTGACTGTGTCGCAAAAACTTTTGTGGTGCTGGCAGCTTACTTGTACTTTTATCGCCAAGTCACTCCCTGGCTAAATTTCTCTACTATGATAAGTCAGTGGAGCGAATCTAGCCAGAAATGATAAGCCTACAAAAACACAAAAAGTCACAATGAATATAGTCCAGACTAATACGCCATTTAAAAAAAAATTTAAGACGAGAATCAAAAATCACATTGCAGGGGAGCTTTCTTCCTTTGCTTTATACGCTATACTTTGTGCTGCCAGCATCGCTAATACAAGTGTTTTTTATACTGAATTAATGAAAGGTCTTGGTGCAAGTTCCCGTTTATTCGAGCTACGCAATAGAATTCCTGCTATTCCTTTAAGCGGTTAGTTTCTGGTTGATATCTTATGAAAAATAAATTTTCAAAATTTTTTGCAGCAAGATTTATGCTCACTTTAATACAGTAAAGCTAAAAAACGATGCCTTAATTTCTATTTTAGGAGGTGTGAAGAAGGAAGGAATTACGAAAGGTATTTATTTTAAGCAAGTCGGTTTCGCTTATCCAGATCGGCCTAAAATCTTCCATGATTTATCTTTTCATATACCGGCTGGTAAAGTTACTGCAGTTGTTGGGCCTTCGGGTTCTGGGAAGAGTACAATAGCTTTTCTTTTGCTTAGGTTCGGTGCTATTTCACTATTTCCAATTTTCTATAAATAAATAAAAAAAGAAGTCGTTTGCGGTAACTAAAGGATTTTCGATAAACAATTACGCTCGTTAAAAGCTTAATGCTATTTTCACTAATTTTCATGTCTTTCAAAATATTTGAATTATATTTTTGCAATATTTGGTAACTCTGGTGAATTTAAAGACTTTACGACCCTACTGACGGTTGTATTATGATTGATGATACACCCTTGAAGGAAATCGATCCATCATTTTGGCGCAGGCAAATAGGAACCGTCGGACAAGCAAGTTTGAAATTCCTTCAAATTTTATAAAGAACAAGAGGAATTCGTTTTATTCTTCGAAAAGCAGATATATATACAATTAGTTGGTAGAGCTATATACACTTAGGCATTGCAGAAATATTGAAAACGATACCTATAAGCGAGTATTATCTTATTTTTCAGTTTTTTTTTGAGTATCTTAATCAGTATCTACTGGATATTCAGAAATACTGAAAATTCTGAAATTTTTTTGCAGGAACCAGTTCTTTTTTCAACGTCATTGCGCGATAATATAGTTTATGCTGCAGAAAATCCTGAATCAATTCCAGAATCGCGGGTACTGCAGATTTTCATTTATTAAATTGTCATATATACTCCCATAATCAATTTGTTGGTTGGGAAGCGCAGATTTAATAATTTCTTCGTTAAACCTGGATTTAGTACGAAAAAAAGAAAGCAATTTTTCATGTTTCGTATCCTAGACATTGTTGATAAGCATTCGCCTTATTTTCATTCTAGCAGTACGGCATTTTGGGTGTAATAGATAGTCAAGCTTGTGCACACATTAAAATTTAAAATTTTAAAATATAGATGGAAATATGGACTTAAATATGGACTTTAAAATTTTAAAATATAGATTCGTTCCAGAGATTTATTTCTTTGATTTTAGATACAAGAAGTTACTATCCAGTCAAATGCTATTGAATTTATTAATGAATTCCCAGATGGCCTTCAAACAATGGTTGGTGAACAAGGTGCTACGATGCTTAGTGGTGGACAAAAACAAAGGATAGCTATTGCGAGAGCGTTGATCAATGTATTACTTTTTTTACTTATGGAGCGTGTATCAATATACGTTTTGTTTTTCGTTTTTTTAAGTTAATAAGTTTTTTTTAAGTTAAGTTAAGTTTTAATAATGATTAATAAAATTTCAAAATTTTCGAAACTTTCGCAATCTTTGTGAGAATTTTTCCTAAGTTTATATCATATGCTGCTAAATGATTTTTTACTGACCCGTTTTAGAACCCTTGCATGTTGATATTAGATGAAGCAACAAGTGCACTCGATGCAACTAGTGAATACATAGTTCGTCTCGCTCTATACAAATTGTTAGAAAATAGCAAGCAAACCGTCCTTATCATCGCACATCGGTAACATTTTTTTTATTCAGAATTTTACAGAATTTAGTTGATTTTTGGAACAATTCTTTATGGATTTGCAAAATGTCACAATGGTTTCAAAAAAATAGTTGAAGTTTTTGGATGGCATAGGCTTAATTTTTTTTTGCTGAAAAAATTTTCTTTTCCTCACTTAAGTGTTCGAAATTTATCATTCCTGTCGCTTTAATTGACTATTTTTTCCCAGATTATCAACTATAAAATATGCTGACCAGATAGCTGTGTTAGATAAAGGTTCTATAAAAGAATGTGGAACTTATGATGAATTGATGGCCATTGAAAATGGAGTGTTTAAAAAATTGATTGAAAAACAAGCAATTGGTTGGCGAGAAGATTCTTTCTAAACTTTTCGATTTTTATTTTCTAGCGAAATATAGAAAATTTTGCACAAATCATTGTAGAAATATTTAAATACAAATTTTTTGATATTAACATATTTATTTATTTATTTATTTATGAATATTCATAGAAATATGATTACGGAAGTTTATCTAATTTATTAATGCACATTTGTAAAGTTGTAATAAATATTAAAGACACTTGGATTTTTGATAAGAAATAACAAAACTTTTATTTTTAATTCCATATTGTTTATAAATGATTTTCGCATTTTGCATTATAAAATAAATTTGAATTTTTTTAATTTCTTAATCGTATTCTTCTTGTTTTTTAATCTATAGTGATAGTGGTTATTTGCCCTATGATTCTGGTTCATTTGTTTTTTCATTCTTCCGAATTTGGATAAAAGAATAGAAAATTTTTTGTAGAATATGCTAGTTTATTATCTCATCTCGTTTTGTCCTTTGTTCTTGCTAGACCCACTCTAAGAAAATTAGTTCTTATATTGGAATTGAAATTTCCCATGTTAATATCTATGAAGTTTATGTCGTGTTATGTTGTGTCGAGGTTTTTATCGTCATAAATAATTCTATAAATTATAAATAATTCTACTGTTGTTTATAAAATTGTTTTTTTTTTCAAAAAATTCCGTATGTGTACTTAAAAGTGTTGAAGAGTCGAACCCTATTGTCGGTCGCTTTTTTGTTAGGTTTTTTTTGCTAGGTCGGTTTTTGTTTTTTACGTGAAAAATTCTTTCGGGAAAATAAATATGCATTTTTTTGGCATTGAAATGTGCTGTTAACTGATTTGTTATTCTGTCATATTTTCAAAGAATATGAGAAGTTGGGTAAATTTTGAATTTATGATTTCAAAAATCTCGGTTTTTTGTCAAAGGAAATGGAATTAAAGTAATTAAATTTATCTATAATTGAAATTTTAACTTATTCTTCATATCACATGGACATACAATATTATCAAAGATTTTTCTTACAATAAAAACAATATCTACCCATAAAAGTTGATATGAAATCAGTAAGTAAATGCACTTTATTAGACATAGTTTTTTCAGACAAGTGATTTTGTACTCTTTTCGCGTTCAGCAATGATTTTCAGTCATATATGCCGAATGGTTACGATTTAGGGCCGAATTCTAAATGTATAGAAGACCAGGGAGATTTTTAAATTCGTAAATAAAGTCTTAGGTAAGAGGTCTAACCAAAATGTTTTTTAAAACGTTTGCTATTTTGCAGGATATCTTAGTTTTTTTTCAAGAGTTCCATTGAATGAGTTTGGACTACGGACCAATATTTTACTTAAAGGCTAATTATTTGAAGCTAATGTTGTATGTGGGGGATAGAATGGCTCAGTGGGTTATTGCTCAATCGGGAGCGCCGATGCTGAGGTTCGATTCCCCGCAGGAGTAAACTTGTGCAAAAATCCAAGTGATGCTGGCGACTCACCTGTATTTCTGTCGCCAAGGGACTCCCTGTATGTGACAAGCCAGTGGAGCGAGTTTAACCAGTAATGGTGAGGACTCTCTCATATTATGTGAAACGTGTAATCTTATATCATTGTACTATAACAGAAGGCCTTAACGGATCAGATAAAAGTTTAAGATGAATTGCAAAGACATTAGGGGAGTTAGGTGGGACAGCCAACAGAAACACTATCATGAATGTCGCGAAAACATTAACCATTAACCATTTGACCGATCTAGTTTACCTCCACAGCTGCCATAAACAAATAATCAAATTTTCTAGTCAAAGCATGAATTAAATTTGTATGAAATTTCAATATAATGAATCGCTGCTATCGCAAAGAGACGTTCATTAATTGAAATAGAAATTATAAACAATAATTATAATAAAACGTTGAATGGTGAAGAAGCGAAAGAAGCATTATTAAAGTGCGCAAAGATAATTTCCTTCATCCTCCCCTTCAAGAAATATCTATTAATAGGTAAAAAAATCTTTAACTTTAGAGTTATCTACAATATTTATAATAATATTATATTATTACACGATGTATAATATTTAAATTTTGTATAGCTTTAGGTATGCTTGCATAAGTAGGTAAATATACTTAAAAACCTTCAGCCAGTAATATCGCCCTTCCTCTCCTTATCGCTGCAGCACTCACGGGATGCAATACCACCCATTTGGGAAATAATGTGCTAAAACATAAGAAATAAACATAAGTAATGCAAGAAATTAGTTATCTGATCCACAGCAAAAACTTATTATTGAGTACATCATTTTCAGCAGTGGAAGATGATATAAGAATAAACAGCAAGAAAACGAACAATCTCTCGAGCCTTTTTGTTGACTGCGGATTTGTGGATCAAATAATCAACAAATATCGAAAATATAAAAGCAGAATGAAAAGCTAACAGAATGCAACTAATTTTAAGACACGAAAAAAAGAAAGCATATCAGACTCAATTACCGCATGAATTAGTATGAATGACTGCGAACATTATTGAAAAATACCAGTAATTTTGGAAAAAACGAAGATATTACCAGAAAGAGAAATGAATGACCGACAGTAAATAAAATTTACAGATATTCGGGTTTTATGCCAGCAGATTTTTCGTATTCCGTCCATCGCGCATCATCGGATTCGTGCGTCAAAAAGCGTTCACCAACCTCCTTTTCCAAGCGCCGCAGATCTGACCATAAATGATAATTCTGTAAATTAATCTCCTAGCATTTCATTTCTTGAATATTTGTTTTGATCAATCAGTTCATGGGTGGATTCGTCAGAAATAGAGTTAATATAAATGCTGACCTGAAGCCAGTCATGACTCAGAGCTTTCATTACAGTCAGTCTCTTGCTCATTTTAACTTGCAAAAGACCGTTAATAAAATCGATAGCTGTCGCAGTTATATTTCTCCATGGGTTGGGTGGATACATAAATTCAGCATTTTGAATTTGGTCGTTGATATCTTCATCTTCATTAAATGGAAATGTTCCTGACAAACTGGAATGTGAATTTATCATTGTAATAATTAAACACGCTTTTTTAGCTAAAAGTCTATAAATTCACACAAATAACAAACATATAGTAAGCTGACCTTACATAAACAATTACACCAACTGACCACATGTCCAATGAACGATTGAATCCTTGATTCCTCAAAACCTCAGGAGCTAAAATAAAGTTTGCATCACTGAGACGTATTTTTAAGGAGCTGTAGAAGAGCTAATGCTTCCTCGAAATTAGATTTTGAAGCGACAGAATACACAAACAAAAATTTCCCGCATTCCATTTCACTGATACTTATATACTTGAAACTTTTGACTTTTAAAAATATTAAATGCAATTTTCAGCGAACGCGAACTTAGAAATGTTAGTCAATAAAGTTAAACAGAATTCGATTTAATATAATTTTAATGAATATGCCAATAGTTCAATAAATGAGAACTGATTAATAAAAAAGAAAAACTCGCCTAAGTAAGCTGGAGTGCCAACCACGGATCGCCTGAAGCTACGCTCACCGATAATACGGGCGAAACCGAAATCGCATAATTTTAGCTTAAAAATTTAAGGTGAATAAATAAGAGAGCGAAGCCTACACCCATCATTAGAAGACGATGAAATATGAGGAAATCGTGATTTTGCTTCAGCCTGCTTTGTGGAAGTATACAAATGGAAGTATACCTGAGGAAAATCGGCATCTGAGGTCAGCAATATATTCTCAGGTTTCAAATCGCAGTGAACGATATTCATGTTATGAAGATATCGAAGAGAAATTAAAATCTAAAAAATGAAAATGAAAAAAATAAATATGTTGGAAACTCGTTTATATGCATTTGAATCGAAATTTGCACAAAATCTTGATAAAAGCTTAAATGAAAATTCGGCTACTGTATTATAGCTATGATTATCGTATAGAATAATTCAATTCCACTAACGCTAAACCTCTTAAACAACAGCCGTTATTTCATTCCAGAAATTAATTCAAACAAAAAATTTATTAGCTTCGAATTAACCTATATCAGACGAAAGAAAAGTCACAAACGATATACCTGATAAACGAGGAATTGAGTTATCCGTTCTGACAGTCGCCCCTTTTCACTACTTAAAATCATTTCCAACATATCGCCCTTTAATTTTTCCATTACTACGAATATTCTCTCAGGTGTTTCCACCATTTCTTGGAAGCCAACAACTCCCGGATGATGAACCTTCTGCAAAGAGTTTAAGCGTGAAAACTCTTGTTTTCTATTAAATTTTTGAAAATTACTTATCTATCGATCTATTAAATCAAGACTTAAACCGATCGCCCAGCGTTGAATTCATCATAACATCGATCATACAACTCGATTACCTACTATTAATTTATTGTAATAACTTGCTTTAAATGCATAAACTATCTAAGAACTAGGCAAATGAGTTCGCAAATGAAAATGACGCAATAATGGGATTCCGTTCTTTATTCCCTAACAGCACTCACCGTTCTGGTTCTACTGGCTGCTAAAATGAGGCTCTTTCACCAGGTCCACTTGGATATGGGCATACAGATACGGCTAGAATCCCAGCACCATCTCGATTGATATGCTGCTCCCATTAATGGACAGAGATAGAACTTATGATGGCTGATCTTAATCAAAATAAAATATCATGTGTCCACCACCTCGAACTGAATCCAAAAAAATCGTTATTTCTTTTTAATTTCTTTTTCTAATGACTCGCATAGTTAACCTATTTTAGTTGACTATAAGTGATTCCAAATATTCCTTTTCTTTCCTTTGTCTAAGCCTATATCGCTGGATCACCTATGCTTTCAAAAAAATTGTCATCGGCGACCTATACGTTAGATAATTCTTACCTATAATCTCTTAAATATAATGCCACAAGAGACTAAGTTTTTAATTCAAAAAGAACAAATCACCAACTCGTAGGATATCAACTTCGGTTAGCAAGGCCGCTTCTTTATTGCTTGGGAATTTCAATTTGTCAATCACTTTCACAGCAACTTGCTTCCCACTTTTTCGATGAATACCTTCATGAATACCAACGATGTACAGAATGTACAGAATGTAGTTCAAATTTATAGAGCTGAGTTCATTTCAACTCTAATATAAAATTGCAAGATAAAGACTAAGCTTTATTAAGCGCTGAACCATACAGTCTACACTGAACCATTGTCGAGCCATCTATGAGATAAAAGTGCAAAAAAAAATGGCAATGTCACTTCATTACGTTATAATAATGAATGTTTTGAAATTATTTTATTGCTTTATAATAATAATTTATAATAATAAATATTCCGAATTAATGTTGAATATTAATATTGAATAATAAAATAGAAAAGTAATTTATAGCAACTTCAAGACGAACTTAAAATTTATGTTTAAAAAAATCTTATCCAAATTTTTCATATGAATAAGTCACTTAGACAAAATTGCTCATACCTATTAAATAGAAATAGCTAAATTAGGAATGAAAACACAAACCACCATAAACAGTTCCAAATTGACCCGAGCCAAGTATCTCATCGGCAAATATTTGATAGAGCTGTGAAAATTCTTGTTCATTTTGAATTTTTGACCCAAAATGACCCGTTACAGCTGAAAATAATTTTTTTAGCAAAAATATATGTATGAAGATCAATTTTCCCTTTAATGGTTAATTTAATGGTTAAAAAAGAAGAAAATATAAGTAATTCTCCAAGCAACATTTTATTCGTACAATAATTGAACTTTTTTCAACAACTGATAAACAATTGATCACCTATTTGACATAAAAATTGCAATTCGAAAAAACTATCGCCTGATTTTGCAATCTATTTTGCATGCATTCAAATTATCTTCCAACAATTTAATTAAGCATCAAGGACGAATAAAAATTAAAATTGAAAAATGAACGCTGAATACGAAAAAGAAAGGAATTGGCCTCTCAATTTGCCCTAAAAAACTTTAAAAAAAAGATCATTTGCAGTAATAAGTAAAATTTTGTAGATTTAATATAAAACTGCATGAATTTCGCAAATAAATACCCAATAAAAATAATCAAAATGAATGATACTCAGTGCACTTGAAATATGCGCGCAGAATTTTCACCTGTGAGCATTTTATAAGAATTTATAGGGAACGAAGTGCAGAACTTACAATTTGCTAGATACTTTCGTTGATACTCAAAATATTGCTTGCGTTTATACAGCGTGCTAAGAATTAAAGGTGAAAAGTGGCCAAGAAAATAATAAAACTGACCAGGACTGGGAACATTCAACTGGGCCATGTCACATTGTACATCTTCAGGTGTAGCGCATGTATTTAACTGAGATTTGACAGGCATAAGCGCCTGCTTGATTGCTGAAACCCATTCAGCTGCAGCATCTGCTGACGATATTGTTCCATTACACTGCACTCCAGCTGAAAAAAAGAATGAAATTACAATAGTAGACTCAAAGGGCTCTTGGAAGGAATAACCTTTGTAATGAAGAAAAATGAAATAATCCTTTTTGGCAAATGAATCTTTCCAATTTTTTAGCCGCAGAATTCTGATGCTTTATCAGCCCTATAACTTGGGCCAGAAATTATTTTTAAAAGGAATCTAATTTAAGCATCAATTAACTCATTTTTAATTCAAAATTTTGCATCCTACTACCACACATACTTACTGCAACAATTATGACTTTCTAAATATAATATTTGGTACTTTTCTCCAGTTTAAAATATTTTAAAACTGACAGTAGTCTTCAGAATTTCCATTAGAATTAAATAACTGATGCATTGCAATCAACATCGAAATTTAATATTTGTTAAAATTATTCGAATTGAAAAATAACATTTAAATAATATTAACGTTTAAGAGATATTTGACTGAAATTCCATCTTATCAGCGGGTGATAAAAAAATGTTTCTCAAAAAAAATTATGTAGCAAACAACCAGAAAAAAAGATATTATTAAAATCCTGGTGCTAATACAGATAAATTGACGGTAAAAAATAAAATGTTAAAATGTTAAATGTTAAACTAGTGATATAACTACTGTGAAATCCATTCACTATGTTTTACTTCAAGATTTCACGTTTAAATAACTTGGCTTAAGCAAACTGCAAGTTTGGTAAGAATGATAGCATTGCGGCACATCGGGAACAAATTGACGGATGGATTTCATATCACAAAATTTTCTGGATTTGATGACTTTTCTTGCGGAAAAATAATTGGAACACAAACGATTTTTGCGTGGATAAAAATATAATAAAAAGTATAAAAAGATATCAATCAAGGCATTCATTTTCCTCAACGCACTTGCGATTTTGCGTACTTTCTATCAACATTTTTTATGATTGATCCTCATTCACTATTTACCTATAAAATTGTAAATGAGAATTAGGAATTTTGCAAAGTTTAAACTTCAACTTTATTGTAATAATAGAGACCAATTAAAATACTCTATTAATCCTAAAATAATTTTAAGTTGAAATGTTGAGATATGCAAGAGCGAACAAATTTCGTTACCGAAAAAGCTGTATGAAAACGATAATAGCTAAAAGGCAGATAACTCGAGAGGTATAATTTAGCCATATTTTTTAATTTCACTTAACTTTGTTTGTGTCACTGTTATTAAAAATTTGTTATATAAGTAAAGTAAATAAATGGATAACGTCCAGCATTTCACATTAGACTCACTGATTATCAATTGATTGTCAATGACGCTGCAGAGAAAATAAAAGTAACACCAAAGTAACACCTGAATTTCCAGTAGAAGCCTCAATCCTGTCAGGATTTAGAGATGCACAGAAGTATACTTTGAAAATTGATCAACTGGTCAATGTTTTAAAAGAATTTATCGAAAACAGTGAAACACATATTATTCTCTGATATATATAAAGGCTTATTGTAAGCTCTTTATGGTGTACAAAAATATTAGGGAATCTGTTTCTTATTTGAAAAACGCACCAACTCTAAATGAAATCGATCTATTAACGAATAGTTCATAGGGCAAATAAATTTAAATGAATAAATTTTATAAAAATTATATAAAAATAAAATAAACAATGAGAGAAATAAGCCTACTGGTAAATACCTTTATTTATTCATAAATAAAGAATATTTCTACATAAAAATTATTAAAAATTACATCATATCAGATAACGATCAACTATGACAAAATGTCAAAAGAAAAAAGGTCTATAGTTGATTAGTTCTCGAAAACATGCGTTTTTTTGTGAGCACTGAACGGAATTTTGCTAAAATTTGCTATATTACCCATAAAAAGTCTCAGAAAAATGATTTTTACCGTTAATCACTTAAAACAATTGGGAAAGAGCAAGGCTTTAAAAAAAATTTAGAAATGTCAAAAAAGTTGGAACAATTTGCCATTCTAAAATTGCCACAAATTCACAAAAAATAATAAAATGAGCCCAAAAATTCTTTATGTTTTCTTCGAATTTAGAGACGATTGTTTTATCTTAACATCTTAATTTTTAAAAAAAGTAGCAGAATCTAATGACATCTTTGGGTAGGCAGTTCTTTAATATTAATTTGACCGATCAATTTGATACAAGAAATGATAATGGAAGCTATTCAACAATTGTTCTAAAAAACTGGTTCGCAAACTTAATGATTTTTGCGTAGATCGATAAGCAAATTAATAAAAGTGGAAAATGATGTGCAACGAAGAATACACAAATCTAGAGGGAAAATTATGTGTCAACTGAAGAAAATAATCAAATAGACATGCCGTAAAAGAAAGCAAACATATATAAATGATTTATAAATGTACTGCTACGATACAAGAGGAAAATTGCAGAAGAATAAAATTGATAGATAAAAAATTGCACAGTCTCACTGGAAAACTATTAAAATAAGAAAAATTTAAAAAAAATTTTCAAATTGGCCAGCCAATTCACGCGAGCGATAAGATCTTGTCGAGAAAAATATTGTGGAAAAAAGAGTACTTTTGTTAAAATGCTTTCATATTCAATGCTTTCATACTCTTTTATATTCAAAAAATTTTTGCCCGCATGAATAAGCATTTTAAAGTAAAAAAATTATAATTTTTTTGCAAATATTTTTGATACCGATAATCGAAATAGATTAAAACCCTAAATCTGAATATAAAAGAAATTAAAAAATCCTAAAACTTGAAATTAATTAAGCAATAATAAAATGTTTGAAATGAATTTAAGTCTTCCGAGTATGAAAATGAATATTCATGAAATCTGCTGAATGATATTGAAATATCAGCGAGAGGTCTGTAATCGCTATTTGCAGAAACAGTGAAGTAAGGATGATGCAAAATTCGCGGCTTAGAAACAATTTTAATAGAATGAAACAATGATAATTCATTTGCACATGAAATTTTTTGATCGACCGACAAAGCAGCAGGTTATAAGAAATTAGGATGCATATTTTTTTAATCGACATTTTTTAATCGACAATAAAACGACTATATAATCGAGCTTGGATAGCGTATCAGTGCTGCGTGATGATTCACAAAGAAAGTCTAAAGTCTCTGGTACTTTTCATTTCCTTAGATAGTGATCGATTCTGCTTGAACACATTGAGGACAATCCTCACTTATAGCTGCAAATTTGGCCAACAATTTCGCAAGATGCTGGCTGCTCACTTCTATCGCCAAAAGACTCCCTGGCCTATTTGTCTAGTGCGACAAGCCAAAGGAGCGAATCTAACCAATAATGGCGAATGTTATTTGAAAAAAAATTTCCACGACAAGATCAATTCCTTATTTTGATTAAGTTAACAATTTGAAACTTTAGCAGCCAATGAAAACTTTGATCCTGGCTATAATCCTTTTATAATGGAACAAAGGGGAAAAAACTAAGATGGAATTCAGAAAACATCACTTTAATATTGATTATAACAAGCCTTTCATATAGATCATAAGTGAAACAACTTATTACATCAATTACCTAAAGTAATAAAAGATATAAAAGACAATAAAATAAATATGAAAAAAGATTTCAGAAATTAATTTTTGAAAAAATTTGATTTTTATAAAAAATATTATTTAATGATACCAAAAATTGCAGTCTTTAGAGTTTTTAGAGTTTTGCGATCACTCAGTTGTAGATTTTTTGGAATTTGTAGATTTGTAGATTTTAAGAGTAGGAAAAATTCAATAAATCATTCAAAAAAAATGATGGCAAAAAAGTTACCAATATAGTAGGTGCATCCGTGAGTTTCAATTTCAAACGGTCTAATGATGCCATCGCTTGCTTCACTCGTCTCGCATTTTACATTCAAAATTTCGCCCAAAGGTAATTCCTATAATGCATAAAACTGCACAGATTTTGGCATGTTTTGATAACAACACATACCACACCATCAAATCAACTGATATTTAAATTAATTATTAATCATTTAAACACCTTTATTAAGAACAGCGAGTTTTCCTAATTCTTTTTCTTTTAGCATGTCATTTTCTCGTGTTAATAGGATTAATATATCATTTAGTCATTTCGACTAAGCCAGGTTAGATATTATGACAACTTTGACATATAAAACGTATTAGTCGCATTTAAGATGCATGAATCTTTGGCAAATTATTTATTGAATTTTGGTAATGAATACGGTAGAAATGCATGAACAAATTTTCGCGTAATCCTCGATAAAATTCTATGAATTAAAGGCATTTCTTGAATATGGCGAATGATGTGCTAATTAGGAAGTTATAAAATTTTAACCATAAGAGTGTAAATATGGTTAGTACAAAATCCGGTAAAGAAATGTTTGGTACTGAAATAAATAAAAAAAATACAATAATTGATCCCATTTTGAAATGCAAACAAATCACTTAATGGAAATAATTTTTTCAAAATTGAAAGAGGGAATTTTTTGGCTAATTTGCTGGTCGTTTTTTTTACAATCTCACCTTGTAATAGCGATTGCTTGAGTCGTCTTGATACATCACGATAGTTTTGGTATCCAGCCGCCAATAATGTTTTTTCTTCTAAAAATAAGACATTTTTTAAATCGATTTCAAAAATAAAGCAAAGAAGGAGAAAGATAAAAGCAAAATAAAGAAGAAAATGATGAATCTAAGATCCACAATATTTACTGGAATCTGATTGGCCAATTCTAAGATCCACTATCATCCTCAAAAATTTTTCACGAATTATTTGAACCTTTTAAACTTTCTATGAGTTTTTTCCCTAGAACTCATTACAAGTACTTTTCTAATTCAGCTTGAATCCACAATTTTATAGCAATTTAGGCACTGCTGTTACATTTCTAGAGTTAAATCAAGATTCAACGAAAAGAAGACTAAATAAAAACTTATCCAAACCTTTTATTATCCAGTTTCTCATTTCATTATGGTTCATCAATGGTTTAAAGTTCACAAAATATTAGAAGAAGGAAAAATTATGAACTGTAAAATTTTATATAAAATTTAAAAAGGATCGACGTTTAATCAGAATGCGGTTTAATGCACAAATATCTTGAATAGGACTGAGAATGGTTCGCAAAGATTAAAATTGATAACGAATTTTTTTTTAATTTAGAATATAAAATGAACCATATTATATAGATTCGTATAATGTATGACCCATCCTTCTTTCAATATTTTTGCATTATGAGGTTTGGTTTGCTTTTTCGACATTACAACTCGCATTAATGGTATATTCTGAAATTACAATTCATTATTAAATTATTCCAAAAATTTTTTTTCCTCCACTTTTTGCCACCATGAAATGCTGTAGTGAAATGTTATCCAATATTTACATCAAACCCCTTTATAAGTTTGGAATCCAAAATTTTTTTATAGATTAAAAAATAAATGTAAATTAAACTCCAGCTAAATAAACTAATGAATAAATATATTTTTGAGTACCTCAAAATACGATTTTTTGGAACTCATATGGACAAAAAAGGAATTTGCTATTACAATCAAACAGAATAACAGAAGAAGCATCGCTGAAAAAATTCATAAAATCAAGAAAACCAATTAGTAAGATTGTACTTGAGATTCATTGAGGTCATTATTCTTATGAATTTGCTCTTCATCAAAATCGCTACTCGCATCACTAGCTTGTAACGGTGCACTTGGAGTAGATCGAGTCTTTTTGTGTGAGGCTAATAAAGAATCTGAAGTGTCACTATCGCCCTTTACCACATCTAAATTTTCTTTGTGGAATAAATGGTATAAATACTTTAATATACCAGTTATAATTTTCTTCTGCTTCATAAAAATTCCACACAATGAATGTATGAATGTAAAGAATTTGAAAACAAATTTTTGAGGAAAGCCTGTAATTGTATTCAGAAAAGTAAATCGGAATAAAACTGATAAATTACCGTCACCAGTCTCATTCCCGCTGTCATATGGAACGCTATAAATTCTCAAATTCTTCATACTTCCACCGAAATCACGATCTAAAAAATGCAAGCTAATAAAATTTCAAAATGGGATTATATATGGGAGTATCAAACATTCAATTAAAATTCTATGCTTTATGAAGAAATTTCGGCTAAAATTTGTATGACTTGAAATTAAAAAATAAAAAGTTTAAAAAATTATGGCTCTATGATTTTTTTGATCATAGAAGATCATGAACATCATTAGAACCAGCATTTATTAATGATCTGGCCGAATTACCTTGGTTTTCATTATCGCCTAAGAATAAATCATGATTAATGTCACTACCGCTACAATCTTTCGCAACGTGTTCCGAGCATTTTTTGTGGCAATTATATTTACAATCTGAAAACATAGTTGCCATTCAGGAAAAAAAGTTTAAGTGTTTTAACATGCTAGAATCAGGTTGCTCGATGGTGTGCGATAGACAAATTTAAGCCAAAGTAGGCAATGTAAACAAATTTAAGCCAAACGTTATTAAATGAAAACGACAAATACTAATCAAAAAAAGTTTGCTTCCATGCAGTTACGCTTAACACCTGTTCCTATTTAGAAGTTTTTAAAATCAAGGAGAACTTTAGATGAACTTTTCTATTGCTTTAAGAATCAGTTACGAAATCTTAAAATATGTATACATATATATATATAGATGAAAAGAATGGAGATTGTGCAAAAATGCCTCAGAAACAGTACAACACAGTACAGTGACCAGATGTAAAATGCAAGCAGGAACATAACTGAAAGCCTATAACCAAGTAGCTGGCATCATCTAGAGGAACATCTGCTCGGCGTATGGCTTAGACACTCCCAATACTAAATAGGAGATTCCTCAGAAAATCGCAAAGAATAAGACAAAGACGAAGATCATGTGTAGACAAAGACTTCTCCATTCGGACATATAAACAAACTGGACAATCAACCAGATATCATAATAATAAACAACAATTAGAAATCAACAGTGGTGATAGATATAGCAATACCAAATATGAGAAATATTAGGAAGGAATATGAAAAATTAGAGAAATACCAAGGGCTGAAAAAAGAACTAGAGAAGATGTGGAAATTGAAAATCAAAGTAGGCCCAGTGAGAATTGAAACATTAGGAATTGTGAAAACTCCAGAAAAGTGGCTTCAACAGATTCCAGGAACAACATCTGCCCAAAAGCGCACTAGGAACAACTAAACCTTTGTGTTGTGCAGAACCCTTAATCTCCCAAACCCGAGGTTGACCTCTATCACTCACAGGAGGAGAGAATTTTTTAAATATTAAATATTAGCAAGTATAAACCGAAAATAGATGACTAAGGACCAATGCTTCTAAAAAATACTGAAGTAACGAAAATTCAACTATATTAGCATATGATTATATTAAAAATAAAACACAGAATCAAATTTAAAAGTTATCTCAGCGAATATTTTTGACTCAATAAATGCTAGCATTCAACAGATGCTTTTGATTTCTTCTTTTGACTCACCATGCATTATTTGATTGACACCACTGCGTACTAGGATGAACCCTTCCGGCAGAAAAAAAGAAATACGGGTGCCCAAGTCATCCAAAATCTCTAACACCAATCAGAATTACCGATTCAAAGAATTCCGAAAAAAAGTACTCATAGGCACCAAGATCTAATAAAAACTGTAAAAAATTTCAGATATAAACTAATTGAGATATCTTCATTTGATTTAAACATTTCGCATTATAATCAAGTAATCTATAAAAAAAATTTAAAATTTAAACCTTTACACTGCAGTCCTTGTCTAATAAGACCTTTCAATAATTTTTTGCAGTGCTGACATATTGTTGGTCGTTTATATGAGTGCACTTGGAATGTGTGTGGTACCTAATTTTAAATCACTTAACATTTTAACAAACAACAACAGATTTTATTTAATTTAAGACATTATTTAAGACATTATTTTAAATATGTTTTTTCTGAAAAACTATAAATAAAGAGGAAAATTTACAAAAAACTGAAATGAATTTTAAATTTTCATTCTAAGACGATAATAAATATTAAAACTCCTATTTTTAGGAAAATTTTTTAAAAAGCATCGATTCCATTTACATTTGATAGTTCGAAATTTATAGGAAAATAATATATTTTTTTAACAGACCTGAATAAATATTATTCGATATAAAAATAAAATCGCGAATATTTTCTGAATAAATTATTAATTATTAATTACAAATTTAAATGCGATAATACCTTCACTCTTGTAGCTTCAGCAACTTCCATCCACAAGGGTCGCCCATTCCAGCTACTACTACGGTCCTTACGAGACAGAGGGACATACTGAAACAATGAATGATGATAAAATTTGTTTCAGAATTTTTTAACCAGAGTTTAGCGAGTACATTTGGTAATTGCTTAGACATTTCTTCTCGATAAATGATAGGTCTTCCACACTTTACACAATGCTTATTAGTTAAGAATCATAAACATACTTATGGGGCTTAAATATTGCGATATAAATATTTTCAATCAGTCATTTCAATAGGAACCAGAAGGATAACTGAGAGTTCCTAGGTTCTTAAAAACTAACTGCCAAATGTTGCCGCAAACAACAAACTTGCGCTGAAAAGCTTTTTAAAGAATTGTGAACTAATCTTTTTTGTTAGGGGCAAAATTGTAGAAAATAAGTCCAAAATGCAAAATCACCAATTGCTATAGCGAAAATCCATTTTAAAATTTTTAAAATTTCGAAATAAGCCAATAGTAATTGGAAAATGACATATAGAATCGGAAATATGGCTTACGTCCAATCCCTGAGAATCTTCAACTATACTGTCGTCCAGGCTTGTAATCAATATTCCTGGTGTTATAAAGTTCATTGTTGGAATTGATTTTGGAAATGCTTCCTTTAAAATTACTTATAAATTTATTTCATAAATAAATTGTTAACTGAACAGTTATATTAAATGGTCCTTAAGAAAAGGATTCAGTAATGAAGAAATTTAAGAAATAGTGCAATGCCACAATGCCAAAATAATTTTACTGAAAAGATTATATTTCACCAAACTAATAACGAAAATTTAAATACAAAAATCGTCATTTCACCTTTCCATGAGGAGTTAGAGAATTATGAAATTGTTTTGTTGTTAAAGATGTCGCTGAAGAACCTGATTGCTACAACGAAAAAAGGAAAATTTTTTTGGTTAATAAAGAAATATAAAATAAGAGAAAAAAAAGAAAATGAAAAAAAGAGAAGACTAGTAAACAATAAGTTTCAAATTATGTCAAAAAATGTTTCCTGATGCATCATAACTAAAAAGTGGTTCATAAAAAATCTGGAAAAATTATAGGTTAACTTATGCCCAAAATTCCAAGCACGGTCGAATAGATAATATTATTCGTATTCTTCAGAGAAATTATCTTCAAGGGATTCAATGCCTGTCTATCAAAGTAAAAATTAATTTGCCATTAAGAAATTCAGTTATGCTAGCAAATCTTAGCGCCAGATAACCTATCATCACCCTGACGAAAATTTATATTATATTATTAAACAGCAGAATCTGACGACAAATGGTGAGGGCCAAATGCTTACTTAAGCACAAATCTAAAATTCCAGAGGAAAGAGAAAATAATCCCTTTGAAAGAAATTAAAACAACGAATAAAATGGTACATGTTGGGCAGAATTGAGTGAAACGCGAGTTGATAAGGGAATAGCTGAAGGACGCCGTTGCTTCGATCCGCTACAATTGTTAGGAATCTTCGATGCACATCGCTTATGATAATTTAGACCGCAGCCTGGACGTATTAAACGTTTAACTTATAAATTCCATTATTTCTTTGAAGAATTTCCAAGTAGCTTAGATATTATTGGAATATTAATGGAAAGCGATGAATAATTTCGTAAAATTTTAGATTATTAGTGAAATTCGAATTGAATAACAGAGGTTTAAAGTGTTATCATTTTTGATGCAAGTTTCTTAAACCTTATTTATAAGAGGAGAGTTTATCTTATAAAATAAAGAAGAATGAAATAATAAAAGAATAAATGAAGAAAAGGAAAATAAATTATTATTTAATTGCTTTTTTCTTGCATAGAGTGGCAGTATTTAACAAACCTTGGCACTTTATGCCTTGCTTAACTAATCCAAATAATAATTCTCCACAAAAATCACAGAATGTCGGCGATTTATAGCTGTGCACATATAGTGTATGTGGATGGACAACAAGACGTTCATATTGAGGACATGCTAGAGAAAAAATTAATGAAATTCTTATATTTTCTCAACAAATCCCCATACAAAATTTAATAATTTAAGTATACTTCTTTTTTTTGCAAAAATTGAATTAATAATGGTAAAGTCCATGTTGAGTCCATATTATTATGCTTTAATTTGTTCAAGCTAATATTTATATTCTATTCCATTTATATTTATTTCATTAATAAATAAACTACACACCCAGTCATAGTTAAAGAAAAAAAAGAGCTTACAGCTGATTACAACCTCGATAAGTGTTCCATCAGTTATATCCTCACTAGCTTTTATCAGTTGAAGGATGTTGACCGAGCACAGATCATGTCGATAAAGTAAGATATAGTCTTGAATCCAGTCAAAAGATTCGCAGTTTGGATACTAAAAGTTCTAGAAATTAAAATCTATTTCTGATCTAGAATTCAGTGCATTTACCTTAAAATGCTTTATGTCATACTTAAATCGAAATTTTTGACATTATCTAAGGCGCTATTATATTTATTATATTTTCATCCATTTTTTCCATAAAAATTTGATAATTTTGCGATGATCAAACAATGCGAGAAAAAGATATTTTTTATAATCTATTTATAAATTTCTTTTAAATTTTCAAGGCTATTTCAAGAAATCTTGTTGTTTTTTTTCATATTACGATTATATTCAAAATCCAATATAATTCACCGTTTCTTTTATGAAATTAACAGCAGTTTTGCGCAAATCTCGTATGGAAATTTCTTGATTTTCCACCGTTATTGTTTTTTTATTGAAACCTGATTGTAGATGAAAGGTTAATCCACTCATTTTTCTCTCAAGAATATCGCATTTAAATTATTTTAAATTATCTGCAAAAAATAAATAATAATTAAATTTATTGCAAACAATAAGTTCTCGTGGAAGCGATACAGGTGAGAGGATAGATTCTGAAATCCCTCAAAAAACAACAACAACAAGCTAAGAAATTGAGAAAAACATTTAAGCACTTTTATCTCACCCGATTATAATCGCGAAAAAAATCTTTGCCTTGAATAAAAATATTTTTTTGAGCAATGAAGAGTCTATGGTAAAGGAGAAGAAGGATCTGGCAGTGCTAACCATTTGAATGACAATACCGATTTCTAGCTGAAACCTTCTTGTTAGAAAAACATTAAAGATGGAAGTATAGATGGAATTTCATTATCATCCAGATTTGAATGGCATCATGCAACTAAGACGGATGAAAAAGAATGGTTCAGTTCCCAGTTTATATTCCCAAAAAAAAGATCATAAACAGACTAAATAAGGGAATCTAAAGAGAAAAATTTGAAAGAGAAGGAAGGGCACTAAGAAATCAATTAGGATCGATGGAGATCGATGGACAAGTTGAAATTTTTACTACTCTTTTTTAAAAATATCATATAAATTTCGAGTTATAATGAAAAAATAAATAAATAAATGATTCATTTGTGTTAGGCACTGAATGTGTTTTTATATGTCACTATAATTTGTACCTTCTACATTTTTGCAATTTTGCTTTAAAAAATTTATTATGCCAAATGTTTATGGATAAACTAAGGCTTCAACCACGAGAACTCAAAATTTCCCTTATTTATTACATAAAATTTTTGTTGAATGAAAGTCCCCTAAATTTTTAACATTGTAAAAAATACATTTAGTTATCATTTTGAAAACAGTCTTTATTAATTCATAGGATGTAATTCTAAAATCTTTGGGAACAAAAATTCTAAGGAGATCGATGAGAAAAATATTTTTTTGTGTGGAGCCAATGCAAGAAAAAAGCTAAGAGCCCCTGCTATAAATAAACGCAGTCAAAATCTTATTTGAGAACCAACTAAGTATCAAGTTATTTCATGAATAATAAAATAAGTGGCGTAAGTAAGGTTTTTTTAAGGTTTTATTTAAATTGTCGATTTACCCAAAAAAGGAAAAATATAATTCGAGAATGCAATTAAACTTTTTCATAATCAAAAAATTGATGAAAATTGTTACAATTACAAATGAAATAATTGATAAGTTAACAAGCAATGGAAGAAAAGAAATCGGAATAAATCCCTTCGGCGAATTTTTTAAAAAAATAGTCACCAATCCATAAATGCACAAAATGCATGCATAAACATAAAATACATGAATTAAAATAAGAATATATTTTTATATAAGAATATATAAAGACAAACAATAAGTTGAAATAAAAATTTAATCAATAATACCTCAGCGAAATGAAAGACTGCGGCTATGAATAGGAAGTCATCGTAGTATTTATAAGCTAGGGCAGCCGTCCTCAAAGTCCCACAGACCACCTGGGCAGTTAAGGAAAACTAAAATTATTTTCACTAGACATTATTTGCCTTTTTTTCTTATTGAGCCAGACACATAAGAGATGATTTAAGTTTTTGCTCAATTCGGAGCACCGATACTAAGGTTCTATTCCCAGCAGGAATAAACCTGTCCAAGAATCCGGGTGATGCTGGCGACTCACCTGTATTTCTATCGCCAAGAAACTCTGGCCAATGACCAATGCAACAAGCCAGCGGAGCGAGTTCAGTAATGGTCTCTTTTAAAAATATATATACATATATAATATATAATAATTCTTAAATATGTTATTTATATTATTTATATTAATGAGTTCAGAACTGCTATTTTCAAAATATATGATAAATATTTTAAAAATTTCTTAATTTTCGTTTATAATAATTTTCGTTTCGTTGTACGGTAAACAAGGATATTATCGCAAATAAAAGTTTATTTAGGGGAACATAATTTTTAAGATTGTAAAAGCAAAAAAAGAAAAATTGAACAACTATTGATCAAAGAAGATAACAAAATAACGAATGAGAACTGAATCGTAAGAACACTTTGTCTAGATGATGTGCTTAAATTTATAAAATAGAACACTATTTTCTAATTAAGCCATTTTTTCTAAAAGGATCACCAAATACAACTAAAAAAAGATAAGACTTTGATAACCAAAATGGCATTTAAAAATCGCTGGCTAACATCCGATAAAAATAATTTTGGCAATCAAAAATTTTAAGATTCATTATATTTCTTGTATATTTATAACCATACAAGCATCTTCAAATCCTTTTTATTTTCCTATTTTTACTTGAAAATTGCAAATAGAAATATTTAAATGAATCGCGAAAAATCAGCAAAACTATGTTTAAGATAAAGCCAATATAATTTTTTGCATTTATGTATCAGAATAAACAAGTTCACAATTTTGTCGTTCAAAAAATTCCATCTTGTTTGAAGATTAACAAATAAATGTTTCCTTCAAGTTAATTTTTTTGAGGGAATGCAAAACAAGCGAAAACGGCTTTTTGACGACAGTCTCTCATTCCTGTAGTTTTAATATGCATTTTAATATGACAAAAGTTTGGCGTATTTCGCCCACCAAAGATTATTTTACGAATTTTTTCTGGATAATCAACATTATTATTAGAGATTAATATCAAACCATTGTCAGCTTAAGGTAAAAATTGCTTTACTCAGAGCTGATGAAAAGCTGATATTAAATAGAACATAAAAATAGCAGAGAATCGAGTGCAAATTATCGAAAGCAAGAATAAAATTAAAGATTATTACTAAAGATGAAAACAGCAGTAAAAATAGCACTTTATATCTAATATCTAATTAATATCTAATTGGTATTTTTCATATCCATGAAAAATGGAAAAAAAATCAAATATCATGAAAACATCATTATCATTTACTCTATTATCCAAATGTTTCCTTGAAAAACTTCGATTTCTACCCATTTATTAATAAATTCAACGTAACGAAAATACCATATCACTGGACTCCGCCTTTAAGCCATTTTGATTTTCGTAACATTTATCTAATTAATTTCCTCCAATAAATTTTAAAAACGAAAATGAGTCCTCGAATTAGTGAAGTCGTTGTGAATATATATATAAAGATTATATGCACTGATCTATTTCGGTATGGACCATATAAAATTCTATAGAAAATGGACAGGAAAAAATTGAGAATCAATGTAAAGAGATGAAGATGAGATTACGACTTAATGCGATGAAAATAACAAGAAAACTGAGATAAAATTTCTCTTAACTATTAATATTGTTAATTAAAGAAATTTTATTTAACTGTGCTGAATCTCTCCAAAATTTTCTAAAACATTCCACCGATAGAATTTTTAAGTTTACAATTAACTAAAATCAAGCGGAAATCCCATAGGATTCATATAACGCAAGAACAGATGGCAATTGTCGTATTTGCTTACATCTCATGGGAAAAAATGCGATCAATTTTAGTTATTCACGTCATGCATAATGTGGATACGACCAATACGATGATTTATAAAATAAATGAAATTATATAGAAATTACATAGGAAAATTACATAGGAAAATCTTTCGTGCTTATGCTCAAAGATTACCAATTTCATATTCGAATATGTCATTGTAACTGAAGTAAAAATTACGCACCAAGCACGATGTCGATGTAAAAATTAGTTAAGAACAAACCGCATTTAAAATTAACGTCATTTTTTTAAAATCAAAGGAAAAAAATCGTAAATTCCAGAAAGGCTAAACCACTTTCAAACCAATGGTGCTTGCCAAAAATTTATCTCATACTACCATGGTAATGGTAATTCAGATAGTAATAATGATAAAAAGTAAATAAGTGACAGAATGGTGAGAAGAGCAAGGAAAATCTCAATTCCAAAATTTAACATCTTTTTATTAAAATGTTGAATATTGAATTGAAAAATACTGGAAAAAACGAAAAAATAAACATTAAGGGAAATATAAAATATATTGGCAGAAAATTAATAAAAATCTAATTAATGTTAAATTATTGTACTTACTTTACTTAATTGTACTTAATTACTTTGAATATCAGTAAAATTTTTTAAAATGATAGATGTTCGAGTAAAAGCCAAAGAGAAATGTTACTGAACAAATTATACAAGCTTATAAAATCACTTATTTTCTAATAATCTGAGCCGAAAAGATCCCATTAACGAGTAAAATAGTATGAAAATACGAAAAATAGATAATTTTTAATTATCACATGCTATGTATGAATGAAAAAAGCTGACTTTGTCAAGACATTAATGCATCACAATTTAATAAGCTAAAGCTGAGAGAAAATGAATGATATATATATATATATATATCTTGGCAATGGAGATCTTTAAAAGTAAAATGCGGATGATACTGAGGAAGCACCCTTAAAAGGAATGATTCTATCGTATTAGCCAGTGGATTGTTCAAGAATCTGGGTGATGCTAACGACTAACCTGTATTTCTATCGCCAAGGGACTCGCTGGCATATTTGTCAAATCCGACAAGCTTGCACCCTAACCAGCGATGGTAACGCTCTCTTAAAATGCAATAATGCTCTGATCAAAATACTTATGCGAATTGATCCTTATAAAATTATTATTAAATTTGACAAAATCTTTGCGTAAAAAGTGATCAGCAATATTTCATTCATTTATTTTATTGAGTACCATGATTAAAGATTTATCATTGATTTAAATAATTTCATGTACATCTTATACTAACTTTCTATTCAAATAAAATAAAACGATGATCTGAAATAATTAAATATATTATTTCTAATTTGTTCTCTGAAAAGAGAAGCTTGGCAAATGGTACAAGTAGACAAGTGATAATAAATGATCATTTATAAATAATTATCGTTCACAAATAAATCCGTAAATCCATTGATAATTAGCGTGCAATAAACGTCAAATAATATATTGTACAGTACAGAATTTAGAAAATTTGCCACAGCACAATTAATCTTAAATAGCGAACAAAATAATGGAGTACCATTGGAGAAAATTTGTCTTCAATAAAAGTCTAAGTAGTATTGAGAACTCTTGTATTTCTGCCTTTGAACGATTCTTTGATATCAAACAATATATCAAAATATCAAATATCCCAGTAGTGAGTGGAGCCAGCGAAACCGCAAATGGTAAGTACTATTAGAAAAAGCACTAGCCATGTTTAAATAATCCCGTTTTAAGTTATTCAATGTAGATAGCATGCATTATAATTTCGATAAAATTAAAGAATATCATCATGGAATTTATGCGATTTAAATCATAGAAAAATTCATTTGGCCGATGTGATTAAATGGAAATATGCCACCTTTCTTCAAACAAATATGTGATGATTTTCAGATTTTTGAATATTTTAACAAGAATTTTCAAAATTTTAATAAAATTCAATAATATTTATAAAATTTGTCATTTACGATGCGTTTTTAGGAACATTTGAACAGTTTATGAAGACTGTTTGGTTGTTTGAGGCGAAAATTGAATAAAATGGATTTTTCGAATTGGCTCTTTATATTTGCTGAATTTCCATTATTTATATCATTCGAACCAATGCTACAAAAATAATAGTGCGTAATAAAACCAATTAAGAATAGATTTAATTCCAACCTGATAAATATCAAAATATTTTTACAGAAGTAAAAGATATTCGAAATCATTTTTGCAATATTATCAGCCCTTTACATGCAATAAACGGGATGTAGAACGTATAATTTTTTTTCTAAGAGCGCTCAACATTTCTGATAAAGCTGGGTCCACTTGCTTTTCAGACTAAATAAATTTTGCAAGGAAATCACCCAGTGATATGAGTGGTCGCCATCACCTGGACTTTTGAAAGGCAGGTTAACCACTGGAAGGAGTACGACAATAGTGCTGGCAGTAACCAATTAAACCATATCTTTCCTATAGTATATATAAATAAATGGGCACCTGCTGCTGCAATGAAGCAAGCTTTCACAATATTTTTTATAATGCTTCGGAAAGATAACTGAAATGAATTAACGAAATTTTATGGAAGATCTGTGACAGAAGTGCTTTAATTATCAGTTTTTTTTGCGGTAAATCGCAAAACCAATCGCACACTGATCAATACGAAGTAAATTCGAGCCAAAACCAAGCCATTGAAAGGTGATAGTTATATTATTTTCATAAGCGTTTTCCAATGAAAAAAAAAGAAAATGTGGAAATAGTTATTTCCAAGAATTCAAAGCCTTCCAGAACTTTTTCCATAATAAACATTCTAGTATACCTGTCAACGAATAAAAAAAAATTATTTAAATTTTAAATTTAATAAAAAAACTTTAAAAAAATTATGAGACAAGTAATTTCGTTAGTTCCATAAACTTCATAAATTTCTGCTATTATTCGATAAAACAAGTTTGAAAAAAAGAGAAACAATGCAGTAAAATGAGAACCTCGAAACTTAACCTAAACAATTTAATGTTTTATCCTGTATATCCGTCGATTTAGCAATTTTTGTCGGAAATATTTCTTCATAAAGCTAAAAAATATCTTCGTAAACAAAAAGATTCATAAAAACGATTGATTATTTTTCGATTGAAATATTTTGTTGAAATAAAATGTTATAGAAGTTAATTAGCACCACACAGCGCTCATTATTTCTGGTTAGACTCGCTCCATTGATTTATTAGTACGTTGAGAAATTTTTGCTAAATTGCCATTTTAAATCAGAAATACACGTGTACACGTGAATTTTCACCACCACTTGGAACGCACTATTATTTGTAAAAAAATATTCGCAAAATTTATAAATTCAGTTCCATCAAAAATATTTTGAGAATTTTTTAGAAGGAAATGCGAAAAATGTGAAAAAAATTTTGAGTAAAATGAGAGTAAAATGAAGATGAAAAACATATGAAAATCGAAATTTAAGCTAATCGAATTCAACCAAATAGCAATGCACTGCGAAATTATTATTAAAGAGTCATTGCAAAAGAAATTTAAGCCTTTTTTGAAATGGATGCAGAGAAATATTTTTAGGAAAATTTAGGATAAAAATTTAATTGTTACTAAAGTAATGTTTTTTTTTAAACGATAATGCGTATTATTATAAATTAACGAAGGCAGTTCAAATGCATTAGTTCTATTCTGATTGAAAAGAAAACCAAAAATTTTGAAAGAACTTAGATATAAACTATAAACTATGGTTGTGTCAATATTCACAGATCTAAATAAATTATCCTATCGATATCCTCAAAGTTACGGTAAAAATAATGAAAATTTTGAAAAAAATGTTTAATTCGCTTATAATTGGATAAGTATAATACACATCAAAAATGCAAATATCAGCGAAAAAAGTTCGCTAGATAAGTTGTAGAAACGCATAAATCCCACTAAAAATACTTGAGATATTATCGCTTGCCTTTTCTAAATCATTTTACGAGGTAGATAAGTGCAAGTAAGACTGCACTGGGAGACTTGGATAGCAAATGGGCAGCACTGAATTTTCGAAAGGATATAACCATCATAGATGTAATTAGATTGACTTGGCTGATGAGAAAATAAAATCGATGGCGCGCATTCGAAACTGAATAGAATATAGAAAATAATTTGGTTTGTATTGATTGA
The DNA here is from genome assembly GCA_900625125.1 of Dracunculus medinensis. Taxonomy (NCBI): domain Eukaryota; kingdom Metazoa; phylum Nematoda; class Chromadorea; order Rhabditida; family Dracunculidae; genus Dracunculus; species Dracunculus medinensis. The sequence continues at coordinate 1,389,611 of UYYG01001150.1, read as the reverse complement.
GTCAATTTTTCTATCATAAACCCTTCCTCATATTCAATTGAACAACAAGCTAGCAAGTTTCACAAAATTCGACAAATTTCGTCTTGCAGTGTTTCAAATGTAACGTAAAAACTGCGAGAAGAATTTGCGTTTTCTTCGACGGAAAAAATTGAAGAAATGGTCTGCTTTATTTATTTATTTTAATTTTTATATTTAACAGTTTTGCGAAAAACGTGACATCGAAAAAATCGAATCGAAAATCTAAAGTGATAGAGTGACAATACAGCGCCTAGAATTCCTTCCATAAAATCGAATTATTTGAATGCTGGGAGCACATAGCGGTTAATAATAGAAAAAACCGAAAAAATAAAAAAAATTCGTGAAAAATTAATGAAGCATATTAAAAAAAGAAAAGAAAGAAGCATAAAAAGACTTTTTAAAGCCATCAACATCTTAATTCACTATTTCCCTTTATCCAGCAAGTAACACAGCCAATTATCGAGAAATAAAGCATGATTATATTTTCCCTTCCCGAATATTTCTCTTGGCCTGTAAACACTAAACCACTGCTCATAATTTTTTCACAATCAACCAAAAGTTTAGCAAAGACGAAAGACGAAAGAAATTAAAATTTGCGATTCTAAATCATATTTAAAAAAAAAAGCAGAGAAGTTTGGGTGTCGTATTAAGAATTTGAAGTTTTTTTTTACACAGTTTTCATTCTGCATAGATTTTGCACGTTATTTCAAGTGCAGTTATGGTTCAGTCCTATTCAGTATTATGGTTCAGTAATTGACGTCAAATGTTGCGAATCAGCCTTTACTTCTATCCCTTTAGTGAATGACAATGAACCTCTTCCTACAAATTTATCCACATCGCAGAAAATTTTTTTGATTCATTTTCTTCTGCCAAGATAAACTGAGCGAATCATTGGACATCAAAATGACCCTTATTCACTTAGAGTGAAAAGGAAAATAGCACAGCGGCAAAAAGCGGTTGAAAAGAAAAAATGTGATTAAACTAAAAAAAAAAATTTGTCAGTCATAGATCAATCTCAGTTTTCTCTCAATTCAGTCAGTTTAAGGCAAAAAATTCTCTATCTTCCAGAGAAAAATATTTTCACATATCAACTTTCACGAAAAAATTTGCTCATTGGCGAAGGGTTCTTGATCTATCTTTTAGTCAATGGAAGCAGCGAAACGTTGTGTGGTAAATGTTCGAAATTATAAATCGCAATAGTAAAAATTCTATAAATTAGTACTAGTATTTTTTATTCATTTTCGTATTATTTAAAGTAGATCATAGTAGAAAAGTGGAAAATTTTAAAACATGTAAATAAAAAAAGATAAAAGATAATTAGATTTCAAAATGGTATCAGTGATATTGAACATATTCGCTGTTTTGTTTCATTTATCCTACGATATTTGATTTTGCTAGTAATGATTATATTAGTGGAAAAGGAAAACAACAAATGGGAATAAAATTCAGCACGAAATTCAAACTCTGATTAAAAGTGTTGTCTTTATTAAGATAACGAGAAGATATATGAAGAAACTTAAGCATGCAACATATGAATGATCTATTAAAATATGAATGGAATGAAATAACCTCACGAGAATGGAAATAATAACAAATAATGAAAATCAGTCAGAGTTATTATTCATCCCAGAAGAAGCAATGATATATAAAGCAGAAACAATAAAGTAATATTTGCAAAGGAGTGATAGCATAAAAAAATTTTCCTAGCAAAAAATGGCTTCTTCATTTAATTAGTGTTTTTTTGTAAGAAATATTTCCTTCAGCATTTCTATTCAAAAAGTTCCTATCATTTATTCTCCAATACCTTCTTAATCAATAAAAATTATATCGATATAAATCCTTTATATTCTCTTCCCTATCTTTTTCTGCTTATTTCAATGAATCCCTAGCTGGGATATGAGAAGATATGCGAAAAGATGATTATTGGATTCTTGAGTTCAAGCATAATCGATCTTGCCCTTGACTGTGCAAGCTTTTCGTGCGGAGATCTTTTTCATCTCCAAATGGGTCTCTGTCTAAAGAATTTTACTCTACTAGTAATCTAGTGGTTTAGTGGTAAACGCAGACAGCTAAACCAGAAACGCTGAGTGATGGATGTTAGAAGAAAAAGAAAACCTACTAAAAAGAAATAAACGATAATAAAGAGATTAAATCATGAGTGATTTCTACATTTAGATGGTAATAGATTTAACTCATCCATAGTTTTAGTGATATCGAAAAGGATAACGGCGTAAAAAATATTCGCGTTCTTCTTTGTAGAACTAAATCTAATATTCATTGTCAGAAAAGTAAAATCACCAATAGAAGCAATTTCAGTGAAATAACTCATGAAAATTGAAAATTAAGTATGTCAAAATTTCAATAATTGTTATTTAATTGTTAATGTTTCTTTCGCTGGTACTTACGAACTAATTTATTTGCTTCTTTGCTTAGTGGAATCAAATAAAGAATAATTTCAAGCGAAATAATTGAATGAGTACTAAGAGAAAAAATTGTATTGTTACCCTGTATTGATTCTAATTATTAGGCTAGCATTTTATCAAAAAATCATAAATTATGCAATTTCCATTCAAAATCTTTAAAAATTTAATTAGCGAATTTAGACTGTAATGGAGCTAGCCCATCCATTTTCTGTAATTTAAATAGGTTCAATAGTAAAATAAAACGAAAGGCTTTTCGTCTTATATGCAAGCTGATGAAATACCTATCAAATCATTGTCGCTTGAGGAAGTGCCCGATTTCAATTGTCTTGGATCCACTCTAATTTCAAATGGCCAGGCAAAAGGTGAAACTACAACCCAAATAACAATAGCTAGAAATTCGTTCTTCCGATCCGCAAAATCTTTATGGAGCCGACGCAAAATCACCATAAAAACGAAAGTCCGAATCCATTTAGCTACAATTCGCTCGATCTTGCCATATAGTTTCGAAATATAACTGATAAGAGTGGAGGATATTAAGAAGTTAGTTATTCATGTCTGGGATACAAGCCGAGCGGATAAAATCTCACATGATTGCATCCATTTTCTCTCAAATACCACCTGCATTTTTAGCCATAGCAGAGTGTCACCTTCGCTTGCGTCAAAAGTGAGGGGTTAGAAAAGATTTTGGGCATATTGATACAGACCAGCAATATGTGGGCTTAGAAGATGGAAAAAGGAATGGCTTCTATTGCGAGAGATGGCACTGGATCGAACAAGTTGGAAATGTCTTACCCTTCTAGCCAGCGGAGTCAATCTAACCAGTAATGTTGACAGCTGTTAGAAGAAGAAGAATCTTTGAAAACATAACTTTAAAAAAAGAAATGAATGAGAGAAATATATATATATGGGATTTTAACAATCACAGATGAATCAAAAAAAGATCTGCCATAAGAATAAAATTTATTTTTCTCTTTTTCACATTAATTAATTAATGCGAAAATGCCAAATTCACTCACTTCAAACGGCGGTCATCATTAAAAATATTTTAAAGTCTTTAACCTTTAAATAATTAATATTTATGCCATTAAAAAAATTAGTATGAAATAAAAAATAAAATTAAAAACTTTTGCATGAATTAAAGATTAAAAAATAAAGTATTATCACTTGAATACTCAAGAAAATGTAAACAAAAGAATACAAATCAAATAAAAATTATGCGGACATGAAGAAAATAAAGAATATCTTACACAATGATTTTTGAAACTCCAACAAATTTGAAAATTTCAAGAAAAACTATTGGATACGAGCATAAAAAATACAAGTTAAAGGATAAAAAATAATCAAATAGTTGTGAAGGATTAGAAAACAACAATAAAAAAATAAAAAATGGTAGGGTGATTGGATAATGACAAGAAGGTCTTCGATAATAAATAAAGGTGATAATGAATGATAAAAGTGTAAACAGGTAAAAAAAAAGCTGAAAGTTCAGTTTTTTTTTCGAATTTGTCGCGATTTATTTATTTTGGCAACAAATGGTTCAAGAAATGGTTTAATCAAAAAAATCTAAAATAAACTAATAATGGCGAAAAATATCGAAGTGAGATTTAAGAGAAAAATAGCTTCAAACTATTTTTGACTCAAAACTACTTTTGTTAAATTTTATAAAACGATTCGTTAAATAGGATAAATGGTCAATAATATATGAAATATAATTTTGCACAAATAATGATCTTCAACATTAGCTTTCTTAAATTCGAATGAAAGCATTCTTTTTTCGTTCAAAATGTCCTTCAAAACAAAAAAAAAATTGCAGAAAATGGAATAATAATAAGTTTAATTATAGGAAATATTCGCTGAAATGCAAAGTGTTTTTTCTCATTCGATGATACCGATGATAAAATATTTCTTAGCATTTTTGCCATACTTATCATTTATATTTATATTTATTGCCATTCATTATTGCATTTAATAATTTTTTTTTTAAAGATTCGCTGGCTTGTCACATTGGCATGTCCAAAAATCCGGGTAATGCTGGCGACTCATCTGTATTTCTGTCGCCAAGGGGTTTCTTGGCATATTTGTCCAGTGCGACAAGCCAACGGAACATGTTTAACCTGTGAAAACTCTTAAAAAAAAAAATTAATAATTAGACAAGGATTTGTTCTACATAGCTATATCTTCTGCTACCCTATAAATAAGAAACCAAATGAGAATCAGTAATGAGAATCAGTATGGAATCGATTTTTCGAAAGAAAAAATAATTCTATAAATGTAGTCTGAAAAATTTTGCGTTAATAGGTACCATTTTCGCAATGAATTCCATAGCTTAATATATTCTAACGAAGAGAAAAATTTCATAAATGTCTCGCTCGCTGATAATTATTTTATTATACATTTATTAGTATAAAAATTAAAAAAGCAAAAAAGAGGACAAGATTCGATGGGAAATTTAACAATTACACTATTTATTCTAAAAATCCAACACAATTACTTTTGAAACAATTTTAAGAAATTTTCGAAACTTTTTTTCAAAATAAAACAACTTCAAATAAACAATTTTAACAAAAACAACTATTCAAAAAATTTTTTAAGAAGGCGACAAATTGAAATTTAAAACCAAGAAATTGAAAATTTTATGTCAGTTCCACTTCCTCTAACGCATAACGCATATTTCCATCGAATTTTGAGATAAAATTTTCCACACGACAAACTCATTCTTGTTGAGGTATAAAAACTGGATCTTTAATATCTAAAATCGAAGCATACCATGAAGAAGAAAATAGAGAAGGAAGATGAAAAAAAAGAGGAAAATCTGAAAAAAGCGTAATTAAATTATTATGCGCCATTTCGGAATACTGGCATGAGTAAATATGCCCTCCAAAAATCCAAGTTATACTGGCGACTCACCTATATTTCTATCACCGAGCGACTCTCTGGCAGAATTGGCCTGGTCTGACAAGCCATAGGATCGAGCTTAACCAGAAATAATGAGCGCTCTTCGAGAAAAGTATGTATTAAAGTATATATATTATGAATGGTATCATGAGGTATATATGTAAACATGAATGATAACCTATTTAGGGATTGATTTTTATTATAAAAAATAGTTATTATTCGTTGGATTTATAGTTTTTGATTGCCCTTCCTTTAAAAGCATATTATAAAAAGAAAATGTGAATTTTTTTTAATAAGAAAAGCGAAATTTGATAAGTAATAACTTGATAAGAGACGAATCATATCAAAATATCTTAAAGCATCGAGATTAATACTGCTTTGATGAAAACAAGAGTTAAATAAAATCAACAGAAGATGAGTGATAAAATGAAAATTTGGGAAGAACAAACAAGGAAAAAGATTTGAAACTGATGTCAATGAAACCGATCGCATTGACATATAGGAAATATAGGAAAAAGCGTCATATCGAAGCGTTTAATTATTGGCCAATATAATAATAATGCTCTCTTATCAATAATTTTTCCTTTCAATAAGCAACATGCCAATAGAAATTATTTGAATATTTTTCAGTGAAATCAGTCCTAATTTTCGCATAAACAAAATAGTTAACCTCTTAACAATCACCTTCAATTGCTCTAAGAAACTTTTAATCGAGTAGAGCGTTCCCCAAGATTAAGTGCAGATCACAGAAAAAGGCCTGGAATAAGTGGTAATAGATGTGCGCATTTTCCAAAAGTCCACGTTCAATCCAAATTGTTCAATATTTGCTATTTTATCTATTTATCTAAGCTGCTATCAAAAAGTTCACGTTCTTTCGCTTTCATTTATAGATTTATTGAATAAAAAATGATTAAAATATAACAAAATTGGCTTTTTTAAGAGCGATTCAATTAACAAATATTTCGTAATCTGAATTCGCGAATAAAAAATAAATATATAATTCATTCAAGTAAGAAAATTCGTTAATACATTTAAAATCAGGAGGAGCATCAGCCAAATCTTTTGTGATATTAATGATATTTCAGAGGCATCAGCCGAATCGTAATGCTTGAGGTAATAATCGAAGAACACATAACTTAGCAACATTGAAGCGATCTTTCTTACAAAATTTCTTAAAAAATTAGAAAAAAATCTACAGAGAACTAATTAAATCGTTGAAGAAACATGCAGCAAATTGATAAGAGGAAATGCATGCATACTCATACAACTCAGCTGACGAAAACTCATATTTAATAATGCTGAAAAATAAGAGCGGTTTTTAACTTTACCAACTCTTTTACTCTTTAATGCAACAGTGAAACAAAATACGTCATGATGTTGGCTGACAGACGGGGTTCATTTCAAAAATTGATTAACGTCTTTCGTAGCCACATTACTTCTCGATTATAATTTTAAGGCCTTCGTCAAATCAAATATTTATTATTAGCTAATGATAATGTAAATGAAGCGAGTGGGGTCGAAGAATCCTTCTATCTTTAATTGTCTCTCTAATAAAAACACATCATAAGTAGTCAATGGAGGCAGTCAAATTAAAAATGGCGGATTTTGTTAGAAAAGGAAAATAATATAAAAAAAAATTTAGAAAAATTTTATTTTCAATAGTTATCCTTAACGTATTCAGAGCCGTTAGATTTGAAATTCTGAAGTAGCATTCCATTCGGCATCCTTAGCGTTATATCTGATGTTGTATATAAAAATAATACCTATAGGTTACAGTAATGTATTGTCCCAGAAAAGCGCCGGCTTTGTGTGCAAAATTATTTGATATTTTTGAGGATAAATAACATATTAAGAAATTTCATGTAATTTTTCCCGAAGTTCACTGAAAAATATTTTTAAAAAATTATCCATATTAAATTATATATTTTGCTCCAAATTATACTATTCTTTAAAAAAGAAAATTGAAAATTTAGGCTAAAACCATTGAATACGAAAAAAATCGAATATTTACAGCATACTACCAGCATATAAAGACATATAAAGACGAAGAAAAAAGCAGTTCTAACCAAAAAATTAGATAATCCCGAACATCTTTCCAAATTTCATTTTGAAAATATCGACTATAAATAATTTGTGAGAGAACATGCAGCAAAAAAAATCAGAAGTGACGCTGACCAATTGTTAGAATTTAATAAATTAAGGTCCAGGGGAAAATTTTGATAATTTTACGAAAGGCTAGAAACGAGTTAAAAGAGTTAGCTCAAAACAAAATAGAAAATTTTTTCATGAGAAATTAGAAGTGCGGTAAGCGAGACTGACATCTATTCATTCTGATTCCACTTTCCTAGCCCAAAGCTGGGGTTATGCCAATAACAATCCGATAACCAATTCATTGAAATTGGTCTGCTAAACGACAGAGTGAATTTTCCTTGCATATGTAACACCTTAATGTATTTTCATTTTTTCTCTTTTATTATGATATTTCGATTGAGAAGCGAAATTTACCACAGCTATCTTCGTTAAATTTATCTCTTCGCCATTTAATTCATTGTTTTATTTCATTCTTTCCTAAATTTCTTTTTTGAAAAAATTCTTCTTGGATATGACAACCAGTTTCATTTGGGGATTAAGATAATTTTCGTTTGTTCTTTCTTATTTTTTGTAAATGTTAAGAAGAAATCTGATCAGAAATCAACAATTCATTATTTAGAGCACAAATTATCGAAAATCACAGTTGAAAACACTTATTCGCTACAAATTACGACAAAAATTAAGAGAAATTAAATGATGAATCGTTTACAAAAATAAATGATAGAACATATAAAAACTATTGTGATCGCTGAAATATGCGTTTACAAATACAATGCCGCCTTTAAATTTGCTTCAACATGGCTATAAGGCATATAAATGAAACGACTTTGAATTATTCTGGGAGCAACTATTGCAAGGAATTTGGTTTTAATACACCTTTTGATGTACCATCTTCATGAAATCTCACTCGGCCACGATTCGCTATTGATGATGTTGACGATCCATGATATAGTTCATTTTCATCGCGGAATTGCGGTGGATGAGTACTGAATACCACTGTACCCACAGGTATACCAAAACCACCTGCAAAACCAAAAATTAAGCATCTAAATTATGCCGATTAAAACAATAAATACTAACAGCAAAGTGGGTAAAATCCTGTTTCCTGAACTGATTCGTACATTTGAGGATTTCTTCGACGATGTAACCAACAACCGTTACATAGAAGACAACAAAACAATGAACACAATACACTCAATACGATACTAATTATTAATCCAATTATAAGGAGTGTGTAGTCGATCCTATAACGAAAAAACATATCTTTGTTTTTTTAACGCCATTATATTGTGTTTACATAAATTTTAATATAAATAGGTTTAATATAAAAAAGAAGATAACAATTTGCAAATCCTATTTTATCAGTACGATATCAGCCCCGGAGAAAAAAGCTTTATTCTCAAATTTTTAGTCTAATATCGTCACCGAAATAATTTGAAAAATAATCTTTCTGTTTGTGAATAACTGCTTTTAACTTTTATTTTAATGGTGAGGTGCTAGCGAGCCATTATCGAAATACATTAGTGCTATTTTATACGCAGTAAGGACAATAAAGATCGTCGAAAGTTTTAGTTGGGAATTTCGAACGATAGATTTTCATTATAATTTATCAGAAAATTAAAATAAAGAATAATCAAAAGTAAGGTTTTGATTTGCAAAAAATTCGAATAAACAATAATTGCTCGAGCATCTGTCTATCTAATAAAGAGTACTGAATATTTGGCATATTTGAAGTGTAGGCAACGAATCTTTCAGACCGCGAAGATTGCGAGCCATCGCTTTCAATCGTATTTTCATCAACTAAAGTTTGATCATCTAAATCGCAACAATAATAATCCTAAAAAATAAATAAGATAAGAATTTTCTACTTTAACAAAATTTAACCGTAATATTTGATTTATCAATTATGCCGCATGGAAATTTATCTAAACATCAATTTTCATTTTTACTTTCTGTTAATTGACCAAATTCGTAAATAGCATTAATATTACTTAATACTAAAATATTCAATTTTATTGCAAGCTTTTTCTTTCTTTTAAAGCCTTTTTTTAAAGAGAGTTCCTTTGAAAACTCAATATCATTTGCTAATACTTATCGTACATTTAAATTTTTCAAATAAGCAATCCAAGAATCCAAGAAAGACGATATTTATAAATATTTTCCATAGTCACAAAGAAGCATGAATCTGAATTGCCTATTCTATAATAAAGGCATAAAATCTCTCTCGAAAAATTGATACCTCATAGCTGGAATCCACGCTTTTACAACATTTAAAAGCACAAGTCAAAATGAATCCACTTTGGTTTTTTGGGCACCAAACTTTTGCGAATGATTCTGGAATAAATTCAACCAGTAGAGAAATCAGAACGATTCGTACTAATAGCATGTCTAAAATATTAAAAATTTAAGTGGCAAATTAATTCCAAATATGAATTTGCAGCGATATCCTCGATTGTATGAACGATTCGGATCCCCCTAATGTGATGCAAGCATTCTTTGGTATATTTTTTAGGAACGGACTAGAACTCACGCTTTTTAGAAATTGCTGATCAACCACGAAAAGTTGTTAAGTGGCGTTGCTAAAAAGATTTTTGGCTCAATCAACCAAGGTCGAAATTCCTACTATCTAATTATATAAGGACAAGTTATGAGCAGAGCAATTATCAGACAAATTTCTATATGAAAATATGGCAAAATTTTTAAAAAATTTTGAAGAATTTATACTAGAAAAAATGAAATGAGTAAATTATTTTGACTTTTAAATGAATCACATGACTTTCAATACAACTGAACTCGGTCGGGCAAAACTACAAAAAATGATTTGAAACTTTAGAGAAAAGATGTTATTGGACAAAATATTTCCTTCTACAGAAGAATTTTGGTTTTATGGTATATGGGAATACAAACTTTAATTTGTGCTCTTAATTTTTTTATATTTTTATGACCCCGAAAGTATTCTTTAAGTTCATATTTATCATATTTACTAGTGCTTATTTCTTTTCACTTCGTAAACTGTTTGGGCTAAAAACACTCATTTTCCTATTTCCTATCATCAAACTGATGCAATTTTTTTAAAATAGAATCAAAGCGTTAAAATCATATAAATTTATATATATATATATATATTTCTTACCATTATTTTCCATTTATTCACGTCATCAATTTTCAGTTGAAATGGGAAAAAATATGTTCTCCCAGCATTTCTTATTAAAAAGTAATTGTACTTTTGTCAGTATAATAATTAATTTAGATCAGCGAAAACAAAACGAAGGTACTGATGAGATAAAAATCAATATGAAAGGACGGAAAATCGTATAAAAATGAAATGAGAAAACATCTCAGCCATTACGCGTATAAAACTAGTTATTGTGCACCAGGAATTTCCCGGAAAACAGCAGAGTAATGTTGTATATGTGCCTTTTCATTTTGTGCAATAACTTTGATCTATCCTTATTTTCGCCAGTATAATTATTAAATATTTCAATAACAAAAAATTTGTTATTTTAGGTACCCAAAAAGAGTTTTAAAATTTGGCGACAAATGAAAGTTATTGCCACTAGATAAAAATAAACCATGGATGATGTGATAAATGTTTCTGGATGCATCTCTTATTTACCTGAACTCCTTGACTAGAAAAAAAGCAAGTTGACCCATCATATTTGATTTGACTTGATGACTTTATACAATGAACAATGAATAATCAGCTCGTAAATTTTATTAATTTACTGCAAATATCACTTAAAATTTACACCCTAATTAACAGAGTTATTAATTTGTGAGAAGGTTCGCATTTATCACTAAAAAACAATTATTCCTTTGCTTAGATGAAATGAAAAAAATTAAGAACCCGACAACAAATAAGTTATAAAGAATAAAATAAAGCAAAAATCTTTTTCGACCTTATAAATTTTATAAAAAACCTGAGACCTGTGATATTAAATGATTTCTCGCAATAACAATAAAGGCCTTAATCGTAATCTGCCAAAAATATTTTATATTTCCATCGGAATTTCAATCATACAGGTGATTTTTGACTAAAGTCAAATTTATGTGTTTTAATTTTTCGAACATCACTATTCCATATAGAACATATGCATGGTTTTCCCTATGGCATTTTGTTTTCTATTTCGCTGTTTAAATATATATATATATATTTATATATATATATATCCTACCGAGTGATTAATATATTACGAACACCGTAGAAAAAAAAAATTATAAAGGATGGAACGACTTTATATTAACATATTTACTGTTATACAAAACATACGTTATCCACGCCATTTCTTCATATTAGATGACTATTTAAACTCCATAATATTCTAATTAATGCTATAATGACAAAGTGGGAACGTCAGATAATACGAAAGAATCAAAAATAGCACGTTCTATGTGCTTAAATTCTTGGAGGACGAACACAACTATCTTCATGTCGTGCGATAAATACATGTGATAAATATCATTTTTTTGAGGAGAAAAAAAGAGGCTTTCTCAGAATTTTAAAACTTTTTCTTGGAAATACTCGAAATTTTAAGAGCGTTCGTACTGCAGAGAGACGATCCACTAATTTTTCTTTTATAGGATCCACATGTTCAAATAACCATTCATTTATTGTTTCTTCATTGTAAATCGCTGACATAAATTTCCTGAAAATAATTTATCCCCAATTTTTCAAAATTTTAAAAGGAAAAAAAATTTCCCACGAATTTTTGTTCAGATTTTGCAAAGAATCAAAAGGTTTCAGATCAACTTTCAGACATTTCTTACCACTTTAGGAAACCTTTTCTCTTCGAATCATCCAACATTTCAACAATTTGCACCAATCAGCAAGAAGATGTCGAAAATAAACTGACGAGAGAAAAAAGATTAGCCACTTTATAACTGATTTCATAGAAAAAATAAGAACTCTGAGGAAATCACGGTAAATAGATTAATAAAGTTTTTCACATAATTTATCGGAAATAAGAAAGGATTAGACTTCTCAGATAAGTGACAATAAAAATTTTTTTTTCGATTTTCTCTATCATTTATAAAATTTTAGCCACAGAGACAAATTGTTAGATCGTCGGGTAGAATGTTGCTTCGTCTACTCAATTCCTGTTGCTTGATGATGTAAGCTTGTCACTAAAAATGAAATTCGAGTGGAGCTGAAGATCCGTATTTTCATCCTTAAATGAATCTGTGGAGACAGAGGCTCATTCTATACACTCAATACCATCAACCAAACCAGAAGTGTTAAGTGGTCTTTGAAGTGAGTAGTAAGTAGGAAAAAAAAGAGGCAATTAAGCCTCTTTTAGAAACATACCGTTTGGAAGAAAGAATGGGCCAACAAAAATGGATTACGTCGCACCATAAAACTTCTCTCAGTAATTCAGAAACTGTTCTGTCGACTTAATTTGTAAAAATCATAGATAAAATTCAAAATTCATTTCATTACAGAGCGCATAGATTAGAAATGAAAACAGCATAAAACACAGTGATTGTCTGAATATGCTTATCAAATTCTAAATTTTAATAACTCGAAGAGAGGATAATGAAGGAGCAATTAATTGGCCAAACATAATATTTCAATAATCACTAAAAATTCTTTTTTTCCTGGCAAATAATTAATTATCAAATTTATAATCAAATCTCCAAGAAATAATGAGAAACAATTATTATTCAAGTGGTTAATTGTCGGAAATAAGCCGACAACCAACAAGTGCCGGCCTTTGTATCGACATTGTCATTCGCACTGTTGACCTTTTTAAATCTTTTCTATCTTTGTTTTCAATACTTTTAACGAAAAGAAGTGGCGTAGTGCGTAGCGGGAAAAATCAAGTCAGTTTTGAGAACATAAGTCAGAGCCATCTTAAACAGAAAAATGTTCCTAATTCAAAATTTTTGCAACGATATTAGCAATAATTGTAATCTATAATTCATATTCGAAAATAAACCTCATCTTTATTTCATAAAAACAAATTTTTTGTAGTTCATTTTCCAATAGCGGCTTAATTTGAATCAAGTACCACATTTGAGAAAAGTTATGATAGGTATTCATTCGGCCTAACCATCCTTTGATTAAATCGTTGGTCCATATTGTGTTCAAATTTTTAAAATGAACTTCTATCTCTCGATATACCTCAGATCCTGAAATTAATCGCAATAATTTTGCATGAAACATATCGTTATATAACCTTTGCCAATCGCTTTGTTCGCATTTGCTATCAAGATTCGACAATCTACTTCTATTTTCGACAAAATTAAAATTTTCGTATAGTTGCTCATTTTTTAAGTGGCTTGGAATGTAAACCTGGGAACTTGCAGTAATCAGCAATTCCACGCTCTGTAAAGTGATTTAATCCTGATGAGCAGTTCAATAAATCTTTTATTCGCATAAATGTTCCATTTTTTATTGTTGCATTTCCATTTGACGCAATCTGAATCATTCATTTATTCAATCTTTCTCAATCTTTTGAGTTTTTTTACTATAGTTTGGTAATTATAATATATCATTCGTTTAGTACTCAATATGTACCAGAAAAAAAAGAAAAAAAGGATGACAAAATAACTGAAAGGTAAATCCGAAAAAAGTAGAAAATTAAACTTCCTATTTCTTCTCAAATGGTACTCATTATTTTTTGTTTTATTATTTATTATGATGTCAACCTCTCACACGAAAGTCCAAAATTACGATTGGCAATGGCATTGCTCGAATCCCACTTTTAATGTCTGCCTCTACCAAGGGACAATAATGGAACCTTCTAATGGTCTAATTTAGAGGAGCAACTCGACAATCCTATCATGCCATGTCATATTCACATATTGCAACATCATGAATTGAGAAAATCTCTGAAAATCTCTGAATGAAGATGTTGACATTACTTGCCTGAAGATTGATGATCATCGATGGCAAACCTACTGGAAGAAGCTCACAAAGCACGGCGAAATGATCATAGCGCTGCCATCCAGTAATAATTATCCCTTGAAAATTCTTTTTGAAAAGTCTGCCATAAAGCTATAATTTTCCAAGCTGTATAATGAGATTTCGGAAATCTTTTAAAAACCTTTAGTATTTTAAATCTCGATTCCTTATGTAACAATTATTAAGAATGGAATAATTGAAAGCCAGTTATTGTCAAATTTGCTTACTCTTTTGTGCAAAATCCATTGTTGGTTATTCCTCATATAATGGTTTAAATCAAGATTTTGTGAGGATGGAGTATTGGCTCCTTTGAAAGCAGATGAAGCCCACACTGTTGGAAATAAATGGCTAAGGAGTGTCCATGAACGAGCTGTAAATTGGAGCATCCAATAAAATAATAATTTATATAATATTTTGCTTGTTTCATTAATTTTAGTATAATAATTATAAGCTTTTCGCTATGTTAACATCTTCTACGAATAAAAAATTTGTCTAAAATTTAATGAATGTTTTATAATGCATATGAAAAGTGAAACCATTTTGTTGGATGAGGCTTTCAGAATAATCCCAAACAACAGGTTCGAGAAGTGTGTCAAGTTTGAATTCTTGCACAGTGGATAAGCTAAATGTTTTTAACAAATCATACCAGGCTAGAACTCTGAAAATGCAACCAGTAAAAAAATTGAAAAAGTCGAGAAGGAATTGCGGAAAAGCGGTTACTCCGCTATTTTCCAATCTGCAAGCGAAAATTAAATTTCTTGTTCTAAAGATTGATGATTGGAGATTTAAAGTAAAAGGAATTTGAATTAATTTTCTTCTTGCAAATTAGTTAAGAGAAATTTTGTTATGAATCAGTTTGGGTTAATAATCATTGAAATTAAGTGATAGCGATTCTATAAAATGGAGTCACAGAAAGCCTAAATACTTGAATGAACTGAAAATTGAAAAAGGCAATCCTTGTCCATTATTTTATAAAATAAATTTGCAAAAATCATCATCAGCATGATTAATTTGAAATGAATTATATCGATAAGACAAACAACATAAAAAATTTGATTCTACTAAAAGTTAATATAATAATTAACTAATAGTTGATATAACACAATTATATGGTAGCGCAGGAACGTACCTTACTCCAGGAATGAGCGAAATAACATAATTTGCAATTTTTGAAATATGGAAAGGAGCCAGCTTGCCACTACCTATGTGCGAATTGTTTTTTGCCCATTCTACATCTTTTTTGCAAACATTAAACTAAAAATTAGACATTTCGAATGAAAATTTTTTAAAATTTTTTCCCAAATCTTTATTCGGAAGGATAATATTTGTAATTCAGTCCAAAAATTTTAATCAGATCTGATCTACAAAGAAAATTTTTTTTTACAATTTTAAGAAATTGATGACAGAGAGGGAAGAATATTGTAAGATTGATTTTAATTTTAATTTCTTCTTCTTCTAACAGCTCTCATTATTGGTTAGGTTCCAGTGACAACAAGGGTAGGATGTCTCCAAACCGCCTGACCTGACATTTTACATCCGACATTTTTTTTAATGATCATTTAATTTATTTTCATAGAAAAAAATTTGGAAATTAAAGAAAAAAAATTTATCCTTATTAGCCTTTTTTCATGCTTATAGCATTTTTCCTAGCATAAAAATGTGAAGAAATAATTCAATTATTACCACTATTATCTTCTTTCGAATTCCGTTAATATGGTACTATTTGGTGTTAAATATACTGCCGATATGAAATGAGACTTTATCCAGGTGCCAGGCAAGTTCAAGAGATTAGAATTGTTTGAATACTCATGGTATTCGTTCATTTTTTTCATACTGTTCTGCAAATTTTTTAAAAATTACCTCAAAAGCTTCGTCGGCGCCGATGTGAAAAAATGGAACACCGTATTTTTCATGCACTTTTATAACTTGCTTTATGGCTTCTTTAACAAGGCCAACTCCTTCCTCATCACCTATGCAAATAACCTGAAATTTTAAATATTGATATAAACAGAGCATCTTGATTACAGTGTTGTTGTCTACTTCCACATAGTTTTCAAATTCAAATTTCATATAGACCCATATCTCTTATCAATCATTAAGGCACATGAAATGATTAATTACCCTTATTAACAATAAACCTGTGGGAACTTTTCGTTTTCTCTGTATTTCATAAATTTGTCAGACTTTAGAATCCATTCGAGGTGGCCAAATGTCTGCACAAGCGGTATTGTTGTAAGTTGGAGATTATTTGCATAGGCAAGTATTTCTTCAGTTTCTGATAAAGTGTATGCCTGTGTGCTGCGACTATCTTTTAATATGCCTGTATACGGAAACATATCTTCCCATTCGATCAGAACTCCTAGAAACTTCATGATCAATGTTATAAAATTATAAAATTATAATTAATTTAATGTTTAATAATTACTTCAAATGCCATTATCCATCATTATCATCTTATTAATTGATTAATTTGTAAAAGAATCAAGCAGAGCATGCAGTCATGCGCTTAGATAAATGGCATAAAATAAGAAATAACAACCCAATACTGAAACAATAAAAGAAGTTGAATAAAGAAATAAAACAGAAAAAATTAACTAATACTTATATCGCTATAATTTTTCTTACTCAAAACCTTCGTTATGTATAGAGACCAGGCAATATAGTCATTAAAATATTTTAAAAATTACATCTCTCTAAGCCTTCTGCTATACTTAATTTTTAGGCAAATACTATAAATTAGTTAGAATCCTTACCAGTATTTTAGCTAATTCAATTATTTATATGTTTGCCGATAACGGCGAGATTTATACAAATGGAAGAAACCGATATTGTTAAAAAACGATAAAATAAAGTGATCTAATAACTTTAAAATACGCAAACTAAAATGCTTTAGATAAATTTATAAATTATATATCAGTTCAAGAGACTCTGGCTTTCGATTGACAAACATCGATAGAATTCTAACAACATATCTTACTTGTCTTGGTAAACATTGAATTTAGGATTTGAATTCCATGCCAGTCAAACAGTCTAACAGTCAAAAAAAGTCAAAATTTAAGCAAGAATTACATTATTTGCTGTAAGATTGGCATGGCAAAATAAAATTTTGCAAGAGTATACAACATCCTCTTCTACTCCTTTAATTTCCAAGGAATCTAAGTTGTACAGTTTGGACTTATTGCTAATGATTAGGATTTAAACGACGAAAAAAGTGTATCTGTAGACCTTCGATTAATTTATTCATCTTTAGCAAATAGCACTCTATTCTGAGTGAGGCCTAACAAATGTCTTGTCCATAACAAGGAAAAATTTTGCAAGTATTTAAGTATTCATTTTTGCAAGTATTTAGTGATAAATCGAGTATTTTAGATTCTTTAACAATTAGCCTACTATGAAGAACAAATTCTAAATTCTTATCAATGTTTATAGCAAGATCTGATATATTATCAACACTTTTAAGAAGAATGCTATAGAGGAATACTTCGTTAAATGAATTGTCCCATTTAATTTATTTATAAAAATTATTTTATTTATTGCTGCATTATACTTATTTATACAAAGAATTATCTAAGTTATTTGTAAAAATGTATGCGAAATTTTATTCAAATAATTATTAATTAGATAATAAGTGACCTGTCGCTCCAGCATCAGCTATTAATTTGAACACTTTTTTCAAATAATCTATTTTCGGTGCAGCACCTTTTAAATCGAAATGGATAATTCGATTTTCATAGAACGAAGACTTGTTCTGAAATAAATGAGTTCACACAAAAAAGTAAAAAATAAATAAGTTGGGAAATGGTGAAAAAATCGACTGAAAAGATTAGCGAAAAATCATTGCAAAAAATTCCAAATATCTATTGGTATAATACACATTATTTTTTATTAAGTTATACTAAGCTTTTTTATTGCAAGGAAAATCTGGAAGAAAACAAATGCATCGATTTTAATTAGGCACCATTGGCATTGATTCAGCTGTAAACGGAATGGCAAATAAAGATAATGCGATTCTAAAAAAATATTTTTAAATGATCAAAAACGAAATAGACTTCTGATTCATGCTGGATTCGTTCGCCAACTTCCAACTCAGTTTTTTTGTTTAGTTTGCCAACTTCGAATTCATTCAGTTGATATTGATATTGTTCCTCATTTGTCTGTCGTTTCAAAGTTTCAAGGATGTTATTCTCCAGATTTTTAGGTGCGATTTTCCACTCATTTAATCTGGATTCCCTTGAATTCATAAGCCTCCCATCAATTTCCTTTTCAATAGCGTGACTCCAATGACTTACTTCCTACAATTCAAAAGTTTTTTTTTTCAATAACTTTGAATTATCAAACAAAATTGGTGTGTGATTCGTTCAGACAAATAAAAATCTAAACACGCCACTGACGTGTCACATTTGTTCATAAAACTGCTCAAAAGATACAATATAAATCAAAAGCGCTCATATATTTTTATACCAAAATTATGAATAATTTAAAACTTTTTGTAGGATTTTAAGAAGCTCACTTCATTTGTTCTGTTTGTCGTATATTCTTTCAAGAAATTAATAGTGAATAAAATTATCATTATGAAGCACAGTATAAAAAGCGAATTGATTGGCATAAATCGAAGACGCCATTTTATCCTTCTAAAGAGCCACATTTAATGTGGTAGTTGTTTTTTACAGTTTCGTCACGATGTCTAAAATCAATTTTGACTAAAATTTGCAAAAAAATTTAGAAGCAATTCATTAAGTAAACTCCTTAACATGAATATGATTGCATAGTAGCTTGAAGATTTAATCAAATAGTAGCTTAGTCCTATCCAGTTGCACCTTCTTTTTTGTGAAATTTTTAGTTCGTTAAAATGGTGAAGAAGTAGTAAATAATGAAGGAAATAAGGTGATCGGTCCAAAGTAATGAAAGATTAAATCATATCAACAAAACAAATTCAAAACAAATTTCATGTTGACTGAAAAAGAGCGAAAAAGCAGATGGCAGAAAAAGTTCCTCTATCTTTATTAAAATATTTTCATAGCCAAATTTTATCTGGTGAATAGAATAAAAGAAATATAAATTTCCGAAAACATTAAACATTCGAGCAAAATTTTCGATGATGGCAAATATGAGGATAATTTCACATTATCACAACCGTCTGTATCTTGCAGGCATTGGTCTAATATTTCGATTGTAACAGATTTGATAACAAATCTATGATTCGTGAATCAAAAATCTTAATTCTGCATTTCAAGCACTAACAATCAGAAATACTTTTTTATGCCTGATGAAAGCTTTTTAGAAATGCAGAAATCAACATCAAATCAACACGAATTAGCGCATCTATTTGCTTTGAATGCGCATAATATTTGTGGCATGGCATCAAAAGCGAAAAGATTCAATCAAAATGTGATTGATACAGACAGAGGTGATTTCGAAAAATAAGCAGTTTAATTGCATAAAAATATAGTCGATACAATAAGAGTGATTTTTGTTACTTGAAGATATCACATCGCATCGAAGACTTAGAAATGCCTCACCTTTGTGGTCCTGTGGAGCCTAACCAATAATGGCGTATATTATTAGAAGGATTCAATGAATAATGATTGCGATGCAATTTAAAACGAGTACAGCTGAAATAATTTAACAGGTTCGTTTGTATCACTTTTATTGATAAATACTTTTTGTAAATAAAATCTGGACTTTTATTGTTCCTCCTAAAGAATTATCATCATGATATTACGATGAAAAAATAATGCAAAATATTCGTGATGTCTCCGATTAATATTTCAATTTTTCCATATTTTATCACATATATGCAATTTTAAGGTTTAAAATCATCAAATATCGAATAAATAACTAAAAAATATTATATATAAACAAATAAATAAATGAAAAAATGAACAAATATCGAACGAAAAAGGCTCGCATAGCTGTAAAATGCTGAATTTTTAATTTCACATGCGATTAATTGACTGAAATTCGAAACTTTCTTTAAAAATTATTCATTTAATTCATATTTTATAAATATCATTGACCAACCAAATATGAACAAGCAAATAAAAAGGAAAAAAAGTTTGCAACCGGAAGGCGAAATAATCTCATTACAATAAAAAAACATACTCATTGTCACTAACTCAAATTATTTTAATCTTTTTATATTATTGAATTTCAAATAACAGTGAAACAAAATACAACAAATTTCAAAATAAGGGAAAGCCGAAATTTGAAAATAATTTTAAATAATTCTTCGGAAGGAATTTAACAAAAAAAAGCAAAATTGAAAACGAATTGCTCAAATATATGATGGAATAAAGAAATTATGCTATAAAAATCGTTTGGTGATGGCATTTAAAAATCCCCCAGTTGAACAAATATAAAATATTATGCATAGAAAAGATAGGAGAAATCCTCGTAAAGTTTAACGTTATTTCATCATTCTTTCTATATTATCATTTTGTATTATATTATAATCAATAAAAATATATCAATAAAATTTAAAAGTACCACAGTGAGTGTGGCCAAGTAGATGATTGCTTTGATTACTACGTCAAGCACTAAATCCTGGTCTAACAGGAAAAAACCTATTATTAAAAAAAGCGAACAGTAACCCACCTATAATTCTATGGCCAAATGATTTTTCTGGCAAAAATTTCTAATTGTACTAATAACCATCAGTTAATTGGAAATGGTGAGGTGTAATCACTTACATAGAAATTATGTCAATATCAATAATATAAAACATCTTAATGGTTCTACTGCAATTTTTTCTCAACTAAGATGGAAAAATCTTTTAAAGACAATTAAAATTTATTTAATGATTGCGATTCCACACGAAATGTTCGGAAGGATGCCGTGAGGTATGACAATAGTAGTAAGTAACTTTATGGATTTCGTACTCAAATATTATTTGCATTTTATTTTTTCGCTTAGTTTAAATTTTATGGAAAATTTTTGAAATTCTATCGTTAATCGTCATAGGTTAGCTTCATGATATAAAAAAAAGGATTTTAATAAGTGATTTTTTAATCGAAATTTTCGATTCGATTCAACAAAAAAAAAAGTTTGGCATTTGGCAACGATTAATTTATAAATATAATATAATTATAATTAATATAATATAATATAATATAATATAATTATAATTAATATAATATAATATAATATAATTGTAATATAATATAATATAATATAATATAATATAATATAATATAATATAATATAATATAATATAATATAATATAATATAACTATATATAAAATTTATATATAGTAATGAAAGAAGATGAAATGGACTAATGAAGTAAAGTTATTGCAAAAAAAACAATTAAAATATCTTAGATTTTAACGCACTCTTCAATAGAAAATAAGCAAGTCAGCACAATCATCAGGTATTATCTCAATCGCATATTACACATTAAGCATCACAGGTATCATACACCTAAATGAAAAAAAGAATTTTAATATTTTTTATCGACCTTTTCGATATAGGCTAAACATAAATGAAGAGTTAAAAGTGATCAGTACGGAATTTGCGAAAAAAAAATGAATTTCAACATTTTAAAGTTATCATTTTATGTAAAAAAAATCGTCTAAAAAGGAAATGATCGTCAAAAATCATTGTAGGGTATTATCTAGCAAATAGAGCAAAAAAGATTGGAGTTATTAATTAAAACTTTGAGTTGATAATGAAATAATAAAGAAGGGAACTAAAATGAATTGCTGTAGATAAATATAATAAAGAAGGAAAGAAATGGAATTGTTTAGAACCATTTCAATGATATTCACTTGACTTCTGATCAGATTTCACTGCCTCTTATCATTATCTCGCACTGATCATTTCAAGCATCTACATTATCTACATTAATAAAAGACTGGCGAAATGCGACAGATTATCATTTTAAGTAAAATGGTTTTCAGCCTATCTCCAGTCATTAAAAAATTCGTCTCGAGAACCAGTCTATCAAAAAGACCCTTTCGAGGATCATACTTCTTATCAACCTAAAATTTTTTTTCTATTATTTTACTAAGATTTTAAATGAAATACAATAAAGGCAATATACATAATTACTTAGGAAAATAGATGAATAAATAAATAAATCTACCAACAATATTTTAAATTTTTATTGGTTTTGAAAAGCATAAACATTTAATCAAATGACAATTTTTATTTTTTAATTTGTTAACAACAACTCTCAGCAATTTCTAACAAATTTATTTTAGAAAGTAAAAACTATAGACTAAAAAACTCGATATCCTAAAGAAATGACTATCCAAAATCATAACAAAAGAAAGCCTATTTAACAATCTGAAAAAACTGACAACGGCGACACGATTTTAGAAAATACAATTGCGAAATTTCCGATATTACTGATTTCAAAATGATAAAATAATGAAAAAAAATAAAATGGTACAAAAAATAAGGATCTGGGAAAAAGAAAATGATAATAATTAACCAAGTATTTTTTTTAAACTGAAAAACACTGGAATGCCGCTTGCTGAGTTATAATCGGCGCATATTTTGCTAATTGTTAAACCCTGTCATAATTGGCAAAAGCAAGGAAGACTAATCAAGACCTGATCTGATACAGTTTGGGGAGATTTTGAACGCATAGACTTCCTAGCACTGATATATGAGATCGGACGATCAAAAAGGAAATGTCAACTTTCAGCTTTACCACTGAATTGAGCGAAAATGTCTTATTCTTGCAGCTAGCTGAACTACCTTAACCAATATTAGTGCGAATTGCAAGAAAAAAAAGAAAAGCCAATAGCGATGTGATCTTGGCTGTTTTATCAATTTTCGCTCATGACTGGTTCAAAATTGTTAATATTAGTCTAAAAAACAGTTCGATAGTGAAAAAAAAAATTTCAGATCATTATGGGAAATGGCTGTTGTGATAATAAAAAATTGAACAGTTGTGAATCAATAATTTCCATATTAATGGTTCATCCTGATTTAATATAAAATATTGTACTGTCACCACCACTAACGGAATAAAAAGGCAATTTTCATATTTGGCATTTGACACGGCGTTCGAACAAAATCATTCAATTTTTTCTTTGAATAAATTTTTTTAAAATCACTCAAAAATAATTATAGTTAAACTTTTGTTCATTAAATAAAATATTTCAAAATGATAAAATAACGCAAAAAAATAAAATATATGAAATAAAAAGAATAAAAAAATAATGACCTAAGAAAATGAAAATGGAATTCATTTTAAATTCATTTTATTCCAATTAGTTTAGTGCTTTAATAAGTGAAAACTTCATATTAGATAAGTAGAAAATAAAAAATTGAATGGCACGTTGCTTCTGCTGAAATTAAACATTACTAAATCCTAGTTTCTAAATCCTATTGTTTAATGGCAATAAGCGTGATAGTAAGAATCCAGCTGATGTTGGAGTTCTTTTTATATTTCCATTCTCAAATGGTAAGGTAAAAGGTCTTTACACAAGTAATCAGTGAAGAAATCAAGCCAAAATTGGTGATATTAGAAGCTTAAATAAACAAATATATGAAAACGAACAGAAATAACGCGAAACATCTTGAGATATGAAAAATGGCGTTAGCAATTTATTTTGAAATTGTCGTAGAATAATTAGTTATTAGTTACAAAATTTTAGAACAGTAGCATTTCCGATTTTTCTTCTAATATCTCGTTAAGGCTTTTTCTCAAATATTGATATTCTTCATGTTCTTACAAGAATATTCAATAATTATACACAAAATTAAGGGAGCTTTCAGAAGTGCAGAGAAAAAATCGACAAATAATTTCAAAATGATGCCAAAAGAACTGAATAGATTTTAATTCCGCAGACTTCCATAATTGTTCACTGCAGAGAAAACTTGCTTCATCCAACGCTTATTTGTAATCATACTTTAAAACAATATTTGAAGTGACCATATGCAAAAAATGGAAAAGGAAATATGGCACAAACATTGCTTTTCTTTCTTAATCGGCACAAATTCAATGAAAATCTCCGATAATCTTGAATAATTCATCTCATCTTCCAAATTGCAAAACTCAGGAAATTGATGTTAATCCTTTAATATGCATTTAAAATACTATTTATGTAGTCCATTCTCTGTAACAACTCAAAAATCTTTTTTTCTGTGGACTTAATCTAGTTTAATCGCAAATATATTTGAGAAGTTGGCTCAAAGTTGATATTTTTATCCTTTAATAACAACATTTGTTCGTTCCAGCAATTGTCCGGTGATTTTTTAAAACGGAAATGTTGCTTTCGGTATATCACAAAGGTTAAACTTTAGGGTTTCATTCCCTAAAGTTTCGAAATTATTTTTGGAGTTTATTGTTGGAATTACTAGCTATTCTTTTCATTAAAATGAGATTATCGAAATGATTTATATGGTAAAAGAAATATTTATAAATATGCCGAGATAAAGAATTCCAAGAAAGCCGTTAAAATTTTTCTGGAACTCTGTTATCAATTATTTATTACGCTCTTGGAAATTAAGTAGATTAAATCAGTTAAGTTCAAATAAAATTAACCTTTTCAGTAAGAAATATCCTGGATAAGTCCAACAAAATGATCGTTTCCGAAAATTTTACCATATACAATCAATGTATTCGCGAATAATTCAAATCATCAGTAATCTTGAATTTCTTGTTTCTTCTGCGAACTATCAAGAAAATTAATATCCAAATAAAAAAACGAAATACAGTTAAGGGCATTAAAACTGAAATTACAGTGCAGAGGGAGAGTACATTTCAGTCCTTGTTCCATGTTAATCATGTATTATCAAATCTTTAAAATATCGTACGTTTCATATGATGTGGTGGCATTGTGAATCGAAAACAATGACTGGCTTTTCATCGAAATTTGGTAGACCATGAATTATGTCCCTTATCAAGCTTTTAATGATCTACTTTGAACAGAACAATATTTTAAGTACGGTAACAGATACATACAACAAGCTTTTTCTCATAAGAACACAAAAAATTCAGATCGACTAGTTTTTTATTGTCATTTCCATCAGAATTAGCGAATTCCGAAATAATTTCCATATGATATTGCGAAAACATTTATTCAGACTTGTTTGTATCGAAATACCATATTTCGCATAATTTTTTTCTTATAACTTGACTGTACCTAGCATTGGCTCAAAGTTATTTTAAATGAAACACCAAAAACTTCTTTCTTAAATTTTATGAAAACTCAAGCGAAAAGAAATTAATGAATGAAAAAAGATAGCATATCATTTGAACTGTTATCAAATGATTCTATTCTAACAATTTAATTAAATCACAAAATAGCAGTTTTCATTCATCAATTTAATTTTGATAAGTGTGAAAAGACGGACTAATCACACTCAATTAATATTTATTGAAACTGAAGTAATCGTCATCGTTTATGTATATAATTCATCAAATGTCTTTTCTATTAATGTTTCTTACTGATTAATCAATTCTACTGATTTATTATTTTTCGAAGTTGATTTCATTATTTAAATGATGTTCTATTAATCAACCTTAACGACAAATTTTTCGTAAAAATATATGGACCAAGTTTGTTTACTATGAATTTTTAGCTTGTCTTGAACCCATAGTGCGCCTTTAGTCGAGTAATAAAGCTTCATTCTTCACCGTTCTGTTCTGAAAAGGCGATGACTTTTTACCTGGATTTCGAAAAATGTTAGTAAAAATGCTGTTGACATTCAGGCTTATTTTTTTTTAGCACAAGTGCAATTTTATAATGAGTACTAATAATAATAATAATAATAATAATAATAATAATAATAATAATAATAATAATAATAATAATAATAATAGTAATAATAATAGTAATAATAATAATAATAATAGTAATAATAATTAATAATGATAATAATAATAATAGTAATAATAATTAATAATAATAATAATAATCTAAAAGTGCAGTAAATGTTTAATATTTTTTGCAGCTTTTTTTCTCGCCATCAATCTAAAATATTTAGTTGAATTTGAAATTTATTCTCAAAATTAATTCATCGATCTTTTAATAAATACATTTTTAATGAGACTGGATGTGTCAAGTAATGAACTCCAATAACAATGATAGATTTTCTGCAAAAAATATTAAACATTTACTAAAAATGAGGGTTGAAGGTTCAAGTATTTAAAGGAAGAAAGAGAAAATCTCATTGGTGTTTTTAAGGACCAAACGAGATGATCTTTTAACATTTTAATTAGCTCATCATCTTAATCTTCGTCAAGCCTTTTGATAATAGATTTTAGCTAATTCCACATATTTTATTGATCGCATAAAATCAGAAGTAATGAGCAAATGAGAGGTGTATTAAGAACTAGTTGCAATCTTATTTTTCATTACCTGTCAGTTTAATAATCGTCAATTAACGTATTGTCTGTCGAAGAACTGAAATTTTTTTCAAATGTTCTTCCTTTCTCGTCTAAATACGGTTCGTTCTCATTTTTACTAGCTATTCTAAAAATTTCCACCTTAAAAAAGTGTACTTAAAATTATTTGATTAATAATAAATAATAATAAATGATGATTTTTTTTATTATTTTGCATGCAATTAATCTATTATAATCTATTTTGCACATTGCATGCAAAAAATAAACCATTCAGGCCGAAATCGGTTTTAATTTGGTTTTAATTTTTACGAGAGATTCGTTTCTTCAACATAGGCTTGTTATCTAATTGTTTATTATCAAGTATTATAGATACATGTGTAAGCAACAATAACCAAAAAATATTTATTTTATTTGCTTATTTTACTTTTTTGTTCAAGCTAGCCAACTGTTTAAAAATCTGGCATAAGATATTTTGGCCTGCAATAATAAATTAATGAAGGACAAGTAGACTTTATGATGTATGGCTGAAATTTTTATTTCTGAGAAAAAGAAAATGTTTGGCTTAGTTCAGAATTCTTAGAATTTTGTCATTCAATTTTGTCGTTCAAAAAATTCCATCTTGTTTGAAGATCAACAAATAAATGTTTCCTTCAAGTTAATTATTTCTGAGGGAATGCAAAAATTAAATTTGAAATTTTTTTCATTTTCATTTATTTTATTGTAATGGCTTTTGAGACTTGATGAAGTCGATTAATGTTGATATAAGTCTTCGATCTTTGTTAATGACATATTTTTTCGTGAATTAAAAAAATTTTCGACAAAAATAGAGAGAGGAACCGCTGCACAATAAGCAATCAGCTTGGGGAGGAGAAATTGAGTGGAACAGTGGCGTGAAAATAATCTTAAGCATAGTCATGCTACAGTTCCTTGAATTGAATTCGATGAAATGTGCTTCAAAGATTAGCGGCGCACCGGTTACTGTTCATTGCAAATCAAGTTTCACAGACTCCAGATGATTTAAGAATGTATAATGTTGCTCGAGTAAAATTGAATGTTTCAAACTTTGTCAGCAGATTTTGATTTCTATGGTGATGAGCTCTTTGATTGTTGCCTCGTAAATTCCATATTGAGATCCTTTGCTTCTGTACTTCTTCCACTTTTATCATTCTATTCATCGATAATTGATGGAGATGTGTAAGCATATTTAATATTTAATAAATGCACAATGTCTAATAAGTGTTTATGTACAATGTATTAAAAGGTTTTTGATAAGATGTGACAAAATTCGCATTAAATGGACTTTATTGCTAAATAAAATGAATGGTGATATTACTTACAGCAATTTGAGTATAATAACAACATTATATATACAAAATTCTTAAATAACAATCATATAAATTCAACAGAGTTGTGTTCGACTGTGGCAATCCTCAATCAAAGAATGTGGAAACCCTGAATAAATTCATCGAATTAGCTATTTTATAGAGAGAATTACTGTTCTAGTAGGTTTAAACTTGTCAATTTTTTTAGTGCACGATCGACGCACACGTTATCCCATTAAGGATGCTGCTTGTACATTAAAATTGTCTATAGTGCAATAGTAATATCATTATGATACCACAAGGTAGTACCATGAGATAATTTAAAAAATTTCTTTTATTGTCGCACAATAATTTTCTATTTTTTGGTAAAATGCATCTCGATTTGTATTAAATGATTCTGATTTAAAACTATGGCAGCGTTTAGTAAAATTGATAAGATCTTGAAGACGAAACGATGGCTATCACGATAAATCATCTGCGATGATTATTTTACAAATTAATGCTCGTTTCAAACCCAACGTGTTTTGATTAATGTGTTGATAGAAAGTTTTTCCTGAAGGGCTGTTAATATTTTATTTTATTTTGCTTCAATCTCTTTTCAAATTTATGTACATCAAAGGAGTTCGATGCTTAAATGATTCTATTGCTTTTTGCCATTTATTGTCCACATGCTTAATGTTTCAAGCGTATGGAATTCCCAGATTCATTACTTACTTATCAAGGGATCTAATTTTGCTAGAAAAGCTATTTTTATGAAAAATTCTGATATCTTTGCTTAACAAGTTCTATGTTATAACCAAATCAGTGCTATATTTTAGAATATTTTAATCGGGTAAAGAATTTAATTCTCGAAAATGAAAAAATTATTTTAATTATAATTATAATTCTTAGATGCAAAAACGGGAAGAAAATTGAAAATTTCAAAAGCGATGAAATATTCAAATAGGCGCAAAACTTTATACAATCATAAAATTTATTTAAAATATTAATATAATTGCAATCAAAAAAGGAATATAAGTTAATTTCCAAGAAGTGATAAGGGCAGAAGTGGCTGTAAACAGCGAATACGTGATTGATCATGAAATGACACATACATTAACCAGAAATTAATGTTTAGCCACGCGGAAAAGTGCTCCTAATTATATATCCTTATCGTTCGTTTATCTACCACTACTAAACTGTTTCGCGTTTCTTTTCGACGAATGAATGGCTTGTATCGCTTGATTTCTTTTAAATAGTTTTTCATTATACGATATTCTCATATGAATTTTCTATAACGACTTAAAAATTAATTATTCAATTCAAAATTGCAAAAAGAGCTTTACTTCATTGTGACAATTCTTTATTCCAAAATACGGCACTGATTTGGTTGTAACGTAAAAGTTGTTGTTTATTTAAGCGACGATATCAAATAATTTGTCGAGATCTTTCTAATGTGATTCGCTTGATAATCATGTGTTATCGGTCATCACCAGATTTTTTCAGCATAAAAATTAATAGAGCTAAAATTTTCTGGATTGTGGCTCATCCACATATATCTAGATTAATTTACGTTTCTAGGTTGCAAAACTATAGAATGCAGAAATTTCAAGAAAATATTTTTATCTTTACTAAGAATAAGATTAAATCACTTAAATCGTCGGATATTTTGTGGTGCGTACATAGAAGGTAAATAATTATTCATAATAATAATTCAACCTAAATTACTAAGAATTTAGACGCGTTACACGTCAAAAAATTTGCCTTTGTTTATATATACTTTGGAGTTTGAATTTTAGTGTTAAATAGTTATTTTTTTAGTGATAAAAGTAAATCTAAGTCTTGATTGGCCATTTAACCACTTAAAATTATAGGGATGAAAATCAGAAAAAAGTTCACCGCCGCTTTTCGTTTTATGAAAAAAATCGTTTTATGAAACTGATTAATAAACAAAATATGGAGAAACTTTGTGAGATATCGAAATGAAGTTCTAAGCACTGACCCGTTGTTTGCGTTTGATCAGGAAACGATGTAATGATTGAAACACATTTGCTTCATTCATGTCAAAAATTGACGGATTCTGACAAGATATTTAAGAATACTGCACAATCATCTTCCCGGCTAAGATATCAAACTCTATTCCTTCCGACTCTCTCTGCTATCTACAAGTAAGATCATTCCGATCCTTTTCACTTTTTTCTTCAATTTATTATAATAATGTCATCCTGTTTCTTACGCCACACAAATCATTTTCCTTGACTAGAATTGGATTGAGACGTTCAACAACCCTATACTTCCAATTTTTGTTACATATCGCTTATGATTTCTGATAATTTCAATATTTTCTAGGGCAAATCTACCCTCAAATATCATCTAATTTCTTGCATGGCTGTGTGGCACCTTTTTTTAAGCTTTTGATATTATAGTATTCAATCGCAAAAAATGTTCTATTTTTGTTCTCTTGAATGATCTGATATTTGACTATAACAATGGTTAATCAACCTTTTCCGGTAATTTGCTTCCATGATATTAACCCTATTGTATAAGAAAATATTTTTATAGCTTTGCTTGCAGTTTCAACTAACTTGTCTTTCCATGTAATGCAAAGATTAATGCAATGATTGTTTTTCTTATCTAATAAGTTATTGAATCAACATCTAACTATTGTTTAACCAGTTGTTGCTGTGCATTTGAACTCCATAACATTTAAGTTATCCCGCAGCTTTTCAAATTTTCATCTTTTCCTCAACAAATTAATAAAAAAATCTCTCAGTTTCTCAATTCTAAACATTTAAATTTATTTTTTCGCAAGCATTCACTGCAACTTAACACATGGTTGAAAAAGTTCTCAAAAGATAACAAAGATTGAAATTCTGTCTATGATAAACTTATCGGATGATTCTATCTGCTATTACAGTATTATTCAAATTGCTCCTCGATTCTTTTAAATGGCACTTATTACAATAATTTTATCAGATTAATGTTAGTGTTGCATGCGGTTTTAGTTCATTTGCTTTTGAAATTCTTTATTGATCCATCTCAAATTTTTAACAAAGGCAAAAGGAAAAATTTTTTCTAAATACTTATGAGGCTCCAATATTTCAATAATCCGATTTATTGCAGTATTAATTTTGTGTGCTTAAGCTTTACATAAATCCAGCGAGCCATTTAGACGATTATTATTCTATTTCCACTGTAACTTCATTCTAATCATATCTAAGAATTTTGAAAGTTGAAAGTTTTAGTTTCCACTTATTTGATTTTTGTAGCTCCAAGAAACTTTTTGTTTTTGAATGAATTTTGAAAATAAATTTTTTTTTAGAAAAACAAATAGGAATTATTCCTTCTGTTTCTGTAAATTTCTTTTTTCTTCTTCAATGGCTCTATTCTAAATTTTGGTAATTTTGTTGGTTTTTTGAAATTCCAATTTAGCTAACTTAACAATATAAGGAGACTCAAAATTAAATTGCATTAAACTTCAAGATCACGAGTAATCTTGTTCATCAATATTGATACTGGCTTTATATTTACTTTTTTTTATATCAATATTGGCTTTTCATCAAATATTCATGAAGAAGCAATGAGAAGACATTGGAAATTTACTGAAAAAAATTTGCTGGTTAAAAGTGTTTTGCAAATTTTGTAAATAATGTTCTATTTTGCTTTAGTATCCTTCTCTTTTGCAAATTATATATAAATAGAATTCATGATTATTTTAAGTTTGATTATTTGATTATTTTAATTAAAGTGTTTTTGAAATTTATGGCCGATAAAATCCGATGAAATTTTGCATAATTTGCCAAAAAAGGTTGAGTTTTCCGTTATTTCTAATATATTAATGCGAATCCTCACAATAATCGGCAATTTACTTTCGGTGATGGTTGACAACCGTTGCGGCTAGTTTGAGGATTTACCTGGTTTAAATTTAATTAGAGTTGTCCATTTCGAACTATAACTTTCAACCAAAACATAGCCACTGTTTCGAATTAACTAATTAAGCTAATTTATAAAAATATTATTTCATTCAGTCCTCAAATCAGAATTATTAATTTGCCAAAGCTCGAAATAACAATGCTATCGCTATTTATCGCTATCTATCTAATCATTCGGAAAGGGTTTGATGAAGATGCCAAGCATTTCAGTTAAGCAGCTATTACTGAAACAATTAGCGTAGAGTTCAACTTTCAAATCATGCTTTTTCAACACCTAAAATGAGCAAAAATATTCAGAAAAACCTACTTTTTTCATTATTTTAATAAACATCGAATAGTGTTGGAAATATAGTACTGTAAAATCAGTAGAATTGCTAATTGATTTTGCTAATTTTTAAAATTTTTTCTATTTGTTTGAAAAAATATTTGGAATGTTAAGTTCCTTACGGACCACAAAAATGAAATATAATAATAACAAAACGCTACAATAAAGATTTCATCCATCAATTGCCAAAAAAGTTGGCTTTTTTAATGAAACGAGATTTAATGAGATTTTTAATCCATTAGGCTATTGGATGATTTAAAGCGATATTTTGCAGCACAGTTATATCAAAAATTATTCAAATGAAACTTGTTGCTTTTTCTAGTTGTGTTTAAATAATACTGAATGAATCTTAAGTTTACTTAAAATTTGAAGATTTTTCTAGATCCATTTAAAATCTCATTTGAAGTGGCTTTAATTTCTGATATATTTCTGTAAGGTTAGATAAATGATGAAAAATGCTTTTAAAGTTATATGCTAATAAGTTACGATAAATTCGTTCGTTTCGTTTACATGCTTGTTAATTCACATAAAAACAGTTTCCAACTGGAATTTCGAATTTACGCTCGAACATCAGAAAAGGATTGTTTGTCATCTAATAAGGCTGTGTTGGACATTTTTTATTGTGCTATGTGGCCTATGAAAGGTTTTTCTGGTATTGTTTAGCCATTATAAAAGTAGCATAAGCTAAATTTTCCGTTCAAAAAAAAATAAGTTGAACTTCTTTCTTATGATTCATAAATATTTAATTTGACATAGATTTCTAGGCAATCAATTTTTTTACTGCAGTTCTTGTGGATATTCTCCGAAGTTTCCTATTGATTATTAATGCTGCTTTAAAAAAAATGAAATATTTTGAATATTTCAAATATTGTTTTTGTAAAGATAAATTTTAATGATAAGATAAATTTCTTTTTAATTTTAATGTATACAATATTTCAAAAAAAATGGCTATGAAACTTCCCGAAAATTCAAATAAATTTTTTTGAATGGTGATAGATGGGTTCAGTTTGTTCAGAAGGACTGGTCGAATGCAGTAGTATCTTCGACCGAGCGTCAAGCATCATTTCCCCCTTGAAACCTGTTGTATATTTTATAAAAGTATAATCTAAATGGTGCTGGAGACACCACCTGTATTGCCAAAAGATATCAGCAACCACCCCCAACCATTAACAATGAGTGTTGATAAATGAGGAGGAGGAAGAGTTTGTTCGCGGTAACAACTGAAATTATTTACAATTCGTGAAACAGCACAAAAATAACATCAAAATCGATAAACAATTCATGAATAATTTTTGAAAAGGTCATCAAATATATGCGCATTTTTTACTTTAATATTCCGCTCAATAATCTCGAAAGTTATAAAACTTTCATTAAGAAATTTTTTCAATCTCAACATTTTCTCCCTCTTTTTGTCGAATCGCTTTTCCACCTTTTTATTTCATTTGGTACTTTATAATAACATTGTCACTTTCAATCGCTGCTTTAACGCAGCAATAATCCACAACAGGGTGAGGACTTTTATTACATATTTCATGCGTGTTCATATGGCTTTATAGTAGAAAAGAATTTCCGATACAATTCTGATGGTGCTTACTTAAATCTCTAGATATATCATTTTGGTACTGAGTTTCCCAGAAGGTCGCTTATTGAGAGAATTTCGGGGGCGAGAGATTAAGATTAGATTGCTCGATATACGTTACCATCACGTCGTTAAACGATCCTTTTCTCCGATATTCTCGAGAAGTCGTCAACTGACACCGATATAATGAGATAAACAATTTATA
This sequence comes from Dracunculus medinensis, assembly GCA_900625125.1. NCBI lineage: Eukaryota > Metazoa > Nematoda > Chromadorea > Rhabditida > Dracunculidae > Dracunculus > Dracunculus medinensis. The sequence continues at coordinate 1,355,633 of UYYG01001150.1, read as the reverse complement.
ATTGGGCAGCAATCAGCATTAGCCTGAGGACTTTCATGACACTCCTCATTGTTAATAGAGTTCGCCATCAAATCGATTTATTCGTGTTCCGAGATTTTTAGTTTGAAGCCAATATAATTATGATTATTGGTGGATCTCGCTCATTTCTTTCGAAACCTCCTTTGGTTATTCTTTTTTTCTTAATATTTATCAGAAATATCATTTCTATTTTGTTTTAAACCTTAAATGTCAACGTGTTATTACAAATATATAAATTATTTCACAATTTTTTATGAACATAAATTAATAATTACAAAATTAATTACAAAAAATTATTTCATTTTAATATATCAAAAATGCATAATTTTTTGTTCAAAATGGCATATTTTATGATTTTCAGTTTAAAAAAATGGATGAATACCTATTGACTGGCGAAAAGCATTACCCTAATGGGTGTTATTTAGTGAGATTAGTTTAATGGTAGAGTGAAAAAAGATTTCCGTGTTAAACGATGAAAACGGATATGAGCAATTATTTTTACTTGATTTGATGTTGAATCTTGAATAATTCATTTACATAAACGTTATTTACTGCCTAAAAAGCAGTTTTTATATCCCTTGAGGTTTTTAGAATCAAATATTCGAGAAAGAAATTGATAAAATACTGAATGGTGGTACGTGTAGTTAGTTCATCACTGTGAATACTAATAAAAACTCTTCTCACTTTGGTTTTTATCCTCTTTCGCCGATAATAATATAACTGCTTCAGATGGTTGAAAGTCATAGAAAGTATAATTTAACCGATTTAACCTTATGTTCGAGACTTAAAAAGTTATGAAAAAATCGAGAGGAAGAATAAAGCAATGGCTTTAAATTATGATGCTGTGCTATTGCTAGCCAGTACTGCATCTTATTATTTAATAAGTTAGTACATTTAATGGCATAATTGAATTTGATGATTGGTGGTGCCGGTCGCACTTAAGGACCTCATTTAAGATCGATTCATAAAATTGTCAGGGGTCATCATCTACTATGATCATTCACTAGGCACTGATCGATATATCTATCCACTTAGTACTGCTTATTCTATATATTTCAGCTACATATTCTATTTGAATATTTGCCAAGAATGCACTATATCCAGTTTCTTAACTTATTTGTTTACTTTGCGAAATAGTTTATGGTGAAGCGATATCTTCTTATTCTCTGTTTGTAGAAAGAATTAAAACAAAATATGAGTGTTTGATAAGTTCAACATTAAGATTATCCAGGGCTACCGACTGTATTAATATGAGGATGACAAAAAATCAAAATTGACTATTCTGCTTTTAATAGCACTCACGATTTCTTTGGCTTAGGTAAATTTAAAAATTTTAATCGCAGATTGTTTTGTCTTCCTTTTTTGTTGAGATTTTTGAAAACCTATTAAATGAGGAGATAGAATGAATGAAATTCGCATTTTTTGCGACAAGAAATATTTATCTAGTTTTTATGTTTTTTTTTTATCGTCTTACAAATGGTGAGTGAAGAAGGCGGTCGTGAAAGCTTTCTTCTTAAACCACGAAACGACATGTATTCATTCGTTGCATGCTTGGGATTTGATTATAGCACTTAGAAAAGGTCAGAGGTGATCGTGTTTTGTCATATACATATATTATCTTGCTTGCATTTCTTAACCTTGTCATATCTTTATATTTGCTTGAATTATTTCCGGTAATTTTTTTCTTCATCGCATGGCATATTTTTCCTTCTGGTGGTGGGCAATATCAATAATTCACAATAAATTAAAAGTATTTATTACATCATAGTTTTCCATGAAAATATTTGATTATAAATATATATTTGCGATATTTATTAAAATTATGCAGTGGATTGGCTTAAAAACTCTTCAGCTAGTCGCCATTATTACTTCCTTATTTTCTTCCTGATCTGTTGGATGCCAGAAATACTATATTAAATACTATATGGTAGTGCCTTTTCAGATTCCAAGCCAAGGAAATTTTTTTGAAAACTGGAAACGGGATTTACTTAATTTGCTGTCTGAACTTTTCCAAAGTCGAAAATTTTAACTTTCCACCTTACGGAAATTACTACTTTCTTTGTCAATAACAGCATGAAAATAGTAGTATTTTCTTTCGACTGGAGTCAAGCATCATGTGGGTTTAAATTCTCGCTCCTTAACAGTGGTAAACTTATCATTATGAAATTCGAATGACGGATGATGCTTGCGACATCACCTGTACTCTTATTCCCAAAAAATTCTCCGACGAAAGAGGTATATCAATCAATCAATCAATCAATGGAACGAGCTAAACCAGAATGATAAGGCTGATAGCGAAAAAAAGACTTTTCAGACTTATTCATCTCTAAAAACTTTCAGTAAAATGGCGTTTTATTTAAGAAAAAAGTTTTCTTTTTTATGCACTTTTTATTGTAAATGGAAAATTATCTGAAAAATCTACTTCCACATTTATTTGCCTTTTTTTCCAACTAAAATTCCTTTAAAAACCACTAAAATTGTTTTCGAACAATTAATTAATGAACTTTAGCACAGCACAAAATTTTGGTGAAAATTTTGCATAAAATCTTTAGGTAATTGCCAGATTTTTAAAATTCCTTCATCCGTCAAAATTAAAGATTTCAAGAAAATGCTTGTATTTCATACGACAACTATTGCTTTTATTTTTATATCCATTAGTATTTACTTGGATCGATATTATAATTATTTAGTGGCGCGATTGTGTTAGTGCCATTTCTTGGTATTCCTAGCCAATTTCTTATCCACCCCTCTAAAAAAAATTGCTGCTTAGTGTCATCGTTTTAGCCAAAAATTTGTACTTATACTTGCAAAACATTGTGGCAATATTAATATATTGTGGTAATATTTGTTATGACATCTAACAATATTTTATCTTCTGAGTGCGATAAAAAAAGTATAAAATATAATTTATGATGAAAAAATAATAAGTACAAATAAAGGAATAAATTGATGCAAATGGCCTCGAATAAGATGAAATCAAATGGGAAAAAAGTTTAGACTGAAAATGTCCATAAATAACGAAAATTCTGACAATAATTGCTTGACAGAGCATAATGATATATGCGGTGATGGCTTGATTGACAAGCCTCATCGGCTCCGCCTTATACACACATCCAAGTTCATTGTCATGTTTTACCTTCGATGGTTAATTTTCTTCGCCAAAAATTTTATTTTTATTTTCATATTTTTATAATTACATTATTAGATTATTTTAACGTGTGTTATGAGGCGAAATACAATTTATTTAGTGCCGACGTGAGATGTATTGCAAATAAAGCTGAATTTTTTTGTTTCTTAACACAGAATATGACCTAAATAATTCTTCTGCCATCGTTTGACTCAGCATGCAGTCAGCCCTCAATGTGATTTTACCTTCAAGATTCAATATTTAACGAATTTTCGATGTTTTTAATGATTTTTAATGATTATGATTATGATAGATGACTGAAGTACAAATGAATGCCTACCAGTTTATTAATTTTTTTTCTAAAAAATTTGTGACCAGCTTCGAATGAGAAGATTGTAAATATGAGGGTTTTATTCTTTTTATGGAGAAGGATATTTCTGCACTTGTTCGTCTTTCATTTTTTCTCTCTCCTGCTTATCCGTTCTTCGTGAGAGAGGATTCACTGATAAATCATGAATAATAATTTGAGGCAAATTTCTTGATAACGCAAGGCTATTATCAGTTCAAGTTGCTTTTATTTTTTTTCTGTTTCAACAAGATAATGTTCGATATATCAATGTTCCATTTTATCATATTATTTAAATCTAGGAAATTGCAGTAATATTGTGCCAAAACGTATTATTATCTGCAGAGATAACCATTATAAATAATAGTTGCATTATCAGAAATGAAGTTTCATCTTTCACGTAGCTTTTTTCTAAAATCATTGGTGACATTTTATATTTTGTGATTAATTACTGAGGAAGTAAGTTATTATTCGACATATATGTAATAAAGATAAATAAGATATATCGAATGTAGTATATACATTTAATGTTTACACTGGGATTCAGCAAGTGCTTAAGTGCTGGGCAAGGACTAACTGTTATTTCTACACTTGTTCGTTTCTCATTTTTTCTCTCTCCCGCTTTCTTTAAATTATTATATTCACACTTTTTAAATAAATCGTTTTCCTAAATGGTAGGTTTATTGTGTATTGCAACGGATAGTTTTAATAGACCAAACAAAATTTTATTTCTTTCCATGCTCGGATGTTTTATCTTTCTTATTTCCTTATATCAATATTCATCTGAAATGAACAATTTCACTAACTCTCGTTTTTTTCTGGAAAATTTGGAGTGGAGATCTAAGGACTTTCTTTTGAAAAAACATTACCATTCAGTAGGTCAAGAAAAAGGATCCGGAAATGAAAATTGACGGGTGAAAAAAATTCGATTTGACCTTTGCCATTAAGAAATGGTCAAAGAATTTGATTATGATTGTTGTACAATTTACCACAGCAATTATAGCATTCCAATTTTTCTGCTTCGTTGCCATTTTTGCTGGGTCATCATAACTGTGGAATTCTACCGTAATATATATCAATTTATGAAAAATAAATCTTTACTTATAAATTTTGAAATCTTAATTCCATTAATTAATCATTTATTCCATAGAGTTCCATTTGATTTTTATGATTTTCTTGCCAATATTGAAATGCTTTAATTGATAGATCAGAAAAAAGTCGGAATGATGAATTGTTAAAAGGTTAAGAATGGTAAGTTAAAAAATGATAATCATCAATCGTTCTCAAAATAATATACATTAACAAAACAAAGAAATTGGTTTTAAAATTCAAGTACTGAGGTGAAATTAATAATGAATAAATTTAAATTTGCCTTACATAAGAGATTTCAGGAGAGCAAATGTTTGAATTTTTTTCATATTATAATGAATTATTTGAATTGTAATTCAAACAATTTTTCTTGAGCAAGTTGAATGCAGTCGAATGTCAAGAAAGTATTGCAGTTAACAATCAGCTATGGATTGATACTATAGTGGATTTTGTTTCTTAAAATTTAAATAATTTTTCATTTTTCTTGTGATAATTTATTGATATAATATTGTTAAATTCTGCACGAATCTTATAGATCTTGTAGATATTATTTAAACCATTTGCTGTGGCCAAAAGGTTTGAAACGATATAGATTTTTTTTGAGTAAAGGATTTGCCATTGTAGCAAATTGTTGTCACTGTTAAATTATCTCATTTTGCAATTTTTTATTAAATTTGTGCAGAGATGGAGCATTGACTTGTAACTAAATCCCTTCGTCGATGATCAAATGACTTTTTCTTGTAATTTAAGAATTTTTTCTTTCAGAGAAAGAACAGATCGTCTTAATCTTTTCCGAACAACGAGTTTTGTTCGAATTTCTTTTCAAAATTCGGATTAACATCAACCATTTCTATTAGAGGGCTTCATATATAACTTTAAAGCAAGATTCGCTCGTTCTGACAAACGATTCCTAATCGCTTCTTCAAAATTTTAGATGCATATTCTGCATCTGGAAATATTTTACTGCCACATTGTACAAGTACAAGTATAGTTTTCTAGACGAGGCGACATTTTTTTTTCGTCCTTTGGTGCTCGTGTATTGGTCATATTGTCACTAACATAACATTATCGTCTAAAATTTCGAAATGGACCTTTGGTTTTTTATCTTCCTAACGTTAATTCCTTCATCAAATGGTTTTCAAAATTGCGAGCAAATCACAATACCTCTTTGTAAAGGTAACTTTATTTAATTTCCTCATTTTGAAATTAGTTTTCGTTTGTTTGTCTTCATTCTTTCGCATATTCTGACAATTGAAATTGAATCAATTTAATTTAATGGAGTTCAGAAAAAAATCTTTTTCTCAACCCATGCAGTAGTTGGCAAATTTTAGGAATTGGTTATAATATGACGAGATATCCAAATAGCTATGGACATGAAAAACAAGAAGAAGCTGGACTGGAAGTCCATCAGTTTTATCCACTTGTGGAAGTAGATTTTTGCAGTTTTAGCCACAATATTACTCCACAATATTTTAAATTTTATCCTTTTAAAATTCTATTCTTTTAAAATATTTTTTGAAATAAATTTGCTTCTTCCATACATCACAAATAAAACTGCCAGTTCATATTTTCATAAATTTCGAAAGTTGTTGGTAAATTTGCATGCTGTTTTAAAATAAAATGTCGGCTAATATTGGTAACAAAATGTCTTTCTTTTTGCCAAGAAACCAGTTTTGCTTAAATTTTATTTGTTTATTTGCTGTTTACTTTATATTTCAATTATTCAATTTTTTTTCCTGTGTTGTTTTCTAACGTTCATTAGGGGTATTATTATTTTTCTATTTTCCTAGGTTATAGCATTTTATGTTCATCCACCTTTTGCCTGCAAATCTTTACAGTCATGACTGAATAAAAGAACAGGAATTCCACTGATAGAAATCTCCTTTCAGGTTGGATGCTACAAGCATTTAAAATTTTTTCTTTGTGCCATGTATACTCCTATATGCCAACATAACTATGAGAAAATGGTCATGCCTTGTATGGAGGTCTGTTTTTATCTGCTATAAAAATATTAGGTATTTCAATAATTCTTTTTCTTCTGTTGATTTGGTATTTTGTCCCTTTTGCCATTATTACATTGTGGTTTTATAGATTTACCAGTGAACGATTATTTATTTAGGTTTGCCTTGAGGCAAAAAAACGATGCAGTCCTTTAATGCATCAGTATGGTTTCAAATGGCCCTTGGCTCTTAACTGTGAGCAATTGCCGCGTATGAGTGAACAACAAATCACTGGTAATATTTGTGCTGCTCCACCTGATACGCCAGATCCAGCCGTTTTCGACGATTTGGTCAGTATCGGATTTCATTGCAAATCCTTCTTTGCCATTTGTACACTTTTTTTTCGTCTTTTCATCTCGATTTCATAAACAGAGAATACATTGGGTTAATTCTTATTTCAAGGTTCTGATGACTTATTTCATAATTGAGAATGCAAATAGAGAGTTTAAAGCACAAAAAAAAAATTTTCAAGATAAATCTTTTCATTCTAAAAAAGTCAAAGTATGGAGAAATTTTTTTCATCGTTTTATTTCTTCTTTTTTTGCAGATTTTAACCCATAAAATTTTTGAATCCAAATTTCTTCGCAAAGATCGATATTAGATTTAATACTTTTTTCTGCTATCCTAATTTTTTTGTGATTGATTATTAAAGAAATCTTTCATCGAAGAATATTCCCTTAAGGCATGAATGGCTTTTCTGTGTTAATTTTCGCGCATCTTAATGCAGAGGAGTCTTTTAGCTAGCTTTTTTTGCTCAAATCTTAATTAATTTTTTCGTTATAATTTCACATGAATTTCATTTCATAAACGAATATCGATTTCGGGATTCTCATAATTATTTATTATTTCTCTTTCTGGATTTCTAGATCTCTTATTTGCATTACTGCCACTAATTTATAAATCATGAAAGAAAATTCGCTTGAATAGCGAATAAAAGCAATATACAAAGAAAAATTTTAAACTTGAGGCTGAATTCTTAAGATATACGCGTTATTCCATGGTTTCTGAATGGTGGTGCATTTTGTTTATTTTGTTCATTTATTCATTTACGAGTTGTTAATCATAAAAACAATAATTATTTTAATATCACCATATATCATTAGTGATATTACTGAGCTTATATATATATGTTCATGCAGATAGATAAGCAAGTACTGGCCAGTTAACTAGATATCGTGCTAGTAGACAAGGACTAGAAATCATCACTGGTGATAGATATAGCCATACCAAGCAACAGAAATATCAGGAAGAAAGAATATGGGAAGCTAGACAAGATGTGGAAGGTGAAAGTAAAAGTATTCCTAATGATAATAGGACTTTTAAACTAGAAAAGTGGCTTCAAAACATTCCAGAAACATCAAGTATCTCTGTTTGGGAAAGCACATTGCCTGGAACAACTAAAATACTAAAATACTGTGCCTCTAGCACAGAAGCTGAGGATAGCCCATCCACAGGAGCTGAGAAAAGGATTTTTTTTTTTAAATGTGCCTTTTGCTCTTTGTTTGGTTTTATTCGGTTCATTGCAAATTTGCGAAAAATATGAAACATAAAGATATTTAAAAAAATTTTAAAGACTGTACATTTTAACACGATCAGTTGCATAGTATTATTATTTGCAATAGGTTTTTGCAAATTTTTTCATGGGAATGTAAACGGAAGTGAACTAATCATATTGGTTTAATGCGATAACTGCGAAAAATATTGAATAATTTTGGCAAAATTTTGTGGAAATCATTGAGGAACATTTATATTAATAAATCACGCTCGCAAAATTTAATAAATCATGATTGCGTTTATTTTGAGAATAAATTTTGTCCATTAACATAGTAATCCCGTCAAGATAGCAACGCTTTGAATATTTTTACCCCATCATTGAATCAGATTTTTGTGGTACTCAATTGAAAATCCATCACTAGGTGAAATTATGAATTGATATGTTGTAAATGTTTTTTATTTGATTTCTGTTGAACATTTTTTGATATTCGTTTCTCTTTTTCAGCTAGACTTGCTACCACACCCAAACCACCGCGATTCTACTCCAGTCATTGGCATTGATACAAAAGAGCATTGCAAATGCCGATGTATACGGCCATTCCTTCAAATTGCAGATTCGCGGTCATATGTTGCAAATGTTTCTGGATGCTCTTATCCATGTCATAGTCCAATACATGGAACTAGCGATCGTCATTTTCTTTCAGCATGGATTGCTATTTGGTTGGTTGATTTTGCTTGCGCTTTAACTTCATTAACTTGTCAATGCTCTCGTTGCCTTGCAAGAATGAAGATAATAAATATCTGTATATAAATCTATATATATCTATATATATGTAGAGAGATGTTTTGGCAAACTAATTCAGTTTTCATTAAAACTGTTCTTTAATATGGTGAATTTCACTGCAATTTGGGATATTCCAATGCAATTTTTTAGGTCGGGCACATGTTTCCTTCTTTCCGCATTCACAGTACTGACATTTCTTATCGAAACCGATCGTTTTCAATATCCAGAGCGGCCAATTTTTTTACTAGCATTTTGCCAAATGATGGTCTCATTAGGATTTATGATACGTGTGGTTTATGGCCATGAATATGTTGCATGCGATTCGCGTATGGTACGACATAGTGACCAACAGATCAATTCATGTCAACTAGTAAGTTAACATTTAAAAATAATCGTACATACATGTTTGATCTGATCCAGATCTTTTTCATCCATAGCTTGGCTGTCGCCATCCGTCACAGGGCTTGGTAAGTAGCGAGATATATGTCAATTTCAGCGGTGGGCCAAACATTATGACCTTATGTGGTCGATGCTTTATGGCGATATTGCTGAGATAGTATCAGACCTGTTTTATTTCTATACCTGTTTATTTTTTCATTTTTTCGTTCATGAGGCTCTTAATTCTGTAATTGCCAAAATCTCATTAGTAGAATATAAGGATTTTTTCCAGCTAAGAAATATAAAACTTTAGGTATTCTTGTTGATATATTTCTTTGGAATGGCAGGATCTGTCTGGTGGGTAATATTATCATTAACATGGGTGCTTGCGGCTGCAAATAAATGGTCTAGCGAAGCAATCGCAAGTTGTGCCAATTATTTCCATTTTGCTGCATGGATTCTTCCAGCCATTCAGACTGTTGCAGTAATAGTATTTGGTGCTGTTGATGGGGATTCAATGAGCGGAATATGTTATGTTGGGAACACCAATATTGACCATTTGAGGATCTTCGTTTTCTGTAGGTTCTGATGTGCTTTTTTTTTCATTAATGAGGATTATATAAGTAATGAATATTGCTTCAGGACAATATAAGTAATGAATAAACCTTTCACTGATGAGGACTATATAATTAATGAATACACAATGTGTTTATCAGCCATTAAGACGCAAGATCCCCCAAAAATTTTTTGCATTTCACAGTTAATTAGTATATATATCTATTAAAGAATTAATTTTCAGTACCGTTACTTATTTATTTCGTTGCCGGAGTATGTTTTCTTTGTATCGGCTTTTTCAATTTGTGGAGAATTCGTTCATTAATGCAAAAGCACCATCCTGGAGGCAATAACACTTCAAAAATGACCCAGTTAATGTCGAAGATTGGGATATTCTCTGTGCTTTATATTGTACCAGCTGTATTTGTTCTTATGATTCTAATCTATGAGCAACAGTATCGTCCACAGTGGGAGCGATCGCAGTTGTGCAATTGCAATTCAAATCAGTTTGATCAGCAGCGTAAGCACCTGTTCCTAAATTTCAACTAAAAGAATATTCTCTATTTTTACATAACCTTAATAGAACTGTTAAATTTGGTAATCTCAGAAACTATTAAATTTAAATCCTTTTCGTTGTCCACAGTACTGTTTTACTGTCATAGAAGATTCTCGTGAATATTTAGAAAGGAAATTTAAAAATCTAATCAAACTTTTAAAGCGATTCTGATTTCTGAACAGTTTTTATCGTATTGTCTCGACAATACCAACATTAACGGGGTAACGGGAACAATATCTTTTTGTTATCTTTAAGGTGGCTTCCATCTGCCGGTTGAATGAAGATTACAAAATTAATTACTGTTATCGTAATTATAATCATTATTATGTTATATGCAAATCAAATATATTTATTATATATGTCCATTCATAATGCTTTAATATAGGTTTTTATCTTCAAGCTTTTCTTTATCTTCTAGGGATGTAAGATATTATTTGTAAAATAACAAACCTTAGAGAAAAATCTGCAAAACTGCAAAAAATAGCCAAAAAGAGTTTAAGTACCAAAGTCTTACTTGAAATAGTTATGGATTTCGGGCCAATAAATTTTAAACAAGCAATAAATATTAGTCATTTATTTTATTCCATTTTCGTCTTGAGATGATATTATTCAAGAGTTTCTATATCAAAAAAGCCATAGAGAAATGGAGGATAGAGAAATAGAGATTTTTAATAGCAATAATCTTATAAAAGGATAAGGAGTTTATTAATAACAGTGAACATGAAAAGCATATGGCAACGAGGAGTAGTACTTGAATTTTTTCTTTCAAAGCCTATATTTATTTTTACCATCTGTGTCAACTGCCAATCATTAGCGTTAATAAAATAAATATTTCAGCAGAGACATTCATTTTTCTAACATTAATAAAAAGCGCTTCAATGTTGGTTATTGGCTGGACATCAGGCGTATGGATCATTTCGAAGAAAACTCTTCAGGTGAATTATTGTAGTTACTATCTGCTTTACCCATTTTTCCAAAAAGAAGCTAGGTGAAATTTATGAACAATTTTATGAACAGTTGGGTTAAATGCCCTATTTGTCATTTTTTAACCATTTCTATCTCCGATGATCTAACAGTAACTATTGCGTTATATTGCTTATCTCCTTCATTGTGTTTTCGGTGTTGTGCTAGAATAGGTGTTTCTGATCGAACTTTTTTAAAGGTGATCGTTTATTGATTTACTCGCATCAAACCATTTGCAACTTTTATTGATGAATAAGGCTTCTAAAAATATATTTAGAAAGGAGTTATGTTTAGATAACGAAAATAGAAGTTTATATGATTATTCTTTGCCAATAAGAGATATTTTTTTCAAAGGATTAAATATAAATTATTTTCCTTGCTAAAGAAAACGCCAAGCTTACAAATTTATAAAAATTAAAAGAAATATCACCAAGATTTTCGAGAAAATTGGAACCTTTATAATGCGTTAATGGGCAAAGAAATTTAGAAGACATTGTTCGAGGATCCCTAACTATCAGTATTGACGAAAAACCATTTTCCAGAGTTGGAAGCGTACACTGTGCTGCTTGAAAAGCTCAAATTCGATTCATAAATACGAACCAACTGATATAATATATGCGAGAAGTGACTGTATCGCGCCACATATGTATAATAAGGCTTTAAGGCATTGTCAGAATTATGCCATTTCAGCTGTTCCAGAAAAATACAACCCTAATTAGATCTCTTGTTTTTTAGCATTTACGAAATATCACGTTGCATTTCTCTTGTCACTAAAATTTTCTGCGAATTCTTTGATTAAAATTCGAATTTAATGGCGCAAAAAATTAATATTTTAACTGATATTTTATATTAATTTTTAATGGTTATATACCATCTTTTTTCTTTTTTTTCCTTATATTTTCACTATCCATTTGCATAGGTGAAGAAATTTGGAAAAAAATAAATTTCCCTATAAACTTAAAATACTAGTTATTTTTTTCGTGGACAATTTTTTTCGTAAACAGTTCTTTCTTCTCATTTAACCATTCGTTAATTTTGCATTTAAGCAGTCTATTAATATTTTAACAGATTTTTTTCTTAATTAGGTTCACTCACACTATTGGCTTGTCGGACCAGATAAATTTGGCCAGTGAGTCACATGACGCTAGAAGTCGGATGAGTCGCCATCACCATACGAATCTTTGAAAGACAGACTTATTATATCTGGCATAGAACCCAGTATCAGAGCTCGGAGACGAAGGCAACACCTCGCTGATCCATTTTATTCCCATTTAATAGGCTTATTGAGATCCTTTTAATCCATTGGCTGGAGATTTTATTGCTGTATTATTAAATTTATTATCGAGATTTTAGTTGCAGTAATGGACTTTCTGAACGACTTTTTAACGGACTTCTGTTTTTTCAAAATATTTTTCTCTCAATCACTGCCATTTTTAATGTGAAAAACAGAGTCTATTTATGAAAATAGGTAAATACTCCGGAATACGATAAAAAATATTGTTACATATGTGTCTTATGCGTTAATTATGTAAATATGAAAACTGCTTGAAAATAGTGGTCTTAAAAACTACTTCTTACTTGGCCATATGTGAAAAGTGTTAGTTTATATATTATTTCGTTTTAGTATCATGCATATTGAATTGGCCGGAAAAATATTTCAATGCCATTCCTATTATTTGTTTTGTGCCCTTTTCACCGATTTTTATGGACGACCAATTTGTATATAATAATCGTAATTTTTAATAAAGCGAAAATTATCTCGAAATTATTTCCTATTTATTCGTTTTTCATTTTATTTGGTTATTCATTATGTAATTGATTGAAACGTCTGGTACAGTCTGGTTAAATATTGATATGAATTAATATTTACTCGTCTTACGGCTATATTAGTTAATCTATATATCTCAGTTATTTCGTTCTTATATCATGTACATTAATAAATCTTACCATTTTTCCGATATTTATTTCTTATTTGGCGCAATTTTCGTTTTTCGAATTTTCTTTGAAACAAATCTCACAGAATGGTGCCAATTGAAATACGAAACAATCGAATCAAAAAAGTATGGAGATTAAATTCATCGATATGAAAAAGGTTGCATTGTAAGCTCATCGTAAATCTAACATCTATTTCATATGATCTCTTTTTTCTCACAATTTCTCCTGAATAGTGACTGAATTTAGTAAACTAATGAAGAACATTAATGTAGAAATTTTAAACTCACTCGAAACGAGCACGAAAACTTATGGAAGAAAAATCCATTTATTCATCCATTTATCTGTGCGATTCGTTCACACAATGTGTTTTGGGTTAAAAATGTTACTGATGCCTGCTTCTAGTCGAATAATTGGATCAAGGACTTTAATTATTCTTATTCAGCGTTAAGTAGTCGCAGAAAGAATGACCAGCAGAAATTCATTTTCTAATTTATTTCTTTCAGCTGGCATTAGTACAATATAATTTTAAATATATTTAATACATTTTAAATGTTATTTTCTCAACTAAATGCTTTTTGTGAATTATAAATCTATTCTATTTCTATAGAAGTTAATAGAAGTTAATAATAGGTGGAAACATGGTAGTCAACCTATAAATGCAATTTAAAAGCGTAATGAATGGCATAAACATGAAAATAAAGAAGGAATAGGTCACCTGCAAGTGCCATGCTGTGAGAGGTCAACCAGAAACAATCAACCAAAAAAATTTTCTTTTCAGAGACCCGAATGAATGTTTTTAATATTAACTATAAGCTCCTACCAAATTCCAATTATTTTTACGTCCCTACTGTTGATTCTTACTTTGCGCCCACTGCCAGTGTTATTTTATGATACAAAATGTGGCGAGTGGTTGGCACAAGTTTATTTCTAAAACGCTGATTATTCTGAAATTATTACCCCATCGCCCGGCATATATGCGATTGAAGAATTTTAAGGATTCATTCAAATGACTTAAATTATCGCTATTTATTGAAAATAAAATAATGTAATCTGAATTGACTTTTAAACAATTTAAACCGCAATGAAATATGTTCAAAGGAGAAAAAGCATTCTATTTAACAGATCACTGAATGACGAATTTATTTTTGTAGCTCGCCAATCTTGAAGTGTTGAAACTTTTTAAATTTTCGAAAATCTTCGTAGTTATTGTTCAAATTTTATTTGAAAGAGCTAGAAGTGCGAAATAAAATTCAAATTCGAAATCTTATCGACTATGATCTGTTTCAAGACTTCATCGACAAGTTAAATCTAAGTGAATGGTAAAACGGAGTAGAATTTGGTTAGCAAAAACCTGAAATGAATTTATAAAAATGGTTAAAATGGTTTATAACGTGCCTCTACTTAATTTATCACTTTGTTCAGGTCGTTGCTCAGTGATATGAGGATAGCCAAATCTGCGAAATCGGGTGAAATTTGGTTTTTATAGCTATTTTATTATATTTTTTGACGCAACTTTTTGTGAACATCACAACAAGTTTTCGGCACGTTTTTTGCAAAAAGATATTTAACCATTTGAAAATGTTTTTGCTATAATGGTTAAAATCTATTAATCCCCTCAATAATAGTAACCCATGTCAGTTCTACTAAGATTATAAAAAGTTTAGAGAATATCATGGAACTTGAGGTATTCTTGAGATGTCTATTAAATTTAGAACAAAGATAAATGAACACATTATGTTTATATATAAATGTGAAGAATAAAACAGATCTGAAGGTCCTAAATTTCAATGGGATAAACGAGATTCACGTCAAACTTCCCTCTGCCAGTCATTAGATACGCAGCTGGCATAATGAGATTGTCAAAGGAAAATATGTATTCCGACGTTGAAAACTCCTCACAATGCATGGAAATTCACCCTAAATTTAGCACCTCATCACTGTATACCAGCAAGAAGATTCATGGAACTTGTGGGACAATGTCAGAGCCATTATCTTGAATGAAATCCGAGCTGAATGAAATTCAAGAATGAGCAAATGAGCACGATGGAACCAAAGAATGCTGAGAAAATGCCTGAAGCATAAATAGATATTGAAGGAAGACCAAGCACAGGAAGGGCCGTTGCAAAACAGTTTCCTCTATTGGGATCGATAGGGGCAAATAGCTGAGATGGTTACCAGTGGCTGTGGAAAGTAAGACTAAAAGCAGTGGGAGAAGAGGTACTTAGCAACAGATCCAACGAAGCAGAAATCTGACACATCAAACATGAATTAAAGTACAGGCTGTTCAAAAATGTTTAGAATATAGGAAATATGATACACGATGAATACACTGAAAGGCATAACGAAGTAGCTAGCATTGCCTATCGGAATATCTGCTCAGTATATGGCTCCTAAGATCAGATGGGAAATCTTCCCTCAAGAAATCTTGGAGAATAATAAGTCGAAGGCCCTCTAGGACTTCTCCATCCAGATAAACAAACAATTATTTACCAGTAGACAAGAATCAGAAATCATTGATATAACAATACCAAGGAATAGGAACAAGTAATAGGAAGAAGGGATATAGAAAATTAAAGAAATATCAGGAGTGGAAAGATGAATTAGATAAGAAATGGAAAGCGAAAGCAAAAGTAATTCCAGTGATAATTGGAGTACTTGGAACTGTGATCCCCTAAACTAAAAAAGTAGCTTCAGCAGATCCCATTATTAAGAACAACTAAGATATTGCAAAACCCTTAATCTCCCAGGCCTCTGGTAGAGGATCTGAGGTTGAGAAAGATCTTTACCACCCACAGAGGGTGAGAAAGAGATTTTTTAAATTAAATATGAATTCGTTGCATTTTCTTCGACAAAATATGACTTAATATGAGTTCGTTGCATTTTCTTCGACAAAATATGACTTAGAAGATATTTTGTGATCTCTTCTTTTTTCTAACAGGACGCACAGTTGTTGGTTTGGCTGGCTAGATTAAAAGTTCGGAGTAAACTAAATTAAATTAAACTAAATTATTCTTTTTTTACCGCCTATCTCTCCTTGCAGCATTAACCTAAATTCTGGTTGGATCGTCTAGCTTTTGACCCATTTGCCACAAAATATGAGATATAATGAGGCATGATTTTTATAAAATAATCGATTGTTACCGCTATGCGAGCCATTAGTGCAGTTATTGTTATTTGGCTAAGATAAAGAAAGATTTTAAGGCGATTTTTTAACTGTTTACAAACCATTCGACGAAATTGTTATCAGTCAATTATCAGTCATTATTTTATCAATTAATAAAAGAAATGAATTGTGAATAAGTGATAAATGTTAGACGTGTATCAAAGGCAACGAATAAATTTATTATCGACTTATGCCCACTTAGTTTTCATTCTTTGAATAATGTACCATCGTTATATACAGCTGTTTCTGTTCTTCGCTCTCAAAGTTTATTCAGTGTTTACTGACGACAATAATTCAGTTGACTATGAATCTGTCGAGTAATTTTTTTCGTAAATTTTTTTTTTAAACAATAATTTTAGTCTAATCTTCTTAGACTTTAAATATTATTGTAATATTCAAATATTTTATTCATTTTTTGGCTTATTTGTTTGATCGCAAATTTTCTTCGTATTTTTTTAATCCATAGCATTTAATGATTTCCTAATCATTTTACGGCTTTCCAGTATGGTGATATCGCTTAATTTAATCGATTCCTCACTAAATTCGATTTGTTTTATTAAAATGATAAATAAAAAGCAAATTTATTTCAATCTTCATTCATTGTAATCTACAAATCTCCTTCACGATTATTTTCCGCGCCTTAGTCCTGGAAATGAGAAAAACATAAGCAATACAAATGAAATTTAATATAGGTACATAGCATATTTTAGCTTCATAACGGTTTTATATATATGCTGGAAATTTATCATTTGCTTTTAGAATCTTAAAGCAGGTAACAGAAGCAACAGACAATCATTTACCTATTTGGGCAATTTTAGTCGCTGGCTCTAATGAATGGGATAACTATCGCCATCAGGTGAATCTTTCTATTATTAGATTTTTGATTAATGGAAATTTAAAATTTAGCTTTAGAAAATCTTTTGTTTCCAAAAATATTTGTATTCTATTTTTTCTCTTTAGGTGGGCTAATCAAAGACTAATAAAAATTATATCATCTGTTTGATGAAATGAGAGAGAAATTTCGCAAATATTGAATTTAATGATTATTTAATTTATAAATTTGAAGAATTTAATTAGCTTTTAGGCCGATTTGTGTAGGGCTTATCATTTATTAAAAGACCATGGAGTCAGACCTGAGAACATCATAACAATGATGTTTGATGATATAGCAAATAACACGAAGTAAAAAATTTTTATTTCTTCCATTCTTTTTTAAATTCATGTCCACGTAAATTGTACGATTGCTATACTTTTTTCATTTTCTTCTGATCATCTCTAAATACAATAATATTAACCTCTATTAATCTCCAAATGTTCTTTTAACAGTTCTCATCATTACTGGTTAGACTGGCTCAGCTGGCTACAAGGGTCCAAGTTGTTTGATCCGATGCCACCAATAACAAAAGCCATTCCTTTTTCCATCGCCTAAATCTATATATTGCTGGTCCATCTATACATTCAAAATCTTTCCTGATCGTGTCAGTCCAAGCCTTGATTCGCCAACATTGCTTTAATGCTAGAGTTCAACAAGTAAAGAAATATGTATTTGTCGTGGATGACGGAGAACGTGTCCTAATCAACGCTCTGTGATGGCACTTCTAACAAGTGGTAAGCTGGATGCGATCATGCGGGGTTTTATCCACTCACCTAACCCATAAAATGTATTATAGACATAATTGTTCAAAGGCAGATAACTTCTTGGCCAATCCTCCACTTTCATTGGCCATGTCTTGCAGCTATGTAGATGCAAACTTTCGTTTTCACGGTGATTTCACAACAGCTGCATAAAGATTTCATCGACCGGAAGAACAAATTTCTAGTTACCGTTATCTGGGTTGTAATTTCGTTTTTCGCATAGCCTTTTGGGATTAGACTAAATCCAAAGTATTTAAAATCGGGCATTTCCTCAAGCGGTAGTGAATTGATAAAAACAGGTATTTTATCAGCTTCTTATGCATAAAACGAAAAGGCTTTCCTTTTATTTATTTATATTGACCCTGAGTCCGATTCTCGCTACAGTTGCTGACACGTTGTTTAGCATAATTTGCATTTCTTTAGCAAAACGAATACATAGTCAGCGTTTTCTGGACTGATTTATACTCCTCTTGAGCGTTGACAAGCGGTATCCATTGTCCAGTCGATCGCATAGTTAAATATTATAGGAAAAAGGACTTTGACTGACACCAGTTCTTATTTTCCTCATATACATAAATAAGTGGTGGCAGATTGCAAATATTTGAAGCGATATTCCAATCTTTCCTCTTCATGTGAATTTCTGGCCAGTACAATCACTTCTTGGTCTGAATCCAGCTTAATTGAGGCGCATCTTTCTATCTCGTACTATCGTAAGTCTATTTAGTAGAAGGGAAGCGAAAATTTTTTCAGAGATATCTAATAGGCTGACTCCTCGATAATTGTCATAGCATGTCCTATCACCTTTCTTAGGAACTGGGGGTAGAATTGCTTTGGTCCAGTCATCTGGTATTATTTCCATACCATTTGAGAGTACAATTGTTGAAGGTACGTTATGAAAGACGATGGAAAACATTTGAAGAGTCCTGGCCAGAGTCCATCTTTCCCACAGTCTTATTGGCTTAAGCTTATGGATAATGGAGATTATTTCCTCTTCTATTGGCGGCTGGTAATTACAAACCTATGGTTCGACGAACAAATCAACTATGGATAGTAAATGGCGCGTCGTGATTAAATGTCTCAAAAAATGCCTTCCACCTTATGAGGCGATCCTCTTAACAGGCGCAGCACACCACTGCCATCCTTTATCGTTTCACTGACCGTTTCCCGAGTTATATTTGCTTTATTATTATCGCCTAATCGAGTTGTCGTGTCCATTCTCAAAGCATGTTGCTCCAATAGCAATTTCTTCCGTCGCGCTACTGTCATTGCAATTCTTCGAAGTACTAAGTAGTCAAGATCTCGTGACATTCATGTTTTAGCAGCATCAGATAGTTGAACAGTTGTTCCCAGCGCACTTCCTACTAATATGTAGTGGTCGTAGAAGTGGCTAACTTTCAGAGACATTCCTTTAGTTAGGAATTGTATTTGCCGTTCCAGAAAAGTCATTGATATTTATGCCACTGTTTTCCTCGAATCTTTTGAGATAGTTGAAAGAGCATGGGCGCCGTTTCTTGTGAGTTGTCAGTTTTTTGCGAATCTTGATTCAAACAATAATATCGATTCATGATGCTTACCAGTTCCAGCGCAGCGATAGGAACGACTATCCTAATACGGAACTCTTCCAACAACGAATGATTAAGATATAACCAATCTAGTTGGAGTGTTAGTTATTTATCCGGGAAGTTCCATGTGATTAGATGTTTTCTACGAAATGGGAAGCATGTATTAGTAGCAAAAAGTGGCAAAGCGAAGAAGACATTCCCCATTGGCGCACTGGACTCCGATGCCATATTTGTCAATTATTAAGGTCATCGCAGCTTCATCATGACTTACCCATGCATTCCAGTCTGTCCGGATTATGTCTGTGACATATTTCGATAGGCACTTTGTTAGCAGTTGAAGTTTCGCATAGAATTTATCTTTATTATGGTCACCTACAGACAAATTCGGAGCATAAACACTATTGACCAACTTATTGCAGAAATCACCTTTAAAGCTGGCATAGATGACATTGTCCTTTGCCAGTTTACCGGTTTCCTCTAAAGATATATAAATATTAAATTTTTTTTGCGAAAAGCCTTATTCCAACACTTGAAAAATGACGCGATATATAGGGATTTTTTGATATAATGGAATGATTTCAGTAATCCATATCCAGGCAAGATTTTTAATGAACCAAATGGACCTGATGTCTATGCTGGTGTGCCTATTGATTATAAAGGTAAAGATGTGAATCCAGCGAATTTTCTGGCTATCATAACAGGCAATAAAAGTGCTGTGAGTGGTGGAAATGGTCGTGTTTTAGAAAGCAATGCGACTGAAAATGTTTTCATTAATTTCGTAGATCATGGATCCACAGGATTAATTGCATTTCCTCATGGCGTTGTAAGTTTCTTTGTATAAGGCAACTGATATTAAAATTTGGGTTATACCACATTTCATTCCAAAATTCGAACTGTTTTTGTTTATGACGATTATTATCCTTCTATGCCGAGAGCAGACACCTATTTAATTAACGACATCCAGTCTATCAATGACGCACTGAACCTTATTAAGATTTGACTTGATTTAATAGATTGGTGGGAAGGAATTCGATGAAAATTGTAGTGAAGTTTTAGCAATTTTTTTGTCAATTTTCTTATATTTCTATCAAAGAAAATTCGCACCAAATTCGATGAGAGCAGTTATCTTTCTGAACGTTTCAGATTACTGCTAAAGATTTGAATAATGCTCTAAAGGAAATGTTTGATAACCAAATGTATCGCAATCTCGTTTTTTATATGGAGGCTTGTGAAAGTGGATCAATGTTCGAAAATATACTACAAAATGATACGAATGGTAAAATCACCCTTTAAATCTATCTTCGTCGTAATATTCATTTTTTTGAAATCATATAATTCATTTGACAATTTTTTGAAAAATGGTGTCATTCAGCTTATTTTACGATGAAGCGAATGTTTAAAATCGTTTTCCGGTTAGTCTTGCTAGTTAAATATTTTCTCGTAATTTATCAAAAATTTCAGTATATGTCGTAACAGCTGCAAATGCGAGTGAAAGTTCATATGCTTATTATTGCGACAATAATATGGATTTGCCATGTTTAGGCGATCTTTTTTCCGTTATGTGGATGGAAGATACTGAGACCGTAAATTTTTTCTCTCTAAATTCACTTAAAATAAGCTAATATTTAAATAAAAATGAAAAATTATTTGCTGTCAATGTGGAATCATTTATATTTCTAACTCATTCATCATTCATTCATTGTATTTAGTCTAATGGTTTTCTGGTTTTCGAATAAAAAATATTCTAATTTTTGCAGGAAAATATCAATACGGAGTCGCTATATCAACAATTTAAAATAGTAAAAAAGGAAACAAATTTAAGCCATGTAATGCATTATGGAGACCAAAAAATTTCTCAAGAACCGGTAGGGGAATATCAAGGATGGATGAATCCACATCAACTAAGGAAAAAAAAAGTTAGAATCGTTCAGTTTTTCATAGTACAGTAGGAAACCTTAAATAATTTCTTCGTTAAAGAACTTTATTTAAGAAACTGTTGATCATTACCTCCTTTATCTTTCTTTACTTATCGGCATATTATACTTTTATCCCACAGTATCTTTCTGCTCTACCTTCATCATCATTCAATTTTTATATCAAATGTGGGTAAATTGATAAGTTAGCCACCAAAATATTTAATGAAAATTAGCATGAAGCATATCAAAAAAGCTCAATTATAGATAACAGGTCGCATGAATCAATTTAGTGACGAGGGAATTGATTGCCTCGTTGATTATCTTTCATATATTAGACAAATTTAAAAAACTTAATAAGATTGCCTTCCCGATTGCTCTTTTCGATAGATTAATAAATTACTCGGACTTCTAGTTCATTCGCAATGATTGGTAAATCGCAGATGATACTAATTTAAATTATCTATAGGAAAAATCGTTGGATTCTGCAATCGATACTCGAGACTTACCTTTATATGAAATTCGACGACAAATCAAAAGATCTAGATTAAAGGAATCAAGAAAATCCTTAAAAGATCAACTGTTAACAATGCAAAAAGTGAAAGTTTTGTAAGAACTGTTTAAGAAAATGATTATTTAGTTAACTTAATCTTTAATTACTAAAAAAAATGAATAATAGCTCACAGTTAATAGAATAATAGCTCACAGTTTGAAATTTTTTGGTATTCTAAACCGTTATATTTTTAATTTTTTTCATCGATTTTATCAAATTCATGGATGCGTTTTGCGCAGAACTTAAAGAATCACTTTCCATATAAATATTTATTATTTATGTTTAGAAGCGTTTGTATCTGAATCAATTCATGAATGATTTCATATTGACATTGGATTCAAGTAGTGCTGACCGTTTGCTGAAAAAAAATTCTTTCCCGATTATCGATTTCGATTGTCACGATACTGTTGTGAAAGCTTTCCATGAGTACTGCTTCAACTTCGGTGCTGTAAGTTCTCATTTACAATTGTATAATTGTATAATTTGTATAATTGTATAATTTACAAATTTATAACTGAAAAGCCTTGAAAATCCTTGTATTAATCTATTATTTCAGAACACATATGCTTTGAATTTCGGTCATATCTTTAAAAATATTTGTAATGAAAAAATGGATATAAAGAAAATTTTACGACATATTATTAAAAAATGTCGCGGAAATATGATCAGTGGAATTCGTTGAATTGAACTTAGAATAAAATATCTTTCGTGTCAATTTATGCAGTTTTTTCATCATAGAATAAAAAATTAAACAATTGTTCGAACTAACAAATAATTATTTTCCAATAATAAACAATACTGTCCTAACGGCCATTTAAATTTCAATATACTGGAAAGTTAGCGACAACATAAAAAAGGGCTATAAAATAATTTTTCATAAAATGACAAAACAAAATAATTTTTATGAACATGGTTTAAATGTTTTATATAATCCCCCATTGAGGTAACATATAATGATCAGAGTTCTCTAAAGAAAATTTTGAGATTTTTTGATCATCTCAAAATAACCATAAAAAATAAATAATAAATAAACATTCTGCATTCTGTCAAGCAATTATAAAAAATACCAGAAAAGATTCACAGTAGCTTATTTGGTACAATTTGAGGCAAAATTTCACGAAGTGAAACTTAAGAGACAAATATTTTTGGGCCACAGTTTACTCATAACTTCTTTATTTTAAAATTTAATTATTAACATGGGTTTACAAAAGCGAAATTTGGCAATTCTCTTATTCAAAATTAAATTTTTCAAAAGTTTTGTGTAAAGTTTTGTGTATAAGTTTTGTGTGTTCACAAAGGCAAGAAGAATTCATTTGCTGTTATGGATTCTATAAAGAAAATTTTATGAAAGTTTGCTGAAAATAAGGAAAATTTTATGTTGTTCCTACGGCAATTTAAATTTTAAAAGCTTTCTGTAATTGACCTTCAATAAATTCCTAAATAAAGATATGAAATGTGAATGGTAGTGGTTAGCTTAGCACGGATACATGGATAACGTATAAATAAGGACACTATCAGTCGAAGGGTCCAAGTGAGGCCAAAGCGAAAAAATATATCAGTTACTGTACATCATATTTTTTCCAAATCATCCCTTTAGCTTGCATTAGTTTTATGAAGACAAATTACAGATTGTGCTCGACAATACTTAGCAGTAACTATAATTTTTTTTTTCTTACTTACAATGACTTACGAATCCAATTCTCGACACTTATTTCAAATGTTTGTGTAGTCCAGTAAAAAATCAACTGACGACACAGTTCTATTACGAGACAATCTGGGTATCATATTAAAATTTAAATTAAAGATAAGCAAATCAATTCAAAAAGTGTCTTAAATTGAAGGCTATCGTTGTAATAGTGATAAAATTTAAATAGATAAGAATTACTATTTGTATTTGATTATTGAAATAATGGCTGATAAATTTATTGTATTTCCTCTTACGATTTACCTGAACGATGCGTTCCGCAATCACTGTCGCTATTCTTGGTTAGTTTGCTGCATTTATTTTGTATTAGCTCATCACTCGCTCAGTTATAAACCTATCAGGTAACTTTTAATTTATGAAACCAATGCATCCGATTTTCTTTCATTTGGCGGCTATATAGTAATATGCTAGTAAATAAAGAGTCATTCATTTTTTTAGTCGGTTGAGAAGATTTTTATATATACACTTTAATATAGTTTTTTTCTTTATTGTGACTCCACTAATTTCTATGATTTAAAACTTTTTTATTCAAAGCCATTATGGAAAAGTTTCGAATAGATTTAAATAGATTTAGATCGTTTTTTTCAAACAATTTTAACCGATATTTCTTCGGTCGCATAGTTCATTGAAACGAATACCAAACAGAATTAATATTATGCTTCGATAGTCTTCTTATTCTAGTATTTCTAGACTGACACCGCTAATTGCCAGGATAAGTTATCACGGCAGATAGTTATTTAGCGATAGAAATATAAGTGAGCCACTCCGATTTCACATATAATGGCAAATTTTTTCTCATCAGTGGAATAGGAGTCACGCTTTTTGTAATCGTCCAATCGAACATATATCTTCAATGTTCACATTCCTGCTTATACTTCGGGAATAGCTGTGAAGCGATTGAATTATATTGAATTAACTTTGTTTGAATTTGTTTGATTTGAATTAAATAGATTTGTTAAATTTACCCATTCTAAGTTCAACTAACCAAAAGCAATAACCAATAACATATTATTTATTGCTTCAACCCATTTTCACTTTTATTTAACCTTTTAATATTTCCTTTAATGTTTTTTGGCTCCGCTCATGCCACTTTTGTTTTGAATAATTTCCTCAATTGCTAAGGACAATCAAAACGATGATAGTGAATATCTTCAACAGATTTTCATATTTTTTCGTCCTGGTTCTAAATATTTATTATTAGTTTAAACTTTCCAATGTAATTGGCAGTTGGTACTTGCCTTTTTTCAGAAAAAAGCCTCCGCCGAAGACATGCCTATAGGTATTTTTGAGCCAAACAAGCTCCAATTTGCCTTTGATTCTTGAACATGGTTTTTTATTGAAAATAACGATGATTATAACGTTTGTCTAGGTCCCATTTTTCATAAGTTCATTCAATTTTTTTTAGGGTTCGCCATGAAACAATCGTTATAACTGACCATTTATCCATTTGGGCAATTTTGGTCTTTAGTTCCAGTGGTTGGGATAATTATCGCCATCAAGTATGTTATTCGAATAACTGTTGAATATTGTGGAGGATTAATAAATTAAAATCTAGATTAAGCCGTTTTATTTCTACCACATCATATAGTTTCCCTAAAATTTTATTTTATATTTTATCATTTTTATATATTTTAAAATATTTGAAAATTGATATAAATATAATGATAATTATATTTATATTGTAAAATGTTACAATGAGATTTATTAAGATTCTCTAAACAATAAAAATTTATTTTGCAGTTCGAATGGGTGATCAGCCAATCATTTTTGTCCAGCTAAAAATAATAGCCTTCATTTCAAGAATTATAAATATCTGGTACTACCGTTAAGCAGTATGGAATTCAGGCAAATGTATGTCGAGCCTACCACTTGTTAATAAACCGTAATGTTAAACCTGAGAATATCATAACGATGATGTATGATGATATAGTGAACAATTCCATGTAAAATCTTTCAATGAATATTTATTTTTGCATAAGTTTTAAACTGCAAAATTCAGCTTAAATATCTTTCTAATTAGAATTTTAAAAAAAGCATGCATAGATAGCATTGTAGTAAGTGAATATTAAAAAATGTGAAAGAAAAATTAACTCGAATAATTTGACGGAAATACGCGAAAGTTCCGATTTCTTAATCAAAAATGTAAAACACAGGAAATACTTCCGTATCAAAGTTCTCTAATGCATGGTGCGAAAGTGTTTTTTTTGGTACCATCTGATGATTGCGAGTAGTTTTCAGGAATCTGTATCTTGGCAAAATTTTTAATGAGCCAAATGGTTCTGACGTTTATGCTGGAGTGCCAATAGATTACAAAGGCAATGATGTAAATCCTCCAAATTTTTTCGGTGTTTTAACTGGAAAGCTGTGAAAGCTGTGATCGGCGGAAATGGTTTTAGAAAGCGACTGAGAATGTTTTCATTAACTTTGTGTATCATGGAACTACTGGACTTATCGCTTTTCCAAATGATATTGCATGTTTTCTTATGTTAAATAATTTACTCCGATAGCCTATTCCATTCCGAATTATCCTGATTTTGTGTCCATTCCAATATGTCCACTGATATTAGATTGCTTTCTCAAATTTTTTTTCTTTTTCATTTTCTCTGCTGAAATTATGTTTCTCAGTCGAATGAAATTTATTACCAGTCGTTGAAATATTTATTCAAGTTCAATTCAGGTTACGGCGAAAGATTTAAATGCTGTGTTATAAAGTACGTTTGATAGGCAAATGTATGTATCGTAGTCTTGTTTTCTATATGGAAGCATGTGAAAGCGGTTCAATGTTCGAAAATATTCTACGAAATGATATCAATGGTAATAAAAATGATAAAAGTTAAAGAAATGATAAGGTCTTAAAGTTTGCTAAAAAATAGTGAAGAGAATTTTAGATGAAAAGAATGCTTTTATGGCGAATTTAATAATCAAATAATACTTTTATGACAGTCATTTAATCATTAAGGATATTTTCAGTATATGTGGTAACAGCTGCAAATGCATTTGAGAGTTCTTGGAGTTGTTACTGATGGTTTACCGTGTTTAGGTGATCTGTTTTCCATCATATGGATGGAAAATACAGAGAACGCTAAATTTTTCATTATTTCGAAAAATTTGTTGATCGTTGAAAATTTTATGTTGGTTATTTGACAGGATATTAACATATTAGGATAATTAATTTTCGAAGAAAAAGAAAAATTTTGCTCTATTAATAATGAATAAAACGATTAGTAGTGCTTTAGAATGGTACACGACTAAGATTTTATAAAATTAAAACGTCATCTAGTAGTATTCAACTTTTTTTGTTTGGTTGACTCCATTGACTAAGTCCTTTCGCCTTAGAGTCACTCGGGAAAAGAACACAAATGGGTCTCCAGCACTATCGTGATTTCATCTTTAGTGAAAGGCTTATTCTGATCAATGAATAGAAATCGAATCCATACGCAAATTCATGCAAAATACCAACTGAACATCCTATTTGAAAATATGTATTTGATCGTTCATTGCAGAAGAACTCGAATGTTGAAGTAATGGAAGAATAATTCCAAACTGTTCGAAGAAAAACGACTGCTAGTCACGTCACTCGATTCGGAGTCTTAAGAATCGTCAAAGAACTGTTAGAGCTTATCAAGGATGGGCGGCAAGTCAAACAGAATTTAGAACAAATCTTGAGGTTCGCTGGAGCTTTTTTCACAATTCAACTTTTTTTATGTTTGTAATCGCTTATGAAATCCGTTATATTTATAAAATTCTTCGTATTTATATTACTTTATAATATTTACATTAATACTTACTTACATTCTTTCCAATTCATAAAATTTTATACCTTTAGCCATTTCTTCAGGCGAAATCTCGAGGATTGTTGGTTGATACGCGAGAATTACCTCTATACGAAATGCATCGAAATATTGAAAGAGCTAAATCATGTGAATTAAAACAGTCTCTTAGAAAATATTTATTTGCAATGAAAGAAGTTAATTTGTGCAATTTTATAAAAAAAAGTAAAAGGCAAACGATTTTGTAAACGATTTTATGAATAAGTAGAAGTAGAAGATATAAATAAATTAGAGAGTGAAATTACAAATATCATTTAAAAATACCATTTCTGTAATAAACTGTAATTATTATATTATCGCACGCTAGAAGATGCAAAAAAAATATTGGTAAAAACTTGAGCTTTTAGCTTTTTATAGAAGGAAGAAATAATTGTGGAATTATTCCGAATGAAATTTTAGAAACGCAGATATTTGAAGCACTTTATGCGATATTTCGTATTACCACTCGTTGAGGATGAAATCACCGCAAAAGAATTATTAAAAAAAAACACTTCTCCTATGATAAGTTTCACACGTCACGATGTTGTCGTTAAGACTTTTCTTAAACGCTGCTTCAACTTTGGAATTGTGGGTGCTTTAAAAACTTATTAATTCTTGAAATTTCTAGATTTTAATGTAGTCGTCTATAATTTTTCATCTATAATTATAAATTTTATAATTCGTATGTTATGACATTTGTCTATATATTTAAAAATATTTGCGAAATCATAATGAATAAGATATTAGACCACACCATTGCGACGTATAGCAAGAATATGGTTACTGGAATTCATGAAGGTAAAATGCCTTTGGAACAAATTCGAGCATGTAAGAATTAACAGATAAAGCATGAGAAATTATAGCATGGGTGGAATATGAGTATGAACTACTTTAGTTTTCAATCGTATATACTATAAACAAAAAATCTGAAGCGATTCCAAAATGATGAATCCATTAATATAATATACATTTAGCCATTAAACGAAATTCTAAACAGTGGTAAACAGTTTCAGGATTCACTTGAAGACCTTCGTTATGAATGAAACAAGCTATTTCGAGGAACCAAAATCTATTTAGAATTTTCGTGAAAAGGCATACAATTATCTCACAAATTTTTGCATCATATACTTTATACAATAACGTGATTTAAAATTTATCTGCAGCACCAAAAATAAATATATGTTGCTATATACAATATAACATGTGGAAATTTCCAATTTACAGATTTAATAGATTTTGTCTTAATTTTAAAAGATAAGGATATTAAAGCTTTTAATCTCACGAATGATGAACCAAAAATTGCCTTCAGGAATTGAACGTTAATAACATTTAGTTAATATTAAGAAATTCATCTGTACAAATTTATGATAAAATTTGAAAAGCAACTCAGTAAATTTATTGAAATAAAGCTATATCTATATCTAGTGATAAATCAAAATTGAATTAATATATGCATCAGATTTAGAAGTTATTTTTGATTGTTGGACAAGTTAGGTATTCCCTCGTCTCATCTTTTTTTAACGATTGATAAGAATTGATATGTAAACATTGAACCCTTTGCATACAATATTTAACATAGTTCCATACTGTGAAACAAATGTGAAATAAAACTAACAATTGGCTGTAAACAAAGCACCGATCAATTCGCTCTTCTAAAGATATATTTTACAGGATTTTATCGAATTGCATCGTCCAATTTTTCCACTGAATATATCAGTTAGTAAACTGGTTAACAAATTCATATGTTAACTTTTTGTGTGATTAATCTCTCTCTTTCATAATCAATTTATTTCTAATAGTTAATACTTTTTATTTACGAAATACGAGCTTAAAACAAAAATATTTTGCTTGTTGGCAGCAATATCGTTGTAAAGCTGAGTGGAGAAAATTCCCTAAGGCGAGCTGCTGCTGCTAAGCAACAGATTGTTGCTGTGGGCGTTCAGCTATATCAACAAGTCTATACTGCAATATATTCTCAGTTGCTCTTGAATTCATTCTGCTACCGATAAATGTCAGTTTTATTTTTTTTTATCATTTTTCCACTTTTCTGCCTGATTAATCTGAATAACTGAAATTTTTAAGATTAAGACTTGTAAATAATTTCGTTACAATAACACAGCAAGCATTTTCCATTTTATCTCAAGTATTCTATCTTTAAGATTTAGTTTTTAAATATATGAATAAGAAAGAAAGCAATTTTTTATCTGTCAAAAATTTGCTTTGTTTGAAAATTAATATAGTAGAATCGAAGATTTATAAAAAGTTAAAATAGCTATTGAGACTGGAAATTATTGAAAAATTTTGAGTGCAAAATATGATTATATGGTCAATAATATATCAATTTTTCATGGCTTTTTTCATGATGGCAAAAGGATTCTACATGAAAATATAGGGAAAATCGCATAAATTAAATTTTGAGCATTATAATAGAAAATTAATTAAAGTAAATTAGTGAAACGCATCTGAGACATTTCGACTTCACTTAGAAAACTGAATTCAGAGAACACAGTGGAATATGCACTAAAAAATTTTTTTTGTTTCATTCTTTTCAAATCCAAACTATTGGATGGATTTTGCGTAGAAAAGGTTGAACAAATCGCATAAGTGTTAATTTAAAAGTTTTATTTTAGGGAAAAAATTGTGGAAAAGATTTAGTTGGTGATTGAGAATAGGCATCAATAATTGTGGCATTTTTTAAATCACTGAATAGATAAAGAAACATAAATAGTCGCAAGCAAATAAGTTCATCACCAAATTTCAGTGCAGCATGGAGACAGCATGAAATTTCAGTGCACCAGATTGACTAGCTTTCTTTTTAACTTTTATTATTGATGAATACTTAATAAGTTTTCACCTTTTTCCATCCTTGTAAATTATTCGAATTCGGAATAAATGTTGTAAAAATTGAATTGTTAAAAATTGACATATACATTGAATATAGTGAATCGCTGATTTTTTATTTTAAATATTTAATACCGGAAATTATTTGCAATATAATCAGTATATCTTATCAATAATCAACATCATCAATGAGCAATAACAAATAACAAATAATATTTTCCCAACCAATACATTCCATCATCGATACACAAGAAGCGTAAGAATATTTTTTCATTTTTGTTTATTGTTCGGAAGAAAAGATGGAATTTTGGTTCAGAATCACATATATGATCATTCAGAAAAGGGGAATAACATTTTGTATACTGCGAGTGACCTCATGCTTATGATCGCATTTAGTTAATCAACCTGAGCATTTTTCGTCGTTTCCTTTTATCGCTATCTCAGAAATACGATATGCTCTAATTTCTTTAATAAATTAAGGATGTCACAATACGAGCCATGGTACCTCCGTCGACAGTGTCCAATATTTTGTCATATATGTATTCCTGTTTACACAGGTGTTTGGCCTGCTCGGTAATTTCTCCAACATCTTTCATTCAAACTGCTGCCAAACCCCATTTTTTCTGTAATTTGGAAAATAAGATCGCAAGGGAAATTTTTGTAAATTATAAGAAGAAAAAATCGAATAAAAATTTCAAAATTTTTTTTATTGTCTTGAATAAAAATAGGAAAATTTTACCTTATGGTTGTTTTATTTTCGAAATTTTTTCTTCTCCACTGTTTCACAACGATTTTTTGGCAACAATTTTTCTAATTCTAAAACCATTATCACTTATGTAATTTTATAAATTTTTGGCTTCTTAGCATTTCAGGAAAGTGGTGCTGATTATTGGAGCAATATTATTTGCAATTGGAATTATGATATTACTTGGCCTTCTTTTAACTTGCATTGCAGTTGAATGTTCAACAATGTCAGTTAGTTTCTTAGTTATTACAAGAATGAAACCGCAAATAAAGCGAAGACATATTGCCATTATATTGAGTATTTTTATGGCTTGAAAATTATGGAATATATCGTTCAATAAGCATTCGTTCAGAGTAACATTTTCATCATAATTTAAGAGTGGAGTTTTGTTTTCAGATTTGGTTCTCATATCATTACTGGCTGATAAGCAATAAGCATATTGCTAATAAAACACGATAATTTTCAAACCAAACGACTTACATAAAATAGCCAAATAGCACGGCCTTTAATTTCATAACCATGGTGATATGCTGCTGTGTTACTGTACATGAATACATTTAGTTCAACAACAAGAAGCATAGGCACATTATGCAAAGCTTTGCTTATATTATTGCAACATAGTCTTACTGGTATTTGACCATTCAGCAAGTGATTTTATTGGTATTCTTTTTAGAGCTTCAGCACTTGTGCCACTAGCCCTGATATTGATAATAGTTGGAATATTGTTATTTCATTGTGGATGGGCCGCTCACTTACTCGACGGTGATGGAGCCATTGAAATTCCGTTCGTTTATTAATTTTTATTTATTTTTTAACATCCATCGTCTAGTTTACCAAGCTATGTTCTTTCTTCTTTAAGATTCTGTGGAATCACAGAAATGAGCTATAATTCTTTTTCCTTATCCCATTGATTGTTTGGTATTACTGAGTGCAAAACGATGTATTCTTTTTGAACAAATTGAAGAAAATAAAAAATTTCAGTTTGAACAATCCGAACATCTGGTCATAACTCTTTTTTGCTGAATTTATGCAGTTGTTTAAGATTATAAGCGTTAAAGAAATTGGAACTTTATTTATTTATTATAATTTTGCTGATCGGCAGATCATATCCTTTCATCAGTAGGAAAGGCTCGAAAAATTGAAAAAAATACTAATCCTTCATTAAATCATAGAAATCAACGACCTTATTCAAATGAATTATTTAAAAACTTTTTCAACATATTCAGACTGATATTTTCGTTTTTGTAAAAGACGGTCTACTTCTAACAACATTCAACATTTCTGCTTTGGTTGGTTCCACTAGTTACTGAGAGTTTTTTTAGCCCTTTAGCATTTGGGAATAGAGACAGGTAAGTCCTAAACCACTCAGATATGGTTTTACTCCTGTCACGACAAGCGAAGAAATTTCGGATCTATGATAGCAAGTTCACGAATATGAAATATGAGATGGAAACTGCAAAAAGATACTTAGAAATTTTGAAACTTTTATTAATTAATAATATTTCAATTATTTAAAAGCTTATAAACATTTTATCTTAATTGCTAATGAAGCCAAACAAATTAGTAATGGTACGAGCTGAAGTTACTAGGTTAAAACCTTTCGCCCTGAGTTACCTGGTGCAACTGAGTTCTCAACCATCCGTAATTCACTTCATTTTTATTAGGATAAAAAATCGTATGTGATATTCGCATCAAATAATTGCATCTCTATCGATATCTATAGAATATTTTTTAAGGATGTAATAAGGAAGTACTATCAAAATCTTGGAATTATTTGAGGATTTAAGCTATACTATATAAAGAACGTGGTGAATTATACAAAAAAAATCCGTTTAAAGCAAAATCGATTTAGTGCCTCTACGACAATATACAAAGATGATGAAAAGTTGCCAAATGAAAACGAACTTGCAGTGTTTGAAAGTGCCTATCGTGAACCACTTCCTGAGGTTGACTTTTCTTAAAAATTTCGACTGGCTAAATTAAATTATTAATGATGAATTAGACACCAGTTATCGAAAATAGTAAAAAGAAAACTGCAAC
Source organism: Dracunculus medinensis (assembly GCA_900625125.1). NCBI lineage: Eukaryota > Metazoa > Nematoda > Chromadorea > Rhabditida > Dracunculidae > Dracunculus > Dracunculus medinensis. Next base: position 1,322,422 of record UYYG01001150.1, on the reverse strand, counting down.
CTATTTTCTCACTTAAAAATCAGAATGCTTTGATGGAGTTTTCTTTAGTTTGTCGTTTCCTTGTTTAGTATGGATTCCTCATATCCTCATTCGATAGATAAGAGTCGATGAATTAAGCGCCATTAGTAAAAATTAATTCAAGCCCAGAACATACTTCTAAGATACCCATCTGTAAAAAGCCCATAATGGAATAAGCTTTCATTTGTTTCATTCCGCTGTTGACAAAGAATTTATTGAAATTTTGCAGGAATATTTATAATTTTAATGATTTTAGATTTAGACAATAATTTAAAATATCTATTCTGTTTAATTTCATGAATTTTAAGATTAGGCATGGCTATTGGCAATTCGAAGACAAAGAAGCATGGCAAACAGTTGCAAATCCATACCCAATTCAGTAATTTTTCGCATTTTTATGTTATTTACTAAAAATTACTTGTATATGATGGCAATATAGCACAATATATACGTAACATAGATTCTCGATATACAAAGTATTAACCTGATTCAAATAACAGTTCTTTTTCTGCTAATAGTGTGCATTTTATTAGAGGGCCTCCGCTGCCCACAGGAGTGAAGTTTTCGCAAGCCTCTTATTTTGACTCCATATCTCAAAATAACACCTTTTCCGACATCGTTTTCCGCAAAAAGCCATCTTTTTTTTTCCACTGTGTCGAAAATTCCTGCTGTTCATATCAATTCTGTTTTCATAGAAGAAGCTATGAACAATTGAAAAAATAATTTAAATGAAAAATGAAATTCGTCGATTGTCAATTATTTTTCATATATTTCAGGCATACACTGAAGAGTTCGCTCGAAAGACGCCCATACTAAATGATCCGATTTTTGCGTTAATTTTGAGTACTTCAGCAAAAGTATGCAATATTTTTTATTTGCTCAATTAGTATGCATCATTTCTTTATGATTGAATAAATGGCTTCGAAATAAACTAGTCGACCATCAGTTGTGATGATTAATTTAAGAATCAACATCAGGCTTTTATGTATTAATTAGATTTCATTAGATTTATCAAAGCGAGCTTAAAGAAATTTTATGCTTGAATCTTAGCCTTGTTTTTTGGTGAAACGACAAATTTGACTTAAATTTATCAAAATATTCTTGTCTTTTTCGAGTCGTTCATATCATTTTTTTGCTTTTTGTGAAGTGCTGTATAAGTATTTTGTCGATATCCAAAATTTTTATCCATAATCTAATTCCAGCCCCTTTAATGGCAAAGTTTACAGTGAGACAAACAAAATCAACCAGATGTTACGCAGCGGTTTTTAGCTAAGGATTTTTTGAAGATGAGATGAAATACTTTAAGATCAAATTAAGCTTTTATTTATTTATCAGATGCACTGTGGATACAATTTAGATATAATGCATTTACATTGCTTATAAATGATAGTTCTTTGCTTCATTCTATAATGCTTTTTTCCTTCGGACTAAAATCTTAATGAAGTACTGTAGTTGCTAAATTTTTTTAAAAATAATTAACTAGCATAAATTGAAAAACTTGACTTTATTAATAAAATATGAATTCCATTTGTTGGAATTGGTCATAATGAAAAAATTGGAAAACACCAGTAAATGAATGATTTACACGGAACTTTTCAGTATTTTACCTAAATTGAACATAAGTTTTTTTCTTATTTTTTATTCGTTCAACGTTATTCCAGCAGAATACAGAATTAAATCAACATCACAGTCTGGAAGATAGACAACAAGAAATAGGGTGAGTGATAACCCTTTCGGAAATTCCTCTTTGAATATTTCATGGATCAATTTGCATATGGATTTAAGTTTTTCTGATCTCGAAAGGAATTAAACCTTGCATGATCTTGCTTAAGATTAATTTTTACGTTATTGCGCTGCTCAACTTCAACTTATTAACTTAATGAAAAATTAGCTGAATGGCCAACATGGAGCCAGCGAAATTTTTTAAAAAATCTCTCCAAGCACATTAAACAAAATTTTAAAAAAATCGAAAATTATTGCAAATTATGTAATTTAGGATTCTATTCAAAATTATTCATCATTTTCTCGCGAAAAATTGTATTAATACTTTTTTTCTGGAAGAGAGTAGCTATAGCTTTTTTTTGGGAGGCAAAACGAACTGAAGAATGCCGATAAACTTTGTTTGCAAAAAGGCAAATATCCAATGGGATGTAAAGAAATGTGAAAAAATCGGGAGGAAAGAATTTTTGGTTTATATATTATACTTATCGAAATCAATAGAAATTTTCTTTTATTTAAATTTGAGTGGGTAAACGAAGGAAGAAGTGAAAAAAGTGTGAAATTAAAGTTAATGAAAGCTAAATTATACAACTGCAGCCGTATTTTATAAAAAAATTCGTCTCTTCATAGATTTCTAAATAAACAGGCTGGTCTATTATAGATAAGCCCGGCACAAAATTGTTAGTGCGCTTTCTGGTTTGGCTGGTCTCACTGAATACTAAGGCGATACACTCTCGCCTGAAAGATCATTTGGAGATGGGAATACAGGTGGAGTTTCGAGCACCACCTCTATTCACTTTTAATGACAAGTTTATGTCTTTCAAGAGGCTCGAACTTTTGTACTTTTTGTCCATTTGTCATAAAACTTGAAATCATCGACGAAAATATTTTGAAGTGGTTTATAAAATCGGGAAAGGTTAGTACAGGCAGCAGAAGTAAAGTTACAACGCCTTGATTAAATTCAGCTGGTCAGCATTAGCCATCGACATTATCTGAAAATTAATTGCGAATTAATTTCAACCTCGTGGAATTCCAGTCCAATAAATATACGACTACCAGTCAATTTTTTAGTGGTAACATCAACTGCACAAATTTAATCAAAAATAATTTGGATATTTTAACATCTAATATCATAAGCGTTAATAAAAGAATTTTCCAGAGCTGATCTATTTTAGGCTTTTTTTTGTTTATTTGATGAAATCTTTTTTAATCCTCTTTTTCTCACTTGTCGGCTTATTTTATTCTTGCTAGTTCTTAGTGCGATTAGATTAGATTTACTACATTAAACAATTGACCCATTAATTGGCTCTTTATTGTTTCCGTAGAATTTTATTTTAAATCTCTCACCTACCTCAGCAAAAAGACAAATGAGCTGTGGTATGGCAATTCAAATGAAGTAGAAAGGGTTCGATTGACATGAAATTACAAATGCCTCATTTCAGTCCATTCAGCTCCAATTTCCGGAAATTTTTAATTCATCAAGAAAGATTTTTTCTTTACTTTTTCGTGTAGAAATAAAATAATGATCGATAATGAACAGACGTCAAAAACTTTTTAAAAAACAAATTTAAAATTTCATTTTCGCAAATTACATTTTTTGACGTAACGACGCTTTAAAATTCATCAAAAATTCGATATATTTCTTTAGAAGTAAGTTCTTAAATGATTAATAATTTGCTTCTTCGTGGTTCTTAATTTAAAATATTATTGCATGAATGAACTGCAAAATGCAATTGCAGTTAAATGTAAGTATTCTAATGTATCACTTGGACTGTTGTAGATGAATTTTTTACTACAGTGAATCGATCTCAACCTTTTGGAATGATTAAGAAACTGCGTAAACCATTTTAGACTTTTCTTATTCTCGATTCAATTTCGATAGAACATCGTAAAATATGTTATTTGCTTAATGTCATCAAGATGTGACATAACATGCTATGAATATTTCTCAATGAAGTATTTGTCATGACGTCGAATGACCATTATTATTACACATTCCCATCGTATGCATTATTGTATTAATTTTAATATTATGGTCCATAGTCGCGTATTTCCTATTCATCCGTCCATGAAAACTTGCAAATTCTATATTTAATTTTATTAATTCTTCCTATATCATTTACAAATAGAATTAAGGAAGTGATTGTAGGTAAGAAGTTTAAGGCAATATAAAAAAGCATAGGAGAAGCGTCATTATCGAATTATAGCAAAATAATCGTTTCGAGTCAGTTCATTCACCAAATGAGATAAGTAAACAAATTTTCAAATTTATATCGTAGATGTAAATGGTATATTAATTTTGAGTGAGATCGAGATCTTGAGTGAGACCTTGGGTGCAATTCTCGATGGGAGCAAGTCGGTTATCAGTTAAAATGATATGTAGCGCTAGGAACCAATTATTTGATTATCCATCAGTAACTCACCTGCAAAAGAATCATCTCGCCGTAACGAAGCAAAACACGCTAATTTAAATAAATATATTCATTTCGAAATTAAATAGATAATATAAATCAATAAAAAAATTGCATTCATCATTAATTATTCACTAAAAAAACGAAATTTTACAATTATAAAGAGAAAAGGAAATGAAAAAAGGCATATATAGAAGGAAATAAAATTTTGGCAGACCAAACGATTGAGAAAAAAAGAGGTCTAAAAGTTGGTTAGCAGTAATTAGCTAAATTTCTTTTAAGAGACAGATGAAGCAAAAAATATCATTAAAGAAAAAATATAATGTAAAATATGGAAACTGAAAATTTGGAATATTCTGTAGTTTTCCTTAAATGTTGTTTTTACACCTCTGCGTGGATGGATGATATTTTTTTACGTCTTTTATGAGTGGTAAATTTGTATCCAAGAAACCCATTGTATTACAAATCAGAATGATAAATGAGAAATTTGCGCCTATTTGTTGTCGAATTTCTTTCCATCTTGATTTGCTTCAAAAAAAACTTTTCATCCTTTGTTTATCACTTTATCACCTAAATCTTTGCTATTTCTTCTACTTCGCCTTTTGGTTCGTTATCAAGATCAAAAAACTGGATGAGGAATCATTATTAATCTTTCATCATCCAAGCGAAAATTTTATGAGTTTATACCCACTTGTTCCAATCTTTGAGCATTAGCTTCGTAAGATTTTTTTTAACCAAATTCATCGCAACTTTTTCTTTCGTTAGAAATTTGATTCATTGATTTTTCTTTGACTAAAAATTCTAATTATTTAACGTAACATACACGGTGCACTATATTTTCTTAAAAATTGTTCAAAATTCTTTTTTTTTAAATTTTCTCTATCATTTTCTGAAATTCTTCAGCCTAACTATGTGGTTGATTGACTGATCGTATAACTTTTTGACTTTTCCTTTCCATAATGCTGCATATTTTAAAATATTATAAGGTTTCAATTGTTAATAGATCGAGTAATAAGATCGAGCAATCGTGCGCCAATTATTTGTTTGATATCCTCAGGATAAATTAATTTTTGATGCGTAAAACTGGAGCAGTTATCAAATAGGTAGGTCCGATTCAGTAATTCAATGATAATTTTTATTTAATTTCTGTGCCTAAGAATAGTTGAATTCAGTTCTGAGTCACACAAATTAATCAATGACACCTTTACTGATGAAATGATCTCAGCTGTTACTTTACAATTTTGGCCATTAATAAATTTTCTTTCAGTGATTAGATTTTGATTTTATTGTTATATTCTCTCGTTCTTTGTGATATGCAGTACTATTTCATGTTTTACATTTAAGGCAGGCTTAGATCTGGCAACATCTTTTGGTTTGTCTGAACAAATGTACTACATGAAATCGCTGAGCAAAAACACTAATTACTTTTTACTCGGATAGCAATGTTATAGGACCAACCTTCCAACAATTTTCACTACTAAAACGGCTTTCAACTTTATATGGGAAAAATGCCGACATGGATATACATTTCAAATAAATATATATATAATATAAATAATAATACACATTATAAAAATCAGTTTGACATAGCATAATAGATATATATGGTAATGCCAAATGACAGGAACATTAGGAAGAAAAAATATGAGAAGCTAAAGAAATAAGCTGCGGCTCTTAAAGTATAAAAGTGGTTTCAACAGATTCCAGAAATAATATCAAAGATCTGTCCAGAAGAGCGGACTGCTAAGAACAGCTAAGATATTGCACAGAAACTTAAAACTCCCAGGTCTCCAGTATAAGGCCTTAGGTTGAGGATGACCACCTACAAAGACTTTTTAAAATTGTATAGAGATATATATATATATAATTTTAATTCATAGTAGCTACAATTTTTATTTTTATTTGTTCGCAAAGCAGATATTGCATGCATTCAAAGGAAAATTTGTAAAATACACAAAAACTGTTGAATATTTTGCAGATTTTTGCATTGTTTAATCGCATAAAACTGGTGCATCGCACAACCATTCTTCATGTTCTGCCTTTTAATTCAGCTAGATTTTCTGCATAATTGGCATGGAAATAATGTAATTTTTCAATTATGTGGTACTTGCCTATAAATTACTGAATAAGTCATTCAAATCTGTAGCATTGGCATCTCACTGATGGTCGTTTCCACGAAGGAATTTTCACTCATATCTGAGATTTCAGAGATTCGATAATGCTTTTTTTTGCTGCAACCAAAGTATTTAAAACCAAATATAATATTAAATATTTTTTATTCAAGATAAGCATGAATATTTGTTTCTAAATTAATTATTAAATTATCCTAATATTTGACGAATTTTTTGAAATTATTTTTACACTTGAAACTATTTCGTTTAGCACAAATTCAGTGAAAATTATATTTGAGTTATTCGGTTTCGCACTTTTCATATTCTTTTTTTAAAGAATAATTTGAAAACTACTCATAAAGTAAAAATATATATACTTTACTGAAGTTATGTTCGAGTATTTAAGAAGTATAAACAGAGATAGGAATTTTTTCATTAACTACATAAATCAAAAATTGCAAAAGATTAAAATTATTTTTTATAAGTTTCGTATATAGCGGGAAATATTCAATGGGTAATGTCAGAAGATGAAGATTTGCTAGTTTATGAGTTTTGCGAATAATAATCACTGCTTTATTTTTGTTTCAATAATGGATAATAAAGAATGAATTATGATGACAAACCATTGAAATTTTTTGCAAATAATATCATTTCATGCATGATCGTTATCATTTGGTTATCTCATAGAAATTTATTGATGTTGAAAATTTAATTGACCATTCGCTCAAATAGAATGAGAAAGATAAAGAAAGAATGAAAAATCCATCTAAAAAATGTTAGAAGAGAAATATAGAATTGACTTGCCTATCGCTAAATTTACATTCTTTATCGCTTATAATGAATGCAACCTTTGTAGTGAGTTCGTTTCAATCACCGAACCCCTATCTCTTATAGCCAATTCAGTTGTCCGATGTATGTAAGTAATAGCGTTATAATTGAGTTATTCAGTTTGCTTCATGAAGGTCACATCATTACTCTTTTCCTTCAAACCTTTACTTATCTGGTATTTACTTCATTCATATTCTTTCGCAACCATCTATTTTCAATTTTACAGTTTTTTCCCCAGAAATTTTTGCAAATGGTCCATCGGTTGATATTTATGAGAAATTGGTGGTTGAGTCTCGATTTAGCTTAGTACAAGCAGTTTGATTTCTTCTGAAGATGGTAAGCCATGGTTAAAAGTGAAATCCGGCTGGCTGCTGGATGTGTTGCTCCATCTTTATCCTCCTGTGATTATAGGTTTTGAAAAAATTTTATTTTAATAATTATTCGATCAACTCAAATTAAACATAGTGCTAAACGAGATGAGAATGCTTAAATATAATGAAATACATTATAAAAATTGGTAAAAAATCGGAAATATTTGTAGAAATATTTTTAAAGATCCATGGTCTTTCGTGAATCAATGAAAAATAAAGAAGTGGAAACTCGATTTTTATGAAAACTTTTGCCACCATTTAAATAGTTTATTCAAATTTTCTTCATCACTTGAAACGCAACTGCGTAGAGAAATTTTCTTTTCTCTAGTTTTCTCTAGCATTTCTGGTTTGGTTCGTTCTACTAAATATCAAGATGAAATCCTCTAACAAGAGAATCACTTAGAGGTTGAGGTGAGGATGTATCATACATATATGTATATCCTCAGTTGGCTGTCGGAATTAATTTTTAAGGGTTTACTCCCATAAAGTGACAAGAATTAATTGCACTATATTTGGCATTAACCAAATCACTCGATCTCATTTTTTTTTTACTTATTTTTGTTGCTTCATAGAAGTTTTCGTTGTAAATTTTTATATGAAAGAAGGAATGATACTTCAGATGAAACTTTCAGTTAGAAATTATCCTTTTTTTTATCCTCGAAACTCAACATTCTTAATGGAAGATTTTTTTAATTAGTGAATCATTCATGACAATATTCATTTTTCAAAACATTTTTGCTCAAGTTTTCGAATTTCCAGTTTCCATTTTCAATTTCAGTTTATTCCTTTGGCTTTCTCCAAGCTTTTAATTTTAATTCATTCATTTCTACAAATTTTCCCATAGCTTTCAATCATTTAATTTATCGTTTCTTATGGTAAAATTAGCGAATGTTGGAATTTCTTTATTATTATGGATTTGTATTATCTCCGTTCGCTGTTCTTCTATTGCATTCCAACGAATTTTCGCTGTCCATTGCATTTCAATTAAATAATTTGTTCAGGATATAATATAAGGATTGCTTTGTTCTCAATAGCTTTGTTATAGGTTCGCTTATTGTATTCAACCAGTTTTCGATTTACAATTCATCTATCAGCATTATTCTTATCCATTTTTTTTGCGATCGTATTATTGTATGAGAATAATTCAAAATTTCTCAGCGATATTTAGATATTAAATCAAGTTCAAAAAATTTTATATTCGGATGTATTAAGGCGTAAAAGATTTACATTCATTTTGTTCTTTTATTTAAGAAAAAATGTTGATCGAAAAAATTATTATTGAAATTATTAAATTATTGAAAAATTATTGAAATGGAATAAAAAGCGAATTTTTATGAATCCAACCTGGGGTACTTGTTGTTGATATTTTGCTTATCACGCGACAGTTTCGTTTTTTTTTGCAATTATTCGAGAAACTATTCTTGAAAATCATTTTTCGAGGATTGAGTCGCATTAAAAAAATCATTCAAACTATCATGAATCTATTATTTGACAAAAATTCTTAGTTAAAGTCATACTTTTCAAAATCTGAATCATTTTTTTAAAAAATATTTTAAAAAACTGGAGATTTTTATAAAGATTATAATCTGATTAATTTCTTACAATTTTTTTTCAGCGTCTCATGGATCATTTCTTCTTTTTTCAGCTTCATCATTTCTGATTAGGCTGCTTTCGTTGGCTATTAGGAAGTGATTCCTTTAGCCACAGGATAGAAATACAAATGAATCGCGAACACATAGCTCATTCCATCTTTATATCTTGCTTGGAAACATTCCCAATCATTTATCTTTGGATCAAAATCATCTTTTACGTGAAAAATTTAGAAGCATAGTTGGGTAAATGCTTGCCAATAATAACGATTTATTGCGGAAATAATCTTTTTCCATCAACGATTGCATGTTTGTCGTCGGGTTAAGTAGAAATCCGATCGTTATTGCCCTATGAACGATAATGTTTGTTGTTGTATCAATCAACCATATTTTGATCGATTTTTCATTGATTTTCCATTTAAATAATTTTTAAAATATATTTTACTTTATAAATTTAGGAAATTCATCTCGAAAATATTCGTCCATGCAGTGAAATATTTTTGTAACGATGACCTTGTTAATTTTTTTTATAAAGGAACATTGACACTTCCGTGAAGTTATCAGTTTTGTTTTCTATTGTTTTTACTTTAAATTAAGTAATAACGTATCGAACTGCGAGTTTGTGATTGCATTTTCACGAAATCTAAACTATTTTAATAAACAAATTTTAATCAAATACTGTTTTTTTGCATCAACTTTATTCGAATATTCTAAAATAATGCTTTTGTAAATTCGAATCACAAAGTCGGAATTGGCTTAAGTTGTAATAGAATAAGTGAAGGCTAACCGATGAAGGATTCTTGGAATATTTTGCAAATTAGCAGTCTTTATTTATGCGCTAATGATATTCTCATGAAAGAAGCAAATGAACTTTGCGAGTTCTCGATTAAGATTAAATCTTCTCATATCTATAGCACCTCTCAGTGCTCATTGTAGGTAAAATATTCACTCTTCATTGTTCCTGCAAGATTCATTGAAAAATCTTCCCCAGACAATATTATTGTCTTTGACATGCATTAACTCCCCTTTAAGGGTATTAATAAAAGTTAATAGGTGATTTTCGTATTAATTCTTTTCTGCCGATTTCTTTGCTTAATCCATTAATTGATAATTAAACTGTTTTTCTTTTTGGCTTTCTTTACGTCCATTTAAAAATAAAATTAAAATGAAATAATTTCACGAAATAATAGGAATGTACTTAGCGTTATATTTGGTTTTTTAGCATTTAAAATTTATTTAAAAATAAAAAAAAAAATTATTTAAGATTTTAATATGTTTTTAATATATTGATTTGTGGTCGAATAGGTCAGAAAAAATTAGCAATAGGGATTAAATGATACAATTAGAAGTGACCGTTGGCTCACCTGATGACACAATAGGTTCATTTGAAGGGTTTGGTTGTTGTGCTGACAGTGACCTTTCTCTTTCCTTCCAATTTGATCGCATCGCTCCTTTCTCGACATATTTGCCTTTCTTTCTACCAATTGCTCTTTTTTCAAAATTTTCATTTACTATTATTTTATGGATTTGTTTTTTCCTAATAAAAATTGATTCTTTTCTTTAATTTTTATGAAATTTACGATTTTTTTAAAAGAATTTATTAATTACCAATTAGTTTGGTTTCATTTGATAAGAGGAGGTCTGTCGCCTGTTTTATTTTGTGGATATTCACTTCGTTTATAGCGTTTCATTTCTTGTTGAATGTCTCAGGTCATCGTTGAGAAGCAAACCTTCACGTTCAATCTCTGACATTAAAAAGCCTGAACAGCTGGTGAACTACCTGTAATTCAAACGATTCCATGACAAAAATTTCTAACTGTACTAATAGCTAGTAGAACTGATCTTAACCAGAAATGGTAACCACATATAACCGGAGACTACATTTCTGAAAAGAAAAATACTTATATATGTTGCAAGGGTCATTTTTGTTAGACGTCGAAAAAATCGCCCTTTTATGTTAGGAGATAAAGTTGAACTAAGCTGAAGAATAAAGCAACCAACAGTTGAATCATTTTAACAGTTTCACTACTCTAATTTTATTATTTTGATTTATCATACTGAAATATTCTAAAGATTATCAAAGGATTAATTTTAATCGAAAAATACCAAGTAGAACATAAGGAACCCTAAAATTTGGAAAAAAAAAGCTATTAAATGGGCTTCTAAATTCTAAATTTCAAAATTTCCCGTTTTTACTTCTATTTTCTCAGTGCTTTCTGGGACATTATTCCAATAGCCAATAGGTCAATCAAATCAGAAATAGTGAGTAAAGAAATCACAGATGATGAAAAAAATGCTTCACTAGATAGCCTATTCCAGTAAAGTTAATAAATCGGAAAATAAGTTTGCGCAAATGCAAATCACTTTCTCTCGTGGCACTGCGATTTAGAACCAGTTCGAGCTTCTAAATTAATATTTTTACTACATTTCGAATCAGTAAATAAGAATAAAATTTTCTTGAATCTATATCTACTTAATTAAGTTTATTTGACTATATAAGATTTAAATATCTTAAAAAATAAGCCTTCAGTTGATGTAAGTGCACTTATCTAATACATATGTTTAGTCACTGAAAAAACGTACATTCCAAATGAGGGGAAACAAAAGAAAGGTAGCGAACGTACCAAATCAAATTTTTAAAAGTCTTACAATATAATTTAAAATTTTAGAGGGTCTTAGACTATGCAAATTACTAATGACTAAATTAAGATGAGGAAATAACCTGCACGATTTAATACGCCACTCATATAAATAGGAGGAAGATTGGAAGGTTTTCAATTAACGTATCTCATATTTCTCAGCCTATAATTTAATTTCTCGATCTCAAAGCCACTCTACCATATTAATTATATATGCAGGTGAAATTCTTACGACCTCTTTAATGAACGAATAAAAAAAATTTACAATTATGGCCAGTTTACCATTAGCCATCAACAATTTAGGTTGCAGTAAGGCTTAAGGGAAAGGCTTGAAAGGCTTAAGCTAATATCAAACATCTCAAGTGCTCTTTGGCCGTTTTCTGTCATCTTTCTACTGTTTATATGGGATAGGATGGTTTAGTCCGTTGTTGCTTAATTCGAAGCGCCGATACTAAGGTTTTATTCCCGCAGGAGTAAACCTGTGTAGAAATCTGGGTGATGCTAGCGACTCACCAGTATTTCTATCACCATGGAACTCGCTGGCACATTTGTCCAATGCGACAAGCCAGCGGAGCGAGTTTAATCAGTAATGGTAAAAACTCTTAAAAAAAAATATATGCTTATATATACATATATAAAATATAAATATATAAAGAAGACATACTTTATAATATACAATCCTCTGGCATTCGCATTAATTAATCTGTAATTTTCTGTAAACGATGGAAATATTTTATAAAATTAAAATTAAGAATTTGTATTGGAATTTGAAATTCTTTCGCTAATTAATTTATATACTATTATAGCTAAAGTTAAAGGTATACTTTTTATTTCTATAAATTTTTATTTTTTACAATTCTTTATTAATTAGATATTTGTTCAAATTTTAAAAGAATCTATGGGATTTTATTCAGTTTCATTCTTCTGAAAGTATTCATCATTTTTATTTTGGTTAATTTCACTGAAAACTGTGATGAGACTCCTTCGCTTGAAAATATTATTGGATCGCTAGCTAAATGGGGCCTTAGCTGAGTTAAAGCTGTGTAAACGACCATTAGAGAAATATTTATTTCACTTTAAAAAAAGGACAGTTGAAAAAACAGATTAGAAAGGAGTCTATTATCTGAAAGCATAAAAACACAAAAAAAGTATTAAACCTGTTTGTAACATTAACTTAATCACAATTCACAGCATTTGGTTTCACAACAGTTTACGAATTTCTCTTTGCATAATTCCAGAATGAAGTAGAATTTAAGATCTTATCTTATGTTATCTTATCTTATCTTACTAAGAACTAATCATGATATATTCTCATTGCTATATTCTCATGGTTTCTCAGCTTAACGAATAGTGTTCCTAATTTGAATAACATGAAACATTTCGATGTATCGCACATGTGGAACTGTCGTCTTTTATTTCGACTTATTCTTCCATTCTTAATTTGGTTGTTTTTTTTGTCTAAAATAATTTTTATATTCCTTTAAGCTTAAATTTTCATTTTGGATGCTATAATTGCACCAGTCCACCAATCGTTAAAGCGACACTTTTCCTCATTGTGTTTTTCTTTTCAACAAAGTAGAATAACATTCATTTCTTGATTTCTTCATATGGAAATTATTTGCTAAACAAGGGAAAGTAATTTCTTAAATATCCAAAAAATTGCCGCTATCTTCAAATAGTCATTTATTTTCGATTCATTATGTCCGATATATGGCCGAAGCACCAAAGCGGCATTCTTTTTTATTCCTAACCTATTATTTGCTGTTTTTTTCGCCTTTCAGATTTTCCTGATAAATAGAGCGTCGTATTTTTTTGTTTATACTTCTCATTATGCGTTAGCCAGATTAATTTTTTTAAAATCATTTTTTCAGTTCTTAAATTTCTTTATAAATTTATCGCAGAGCTAAATGATTGGTGGATGAATTCATAAATAAATTTCATTTCTTGGATTAAAAAAAAAATTTAATTGGTAAGCACCTGGTTAAGCTAAATCGATTAGTATGCTGAGAAATTTGCCTGGAAATTACATTGCGGTAGAGTTACAAATGGGTTTTCACTCGGATTTTTTAATGCTAGATTCATCTTTCTTCGAAGTGGGATTTGCATCTGGACAATTTGTGCAAAAACCATTCCATCATTACTGGTTAGGCTGGCACCTCTGGTTAAGAGAAGCCATTCCTTTTTCCATTTTCTGAGCCCATATATCGCTAGTCCACCTATAAGTTCAAAACCTTTTTTGAGCCAGCTCTTGGCTGGCCCTCCTCGCTTTTGACATCCATCACAAAGCTTAGCGTTTAACGAAATATAAGCTATATTCACAACGTGAATAACTATAACGCATTGTAAGCTACGAAGTGCATACTCTTCTATCCTGCTCAGTAACTTACAAAAACTTGCTCCGTAAAGATTACAGCTGTGAAAAAAGTCATCTAAGGAAATTTTTTTTCTGTATCACGGTAAATTTTCGAATTGAGGCCATCCTTTTGCTGATTTTTTCTAAGCTGATTTTCATTTATGGCAGTTGTTAATGATATGCATTCTCATGAAATAGCAATATTTCCATAGTGGTAACTCTGAATTCGCAATTGTTTTGCTATCGAGAATACGGTTTGATTTTTTTTTCAAAAGATTTCTACGCGAGAGAGTGATCCAAAAAAAGTACAAATTGGTTCGTGTGATGGTCGTTAGTTATTTGATTTTTTGGTCGTTAAACCGAATTCACCAGTTGATTTCAATAAATGATATATCTCTTTCTGCGATTGGTTAAATCCAATAATCTTAATATTTTGATTGAGTAGTGTCGCGAAGTCTTTTCTAAATAGTCATTCCATTATACATTTAGCGAGGCTTAGATTCCACTTTTCTTCATTTTCTTTCATCTCGAGCAGAATTTCTCCGAAGAAATCGAAGTTAATACTTATAATTCTTTAGTTCAACTTCGATTTTGACCCAAATAAATTCGTTTACGAAAGGATTCCATAAGGTTAGTGAGGAAATAAAATAGAAAAAGATGATTTTGAAGCAGTGGTGATTTGTTCATAATTCTTTGCCAGTCTTCAGGTGTCTTAGAAATTTTATTTATTGCCTATTTTCTTCGCACTATATTAAACGAATTCAAAAATGTGAGACTAAGAAAACTGTTCAGTTCGCAGACCATTTCAAGTCGGCGCAGTTTAACAGACATATTAAATGATATCCTCCAATATGTGATATTTAATCCCTTAGGTTCTTCGTTAGTTTTTGATTCCTTCGTATTTCTTCAGAAGAATTTCCTTGTTCCGAATAAATTAAGAAAAATATTGGTTTAAATAACGTAATTTTTTCTCCATGAACTATTTTTGGCTAAGTTCATTACTAGTTTTTCGAATTAGGTAAATAGGGGGTCACTTGGCGACAGAGATTACAGCTGGATCGTTGGTACCATGCGAACTCGGAAAGGGGGCTTTCTCCTGCTAAAAGTAGCATTTCAGCATTGGTACTCCGAAATGAAAGCAACCAATTCTTCTGAGTTATCCGCGAATTAAGTAATTCTGAAGAAATATTTATGGAAGAAACTGTTAAAAATATGATAAAAAACAGTGGCGAGCAAAACTTTTGTGAATGCCAAGTTTTCGGAAAAATTTTTGCGGAAATTAATTTATTTATTACAAGCATATTACAACAAAGTTCAAAATGAATGAATTAGCGTTAATATTTCTCAATTTTTTTGCTTAATTCACTGTTGCGATGAAATTATTTAACAATTTTCATCGATAATTGTTTGTTGGCAAAGGGCCGCAAAAAATTTCGTTGGCGGCCACATCGGCTTCCGGCTTTTGCCTTCACTGATTTATCTTTTTTGACTAATTTTTACAATTTTTGATTTTGAAAGGTATAATCGATAAATAAACGTTATTCTATAAACGTATTTAAAATTGTTGACAAAATGTTTTTATTCTTATTATTGTCAATTTATTATCAAAAATATAAGCGATAAAAATAATGAAAAATTTTTTGTGAATTGTCGGAAAAAATATTTGGAAAGCTGAAAAAATTTTTATTTTACGACGCATGAGATTTTATAAAAATTAAATTAAGTAATTTTTTTACTTCCAACAATTTTCTCCGTTAATTAAATTTGGTAAAAACGTATAAAGGGAAGAAACTTCAATTAGTATTAAATTTTAGGTAATTCATGCTTTTGTGATTTTTTAATCGCTTAAGCGCATTAAATCGGGCAGTAATTGCCATGATTCGCATTCTTCTTTTGTCATCATTTTGGGTTTTCTCTTAATAGCCATTTCAGCTTCGGCCAGAGGCATTGATGATTGCTTCTGTCTGAGGTGATTGCTTCGCTGCGGAACTACGAGTGGTTAGTTGTCGGGTCTTGTAATATTTCAGCCTGTTTTCCCACTCGCATTATGATCACTGCCATATTCCCTTTGATTTCTCAAAATCCAATGCTAGCATTTCATTCCAAAATGTTTAGCGAATCTCCACTTGTTTAGCAGTAAAATTGTTTTTAGGGTTCATTGATCCATTTCTAGAAGCAGGTTTATCTAAAATTTATGTTCTTTAGAAACGTAATAAATCGGGGTTAGTGATTCGTGGTCATTGTCATTGATAAGAAGTTTTGCACTTAATATATTCTATTTTTGCAAATAAAAATCTATAAATAATTAATTATAATATTATAATAATAATAACAATAATAATAATAAATAATAATAATAATAATAAATAGGTTTAACAAACTTGGTGTGTGTTTGCTATTTTCCATCTTCTGCTGTAATGTACGACTTATCTTTCAAGTGATAATGGCTAAAACTCTAATTTTTCAATAGCTTTCAATAACTTTTCAATGACTGGTGACGCGTTTTTAGTAATGCTCATTTGTTGCTGTGATTGATTGTGTTTCATGCTTACCATTATTATTAATTATTGCAAATAATATTATTATTGATTTTGTTATTTATTTATGATTATTTTATATTTTCGCCTTTATACTTATATTCTTTTACTTTTGCTTTTATGTACTCACTAATTAATTAATACTGTTTTACCCTTTTTTAAATTAATTAGTTAGTGAATAGCACTAAGGATTGATCTGTGGTTCGACTCGTTCCATTAATTTATTCCTATGGTGCGACAGTTTCGTAAGAGAGCCCCATGGGGGTAAATACATTAAAAGATTTCAGATTTTTTAATGGTTTAAAAAAAAAATTTTAAACGAAATTTGTGTTTATAGTTTTATGCAGACTTCTGTCCTGAAAAAGTTTCTGCTCGAATACGTTAAATAAATGTATTGTAAAAATCTTTCCCTAAAATTATTACTCGCACAAATGTCTTTTATTGTTTAAAGATTTCTATCTAAAGAATAAAATATTTTAGAAAATTTCTTTTGTTTCATATTGCTTTTACATTATGAAAAAGTCCGTTTAAATGATTGAATGAATCACGAACAGTTGGCTTTGTTGTTTACCAAAAAATTTTTGTTGAAAAAAATTTTTTTTCCCTCATCCATGAAGGAAAACAGAAGCGAGAAATTGCTCATCCATTGTTACTGATAAGTATCCTTATTCATGCGATTCTTTTTTTCTATCGTTTTGAGGAGGAGGGGTGGGGTGGTGAGAGAAGGAGGGACGAAGACGGTACGGCTTTGGAATATCAGTTTTTATGCGAGGCAGTTCAGGCATAGAGGTTCGTTCGCTGTTCTCTTAATTGGAGTAAATTTTATCATTAACAGAAATCCGAATATTGTCTTATATCTACAAATCTATCGTCAGCTGTTATCTTAGCTAGTTTCATACGATATTCAGCAGTACCATCTAGAAATAATAAGTAGTTCATGCAATGTACTGCTTAAGCCAACTGATTGGAGCCACTGGCTCATATGATTAGCGATAGTGTTCACGACTTGTCTTATATCCGATACGGTAAAGGATGTGGAGTATATATTATTGAAATTTTCAGATAAATTTGGCTTTCTTCTGGATAAAATAACTATTTTTGAGTTCTTTGAAACAATTATCCATCTTTCATTTCCTCGCACATCGATTTATTTCGAAGCGTGTAAAAAGTTCAGTTTTTTCTATTATTTTTTTATATTCCTTATGCCTTAAATTGTTTTTTGGTGGCACATTAGCCAAATTTTTGGTTGATTCGCTCTCTATAGACAGAATAAATGATTCGATCTTTCTGGTTGTTCCTGGTTGTTTTGTTGAATGAAGATGAAGTTTTTTTGAGAAATTAGCTTGGGGTCTACGCGCAACTTTTCTTTTTTGAAATTCAATTTGCGTTCGTTTATAAAATTCCGATATTTATGACATTTTTATTGTCTTTCTGATAGATATTATTTTGTATTCATTATCGCAAATGGAATGTTTTATATGCCATCGAGTTAATCGAATCACGAAAACATTTTTCTGCTATTTTCAAAAGCACCGTTTAAAGCATTGGTTCTGAAACATTTTGCTCTGTGGACCGCTTTACACTCTAAAAATTTATTGAAAACCTCCAAGAGCTTTTGTTTATATGGTTTATTTATATTCGCCGTATTAGAAATTAAAACTGAGAAATTTTAAAATATTTGTTTATTCTTGAAGTTTTTCTAAATAAAGCCTTTATTCACATAATTTGCTAAAGCTTAAACTAAGCATAGGCCGGGCTATCACCTTAGATAAGAGTGCAAAAAACAAATAATAATAGCAATCGTGCGAGAATGTTATTGATAGCGAAGACTTCTTGAAAAAGTCTCAGGAACTCCTCCTCAGTGCAAATATTAAAAATCTTATTGTTTGTACGAATTGCAAGATTTAAATCTCAAGATAAATCTGAGCGAAAAAGAATCAACCGGCGGAGAATAATATTCCAATGATTTTTATTAGTCCATAAGCTATTAACTATTTATAACTGTGAAAAAAATGTCAATTTTTGTAAGTTGCATTTGAATTTATTGCAGAATTCGAATGCGTACCGTGCTATTGTTCAAGTTATTATTATCATCGCTTATATTCGTTATCAGTAATTCACTTCTTTCCTGAGCTAATCATTTTGGTTTGCGAAAATTTTTTAGATTTTTTCATAATAAAAAATTTAGAATTTATCAATATCGGAGTATCCATTTTTCATTTTTTAGTTTTTTTCGATTTAAACTAACTCAATAATAATTTTTTCTACAAAAAATCGTTTTCGATATTGATTTTTTTTGCAGCGATCATGGAAAAATGTGTGCCTATCGAATATACGAGTAGCCCAATCGTTGAAATTTTAGCATCAACTGCAAACGATTCTGTAAAACTTTTATATTTTAATTTATTTTATTTGTCAATTTTTTAGCGAATTCATCCGAACAATATTCGAGAAAAAAAGCTTTCATAAAATATAGTTCATGCTTAATTGCTCATAGATTAAATGTTCCATCGTATTTTCGTCGTATTGATCATCGAGAATAATCTGTTTTGCAAACACTATATGCACTCACCTTCCATTGCTTTTATTTTTGAAATTAATCATATCTTTGGATTTCTTTACCATTTAATAATAATTAAATCGACTGTTATTTGTAATGGACGCGTCAGAAAGTATCCTTCTAGAAAAAAATTATGAGGATCGGTGTTTGTGATTTTTAGTTTGTAATATTTTTTAATCGTAAAATAAGACTAAAATAAAACCTTACAAATTTCTTAAGATTTTAGAGATTTCATCGTTTTTTCATGAAATAATTGAGAATTGCGAATATTTCATAGTTTTACAGATCGTCAAAGAATATTTTTTGCTTTTTTCATAAAAATTTCCGCAAAATTCCCTTTTAATTTGTAGGTAAATTAATAAAAATAATTGGTGGCTTGGAATGTTTTATTTTTTTTAATTAAGTCGATTTAGCATCCGCGGCCTCCATCTCCATTTGATTTATTCATCCGTAGTCGAGTTGGAGTGGTCCGTAGTGATAAACAAGTTTTATCGACAAAAGATGATAGTATGAATAATAAAATTGGACAGGTGATTCCATATTTTTTTCAATAATAATTAATAAATTGGATAAGCTTTTCGAAAATTCGTAAATGAATTGTTATTGTGATATAGAATTTCTTTTTACTTATTCAAAAAGTGCAAAAATTTCTTAACGATTTTGGTGAATAATTAATGTGATTTCTACAAATTTGTATTAAACCGATCTGTCATTTTTGTCAAAATCATGTTGAATAATTTCGGATCATTTTGGTTTCTTTGAAGATATCAAGTAAAAAAATTGATCGAAATGAAAAGGAACATTTGGAACAACGTAAGGTGTCGCTTTTGGAACAGATTGTTCGTTCTCATCCCATATGGTATCTGCCTTACATTGGTCGGTCCGCTGCAGTTCACCTTCTTAGACCAATGGAACAAGGGGTTCGAAATTTTTGTTCTCATTTATCCATAGTTTAAAAAGTCACATTTCATCCGCTGCATCGTGCCGTTTTACGTGTGCCACCGCTATGTTGGAGAGAATTTGGGATTAGGTAGAATTTATGGTAAAATATTTTGTTTGGATTTAGCGATATCACTATGGTATTCTTCTAGAAAGAATACGAAATATGCGGTATCAGTTTCTTATGTATTGAAGTCTTAGCACTCATGGTAGAAAAAGATTGTAAGATTGTAAGATTTTTAACTCATTATTCGTTTGCTGTTAAGAGTTCTAATTTGATTAACTCCATTAGCCATTAGGATGGCAACTTTTCGCCAGGAAGTCACGTAGGCAGAGAAACTTAGGTCTCCAACAACATGCAGATTGCGATTTTAATATTAGGTTTGCTTCGATCAAAAATAAATCCAAGAATCGATGGCATGACATTAACTATTAACCATGCTATTTAGACTTAGAATACATAGACTATGGTGTCAAAAAACTATAATGAGTTTTTTATTCGTACTGTTGAAGCCTTAGGCCTTGAGCCTTGTGATATTTATTCATTAATTTAAAAGGAGATTTCGTTAGGCAAAATACATAATTTAGGATGAGCAGAAATTACCGATTAACTGGCCACAGAACATAAAATTTCTTATTCATCTTCAAAAGTTTGAAGAGTCCATTTATGTTTTTCGAATTGCGTGTTTTCATAAAAATCGTTTTTTTGCTTGAGAAACATATCAAAATGATAATTGTCTCGGTTGATGTCTTAAATTATTAAAGAACATTCACCTTCATATTCATTTTTTTTTTAGTTGTGGTTTGTTTCATTATATGTTTTGAAATAATTACCAAAGAATCTTTTCTCTCTCTTATTTGCCGTAAATTATGTCAATTTGAAGGCGTTTATTGTTCGATCATCATCAAAATCAAATGCAATGGCTCTAAGTATTCGTTTGCCGTCGGATTTCGATGCAGATATAGATCATTATTTGATTGAATCTATAGCGGATCGTACTGTTCGACTCGAATCGTCACCAAATAATTTTAAATCCTTACCACTCCTTATTGAACATTATTGTCTTAATGGGTTTGCTTTTCATCTACATTTCTTTAAATTTTAATTTTCATTCCATATTATAGTTTTTGCCCATTATCTATTGTATTTGCCGATTATTTTATTATCATTATATATTACCATTTTATTATCATGAATGACCTCTAAATTATTTAATACATTGAGTATTTTTCTATAGATGAATTTGCTATTAACGACGAAGTTCTGTATTGAGTACGTGTGAAAATCATATATTTCAGTGAAGAACTTCAAACTTGCCTAGCTCTGCCAGCTGTAATCGCAAGTTGTCGTACAAGTGTACAGTTGCAAAGCATTGCTTTGATGGGTCAAGGTATGTCTTATACCATCAACTACCTAAATTTTCAATCTTTTTTCAGTCGAGAGTTCACACACATTTTTTTTACTAAGGTTTTTCCACCTTCCCGCTTAATTTAATTCCTACTCTTAGTTACGAAAATAACCTACATTTTAAAGAAGAAATCCTTACAATTAGTCAAAAATTTGACCGGAAACGTCGTGAAGATTGTAAACAAATGAGTTCGCTCACATGTATAGCTCTATTCACTTATAAGATATAGTTAAACTCCCGATTGTGTTTAAAATCCAAATTAGTGTTGATTCGGGATTTTCTGTTATTCTATATTATTTTGCGTTTTATTTTGTGACTTAAAAATTCGATTTTCACTTGAATTAAAAAAAATAGGCTCTGTATATCTTTTGAAATAATCTGTATACAATACTCTTGGCCGATTGATTCTTGCGATTGAATCATTTAGTTGCATTTGTTCTATCTGGTTTCGTCCAAATCTTATACAAATATCTTTACTTTTTATTGAATAACGGTGCTTTATAAGCGTATTGATTGCATTTAATATTTTTATGTATTTTTAAAAATCTAGAAATTTTTTCATAACTTAATTCTAAGTTGTTGTACTTAATTTATTTCCCCTCGCACTGAAGTTTTTTAATCGGAAATGGATAATGATTTTCTCATTACATGGTGAGTAATGAGGAATGATGGACGATTCAGTAACCATTATTGACTATAAAGGAAGGACTGTTGAGGATAGGTAGGATAAATGGCAGAGGATAGTTGATTTGAAACTGTTCGAATTTTCTTTGAAACTGTTGATGCCTAGACAAAATGGAGAAAGGGAAAACTTATTTTCAAGCTTAGGCTAAGGTTAGATTAATGGTTCTCAAATATAGGTATATAGGTTTTGCCACTAATTAATCGTAACGGTTTGTGCAAATTTCTTAAGAAATGTTCCATTTACGAAGTCACACGAGATTATTCGCTAATATTATTACTGAATTACTCAAATTTTGTTAGAAAATTATTAATTTTAACCTTTCAAACTAATTTTAAAACCTGTTTATATAATATTACGAAAAATGAAAAGTGGCACATTTTTGTATAATTTTTGCAAATTTTCATTATGATATAATAAATTCCAGTCGCCGTCTATTCTATTCTGTCTAATTTTTTGGCAAAGAAATTTTAATCTATTTTTATGCTTCATGCAGAAAATTATCTGATAGGCCTTAGCTTTGAAAAATGCGAAAAAGAAACTTAGTCGTACGTATTTAAAAAAGATTGTTTTTCTTTAATAGTCGTACGTATTTAAAAAAGATTGAATTTGATAACTTATCAGATTGAGAAGCATATTTTGAAATCTCGATCCAAAGTTTTAAGTCTTGAAGTCCTATTCCATAAATCCTTATCCAGGAAAGAGAGATGAAATATTTGCCCTCAGTTTTTTGAAGAAATGGATGAAGAAAGTGTGCGACCGACTCATCGTAAGGGTCGGCCATTTTTTTTTTAAAACGGTTAATACATGTGTATTTGCAATTAATGAGTATGACTTATCTATCACTACGGCATCGCCTGATACACGCATTTATAGCATTTGTTAAAAAAGGAATTCACAAAATTCAATTAGCACAACAAAGGTGAAATGAGTCACAGAAATGGTTAATATGGCGGAGAAGTTGCTTTCGTTTTTTTGTGTGTTAATTCAAAGTTCCATAAATCTTTTCCAGTTAACTTTCATTTTCTCAAATTAGGTCACAGAAGCACCGAAACATTGTACTTTAAAGTGATTAAATAGAGTGTTCTCGAACTTTTCTGGATTTTTGGGAATTATTTTTTAAAATTAATCCTTATTATAACATATAATTAGTGTTAAAAAGTATTTTGCATTGTAAGTGTATGACATGCGTTCAGTGAAATATTTTCGGTGCATTGGACCAATTTCAATTTGATTTGCCAATGTCAAATCGATCTCATTCTATTAAGTTTGATGAAATTTATGATTGTAAAACCATTTAGGTGATATCGTTTGCGATTGTCAACCTTTCTCGACCTTCATAACCTTAATTTTAAGAATATTCGAGGCTAAACACTCATCGTGTTGTTTATCGATTATCTAAGGTAGATCGTTGGCCTGATTTGCTTCATTTAATTCATTTGTGTTGGTGCTTCAGTGATTTTTCATTTCATATTCATGCGAATCACCAGAATGCTAATTTTATAAAGGTAATCAATAGCGTTTATTTGTTTTGCAAAATTGGCGTGAATACTCCTTGCTCATTTTTTTTGCTTCATCTCTAATATTGTACGGCTTTGATGTTAAGGGATATTAAGAGTAGAGCAGTGTATGGGTTAATGTACCATTTCAAACACCACAGTTCCGTCATTTCCCAGGAGGGATTCCGTTTTTAAAAATGCGATTGGTGTCAGGAATCCACCTGTGCTTCTAATTCCCCAGCTGATTGCCTGATGAAAATACCTCAGCTTACTAATTGCCCATGGTTTAATTCTAGTTTTTCTTTCATTTGCGAAAATTCTGAAAATGAAGCGTATTGGCAGTTTAATGATAACTGATTATAGAATCTATTTAATATTCCTAAAGCCATTTGCTTTACAAGTGAAAGCAGTGAAATATTTAATATTGCCATAAGGAGGGTTGAATAAGTGTATTGCATTTTTCGTCAATTTGCCATTTTGCAATTTAACAAAATTAAGGACAAGATGGTCAAGTGATATGTTGCTTCGGTTAGGTCAGCCTTAAGTGAGTTCAGTTCCCACCGCTTAGCACAAATAAAGCTTTCAATAAAATTAAGATCCAACTGGAGACCAGTGAGTTTTCTGGCAAATGAATTCAATTTTTTTAGTATCACAGATTGACCGAAACCAATAATGGTGGGAACATTTTGAACTAATGTGACTGAAAGAACTAACTGTAAACTAACCACCAAAACCCGAAATAAGCTAAAACATGTTGTTTGAATCAGTAATTGTTGAATGTTCATGAAAATGATTGCTCTACTGTTTGATCATTACTGTCGTCTCTGAGTTGGATTTGACTCGTTGTAACTTCACCGTTTATTTCCTATTTATTAAAAGTCTGTGCTCACCATTTCGGATTAGGCTAACTCCGCTCCTTACTGGCACGCTTAGCAATTTTTGCCACTTTGGTAATGGAACGTATTTTTGCATGTAATTTTTAAAATTTTTAATTAATTAAAGCAATCAGTCATAAATAAATAAAATTGCTTACAAATAAATATTCGAGGTCAAATTTGACAGATTACTTTCATAATTTATGAATGGATCGTTGTGGCGGGAAGTGCTCATCTGAAATCCATTGTTTTATGTCCTATTGACGAGTAGTATTTGCTCATTTTGCTGATCTTTTATGGTATTTGTCAGTTGTTTATAATATTTCTACCATCTGCTTTAAGGCTTATTCGTCTTATTCATATTTTATTTATTTTGAATATTAATCATTTACTATTATTATTATTTAATATTATTTATCATTATTGTCCTTTTATTGTATATTACCAGTTAGATTATTGCATTTGTAAGGGACCAATTTTCTTATAGTCAAATGTTCATATTTCCTTCTTTCCTTTCTTTTTCTAACATCATTATTAACCATTTCTGATTTGGCTAATTGCATTGGCTAATAGGGTGGTACCATTTCGTGAGAGAGTCACTTGGCGACGAATATGTCGGTGGATCCCCGCCATTACCAAATTTCATAACCGGTTTACTCTCATTAAAGGACAGGAATCGAACATATAATACTTGACTTTGATCTAAGCAAGACATCACTACTATGTTATCAAATCCAAAAGTTATATGAAGGAAATGTCGTATAATATATACATTTGGTTTTATAGCTTCATTTTATATTTATTTTTATAAATATTATAAAAGTATGATGTTATAAATAAATATTTTAATGAAGTATTGGAAAGTTTTTGAAATTCTTTTATTCTTAAATTTTTAATTTTTGTAATCTTTATTTTCTACATGTTTCTTTTCCATTTTTGCTTTTAATTTTATTGTTTTAATAAATTTCATACTTTTGTTTTTTACATACAAATATTTTAAATATTTTCTTAAATGTTTAGTTCATTAGTCATATAATTTTCAATCTGCTGCAAATAGGTCGGTAATACTCACAGTTTCTGGTTACTGAATTTTAGTACGGTGAGAAATTTTTACCGGGGAATCACTCAGTAATCAAAACGCAGACAGGTCACTAGGATTTTTTAATAATTTTAATAGTTTTATTATCGGAGGTAAGCTGTATTACTATTATTACATTGTTGTGATTTGGATTATTTTCTTTAAATATTGTTCGATGTAAGAAGAATTTTGTCGTTTACGGTTTTAATGTTCTAAAAGCATCGATAATTTCCTATTTATTTAAGTTATTCATAATTATCTAACAAGTGAAATCTTGTGAAATCTGTGAATAGTGTGCGAAGAGTTTCGCTTGTAAAATTGCCACAATTCGTTAGATGGAATTTGATGAAAATGACGTTTTTCTATATTTATTGTAATATTTTAAAATATTTACATTTTTCTATAAATTCTGAATCTTCGAACATTTTTGCATTTTGTGCCTCTTAGTTTGTTTGTTGCTCATACACCTCAAATTACTTCGGAGCATTTCTTGCTGTAGCAGCATATTTCTGGTTCCATTTCTGGTTTAAGTTGCTTTTCTGATTAGGTTGAGGCTTTTGTGCTAGAGAATTCCGTGGTGATAGAGGTGCCGATGGCTTTTACACCATTCACTTTAATTTTAATCAAAGATATATAGGCCTTTAAAAGGAATGGAATCGAATCCATGCTGCTTTTCTTTAGACAGATTAAGATAAAAAGGAACAAAATTTTAATTTCGTTTAATCATTTTATCAGTGTAAATTATCAGATAAATTCATTTCAATTTGATAATTATTATATATTTGGAGTTCCTTTCTATTTGTTTCTTATTTAAATGGCATATTATTCATCCAATCATTTATTGATAACAAAAGTAAATTATTTATTAATCAGAGGTTTTTGCATTAGGAGTAAGCCTACAGTTAAAAAGCTCAGATGGTACTTGCGACTCAACCATATTTCTTTTTCCAGTTGATTCTTGCAAAAAATTTCTAGCCATACCAATAACTTCAGTTAATTCTGTCAGCCAACAGAGTGAATCTAAATTTTTTTCTTTTAATTTGGTGCAAAGTCTAAGTCTTTAATTTTATAAAAGTCTATAAAAGCAACGGAAATTTTTTGTGGATTCTTTCACACAAGTTTTTTTCCCATTTGATTTTTTGTTTTTGCAAGAACTTCGTTGCAAATTTTATTCGTATTTCATTGGAAATTCATCCAATTTTTTTTTAATAAATAATTTGCCAGGACAATCGAATTATTTATTTTTTCGTTGAATAATAAAAGATTTCCGTTGATTTCCATCAGAAGATTATTACAGTGTTCAGAGGGAATTTCACAACTGATTCGAGAATAAAGGATGAGCGAAAATCTCATTTTGGCATCTTTTTCTTCTTTTCCGAAATTTCTTCAGTTTATCTTAAATTCCTCACATTGCTAGAGAGTAAAGAACTTTTAAAATTTGTTGATAACAGTTGTAAAAGTCTCCTTCAGAATTTTTGAACGTTGATTGCCAACACTTAACACATTTTTTTTACCACTTTCTTTTTTTCGAGATTTTTAAATTCTCATTTTTCTTTAAAAAAAGTACGTATATAATAAAGGAGCAAATATCATAGCTACGATATTTTACATATAATACAGGAGTTCGATCATTATTCACTCGTTCATTCGTGCCTGTCTTTATGTTGCTATCAGTGTGCATAATCTCCTTCCTCGCCACCTAGATTTCTTTGGTCGAGATCAGTGTGTGTCCCGTATTGGCTTATACGCTTATCTTTTTCCCTTCTAAACCATTCATTTACTTTGCCTTGATATCTGAATTTTTATCGGCGTTCTCGACAGTTTCTTCGTTTTCTAATATTTTCATAAAATTATCGATGTTTTTTTAGCAAAAAAAATAAGTAAAAAAATAAGAAAGCAGTTAGTGCCCACCATTTCTGATTAGAATTGATCCAATAGCTCTTAGCGACTCATTGGTGATGAAAATACATGTTTTTCGCCGGCACCACATGAATTTTAATGAGAGAGAGCTTTACTCGTATCAGAGGCAAGTCCAAACCTTGACGTTTGAGGCGATAATCTGAGCAACTGCCAAAAGAATTATCTTGCCTGCCAGTTTCTTTCTTTCTCAATATGTGCTTTCCTTCTTTTGTATTTTTAGGTTATTTGTTTTATTCATAAGAGAGGCACTTTTTGAAGCCAACTTTTTAAATTATTTTGTAGTTCCGCATATTTCTGCACCATAAATATAGGTATAAACCATTATCATTTCATTCAGCATGTTAAAAATTTAATATTGTGCTTGGCTGCCAGTGTTTCAGCATGCTAGCTTTGTTTTTCATTTTTATATCATCATTATTGTGATAAATGGCAGCTGTTTGAAAATATTGCTAGATTTTCCAGAGAATACTCAATCTTAGCCTAGATCTCTTTATTAGTTAAATTTCTCTATGCAGTAATAATAAATATGATAAGATTTTCTATTAAATAGTTATAATTCATGTTATAAGCATTAAAATAATTAGATTCTACGTAAGAATTCTCGGTTATAATCTATAGAACATTGGCATATCTTAGCAACATTCACATATGGTTTATCTTCATTGTAAATCTTTGATGAGAACAAACACTGATTCGATTGACAAGTGTTGATGTATATTATAGTAGCTAAGCTTAATCTCTCGTTCATTTTAATTCTATATGTATTATTCAAGATTTAGCTCTTCTTCTTCATCTTCTTATAGCACTCACCATTTCTGGTTAGGCTTGTTTCACTGGTCGCTAGGAGGAGATTCCTTCACTAAAAATAGACTAGGAGATAGAAGCATAGTTGCTTGTCCAGCTCTTGATTTGGACAGTTGGATTCACTGCTTTTCCAGATATTGGTTGGGCCTTCGCATTTTTGGTTTTTTTCATCCGTCACAGGACTTACTCAATTGTTATCATTTATTGATTTTAATTTTTTAACTAATAAAGATGGTTTTTCGGAAATATTATTAATATTGCTGCTGTTATGCTAAAATTTTTTAGACTTTTGGACAAGTGATCTAGTGAAGCGAAAAAAAAAAGAAATTTCAAGGGAACTCTGTAAAAAGGCTGGAATACTGGATCGTCGAAGTATTTCGCGATCTTCACAAACGGTAGCTACCACAACCGATTCGATTTCAGTCGTTAAATCGAGATGTTTCGAAAAAGGTAAATCTGGACAAACAAGTTTATCAACATCGAAGTCTTTTTATGATCGACGAGCTTTTTTCTCCAAACGTGATCATAGTGAAAATCATACACGTAAGTTCTTCCAGATTTTTGAATGCTTTTTTCGCCAAATTCTTCGCATTTTAGTTTTTTTTAAAGGGATTTTACTTTATGGTTAGACTTGCCTCCATCAAATTTCTCGTCAAATTTTGCCAGAGAGTTGACGATTAAAGATACAGATGAAGCACTCGTATTTTTGAAAGAGGCTCACTCCAGCATCATCACTGTGCAATGCGAGCAAGAACCAACTAGGCCATTCCATTCCTTTCTTTTCTGGTTTTCTCCGAAATTCTTAGGTTTAAAGGAGATGGTAATCATATCCAGGATTGACTGAGAATTGAATTTGTAAAAATTCTTCATTCTTATACTATAATTTTTTCATTTTTAAAAAACAAGTTTACCCGAAAAAATTTTTATAAATGGTGTAGGAAAATCACGAGTATTGCGAAATATACCTTTGAAATTTATTTCATACTAGTGGTAGGTATAATAATTATATAGTGGTAGATTACTAATGAACTATAGAACTTCTGACAAATATATCTATTGTCAAAAATTTAACTCGTTAATTCCTATTGATCATTTTTTTCTTTATCCATTATTTTTGTGTTTCTGACGATTCTTGAAAAATCCAAAGATGGCGATTTATTCTACTTTGTTCGACTCTATCAAGAGCAATTAATGTTTATGTTAACTCTTTGTTAAATGCTTTGAAATAAAAAATTTTCAGAAGCATTATCAAATGCCTCAAATCATCAATTCGGAAACAATGAAAGTAGCGTCATATCAGTGGCTGGAAAATCTTTTCTAAGGCATATTATTTGCGGTGAAGTGGAATCAGATGACGTTGAAAAAGATTTTCAGAAAAAGACCAACGATAGATCTTGTCGTATTGATACGCTTGCCCAGTGTGATGTCTTCAGACCTTTGGAACATCGAAGGATAACTAGGTTGGTTCTCGCTCATAAATCCTTATAAATTCTTATGAATGGGTCGACAATGTTAATGTTAAATTTACATTTGCACATTTGGACTTTCTCTTCTTATTGTCTTTTATTTTCACCAACAATTTTTTAATATCGTCAATTATCTGGCTCATTTTTTCCTTTTTTTCCATTTTCTTCGGCAAAAAAATTCTGAAAAATTATGGTAAATTAATAAATTTAAATTTCTCTTTTTAAAATTTTAAATTTTAAATTTTTTGATGTCTATTTAGTTAGCTTATATCTGGAGGATTAGTCAAATGGACACTGACTCAGACTATTGTGTTGAGAATCATTGGTTCGATTCGTGCATTTCCCCCCCTTTCCCTCAACGGGAGGTTGTAACTGAAAAATCCTATTACCTCTTGCTTTTCTGGCCAAATGACTGTATGGCTAAAATTTTTAATGGTACTGTCCTACGAGGAGTTTTATTATTTTTTCATATTTAATGAATTTAATTATTTTTTCATATTTACGACAGAGTTATAATAATATTCTTTAAAACCAAAATATAAAATCCACTTGTTTCCCATTATTCCTGTATTTTCGATTGTTATAAATTTTTCTCTTCTCTGCGATTTTAAAATAGTATTAGGTTTGGAGAAAAATTTGAATAATTTTTGAATAATTTTCTATAAAATAATTGTGTTTATGCAAAGATTTATTCTAT
Source organism: Dracunculus medinensis (assembly GCA_900625125.1). Classification (NCBI taxonomy): domain Eukaryota; kingdom Metazoa; phylum Nematoda; class Chromadorea; order Rhabditida; family Dracunculidae; genus Dracunculus; species Dracunculus medinensis. The sequence goes on along the minus strand of UYYG01001150.1, from coordinate 1,291,917 downwards.
ATTTTCTAATAAATTCGGTTCAATTGCTTATAAAAGATTTGAAGACGACGAGAAACAATTAGATAAGTGGCCGACGGACCATTGAAATAATAAAATGCTTTTGCTATAAAAATGAAATTTATTGGAACTTCGTTCATTATTTTCTCATATTTATCATTTTTCATCGCCAAATTAATGAATTTGCAATTTTCATTTTGTTTAATCTAATTTAATTGATCATTTTATCATTTTTATTTCATTGCCGTTTTCAACTGTTTTTTGATTTCACGGAACTGCGATGTTTGCTAAACGTGAAATAAACTAATATTCATTCAACATATGTATCATGGATCTGATTTATGTTTGTCCATGATTTTTAAAAATTAAAAATTTCTTTGTAGTCCTTGATGAGATCGATGAAGCTTAAGAAAAGATTTTAAAAAGGTTTTTATACTAAGCTAAATTTTATCTATAAGCTCTAATGTACTAATTTCAAACCATCAAAGAACGTTTTCGGTGAAATTGGATTTTTGGAGCACTTATTGATGGAAAGTGAAATCTCATCTTAAAAGGCACTTCGTTATCATTATTACTATATTATTGAAGTCATCCTATAATGGAAATGAATTCCGACTCACCTACCATATGAATATATCTTACAATTTGTCAGATTGTCATAAATGTACAAATTAGAATTAATTTTAATTCTATAACATATAAGTCGTCAACATATGAATAACAATGGATTACAACTGTCTTGAGGCAGCCTAATTGCGGCGAGGTCACATGGTCAATTATGAATATGAACCACCTGGCAACGATCACTTAAATTATCGAATACTCACTTAAATAAATCTCTTGTCGTACCCTAATTTATTAATCGTATTTAATAAGATGATTTGAGAAACAGTGTAAAGCGTAAATCATGGGAAACATACAATTTAGAACTAAATCCAATTTTTTCTGCAATGTGATGGTCACATATTGCCGTTCAACGAGTGAGAATGTTTTTAAAGCATATTTCGATTCACCAGTTAGGCTCGCTGCATTCGCTAGTCTAAGCAATAAATATTGGGTCGTACGCCACCTTACTAGCATGTACCAATCAAATGCTCTTCTCTTCCAACAAATGCTCGTCGCTATTTCTTCCAATAAATATTTAGTTTAAATAAATGAGAGCCATATTGCTTTTAAAATTTCGATATTTTTCGATAATACGTTCTTTAGCAAGTCTTTTATGCTTTTATTCAATGATTATCTACTTATCTAATGTTAGCGAATGGCTATTCATTTATCTTCATTTCCCACGGCTTATTCATACTCGTATACTTACCAATATGACCTAAGGCATTTTAACTTTCTCGCGATAATTTTCAATTTTTCTGCTTCTCGTTTATTTACCAATCTAAATCATCCTAAAGTATGCTTTAGGTCCATCTTATTGTTATAGATAACTGGTTCTATGAAACTTATTTTTTCCAGTAGTCAGTCTGCTTTTACGATCTCAAAGAGCTTCGAAAACCAGTCGAAAAATTCGATCTATTTCGATCGCTCGGACGGATTATCTTCATCGAAATTCAAGGAATCTCATTCGGCTCCTTTTCTAAGAACATTCAAACCACTGAAATCGACTATCGCTGAAAGCATACAACAAAATGTTTCCAAGTTGAATGGGCTCAGTTTGAATCTTAATGGTCTTTCTTTCGTTATTCTTTTGTTTTGGCCCATTTATTCATTAGCCACTGAAGAGGCAAAATTTAGTTGTTAGGTGCTTCCAGATATAAAGTTTTTAATGTACTATTTTGCTTAAAAATCTCTTTCCTTGATCTTTGGATAAAACTCATTCGTTAACATTGGTCTCTTAACCACACTATCCAGTGGAAATTTGCTGCTGATTTCGTCATTCCTCCTATATGCAGCCATGATTTAATGATTTGTTTCTAATTCCTTAATGCAGCTTTATCGGTTGGCTTCACGATATTTTGCATTTTGCATTTCTTGGCTCTAAATTAATTTTAATTTTCATTCAATAATACTAATTTTCGTAGTAAAAAATTTGCCTTTTCAAACTATTTTATAGTAAAAAATCTTTTCAAACCGTCTTATTTTCTTCTAATAATTTTGCATATGAAATAAAAATATTAATATTTAAAAATATTACTTAACAATATTTTTAGCTGGATTGACTAAACCGGCGTTGAAACCAAAACCATTAGCTTTACGGCGTGAACGAAGTGATCTTACCGCTGGTTGCGTTCGCCGAATCGCAAATAATTCTGATCAAAACGGTGGTACTTTAATGCGTAAAGCTTTAATACCGCCGCAAGTGTGTTTGGATGAAAAAGCTTTAAAAAATTGTCTCGAAGAACTAAAACGAAAGAGGTGAAGCTACCGTTTATTGTTTCATTTTTGATATGTTATTCTCTTATTTGAGTTGTATTAAGTTACAGTTTATTGATTATTGAAACCTTCTCTTATTTTTTATAAATAGTTTTATAAAATAATATCCAATCCGATCTCCATTTTCATCATTTTCACTTAATCTTTGGCTCAGAAACGCATTCAAGTCCAGTGCGATTTTTTTTCTACGCCACTTACCACTTCTCGCTAGGTTAGACGATTAGGATGAGGTGTTTTCGCAAGAGTTGTTTGCAGATAGAAGCATAGATGGATTTGCAGTAGCATTCGAAATTTCATTTCTAATAGCAGGTTTACTGCTGTCCTTGGCGCAGCGATCTACATTTGGTCAGTAATACTCGCAAATGATCAATAATACTGGAAATGTGTTTTTTTAAAATAAGAAAGTGATTTGAAGGGTTATTCTACCAGTCTGGTTGGCTTAGCTGGTTATTTTAATTCGTGGAGATTCATCTCCTTTGTCTTATTCTGGAATCCCGTAAGAGTGGCATAAATAATTCCGAAGGATAATCTGGACACTCTTGGGGGTCAATAGTTTAACTATATTTACAATACAAATCTCTTTCAGTCCAGTGAATTTTTTCTATTCGTATAAACCAAGATATATTCCATTTTTTCTATTAAATTAATCGCTTTATGCTGTTTGTAGTATGCGATCTAGCTGAATCAATTTAGTCTACCAGTAGTATATTTACCATATTACATGAAGTCTGTTTAATCTTTACGACCTACCCTGTATTTGGCGAAAAGATATAGTAAATTCTATGGATCATAATGTGTGAAAATGTAAGATATAAATAGCTTCAAATACTTCAGCATTGTTTGATGATCATGAATCGGGTCATTAAAAGGCGTAATTTCCATAAGCCGATATAGCATAAACCTATCTCATATCTTCATTTTAGTTTCCTGTTTTTTTTCCAAGTATTTTAGTTCTTTTTTAATGTATTTGACCTTCGGCCTTATATAATCGGCACGACTATTTTCCATTGTTATAATTATATTTCGCCTTTTTATTTATATCTTTTTATATTATTTTTCATGCAAAATGTATGCATTTTTTAAAAGGTAATCTCTGTTAATTGCCTATAATAAAATGAAATAATTGGGAAAAGGAACAATGTTTGGTGCCTAAGTGCGGAAGGAAAAAATAAGGGAATATGTAAAAGGGAAAAGGAAATCAACTTACTTCTTTAGATTCAAGTAATATTAAGGACCCATGTGTACTTCTCCTAGTGACTAAAATGGTCCTAACCTTAGTAGTCAGTGGGACCAAGAAGTAATGAATGCTAGAATGGAGAAAGAATCCGTTTAGGAAGCCGATTTTTAAAAAAAATTGTATAATATACGCAAATGATTAAGTATACTGGAAATATGTTTTTTTTTAAATAAAAAAGTGGCTTTTTTTTTAATAAGAAAGGAGTAAGGAATAAATAAAACAGGAATTGTGAACTATATAATTTTTTCTTTCTTTTTTTAATTTTTGTGGGTTTTGGCTTTAATGAGCAATTAAACTTGCTCGTAGCTGGTCTTAAAGTTTTATTTGATTTCGTGGTCCTTCTATATTCTTAGACTTCCGCTGGTTGCGTTAATAAGCCATATATTATGTAAATCGTCTAGTTCAAATTAGATGAGCTTGTAACTTTTTTTTATTGTCACTGATTAGATTTGCACAACTGTGACGGTAAAAAAATAAAATAATTGTTAGCGGCATTTATGCTTCCGTAATTTTTTCTTATTGCCATTATATACAAAAATTTTTTGAAAAATATGCTTATTTAAGATTTCCTTTTAGTACAAAACAGCAGATTGATTTTAAATTATCAAATAAGTGTTGTGAGCAACAATCACCATCAAAAGCCACAGCAGTTCCCAATGAAAAAGGCAAAAATTTTTCGCCCGTATTCCGGTTAGTTTTTCATTTTGCTTTATTTTTTACAATCTAAATTTAAAAATCGATAACGTTTTTTAGGAAATTGGGGCGAACAGAAATTCAAAAAAATGAATGAGATTATGGATTCGAATAAAGGCATATAATGTTGATAAGGGAAATCTGGACTAAGGGGCTCCACCTGTATTTCTAGCCCTTTAGCGAAAATATTTTATTCTTTAATAGCAAATAGAGCCAACCAAACGAGAAATGATGAGTGCTGTTAGAAGAAGAAGGAAAAAAGTTAGAGGTCATTCATTGTTAAGTTTGAGGAACATGAATTGAAATCTTTTAATGTTATATGAAAATTTTGAAAATATTGCATTTAACTTTTGTTTTTGTGAATAAATTTAGAAAAGCATTTATTTTAGGCCTAACAATCCAAGTTTTACTAGAAGTGATCAACATCGATTGTCCGTACCAAATCTCGCAGATTTAACTCACAATCTTAATGGAAATACCGCTAATAGTGGTATAGCGATGACTGCGAAAGCACTTACATCAAAACTTGGTCGAAACCCTGGTACAGGAGAATTACAGGTGAAATTTATTTATAACATTACTTAAATAAAAAATAATTTGATAGATTCTTTCGTTTTTTTTCTACTCTATTCTCAACTATGAAAAATATCAAAGAAATCAGTGGATTTTTTAGAAAAATAATCTCATAAATATTAAGCATTGCCATTTTTGCACTAGAAAGTTTTCACTTTATATTCTCAACAGAAATTTATTTGTTTTCATTGAAGACAATAAATGAAGGGTTAATTACTCCGGTCGTTCGTCGCAAACAATATTTAAACGATATCACAACAGCAACAGCAATAATAAATGCACCTGCAAACGAAATATATAATATGAAGCCATCGCCACCCTATAGAAAATCCAATAAAGAATCAGCAATGAATTTTAATATCAACGTTGATTCGAAGAACGATACTGCAGCTGTTGTCGAACACGAATTCACCAAGAAGTATGTTTTTTTAAAATTAGTTGTCTGATTGAACATTTTTAGATTCATCAAATCAGCCATGAGGACTTTCTAAGTTCACAATCCTACTCTACAAGGAGAGCTAAAATTTTTACAATATTTTATAATTCTTTATGACTCATCACAATTAGAATAGAGTAGATAGTAGTTATCAGGGCATTTTTTATTCTTTCTTATCATAGCCATGGTTATATTTTATTCAGCTCTAAAGCTAAATACTTGTTCTTTATTAAAAAATTTGCATTTCTTCCCTTTTGGTAGTTTCTTAATTTTAAATTTAAATTCGAATCGGCCGATAGAACTTACCTCTGCGAATGTAATTATGTGAATGTCATTAATAGATGGAAATGGGAACGGTTCGTCGAAGACCTGTTATTTTCAAACCAATTATGGATTTGATTGAGGTCGAACGTTTCTCATTCTTTTATTATGGAATATCTTAGATAAAATTTGAAATGTTTCAAGTTCATTGTGTGAATTCTCTGTATTAACGTTTGCATTTCATTGTGATAAGTATATAAGTTCCATTTTTCTTTCAATCATCTGATTTAGGCGTGCGTTGATTGCTATTTTTCGACGATCGGTCATTTTATTTATCATCTATTTCGATTCTTCATGCGTGTTCGTTTCTAAATTAATGCTAAATCAATAGTAATTAACTCGGAGGTCAGTAGGATCTTCATCATTCATAATGTTATTGATAATTGTACCATGATTAGCTTTTTCGATTTGGCACTGATGAGCATAATCTTATTTTGCAGTTTGATAGATATTGGATTGAATTCTCGTCATTTTTGTGCAGTTTTGTGTCATTAATAATTTCTTAATTTTAAATTTAAATTCGAATCGGCCGATAGAACTTACCTCTGCGAATGTAATTTCTTCTTTTGTTTCCTCTTTTTAATGAAATTTTATTATTATTATTCAGCAGAGGATTATAAAAGACTGTAACTGTAGTACTATTTTAAAATTTTATATATTTTGTGATGAGATTAATGCCGAGTGGCATAGAATTTCTGAATTTTTCAGTAAATCTTTTTTTAGAATTTTTAGAATTAAGTGATATTTAGCAAAATATATTATTTTTAAGCTTTTACATTTATAGATATTCACTTATTGCTCTTTATCTTATTGGAAAATCTCTCTATGGCAACTTTGCATGGTTCTTTCTAGTTAATCATTTTAGTCCAACGTATATAGATAATTTATGCGCAAAATCAGTAGGAATTCTTTGTTTATGTTTATTTGGTTCCAGCCGTCACATCGAATAAAATCGACTGATTACTTACTCGTAATTTCCTTTCGAACAGAGTTTCAAAAAAAATATCTGTTGATTTATTGGGAATCGTCTGCTTAAATTGTTCATCTCAAACGCTACTTATCAAATAGTCAAAAACTAATTAAAACTTATGATTTATGAACTTGATTTATTAACGTAATTTAACTAAAACAGGATAGCTTTTAATTCTTCAGTGTAACCTTGTAACATTTATCCAAATCAATTATCTTTTTTAAACATCATGGGTTCAGTCCCAGCGGCGATAAATATTTCATTAAAAATAAGATCTGAATAATACTGGGAACCCACCTGTGCTCCTTTTCATAAATAACTGTTCTTGTGGTAATGAATTTATGAAATGCTTAAATAGCTATGTGATAAGTCTTAAAATGCTGGGTATTTTATAGTTCTGATTGGCTTTTCTTTAAGGTTAGTGTCGTTTGAAAGACTGGCACTTAAAAGTGAAGCGCCTTTATCTCAACGAGGTTTAGCCATCTCTATTCTTTGCCGATTTAATTATTATGCTTAGCAGCTACTGTGACATGAAAAAATTAATCCCTTTAATCGTTGTGGTCGGATGATTTTTTTCTGATTAAACTGAAATGATGAATTGGACCTACATGGCTGATTATTTAGGATTTTCTAGATGCTATGCTCCTATGTTCATTTACAAATATTATGGTCGAAGCTTTAATGTTTTAAGCAAACGATCGAATATTCCAAAACAGTTTGTAAAGAAAGAAAGATCAGATGAAATTTATATGTCTATTTCGTTTTTCCCTTATGGTGACTTCTAAATTCATTCACGATTTCTGGTTTGGTTGTTCCATTAAACCCGAAGTCTGCTTGAAATTTGTCGGTATAGAGCGACTAAGAGGTGATTAATTAACAAGCGTTGTATATTTATTATGAATTAACAGTTGATGAATGATTATTCTTTAATATTTCAAATATAATATTTTTCTTTATTCTTTTTTTAATTTTTCTAATCTTTTATATTAACTTTTTAATATTATACTCACTTAGTTTTTTGCTTTGTAGAGTTTTTGAGTTTTTACACTATTCTTTTTATTTGAACCAGTTTTGATGAATTTCCTAAAATTAAGATTCTTATAAATTAAATAAATTAAAATAAATTTATAAATTGTTTTCCAAATTCATCCATAGCGAAAAACGAAGAAATAATTCTGTGTTTTGAATCTATTGAAGAGAAGTATTTACAAAGAGAGCCTGGCCATTGTTAAATATTCAACCAAAAGACCACGCCTATGTTTCCAGGGTCATTCTGGAAATTATTCTCAAACCGTTTACAATCTGGTAATTTCTGCTTTTTCCTTCTTGTCAGTCAAAATTTATTTTGGTATTAGTGAATTTATGTTTCTGTTTTTTTATTTTATAAACCAGGAATTATCAGTTTTTTCAAGAGAATAGTGCAAAAATAGTACAATCTGTCAAAGTATTTGATTTTTTTGTTGCAGAATCTGTTGAAACTATGAGATGTTTTAATTTTTTTTTGTTATAGCCGTTGATTTCTCTCACCAATATTTTTTGGATGATAAAGTACGTAGAGTGATCCGACGATAAGTTGTCCATTTAAAATTCCATCATATTTGAGCTTTTGTATATTGTCCAGTTTAAAATCTAATTAGATTAGATACAGCCTGAAATGTCGAAAGATAATATTTCTCTCATTCCCAATGGAAAAAACTAACGTTATTTTTTTTATTTGAGCAGATTATTAAAGGAAACAACAGATAATAATAAGGATAATGGGAGGCTGATAAAGCTGTGGCAAATTTAAGCAATTCGTAACGGTGCTCATTAAATATTACTTAATAAAACAGATGAAACTTAGTCCAAATAAACTGGAATGCAATTTCGACTTGGAATTTCTTTTAACATATTCTGGATATTGTTTTGGTTTGAATTGTTCTTATCGAGATCAGTATTGATTGATAAATTGCAAGATTTTTGGAGGATTAGTTGGGATTAGCCTTCAGCCATTTTTTCATAATGATCATGTTGTTTCGTTATAAATTTTCATAATAGATCATATTTTTTTCGTTCAAATGGGAGACGCTGGATTTAATGCATTAACTAATTTAATTTAAATAATTATTCAAATAAATCCCATTGTTATCACTAATTGAGAATTTTTTTTAAGTTATTGAATTATATTGATAAAAATTTAGTTTAGCTGGAAAATGGAAATGAAATGCGAAAGCAAGAGCAGGGAATTGCAAAAATTTTATATCTTAAACGAGTGAAACTCATTTTAGGATTAGTCGTCACGAAAGATTTTTTTTCTTAATGCTTTAATTTATTCACTGTTGACTTGCGTGTCTTTTATGAATATTGTAAAACGTGGGTAATGCATATTTGTTTTGCGCAGATTTCAAGTTTTTAAGGCATTAACATTGCGCAGTGTCGCACGAGATTATAAAGCCTCACTTGATTATGCCGTTTTTTGTTTTTCTTGCATTAAAAGAAAATTTAGGATATTGTCGACAAATAAAATAAAAGATGGCACAGTCAACCTCAGCTGTATTTGTTTTACTTATTAGATATTATTTTTTTATTTATTACTTTTTTATAGGCTTTTATTTTATTTTATTTATATTCTGTTTTTTTGATATGAATTTTTATACAAAGTGGATTTTTCACTTATATGAATAAACAATTGCGGAAGGTTTTATATTCTTATGTTCATATTCCATTCTTCTCGACAGATCTTACTAAAATATGAAATGAACGATTTCGGAGGTTGCATACGCAATAAAAAGGAAGACGATGCATGCATGGCACATAATTGCTCTCCTAACATATTCGTTATTATCGATGAATATGTTTCGTTGTCACACTCTCTTTATGGTTAAACAACAATTATCGGGGAAGGGGGCACTTTTTTTATCCATTTAGCCATTTTTTTCTTTTCTCTTTAAAATTAGAAATTTTCTCACTGTATCAAAAAAAAATTCGAATTTGAATCAACGATTGACAAATTATTTTAAGGCTGAGTAGCGGACGTTATCATTCTCGAGAACGTGGGACCTTATCAAATAATTCATCAGCTGTGCAAGCATATACTTGGAACCCAACTGTAAATATTCGTATTCACAAGGAAAGTTCAGGTAATTCTTCCATCGAGATGAAAAATTTATGTAAAAGTTATTTTCATCAATGATCAGTTGCTTCTTGAAATCGAGTTGCCTATACTTTAATATGAATGATTAGCTGATTTTTTTGTTGATAATGTAACTTAACTATTGAACTGCTTTTTCTGATTTTTTAAAGTTTTTTAAGGTTATTTTAATACAGCACTTGGAAATTGAGGTTTTAACTGCTTTATACAGCTTTTATCCCTTTAACTGTTCAATTTTGAAATTTTGATTTGATTAAGAATATAATACGTTTATAAATGAATAATTGTTCAGTAAACGCACATTATCAACGATTTCATAAATTTAGATGATTCGTCAACACCACTCCCGAGAATTCAGTTTAATAGTGGCTTTAAAAACGCTTTTGGCAATAAACAATCGAATAACGTTTGGTCTGCAGTTAATAGTGAATTGAAGAGTCGACAGAAAATTGCTAAGGTATATTGAACATTCACAAAATTGTTGAATCTGGTTTAATAGATGCTGTTCACGACTTTTTAAAATATTTTATATATATATATATATGTATAATATAATATAATTTATATATATATATATATGTATATATATAATTTAATATATATAATTTAATATATATATATATATATATATATAATTTAATATATATATAATTTAATATAATCTTTTTATATTTATTAAATGATTACTGATTTTTTTGTTGATAACTTAATTATTGTACTGCTTTTACTGCTTTTAATATATTTTTTTAACGTTAATAAATGGCACTTTTTGAGTGAAATAAAATCTTAAAATGATCGAAACGCTTGAAATCATATATAAATATGGAGAAAGAATCATTCACATGAGTGTTTGCTTTCGAATTTTTCACTATTCCTAGTATTTTTTATAGAATAATAAATAATTTTTAGAAATCTTCTCTTTTTGACATAAGCATAATAATGCCTTAAGTATATATATATATATATGTTGAAAACACGACATCCCGTCCGATCTGTCAAGTTAAGCAACGTTGGGCTTGGTACTAGGAATATATATATATATATACCTGAAAAATTAAGTTTTATTTGGTTAATAATCATATTTATATTCTTAGATAAGCGGTAGAAAGTTTGTTTCATTCAAGCTTAGTGATGAATTGTGAGATTGTTAGAATATCAGTGGTCGACAGAACTAAATTTCCTTAATCTTTTAATCTACGAATATTTTATCCATTAATTCGGTCAATCGGTCAAAGCTGGATTATTTTATATGAATAATAATTTGTGGAAATAGTAATTACGTTATAATACCATTTGCAAAACACCTTAAATTAGCAGTCTGCCACTTCATGCTTGGTTGAATATCAATGAATAGTGACAATACTGCAATTACCTTTTTACTATACTTGTTTCTCAAAACTGTGAATTGCTTCTCCTGTTCTTTTTATAGTTTTCAAGTTAATGTTCATACATGGTGCTATAAGTTATGCGGGTTTTAAGGTATCTACTTGCTTAATTTTTTTCAAGATTTTTTCAATTTTTCAGTAATTGATTGTTTTATTATTTTTTTCTGTCGTAAATGAGATTGATTTTTAAGTAATTTTTTACGAGCTAATAGTTTTAAAGATGTAATTTCTTGCCTTATTAGCTATATTTTCTTTTCCATTTTCTCAGTTTTCCAAATTCGGTTCTGTAATTGAAGGAAATTTAATTTTAATGTAAAATTTTATAAATATTTAATTTTTTCAAAAAATTTTTTATACATTTTTGCATTTATTTCTATTTCTTCATAACACTAAAATACTAATGCTACACAATATTTTAGTTAGTGTTAAGCAACAGTTTTAGAATATTTCGAAATACTTAAAGAAAAGTTTAGAGAGAGGCATCATATATGTATATATCCTCTATACTTCGCTGATCTGTCACTTTGATCATCGTCATAGGCCATCATTCGTCATCGTCCATCATTATTATTAACTGACTCTTCATTTGCCTCTTTAACGGGTCCGACCGTATTAAAGAAAAGTTTAAGTTCACTCTTCATTTGCCTCTTTAATGGATCCGACCGTATTTTAAAGGGAAATTTAGGTTTCATATCGGTCATTTCAGATATTCTTTGACGATTTTTAATACGAAATTTTGTGTCTCCCTGAAGACTCGTTATTGATCTATTCTTTGCTTTGCTCATTAATATTCATGATTCTGCCTTCACTTCTGTAGAAATTTTCATCTTCACTTTTCATTTTCATCGATTGCTTCAATGATTTACCAAAGTTAATAATTATGAATTTTTTTTGTTTAAGAATTACTATTCTGTATTCGCTTAAAAATTTACAGCAAAACTGGGTGGTACGAGAGAAAAAAAATTTTTTTTTTTTGGACTGATTTATCGTTAGTGTTTAGAGTGCAAGCACGATCATCACGATCATCACGACCGGCAGCCAACAGAATTACTAACACTACTCTTCGTTTTTTGCTTATATGTGAAATAATATTTGCTATCTGCTAACGAACTGATCGTCTTATCTTAAATTCAACCGAATTAATTTGCCATGAAGCATTTTTATTTATTTTACTAAATTATTTGATAGTCAGTTAAAGGATGAGGAAATTTTAATTCTGAAATTTTTAATTTGTGTTGGAATTAAGAAATTGCTGTCGCGATAAGTTTTTATTTTAATCAGTTATAACGAAGCAACTACAATAGCACTATCCAAAGTGCATCAAATGGATGCTCTTCGAAGGGAATTCAAACAATTTCTTCTTGATTTTGCTTTATATCTCTGTGAGAAACTATATTTTTTAGCAAGCATTCTTCATTCAAAACTTCGAATGGTTTGGTTTTTTTGTGTTTGATTAATCATTCTTAAGAAAATTTGTTATAACAATGAGTTTCGATTCAGGTTAACTTGGCTTCATATAAGATTCTTGTCAGTAGGCATGGATAGCTGAATTTGTCGGATTTAATTATTTCATCGCTCTACTTTTTTTGCAGTTATTTTATCCTTTTTGCTTATACTTTTCATAATGACTGTATTAATGTTCACTGTAGCAATCGACTAGTTTTTGATTTGTTTCCGCACAAAAAGTAGTTTTGTTCTTGCATTTCGATTATTTCGAAAATTTATTCGTCGTACAGGTGATGGATGCACTTGATTTTTAAGGTCACTTTTTCAAGGTCATCTTCTCTGCAGCAGTTTTAAAATCTCGAAGATATAGCGAAGAAGTGCAGCAAAATATTTGATTGCTAATATATTGAAAATACTTGGAAGAGTGAATAGAATATAGACATAACTATTTTTGTCCTTGTTTCGTCATTTCATGCCTGAATTTTATTGCGGTCTTCAACCTGTTGATTAGCTCAAAATGGAGATTTGGTTATCGCAAGTTTATGTTTCGGACGAAGTAGGAAGGCTGTTCAGCATTTTGGCGATTCAAGCCTTATTCTTTTTGGGAGGAATTCTTTTATCAAAAAAAGTCATACACATAGAGTTTTAAGTACTCTTTGTTGGAATGTTTTCATTAATGGTCGGTTACAGAATTAAAAGATTGACAGAATGAGGTAGTGAAAACTTTTTCTAAACTGGTAGAAATTGCGTTTTTAGTTGCAGCAAGCAAAAACTTTGCATGAAAAAAGTTGTGATTTTATTGCTACGAAAGTTGATCTACAAAGCTGTAGTGAATTTCGTAGATTTATCAAAAGTGATATAAATAAACTTTTTCTCCGGTAAATTATTTGTTTAAATTTAAAAATTGATGCCGATCCTGCTTGAAAAAAATTTTCGCTAAGATTTGAATTTTTCAGGTAAGGCCAACGCCTCAGGCCGCTTCATTGAAGAGCGCCGACTTCCATTCGTCCAGGGGTTTTGCCAACAATTCATCCCGTTCAATGACAACAGCTGATACTGTTATCGGTAAGCTCTTTTGAGAAATAAATGAAAATGTTTTTTGTATTAATCAAAATCATAGTAAATTCTATTAATCTGAGAATACTAAATTAATATCTATATATCTGAGATGTATAATACTTTTGTTCGATTTGTTACATTCAATTAATTTTGGTGAGAAAATTTATCTTCATAATTTTGGTTTATAAATTTGATATTTTTCTATGAATTTGTGGTTTTTTTCTATATTTCATAATTCCTTGTATTTATTTATTAGTTTTCTAAATCAAATTTTTCGTAAAAATTTTATAAATTCTTAATTGATGAAAAATATGCTGCTTTCATTAACAGTCGTTTATGCTAAGGGTCTGAAATTTAAAAAAAAATTACGTGAAAAGAATGAAATGATCTTATTAGCCTCACCTTATCGCATACTTCACAAGCAAGCTTCAACATCAACATCTGGTTGCCCAGATCAGAACTCTCTTTCAAATGATGATCGTGAAACAGGTTTGGGTACATCTGAATATGCCCAACTTTCGGAATGTCTTGGTGTAATACCAAATATTCTACGGAGCGACTTACATGGTAATTTTTTTTATTTTGGATGGAAATTGGCTGAGTATATTAGATGCATGTATGGATCTGCTTCAAATTGAATTTATATTTATAGATGTTAAATTTTGAAAATATTATGTTGCTTTCAGATCGTGGAAGTGGGCAGGATGATGATAATGTGAGTATTGCTGGAACAGTTTTTAATGAACCGTGGGACTCAAATGTGTGGGAGAATTTGCTCGATTTGGCCAACTATGGCGATGAGCCACATTCCATAAAAAAACAGTCCGATCTTCCCAATATCTCTTGTATAGGTTTGTCTGCCATTTTTCATGGTCATGACAAAATTTATACATTTAGATACCAATTAATATAAAAATTCTCGACAGAACATCGATTCTCTTACAAATTATTTCAGTAAATTACCCACTTAATTTTCTAGTTTTAACAGTCAACGGTTTAATAATTTTTCTTTTTTTAAAAGCCCTCACCATTACTGGTTAGGCTGATATGAGTAAGACGTTTCAAAACTGTTCGATGTCATCTCGGATCCTAAGTCCATATATTGATGATCTACGTTTATGTTCAAAATTTTTCGTGGCTGTATCAGTTCAGGTCTCGCGCTTTTGCCATCCATCACATTGTTGCAGGTAACGGAATATAAGCGAAATATATATCAAATCCTGTGGTGAGCGATGAAAATGTCCTTAACCAACGTTAATACAAATGATATTTGAGTGAAAGTGGATGCAGTCACGTGAAATTTTACCTGCTGGCGAGCTAGTAACTTGGACAAGAATGGTCATAAGTAGATAACTTCTTAATATCTTCCATTGTCACCGGTCACTTCTCGCAACCATGTAAAAATTTTAAGCCAGAGGCCATCTGCAGGAGTTTTGTTGGAGTTTCCTGGCAGTTGTAAACATATGGTTCGACGAACAAATCAGCTATTTCCTGGACAATAAATGGCGCGTCGTGGTTAAATGCCTCGAAAAATTCCTTCCACCTTATGAGGCGATACTTAATACTCTTAACAGTCACACCACTCCATTACTATCCTTTACCTGAGCGTTCACTGAGTTATAGTTGTTTTATTGTTATCACTTCGTCGAGCAGCCGTCTTTTTTCTCAAGGCCATTTTGTTCCAGTAGCAGTGTCTCTTCCGTCATGCTACCGTCACTGCAATTCTTCAATTCTTCGAGGCGCCCAATAGTCAGAAACACCTGATATTTGTGCTTTTGGCAGTATTTTCAGGCAGTGGACAGTTTCTTCCAATACTTAATTAGCCTACTTCCTATTAATCTGCCCTAGCGTGGAAGTGGCTGAGTGGCTGACATTTGAAAACATTCCTTTAGCTTCGACCAGTGTTCGTCCATTGTTCCAGAAAAGTCATTGATATTTATACCGCTGAGATGTTTTTTTCGAATCTTTTAAGATAGTTGAAAGATTATGAGCGCTATTTTTTGTGAGTTGTCAGTTTTTTGCGAATCTTGGCTCGAACAAAAACATCGATTCATGAAACTTACCAGTTCCAGCGTAGCGATGGGGACGACTGTCCTAGTACGGAACTCTTCCAACAGCGAATGATTAAGATATAACCAATCTAGTTGGAGTATTAGTTATCCAGGGAGTTACATGTGATTAGATGTTTTCTACGAAATGAGAAGTAAAAATTAGCAAAGCAAAGATATAACCAATCTAGTTGGAGTATTAGTTATCCAGGGAGTTCCATGTGATTAGATATTTTCTACGAAATGAGAAGCAAAAATTAGCAAAGCAAAGAAGACATTCCCCATTGGCGCACTAGATTCCGATGCGATATTTATCAATTGTTGAGGTCATGGCAGCGGCATCATGACTTACGCACGCATTCCAGTCTACTCGGATTATGACCATGTCATGTTTCGGTAGGGACTTTGTTAGCACTTGAAATTTCGTATAGAACTTATCTTTATTATGGTCATCTACAGGTCGGAGTATCAACGCTGTTGACAAGTTGGAGCATCAACGCTATTGACCAAGATATTGCAGAACTTACCTTTAAAAGGGGCATAGATCATACAGTCGCTTAATGGCTTCCACTCAGTCAGAGTGGGTTGAACATTTCTAGTTATCCGAGTTATCCCATTGATATATCCATTGATACATTGTCTGTACTCAGAATTAGACTTTTTTATCGAGATCCGAAGTGAGGAAGATCTGTTACAAACAGGCGACATTTACAAGAAAAAAGAATGTGGAGAGTGATCGCTTGATCTGCAATGTTCATAAGCGTTTTGGCGCTCTAGGCTGGTACGGCTACCTAGCGGCACGTGTAGAGAGTCGTTTCTCTTGACATTTTTTGAGCAATTTTCCGAGCTTCGAAAATACATTGTCAGCATTTTCTTATTCATCTTTCGTTTTACTGTACCAGGATTGCCTATTTATCGCATGCACCATGGGACTGGAGGTGTCATGCGATTCCGACCAGACCAGACCTTTCACCGTAGAGTCATTGGAGGATAAGGTTAGAGGTGGGTCCCCAGCAGCCTCTGGGGTTTTTCAAATCGTGGCAGTGTTACTCTTGTCAAATAGAAGATGAAGGGAAAGACCAGTTTTAGAAAAAACTAAACTAAACTAAATTTATTTTTATTTTTTTCATTTATTTATAATTTTATCGTATATATATTTTTACATATATATAATTTATAATTCATTCGATTTTTTCAAACTCTATTTTAAAATTTAAAAGAATTTTGCTTAATTGTTTATTTGAAATTTTTAAAGTTCTAGAAATAACTCAGGAAAAAATAGCAGAGCGGAACCAAAAAGAAAAAATGAATCTCTGAAAAAAATCAAAAATTGTAGTTGTAATTATGGAATGGGCACAATCGGCAACGTAAATGCCAGTGTGCATTATATAAATTTACGTCAATTTAGAATTTGTTTTTACCTATTTGGTTAAATTTTCGTTTTAATTATAGATGAACCAATACTGGAGGAAGATTTAGATGATGAAATTGCTTGTTGTTTGGAAATGTCTGATGGCGATGATGATGCTGAAATTCGTCAAGGTAATTGAGCTTAGCTCTTTAACATAACATTTAATAAGTATGCACTGGTGGTTCTTGAAATTTGAGGGTAAATATTTTTTTGAGATATTTTTTGCACTTTTCCACTGCATTGATAATCGTTTATTAGTCATTTTATCAGAGAATGAATGTTTCAATTTGCAGTTGGAGAGGATTATGGAAGTTTTGCAAAATTTACCAATTCATCAGCGGTTCTAAAGAAGGATGAAATGCAACCAAATATCTTGCGAAACGCCGATGAAAGTGTCGAGAGCCTTACAGCACGAACATTAAGTGAATCGAGCAGGTTAAGTCTATATGATATATTATTGAAAGTATTGAATATTCAATCTTTTAAGACCGAAATAAAGTTACTAAATATTTATCGCAAATATTGCAGTAAGACTAGTACC
Organism: Dracunculus medinensis; assembly: GCA_900625125.1. Classification (NCBI taxonomy): domain Eukaryota; kingdom Metazoa; phylum Nematoda; class Chromadorea; order Rhabditida; family Dracunculidae; genus Dracunculus; species Dracunculus medinensis. The sequence goes on along the minus strand of UYYG01001150.1, from coordinate 1,274,288 downwards.
TGTGGAAGTAATAAAGGTGCTCCGAATTCTTTTGTTAACATAAGTGATGGTGGTCATTTATCAGATCGGATCATTCCTAATGGCAATAATAAAACTCTTAATGCTCAATCGGTCAGTCATTATCCAAAATTCTTCCAAAATCTGTAGTAATTTGTAGCAAAATAGGAATCTTTTTAAAAAACCAGAAAAGTCTACGAATATTTCTGCATTTACTTTGATCGATTCGATGTTTAAAGCTGCCACGAGTCTTGCCCCGTTATTCAAAGTTGGAAAGCAGCTTTTTGGAATCTCTTGATGACATACCAACTAGTATTCGAGCTCTTTCACCAGTAATTTCACCACCGCGGTTGAGGAACAGTATGAGTGTTGACCCTGAAACGAGGATCCAAGATTATGTTGAAAGGTTTGCAATTAAACTCGATTTTCAATAAATTTTGCAGAACTAAATGGATTTCCTCTTTGAGGCTCAAGAATTAAAAGTCAATACAACATCACATTGATAAATCTTTTGGTTCTGTAAGATTCCACTTTAAAAATATTTGTTTTCCAGATTATCTCAGGAGGAAAGTACAGTATTTGGTGCAACATTGCGACGTTTTATTGAATGCACATTTGATGCTGAAGAATGCGATCCTCAGGTTGGTTTATTTAAATTTCCTCGATATTTCGATATATCGATGTTATTGTTTGTTATATTTATTATTGTTCACGATAATTCACTTATTATTATAGTTAATCTTTTTTTTTTCCATCTATCAAACTGTGTTTTACACTACTCATGTGAAGGAATTCACATGTATGGTTGCTCGTTTCTTGATGGTTTAATATGCTAAAGAAAATTTTCCAGTCCAATAAAATTTCTTCCATCCATATTTAAATTATAATTGAAAATTTTTGATTTTTACAGGTAGTGATTCGAAATGTTCGACAGTTCTTGAATGGTATAAAAAATTATTTAGTTAAACACGGTGAAGGTGAATTGCATGAATTAATTGAAAAGGAACGTTCGCGATTGAATGCAAATGAATTTTTGAACATTGATGCAATTCTCGAAGCTGTCCTTCATAAAATTGTTCTATGTAATTATTTCATTAATATATCTTCGTCAGTATTGAATATTTTTAGAAGATATATTTTTTGCAAGAGTACTTCTATGTTGTCATAATTAGACACTGGCTTCTAGACAGTTTTATTTCATCTTGCTAATTCAATAATAAAATAGTTTATTTTAAAAGTATTGAATCTTTATTTTAGTCCCCGTAAAACCTCATCTATATCATTTAATGGTTCGTGAACATTCTAAGAATGGTTGGTTGCAATCGCTATCAGAGAATATTGCATATGTAAGGAAATTAACTCCTGAACAACTCGGTTTTGGACTTAATTCTAAGGTTCATTCTTATTCAGCTTGTAATTTTGGCATTCTTTATTTTATTTACTGAATTCTTTCAGTTTACTCCACCGAGCACTCAAAAAATGGAAGCAATCAAGATATGCTTAAGGAAAATGCAACATCACTATTCGCCCTTGAAAAAGTTGGAAAATTTGTTGCGAGTCATTTTCATCGCTATTGGCAATCAGAATTTATATGAATGTTCGAATGGTGATGGAGAAAATTTTGATTATTCGATTACAACTGAGAGCAAAATTAAACGGTTGCCACCCGCTGATGGTATAAGTTATATAGTTTATTTTATATTTCATCCGAAAAATTCCCATAGTTTTTGATGTATGAGGCTCTATATTTTTTGACAGGATCGATTCATGTATATAATATTGTGATTTTCCGTTTCATTGAGTATGATTATGGATAGCTAATTTTGTTTTTTTCCCTTATCGAGATGGTTTTAGTCACCAAGAGTGCATGATTTTGGGCTGATAGCAGTTTACCAGCCTAAACTACAGCATCAAACGATGAAAGTAGTCGAAATATTTGAACAGTTTTTATCCAATATGCCCAAAGAACAAACAGAAGATAAGTGATTCGACAAGTCTTTCTTCTCTTTTTGTTTCAGATAAGACAGTCTAGCTCACGTAGTGATCGGCTCTTGAATTCTCTAGATCAATTCCTGGATGAGGTGTTGAAAGTTCAGTGCAAGAGAACCTATGCAGATTCCGCATAAAACTTTTCCATTTCATATGGCACCATTTGGAGTCGCCTATATCAGTGAAAGAAAAAAGGCTTGGCAAATGTGTAGCAGAGTGGGTAATGAGTACAATTATCATAAGACCTCCCTGAAAGTAAACTTGTCAGAAAAAATTTAGATAATGCTGGCTGCTAACCTGCATTTCTATCGTAAAGCCACCCATTGCAAAAAATTGTATTCAACAATGCTAACAGGGCTATTCTAATTGGAAGTGGTGAGCATGTATCATTTATTTATTTTCTTTTTGAAAACTGAACGTCAGATAAAATGGAAGTTTGGAGATGTGAAGGTTCTTGGTTGCTAATATGGAAGAAAAGCGTCTTTTGCTCCAACGGGTTTTGTTTTTCGAAAATGCGAGTTCTTGTGATAGATTGGAAAAAATACAGATTCGAATTTATATGAAAAAGACTTTGGTCCAAAAGCTGCAACGATTAAAGCAGCGCAGTTAGGGAGGGCCAGAAAGGAAGATTTTGCAGAAAATTTTCCGGTTGTTTCTCGAAATCCTTCCTCCACTTTCGAAAATGGGCGACCTTAAAACTATTTTCTAGCAGCTTATTGCTTATGGGTTCCGAGTTTAAGCGAATGGAATAAATTCTCATGGTGTCTCACTTTTTTTCACTTGGCAAAAATATATTCAGTCTCATATTGCTTATTTCGAATCAGAATGTTGATTTTCAGTGAAATTTTTAAAAAATTTAAGCTTCCCTGTTATGTGTATGATGTGTATTATACGAAAAAGATTTCAATAAAAAATAACTGTGAAATATTAACCTAAGAAGTACAGTGTAGAAAGAAATATGGTACTTCGATATAATTACAGACAGATAAAGATAATAATAATAATTGCTCGACATTGCTTATCTTTAACATGAGCGAAATTCGTTTAGCATTCGCATTCAGAAAGGAAAATCAGAATATTGCATAACATTTTTAGCGCAAATTTTTTTGAAAAAAAAGATATAACATCGCAGAAATTTCAGATGACCTAACATTTGCATTGTTGAGCTACAGAATCTGTTTTTTTTATCATTCTTATCAAATTTGTGAAGTATATCATGTTTCTTCTAACAATTTTCTTTTTCCATATGAAATGAAGTTCAACATTTCTTAATTATTTTAGAATTGGTGCGCTGGTTGGTGTATATATTAGGTCGAACATCAACTGTTGGTTGTGAAGTTGAAGCGTGGTATATGTGGGAATTGCTGCCAAAGCAGCTTCTCACAAATGGTGATTCCAGTTATTATTTGATTGCTTTATTTTCTGCAATAGATGTGCTGAAAAATGCGGATAGTATACGTAGACTTGGAGCTCTGGAAAACTGCACTTTGGTTTGTTTATTGTGTTTAGTTTTCTTTTCGCGAGTAATCGCATTTACATTTAAACAGCGATTTGAATCTGGAAGAGGCGTAAGCGGTCCATTCTTGTTACAGTTTTTTAGAATACGTACTTGAATTTCCGAATTTTTTTTCCATTGTACTGCATTTTCTAGGAGAAAGAAAAAGGTTCAAGCACATCAATTGGTGCAGACAACATTTGTCAACCGCTTTCTTCCACCTCCGATGCATTTGTGCGAGTTGCAATACCTGATGAATTAGATGGGTCTATACGTTATCATACATTTCCTGGTGTGCCGCAAATGACAGCGGGAAAGCTGTGTCGCGTAATTGCACACCAGTTTGGAATAACTAATCCAGAAGATCATGGATTGTAAGTTTATTTCAGTTTATTGACCATAATTTGATGAATAGAGTGCATAGAAAAATACATTATTATACAAGAAAATAATTGAAGAATTATGATTTTTGATAATAATTTTCTGTATTATGTGGACTTACTTGCATTTTGCACTCTTTATTATTTGTTGTGGCGCATTTGTTGTGAAAAAAAAATGAAAAAGATCTGAGTAATATTTGTATGATTTATTGTTAAAATAATTATTATTTTCAGATATTTGTTGGTTGATGGATATGAAACATGCCTTCTCGCAAACGAATGCCCCGATATAATTCGATATCAGTTAAGACAAGCACATAAAAATCATTTATTTGCTTATAAGAGGCACGAAGCAAAAATTGCGTGGCCAAAGGCTGCAATTAACTCGTGTCGAGCATGATTTTATCATTTTGATCTCCAAATAATCCATTTTATTAATGCATTTTCCAATCATTCAATTCATAAATTTAAAATGAGTATGCTCAAAACTTGGTTATTGAATAACAAAACAGTTCAACTTATTTATTTTATGCGTAATTTTTCTAATAATCATCTTACTAATATTGCAATAAAAATAAAAGGAAACCCTGAAGTATTGCATTTTGTTTCTTAGGAATTAGTATGCTTAGGCTACATAATTTTATAAAAATGTGATTAATATTGGTGCTAATCCTTCTCTTTTTTATTTTATAAATATTGCATTTTATTTAATTCTAAAGCCTTATATACTACTTACTTCATAATATAGAAAAAAGAGTTTTAATATTCAACAATTTAATGTCTGAAGATGGTGAAATTGGCCTAACTTACTTTTTTGCATCTTTTTTACTAAATAATGTCAGTATTTCATTTTTTATTTTATCTCCATTTACCTATCTTTTTTTATTGTGAATATTGACTCTTATTAAATCATGTTCAGGAAAGTCATGTTCAGAGAAAAAGTCAGGAAAGTACAAATTATTTTTCTTTCAAATTAATTTTATTTTCTCTTTTATCCTTCAAAATCTTTTCTTTTGTTTAACCAATCTACTTTAAAGAAAAAAGAAAGCTAATTTTTCTATTGTTATTGCTTATCTTTTTCTATTTTTTAGCTAGTTTCGTCATTATTATACGCTCACGTAATGTTGGTGTGATACACACAGATTCCTTCGCAGAAGTGATTCGGGATTATTCTAAAGATTAAGAGATTGTAAATATAGCGCTTTGAGAGCATTCTATTAGTGAAAGTGATAAGGGAGCAAAGGTTATTTCCATTCAGATAACCTTTAAGATTTTTTAAAGTATTTTTTTATTGTTGCGCTACATGTAATTTACTGGCTCAATTCTTTTGGCATTAATTTTACTAACATTTTTTGGAATTATTTTTCTCAAACTCTAAATATTCCATATATCTTGCATTTATCTCTTAATTCTGTGCTAATTTTTTTTGCGGTTATTTTACTTGATTTAGAAAATGCCTTTGGATTTACAATAGTAATAGTGAAGTTTATTGCTGGACGCTATCCCACATTTTTTGATTAGTGAATTTTGATAACAATGAAATGTATGGTTGAAATTGCGACTAGTATAGCTACGTAAGATATGTTTGAATATAACGTAGATTTAGGTGAGATAAACATTTGTCAAATTTTTTTGACCAGATTCCGTTTTTATCGTTGTAAATTATTGAATTTAGCTGAATTTATTTGTATTATAAGATGTGCAAGATGTCATAATAAATCGTTTTCGTTCCTATAATTTGTGGAAGCAAATACAATTCCGGATTGGGCAAAAAAAACGCATGAAGCATAAAAAAATGTTTAGATAGCTAATTTATTAACGGAGGTCGACTGGCAAGGGAAATTATTTGAATGAATTTTTCGAGAATAGATTCCATTGATTGTTTTAATAAAGCAAATAAATTACGGATTCTTTAACTGCACTTCAATTATTGTTTTAAAAAATGGACTTTGACATTAATGAATGGAAACAAAAAACTATGAAAATCGAATGCGAGAGTTATTGAATTAAGCTTCTCAAAAAATATAAATGAGTAGCTCTAATTGCTTTTTACAAATTGCCATTGATTGAGTTGTAGGCTTAGAAAGCGGAAAAGATGGTATCTAAGAATGATAAATGAATGAATAAGGGAGTGGGTGATTATTTGATCAGGTTAATGCGGAAACACTCTTTAATTATAATATAAAATCAATTATAAAACTTATAAAGAATAAGATTCTTTCATTCGGCGATACAAGAAACGACAATTTTTAGTGGCTTTTTTTAGGGTGAAAAATTGAAATCGAGAAAATTGGAGGATTTGCGAGATAAAGTGGTATCTTGACATTTATTTTTAAATAATTCTTTTGGCCTTCAAAAGCTAAGGAATCCTTCACAAGCACTGTTTTTTATCTCGTAAATACCGTTCCATCTTATATGCTCGTCAGCCACGCTCGTATAATTAATTCTCTGCCTCGCAAATGTTATCGCCAATATCAACTCACTTTTCCAAAATCTTCCGCCAACTAATTTATCATATGTCGTCAAATATTTATAGATATTTACATTTGATTTTAGAATGGTAAAGCTTCCATTCAGCACAATTACCAAAGCCACAAATTCGTAAATGCCAAATTGTCCGCGATAATTTGAGCTTTATAGTTTCGCTTTCAAATGATTTATTTCTTTATAGTTTATTACTTTATTATTTAGCTAGAAATAGATGACTTTGGCCAGGCAATTGTTTAATTGACTGAACAAATTTGGCGATGTTCTCAGATGCAGTGAAATGGAATTAGTTCCTTAAAGAATTACATGCGAATTATATACAGTTGTACGCCGCTTTTCTCATTGCACATAGAAACAGACAACTAATTTAGTTTTTGGACATAAAATCAGTTAAATCACCAAAATCTCGTAATTTATAAATACAAAACAAAGTTTAGGAGTTTTATCGCTTATTTTCCTTGAAAGTAATTTCAAGTTATTTAATTATTCATGATCCCAAATCAATATACGCTGAATGCAAAAAAAAAACTTGGAATTGAGCTAATTCGCTTATATTGAATCTATTTGATCAGATATTTCATTAGCTCCATTATCGGCGAATATATAATCGATAAAAAATTTTTGTCGGATTAGATTTATCTCATTCTCTTTCTTCCAGATCGTATTAAATCAAATTTGATTAGCGAAATGCATTTTTATGGTTATACCGTATCTTTCTCATTTATGTTTATACCGTACGTGTCAGGCGTCAATTTGGTCAAATCTTTAAATTAAAGTGGCTTAGCGCGAAATACAGTAAGCGCTTTTCCGGTAAATCAGTTTGTCGTCAGTGAGAAGTCAGGTTAAGCCGTTCGATTCTTTTTGTACGGTGAATGGTTCTGTTTGAAAATGGACTGCTTTTACTATTTGCTTTTAACTATTCTGCGCTCTGCTTCTCCTATTTCTAATTTCATAGCAGTTTTTTTTTCGCTATTTTTTCGTTGAATCCATTTTTTAAAATATTAAGTTTTTTTGCAATGCAAAAGTGGAAAAATGCGTTTGCGAAATAATAATAATGCCTATTCTCATTCTGTTTGCTTTTTCCTTCTTTAAACTCGTTGACACTTTAATTTTTCTTCTTATTTTACCTTCGTCATTTTCATGTTATCGAAATCCCTTCCATACTGTTGTTTTTTTTTCTCGATGTGTGAAATTCACTCAATAATCGTCTAAGCGTTTTCTCACGAATTTTACTACTGTGCGCTAAATATCTAATTCTATCCAAAGTAAAGCTAATGGCAAATCACTCTAATGGCAAATCGAGTCGGCCAAAACAAAGTGAAGATCGCAAAGAAATGATTCAGCTGATTTCCAGCCATCCAATTTTATTTTGAGTAAAAGTGACTAAAAATTTCTAATTTAATTTAGCATAAAGCCGATTAGCCACTAGCAGTTTCAAAACTAGCATATATAATCTAAATCCGATTAAAATATTTGTAAGGTTTGCAAAAAAAATTTTTTATGAAAATTTAGCAATATTCTGACTTTCCATGAGCAAATGGAACTTTTCGTCGATATTGACTGCTATCTTTCTCATTATTTCGACATTTTCAGATTTATTTTTAGACCCTCTATTGAACGATTTAAGCAATAAAGTTGAAAATTTTAAAATATTACCACTTGGAAGTCTTTTATCTTGTATTCTTGACAAAATTTAATCAGATAAAAAAATTGGTTTGATCGTTTGAGATGAAATATCAAAAAAGGATCTGCATATTTCTATTTGCGAGTGATTCAATAGCGATACAGGCTGCAAGCTGAACGAAGCAGCAAAAAAATAAACTATAAGAGAGCGATGAAGAGATTTTCTCGACTTCTATTAAAAAGTTATTTTATTAAGCCATTACCAGTTGAAAAAATGATGATTCAAATATCGTAGATCCATTCTTAAATCAAATGGCAAAGCGAAAAATAAAATTCCAGTTTACCATTTATATTAGCCACATATGCATCATTCTTTCGTTTGTCGAAATCACTATGGGATCCCCTCAAAATCAACTATCAATAGTTCCTATCTGCAGAGTGCGTCATCTGATTTTATGGCCATATGCAAAAGATAGCCAATAAGATTAGAAGATATCAATAAGCTATTTAGAAAATTTTTTGATCACTCCTGCTTTAAATTATATACATCTTATCTGCCCATCGAATGCTTTAAATGGAGGTTTGCATCCAATTTCGCTCAAATGTCATTTCCATTAAACATCCTGTGCTGGTTTGGTTTCATCTTCTATCATAAGAACTGAAAGAAATATTGTGCTATTTGATAAAGCCCTACTGTACATGGCGTCGGAAACAATAAGGACCAATCAAGACCTGTATATAACCAGGAGAGATTTGAACATCCAGCGGCTTAGTGATATGTTGATTTGTATAGTGAAAAAATATATGACTTCCATTGTTTTCAATTTTGGAATGGAAACGGTGGAGTAGAAATATCTCACAGTTGTGGCCAATGAAGCGAGCCTAACCAGTAATTATGGCACGCTGTCAGAAGTAGAGGGAGTAAAGGTGAGCATTTAAAAAACATTAAAATTAATTTGTAAAATGATGTGTAAATGATATATGTGACGGTGATATATAAAATTAATTTCTTTATTGTAATGGAATTTTTTTTTTCTTATCAGCGAATTCTTTTTTTATTGCCCTATAAGTTTGTTTTTGCCGAACCGTTGATTTTTCTCAACTTTTTTTGTTCATAAAATGCCTATTTCTTATTGTTTGCCATCGCTGCTTAGCCCTATTGTGATAAGATTCATTCAGTTTTTCGTTGAAGTGTCGAAACATTTCCCTTTCATATTCGCTTAATTCGCTCACTGTGATTTATATTTATTTTGCTAAAATTAAAGGCTCGTTGAGTAATTTTAGAAAATTGGGTCAATTTGGTTATACATTTTCAAATAACTGCGAAGTGATAATGTTATCCTTAAAAACATTCCTTCGTTTAGACGCCAGCCGTGGTATGCATCTAACAATGAATCGATGAAAGATTCTGGTGTCCTCCTTTTTTTCATAATACGATCTGTGGGCGAATCGTTGGCTAGCGAATGATTGACGTATGTTAGCGAATCGATTTAATATTTTAGTTGGGACTCTTAGTATACAGCTTACATCATCATCGTTGTCGTAGGCCCATTACGCTGCTCTACTCCAATAAATCGTTTCACCTTATTGCCTCATATAGTCTTAAACTTGTCTCCCCGAAGTTTCTTCATTTCTTTCTTCTTTACATTTTATCGAAATATTCCTCCTTATTTCTCGAAATTGCTTATGCTTATTTAGTTTCTTAAAGAAATAATTTTCTTCATTGCTATATTCTAATCCATAGTCATTACTTTCATCTCAGAAATGCTGTAAGATTCCGCGTTCAGGAAAATTCATGGACGATAAGACAGGCTTTTTGTTTCAAAGCAGCTCACAGGTCTTCATTCTCTTATTATTTTAAGAAGTAACTGCCAACTTATAAGAATTTGAGAGGCTTATCTATTAATTTTTAAAAGAACATCCATCCGTTCATGCGATTTCTTTACGTCTATTTTACATCTGATGTAATCGTTTTTATGGGTTCACATTTTCCAGTGATATGCAACTTTGGATCGGGTTTTAATTGCTGTCTAATCACTATTGTTCTGAAAGTCTTTTGCCAAATTTTCATATCATTATTGTCACTCTTTTGCTGATGGTTACTGACTGGAATGATAAAAACAGTGCATCGCCGTCAACGCTTAAATATCAGCTTATAAACTCTTTCGTTTCTATGGATTATCTTCCACGGCAATGAGTCAAATGTTGATAAATAATGAATATTCTTACATTAAGAATCGAAAAAATAGTGTGTAACTGCAAAATTAATAAGCAAAATTTATTTCAAGAAAAGAGAATTCACAAATAAAGAAACAATCTTCGAACAATCAATTGAAATTTACCATTGAAATTTTCTACAAAAACCAAAATTTTTGTTCATTTATAAAATACGCTTAGTGAAGATCAAAATATTCCCTTAGGCGGCCAAATTCTATCCAAAATTCGCATTCCATAAATAGCGAATTCATCTGCTTTAATTTTTTTTTTTCATTCCGAAGAAATTTCTGTAAAATTTTCTATTTAATTTAATATAATTTTTTTGCTTTTAATTTATTTTGAAGAAATTTGCTTTGAATTATAGGTTTTACAGTAAAATACTTGGAGGACTTTCCCTGTGATGAAAATCATAAGCAAAGGCTGCATTGGGGGATTTGGCAATCCACTGCAATGTTCTTCAGCGCTTTTAGGTTCTCACCGAGCATTATGTATTTTAGTGATACGTTGGTTAATAAAATAAAAATTTCAGTAAAAACAAAGGTCCGATGCATCTTTGCGTGATGAGTCGCCTCTGAATCAGCAACGATTTGCTTTCCAAAGTGGCGTGGCGCCGACCTCAATTTAAGATTTTATGCATTTTTTTTAAAAAGGCTTTTAAGGAATCATTTTACTTGAGCCTTATTTATCCGAGAGTTTTTTGAACAAAAAAGTAGGTTCTTTCCTTCTCGAAATTTTCGTAAAGAGCCATTCCAAATTTAAATGAAAATGTGAAAAATCACGAATGGCTATAATATTTATGGCTATGGCTATAATTAATAATATTAATATTAATTTTATAACTGAAACCAAATTTTTTATAAATTATTAATTTTTACTGGCTTATTGACTTTATTTAATAGTTAAATACTCTCTTCCTTCATATTTTATTTTTGTTGCTTCGATATTATTTTTCGTAGTTTTTGCTTGCTTTGATCGTTTCTTCGCAGTTTTAAGTTCTTTGATGTCTTAAATTACTGCCTAAATTTCTTTTAATTAAATTTAAAAATAATTTTTGAAAAGAAAAATTCTCGTTAAGAATTATATTTCACATGATGATGGAGGAAAAAATTCACGTGGATAATTATTAAAAAATGCGCTCAAAAGATAATTAAATAAGAGTTTTTTTAACAAATAAATTGTAAGTATTAACGCATTCATAAATTTTTAGTTTTTTTTGCTGCTTTCCTACTTTATTTTTTGTCGAAACCCTTAAATGCTTTAAAATTAATAATTAATACGATTACTGCTGCGATTTTCCTCCTCCTATCATTCCATAGTATTTCTTGTTTGGCTCACTTCACCCGTTGTTCTTTATGGCAGATAGTGCATTAGGGAACGCAAATACTGGTGTCATCACTGGGATTTCATTTTTATGATAACTCTTAAAGGAATAGAAAGCCACTGCCGCCAACCGAAGCAATAAATTTCAAAGCAATAAAAGTTCAAGAAATTCAAGCGAAAAATAACTTCGGAACGAATTACGCTAGATTAATAAAAGTGCTAAAACAATATCTCTACCAGCTTATCATAAAAACAGAAATTCGCATAGTGCCGAAGACATCTTTACTTTATCTTTATCTTATTCTTTATCTTTACTTCCATTCCTACATTCTTTAGCGAAATGGTACATCCAGTGGAGCCAGCGAAACTATGAATTTGGAAGAATATTCTTGCATAGATGTTCATAATATAGTTCGATGAGCTCGAAAATTCTCCAGCCTTTGACTATTTTAGCTTTATTAACATGAAACATAGATAAATGATAAAATTTCAGGAAAAAATGGCCTAGCTTACGGCCCTAGCTTATTAACGCGGACGGTCGACCCCATTTGACATTTCCTAATCGACTTTGCCATGCATGATCATTTCCAACAAAGCGAATAGCGATCATTCGAGAAATTATCAGGAGCGCAATAGATTTTTCCGTCCTAACCTAATTATTATGCTTTTATTTTTGAATCATAGGGACCTAACACGAAAGATTGTTGATAGCTTTTTTTGGTTAATGGCCAACAATTATCGGCATTCCCTTTATGTATTTTTCTATTAGTTGTCGCATTTTCTATCGATTTATGTGGAATTTGTACTGGGTTCATTTCTTTATTTTTTTAATCAATAAATAGGCAAAAACAAAAAATTAAAAACTTCAAATTATTCATTCACAAATTAAAAATTAATGGAAAATTTTCTTTAGAAATAAACGGAAAAAAACGATTTTTTTGTACGAAATATGATAGAGAAAATTTTTCGTATTTTAATTTGCTGAAGAAATAATTTTTTTCAAAAATAGTCATTTCGATGTTTCGTTTGTTAGTGACTGATTGGCGTTTATTTCGCAGCCTGCGAGTCGACGGGTTGTTGCTCGCATGTCGGAATGCCGGCGCTGGCGTTCTGCCCGTCGTCGGAGTGAAAAAGGTCCGCTGACGATTCGCATGTGTTTCCGCCCGCGGGCGACAGCACTCGTCCGGTCTGGCAAGCCAGTGGTAAGAGATAGAAATGGTGAGCGCATTCAGCGTTATTAAAATCTGTAAAGCGGTAATATTTTCGATGATAAATTCACGAAATAAGACTTCGTTAAAAAAATTCTTTTCATATCAGATCAATTTCCTATTGTACTTTGTTTTGTGCCTTTTTTTCTTTCCGCTAGAAGTACAGATGAGTCGCCAGCGCCTCGCATTTTATGAATTTATAGATATTCTCAAATAGTTGCGTATGATTTAGAAGACTTCTATTGATCAGTTGAACCTGAAACATACAAAAGATTGAAAACTCTGATTTATTCGTGAAGCTTTGAACACTTAAAACTTCTATATCTAAGCACAATGTGCTATTTAATTTCGAATTATAATTAGCAGTTATTAAATTTTTCGGAGTAGCGGAAAGATCAGGTTGTATGCTGCTAGCATTACCTTCGAACATCAGGGTTCGATTCCTACTTCTGGTAGGATTAAATCTGTTATTCAGTAATGTGATCGCTGCTGGGAACCGTTTGTAAATCTCTCCCTAAATGATTCTATGGCAAAGTTGGCGTATCATTGTGACTGTTGGCGCAGAAGGTCTAACAAAAAATGATGAATGTTATCCTCCAAATATTGTTGCATTTTACGAGAGGAAGACTGAAAGAAAAAAGTTTGTTGCTTTTTTTCATATTATATAAAACAGTGATCAACTTTAACTTCTAAAAGTATACAGAAATGCGTAAATTAAGCAATTTATGTATTCTTTTTTCATGTTAGTGAAATATAATAAATCGTAATAATGGTTTATCACTGATAAAGAGAAAGAATTGCTTGCATTGTGGGTAGACGGATGTAATGTTTAGATACGATTTTTATATTACGCAGCAATGAGAATATTTCAGAATGAGAATATTTGTAGCTTTGCATATTATTGAATTAAAATTACCTAAATAATTGATTCAATTTTATAATTTCGAAATCACTATGGGCAGTCCTCTTTTTTGAGGGAAAATATTTCAGAAAAGATTGTTTAGTGAACTAATAGTAATTTATCAGCATGGAAACTGCGAATAGTTTATGATTGCATTACTCTAAATATATGTTACCCTTTACAGTTAATACCCTTTTTATTTATTATAATTTCCTGTACAAATTTAAACCACTGAAAATTTATGAATTATGCGATTTTTAAAATCTTATTTTAGTGGATTCTTTTCCACGATATATTGAAATAATCTCGTGATTTCGGAATTTCGTAAAGATTTCTACTTTTTTAATCGCTTATTAGTATTAATTTGTTACGAAATTATTTTGTTGCTTTTTGACCATAATATTCGTTGTCAGTTGATAATTTTTAATTGTTCTGAGAAATAAATTTTTTTTCTTTTCAGTGCAATGGATGCGGGAAAAGTAGAAAGTGGTACTGTAGGTGCACCTGGTATTGGAAATCAAGGACCTCGTCCATCAAACAAGCGTCTTCAGCAGACGCAAGCGCAAGTTGATGAAGTCGTAGGTATCATGAAGGTTTGTTGATTTTTTGAAATTTTCTATTTATTCGATTCAATCTTGATGTGCTAGGCTATGAAAATGACGAAAAAACGATTTTTTCTATAATAAACAAAAAAGTTATGGTAACCAAATTTGAGAGTAGTTTAATTTTTTGTTTGTTATTGTAGATTTTTTTAGATTCAATCATATTAGGCTAATTCTTTTGTGACGATGATTTGAATAGTATTGAGAATAAGCTGAACCTAAAGATGTTTTCTGATGAAATAAAATCTTCCTTTTTTTGCCAAGCAAAAGAAATTCGGAGCAAATTTGGCAAATTTAATGTGATGGAGTTTGTGATTCATAAAGCTTAGCAAATGATGGTTGTTTCTTTACAGGAATATGTTTTTTATTAAATTAACTTTTCTCTTATCGAAAAAATCTCCAGAATATACCAGTATTCTTCACATCATTTACTTGGAGTTCACTTTAGGATGGATATCAGTAAAGGAAGAAAATAAAAAATGTTAAAAGAAATTGTTTAGATAAACAGAATTTCTGTATGCTATGGAAGTAATTTTTGGAAGGGAATTTATTAGATACTTTTATTCATCATTCTTTATTCTCCATAAACATCTGTTGAAGAATCAAAGCAGCTAATTTTCAACTATTGTTCGTTGCAGGTTAACGTGGAAAAAGTATTAGAACGCGATCAGAAGCTTTCACAGCTGGACGATAGAGCAGATGCGTTGCAGGTAACATGCATCATGTATTTCTTTAGCATCTCCATTTTAAGCACCATATCAGTTTTTCAATTGTCAAAAATCGCTGGTTTTTCAGGATAATATAATAATTTTAATTATATCAAAATCTGCACACATCTCAGAATAATTGTTGTGGTATATTCGCTTCATCATCTTTTGGTTTATAATTGCCTCCACGCTTTTCCTTACTTTTTTTTGGGAATATCTCATATTCTTTGAGGAAAAAGAGAATCTCTGGATCCTTGTGAAGAGTGCAAAACATATGATATATTTGCAGGAAGGTGCATCGCAGTTTGAAAAATCGGCCGCGACATTAAAACGTAAATATTGGTGGAAGAATATCAAGATGATCATTATAATGTGTGCAATTGTCGTGCTGCTTATCATTGTAATAATCATGTGGTTGGGGAATAAATGAGAGGAGAAAGGAATTCGATTGAACAAGTTTTAATAATAATTCTACATCTGCCGTTAATTTTCTACTTTTTTTTCTTAAATAAATTCTCTTCGCATTTTTTTTCCAATAAATAAGTTGTAGATTTTATATATTTCTTTGATGCTAAATGATTATACTTTTTACCATAAATTAGTTTTTCTTGGAATTTTTTTGTGTTATGCATGACGATTTATAAAAATGAAAATGTTGCTGGAAAACACTGAATTTACATCTCATTTTGATTCACATTTTTGAGGAGCTTTTCTATTTTGATTCTTTTGCTATTTAATGGTTGTAAAATTCAGATTAATTTTTATTTTTGGCTCATACATGGTCCATTTGAGTAAATCTATGCAAATTATATCGTTATAAGTGAATTGCTCCGTTAAAAATGATTATTTGGTGTCTTGTAGAGTCTGTTTTTTGGCATTTTTTTAACTTTGTATTGCTGACTATCTTCATTTTTAAAACTATTTAACCGTTTATATTATATTTTGTAATTCCTGATTGTCCTACTTTCTGTTTCAACTTAATGATTGGTAACTTTTATATTTTGATTAAAAATTAAACATTCAAAAATTTTATACTTTAATGTTAATTTTCATTAAATTAGAAATCTTTCTTTCGTCTTCTAGTGAAAGATTGTGACAAGCATGAGATTTTTTTTGCTAACGGTTCTGTTTTCTAGTTCAGATTTTCAATAGAAGTTTTGTTTCGATAATTGGAAAAGTTCCATTTTTCCTGTTTCTTTATCGCCACTTTTAGCATCTCTGGAATGGTAATTCTTACCAGTAGTAACTAATTTCTTATCATTTTTGCTTTTACAATGGTGATAATTGATGAGGTTGGTTAATAGCGCTTCTGCTATGGTACATCTAACATTGATTTATGTGGATGTTTGGTTATTCATAGTGCATGTTCGACCGATCATTTGCTATATTTGTATTTAACATCTGCAGACAAGTTTGACAAAGAGTTAGATGGATTTTAGTAGTGCCTAGTTCCTATTTAATTATGCTTTCCGATTATATTTAGACTTTAACTTCGTTTATTATTTATTCTTTTTTTCTGCTATATTCTTATAATAAAAATTCTTGATGATTTCATTTGCATTGAAATCCTTTTGCAGATTGGTTTTTAACTGAGCTAAATTCACCAAAAAGTTATCATTCAGTGGAGAGTAAGTATGATTGCATTTGCCTGCCACATTATGATGCGTCATGGTGTTAGTTCTCTCCACGGAATAAAGTAATTCAGCACTTTGATAATTTGGTCAATGCGAGAGGGTTAGGCATTCGTTTAATGAATCTGCCTGATCAAAATAAAAGGAAGAAGATCTACAATAATAGCTTGAAATGTGTGGAATTTAACGCCAAAATTAGTAAACGAGAAGTAAGGTTAAAGGCAAATTAATTATTTAAGAGGAAGTTTTCAGTTTTTCTCGCTCTTTGTTTCAGCCGTCGTCCCTACTGATTTATAAACGTTCGTTATGTTTCGTCTTTTGCACTAAGCAAGCGTTTTAAGCGATTTATCAACAACGACTTCTATCGCATTTACCCACGTAAAAATAATGCGTCGAATTAAAAATTAACCTCCACTCTTCATGAAGAATTTCATGTCACTTACCACATTTCTTATCCATTCGTTTGCTTTATAATTCGTTTTGCGTTTGCGTTTGGCAACACTTTTACTAAAAATATTGTCAACCTTCTTAGAATTGCCAAAGTTGTTATTGCAGTTTTTTTCTAGTTCACTATTTGTATCGAACTGCGGTGGGCGGTGCAATCGGCCAATATTATCGGCTTTATATTGTTCGTACTTTTTTTAAACTTTTCAAATTCAAACATTTTTATCTTTTTTTTGCGTTTTATTTATTTATTTGTTTATTTAAAAACTTCTCAGTCCGGTCTGAGCTGCAAGTGTGAGTTTGCGCCTGAGCTCCAAGTTCGGACTCCGAGCTCGAGCTATTGGCTCAATGTTAACAAATACGAGCAGAAGTTTGGAGCAAAAAAAATGAAAATATTAATTTTGAGCGTTTTGTTCAGTATTTTATTCAGTAGTTCCTGGCTGCCAGTCATTGGTGATTTTTTAATTTTGGCTCTCTTTTGGATAAAATATTTTCGCATCGCACATGTTGTTAATTCTAGGTAAACTGTTCATTTTATTTTCAGCAAATTAATTTTTTTATAGGCAATCGTTGAATGAATTTTTGAATATTTTTTAAAATTTTTTTATTTTTTTGAAATATATTATAATTCTTTCACTTTCAGATAAGTTGTTTTCGATGAAAATTGAATATCGACGTTAATTGAGCAATGGAGTATAAAAAGTGAACAAAGAGCAGATTCAAAAAAGGAAGTAACGATGGAATCAAGCAAGCGATCTGCAATGAAATTACGACAGCAATTCATGAAGAAATCGAAAAAGTCATGACGAGCGACTAATGCTGCCTTTGACCATTATTGTCTAAGGTACATTTTACGAGTCCGTCGAGCGAATAAAATATTACATGATTGCATCCACCTTCAAATACGACTGCATTAATAATGCATTAATAATGAGCAGAGCGCGGCCTTCGCTGGTTAGGGCATATTCTCCGTCGTCCACTATATTTCGCTATTTGCTAAACCTTGTGATGGGTGGCGTCAAAGGCGAAGTGAGCCAATTAAGACCCAGACTGATGCGGTCAGGAAAGATTTTGGACGTATAGGTGGACCAACAATATATGGACCTAGACGATGGAAAAAGGAATGACTTTTATTACTGTTGACGATGGCGTCAAATTGCGCAGCTTGGAAACGCCTTACCCTTGTAGCCAATACAAACAGCCTAACCAGTAATGGTGAGGGCTGTTAGAAGAAGAATGCTAGAGATAATATATGATTATACGCCTATCCTAGGCTTATCCAATGTAATGTAATGACGAATCACCAGATGAAGCTTGTACGTGGAACGAACTGGGGAAGAGATACCACGAACAGAAGGCTTTCCATGGAATCCGACTTTGCCTAAACATAACTAAGAATTTTCAAAGTGAAAAATGCGATGAAGAATTTTTAAAAGGATTGGAGCCGAGAGGACATCATTTTTATGTTTTTGCTCATTATTAAATGATATTGGTCAATATATATAATAATAAATATATAATAAGCCGTCAAATAATAATAAAAAAGTAGGTAGTAGTAAAATATAATGGATAATAATAAGAATAAATAGCCATATAATATGTTTATGCGCACGGCAGCCAAATAATTGTGGTCATTTCGCAGTGATTTCTTAGATATTTAACGAAACAAATGAAGCCACAGTTTCGTTTTTAGTTTAGCCATTTGGTTTAAAAGCGAAGTAAAATATTTAAGTGAAAAATATTTATTTATTTTGATAAATCCATCCCGACATTGCCTTAACCAGTGATGGATTTGTTTCATGTTCTAAATCTGTTATAATTCATCATAATTGTTTCAGGACCCATGAATGCTGTTCTCTTGGTGAATTTGCACACCTTTTATGTGCAAACGATGTCTATAATCCAGTCTAATTCGCACATATATTTATTATAGTGGGAATTGCCTGGCAGCATGAGTTTTTATTTAGAAAGAGCATTTGATTCTCTCACACGTACATATTCGTACTGTTATAAGCTAGTAAGGGATAAATTAGCATCAAAACGAAAGGTCCCGTCTATTTTGTTGTAATACTTGCAGTCTTGTAGGCGCTGCGAAATTTGACTAATGAAAATGGAAGATATTTAGAAACATCTGTCTTTGATCATTCTCGCCTAAAATGCATTTTACGCCAGGCGAATAATAGGTTCTTATCCAATCGCAATGGTGTTGAAAGAGAAGATACTGAATCAAGATATGGGCTGATACAGCCAGAAGTTGTTGTTTCGGACTTATATTCAAATCTCTGTATGGACTTCGATGTTGGAAAGAGAAGTGGGTGACTATATAACTATACAATGAGCTTTTAGGAAAAAAATATTCTTTATAGTCATTTGGTATTGAATAGGTTAGACAGTACAAATCAATAAAGCCAAGAAGCATCTTTGCAATTCACAGTTGTAAAAGGTACTGATGGTACTTTTCTCGCGTTGATTTCAGAATTCATTTTGCAGTCTCTGTATGAAAATTACTCGTTTCAGTCGGTTTTCTGTGGAATAATGCTATTCGAACTCCAGTGAATTTTTTGTGCGAAATTTCGAAACTGCTGTTGAAATTGTTTGAAACTTTTTTCTTTCTTATATCTCCTGTTCAAGAATGTTAGATCTATTCTTTTGCAAAAATTTAAAAAGAAATTTTCTGAGTCAAATTGTTGATGTGCATTTAATGCATTTTTTGAGCATCGTTTCTCAAATGCTTCAAATATGCTTCAACAGTAATGGTTGAACAAAGGGGAAAAGATCATCATAAATCGTTTAGAGATCGCAAATTTCTTATCAAAAATGCTTTTTAAGTTCAAAATTTTTGTGAAAATTGATGGCTGAAAATTGATATATGGTTGATCAAATGCATTTTTTCATTTATCACTCATAAATTTTCATAGATAACAGATTAAGAGATTCATAGATCAAGGGAAGATGAAAGTTGGTTAGTGATTACACGCATTATTATCAAACAGAAATGAAGCAGCTGAATGCATAAGCTGTAAGATATCATTAGTTGTTTAAAATGGAATATCGTTCATCTTCATCACTATATTAATGTTTACTATATTAATATATTAATGTTTACGTTTTTTCCTATTTTAGAGCTCTTATAACGTTGTGTTGGCCTTATAATTCACTTTTTTTCACTTTTTTTGCCAATAATGACCACAGTAAGACAAAGCTCAATATTGTATGTAAGACTGAAAATAACTTTGAATTTCTGAAGATAATTTTTGATGAAAATATTCATGTTGCATTTTAGAATCGTTGCGTGGATGCATTTTTATCAAAAAATAGATTTGCATCTGCTTCGTTTGTGAACTATCAATATTTCCCTACGATAATATATGAGGGTATGTTTCGCTGGGCAAAGAATGTTAATTATAATGTCAAATTAATCAGGTTGGAGGATTCCTCGTTATTGCGATCAAATTCATGTTATTTTAGGCAAATCAGAAATTCCCGATCGAAAAAATCCTTTATATGCTCCATGAAATTTTTTTTCTCGAATTTCAGGTGTATATCAGAAACAATAAAAAATATTTAGATAAAATCTGGAAATGCATGTTTCATGTTTCGTTAAAAAATTGTTTATTAATTCTATTAATTGTTTGTTACGTATGCTTCTGCTATTCTGGCTTGCTTTAATTTGATCATCAAATGAAATTTTTTTTTGATTTTAGTTTTCCCATTTATCTATTTTCCACAGATGATTGGGTGCTGATATTAAAATCACTATTCGGAAGCAAAATGTTATCGCCTGAATTTTATTTCATTTTTTTTCTTTATCATATTTTTAGATTGAATGAAATTTATTCAATTTTTTCTAAAGATTTTTGGTGATTAATTTTAATGTCTCGTTCTTTTTCAATTGTTTCATCAAAATATATTTTAGTATGAAAAGACCTATTGTTCGGACATATCTTGAATGAAATTAAATTTAAAGGCCTCACCAGTCTTCATTATTGAATTATAGCTTTGCTTCTTTGCAAGCGGATAATTCTTTGTGGGCTGATGTATGCAACAAAACTTCATAGCTCATCTTTCAGCAAATTAAGCTCATTTAAATTTTTGCTCGAACTATTTTAAGTTTCCGTTAATAAACTTAAGAGAGAAATTATTAAATTATTTGATAAAAATATGAATTTTTGAAACTAGGTTATTAAAAAAAATGTTCTTCAAATTTTTAATTTTCAGTAATTTTAAATGGAAATGCAAGTGTGTTCTGAAAGAAGAACAGGTGTTTCAAAAAATTATCGAAAACCTATATTGTTGCCAAATGGTGAATACAGTGGCATACTTGTTGGTGATTATGTTATAATACGTGAGGGAAGGCAATCAGCTGAATTATATGAACATGGTTTTTTTGGAAATTTCTTGGAGGAGCGACACTATGATGTTGTACAACCAGCGTGCTTTACATCAGCTGATCAGGAAGAGGATGACATTCAACAAAAGTTTTTTATACTCTTTATTATTTAAACGAATCTCAAGGATATTTAAACGAGATGAATTTTTTCTTAATTTTCCTATTCTTAATAATAAAATTGATTTTCAGTAATTTTCATTATTTTTTTTCGTATTCGATATTAATAAAATAATAAAGATTTATTTTGTAATATTATATTATGTAGGGGAGAGTCGGTTATGAAGAAAAAATGCTCCGTTATGGTTTTTGATGGATTTTCAAAAAAATTTTAATTTTGTGCCTTCGTTTATAGGATGAAATTATGGCGAAGTATCCAGCTTAGGAATAATAATCTTCATTTAAGTATGGAAGAGTCGATGTATTTATCGCATGAGTTGTCAATTTTGAAAATATTTTTGAAATCTCGGTCTATAAGCTCACATGAACTGTGGAATTATTACTTTTCGCGATATGGTACCCGATTTATCAAAAGATATGTTGTGTATCGTTATTATCGCAACAAGGATTGGATCGTACATTCAGGTTTATTGTATGCCTGTGATTTCATTATATATCATGATGGTCCAGGATACAACCATTCAACTGCTGCTTTATACATTGCTAATCCTACTAATTGCCATGATATTAAATTGTTTTCTAATTTCAATCGTTTTTTGTCGAATGTTAAGAAAATATTTATTAAAATAGATGTTGATATACCCAGTGATCTCATACTTAATACACCAGATTGTTTGAAAAAAATTTGTATTAAGCAGGTAATATCGTCATCGTTAGATGTTTAATAATTTTTATATTAATTGTAATAAAACTTTATTCAAATCAAATATAAAATTGTTTCAGTAAAAAAATTTTTATTTTTGAAAACTCAAGAAATTGTTGCAAAGTTCAGAAATTAAAAGCTTTTCATTATTTTTATCGTATTCGGTATTAACTGAATATTGTATTTGAAAGCTGAGAAAAACTAATCAAATTGATATGGAACGCTCTCACCATTATTGATTAGGCTGGCTCCAACGATTACAAAGGTAAAATGCTTCCAAGCGGCGCGGTCTGATGATATCATCGACAGTAATGGAAGCCATTCCCTTTTCCATCGTCTAAGTCCATATATTGCTGGTCCACCTATGCGTTCATAACCTTTTCTCACCGTATCAATCCAGGTCTTGGTTGGCCCACCTCGCTTTTGACGCCAACCATCACACGGTTTAGCAAATAACGAAATATGCGTCAACTCCTGTGGTGGTCGACGAAGAATGTGCCCTTACCAGCGAAGGCGGCGCTCTGTGATAACATTATTTTTGCAAGTGGTGTTTGAACAAAGATGAATGCGATCATGCGATATCTTATCCGCTCGACGGATCTGTAATATGTACCTTAGACAAGAGTGGTCAAAGGCAGATAATATCCTCCACTCTCACTGGCCATATCTCAGAACCATATAGCAAAGATCGAACAGATCACGGCTATATAGATGCGGACTTTCATTCTTATAATGATTTCACGACGACTCCATAAAGGTTTCGTCAACCGGAGGAACGCATTTATGGCTGCCGTGATCCGAGTTGTAATATCATCTTTTGCCTGTCCATTTGGTATTAGAGTGGACCCAAGGTATTTGAAATCGGGAATGAATTTATTACAAAAAGAGGTTTTTTATCAGGTTCTTGCATATATGACGAAAAGACTTTCGTTTTATTTACATTGATCCTGAGTCCGATTCTTGCTGCAGTTTCTGACACGTTATTTAATATTACTTGCATTTCGTTATAACTGTCAGCAAAAAGGGATACGATGCTCTGGACTAATTCGGAAACCTCTTGAGTGCTGACAAGCGATGTCCATTATCCAGTCTATCGCACAGCTGAATATTGTGGGGGAAAGGACGTAGCCCTGACGGACACCTGTTCTTATTTCGAAGGAATCTGTCAACTCCCCATATACACAGACCTGCGCCGACGTGAGCTCAGCATGATATTTAAAATGAAAAAAAAAATTCTTTTGCTGAGTGGTCGTTTCAAAAAATATTCTCGATTTATTCCTGAATTTATTTTTTCATTTCTGATTACAATTCAGCTAAGTCTTCTTAAACTTTTAATTTATCCGGGTGGCTGCTGGGGATCCACCTGTAACTCTATGTTCAAGTGACTCTATGGTGAAATGGTCAGATACACTTGATATGGTATCCGCGTCTTCCGACGCGCATGACACGAGCTTGGTATATACATGCGATAAGTATAGGATCTGGGCTTAAAGCGATCCCAAGGCTGGCATAAAATGTGCTCGCAAGCCAGGGTTATTGCTCTATTAAGGGGAACAGCCCTCTGCACGCGGCGAAGTATTAGCCGTATCAGCGTGGAATGTCAGAACGCTTATGGACGTTGCAAGCCAAGCGATCACTGCCACACCCTGTCTAAGTATCGTGTGTGGATATCGCTTGCTTGTCGGAGGTCCGTCTTCCTCAATTTGGGTCTCGAGCAATTATTAATTGTGGTTCAGAGCAGAGATACTGGCTATATCACTCTGGTGCTTCGAATAATTGGGAAAATGGCGTGGCGATTGTCATGTCTGACCCATTCCGCTTTGATTGAGTGGAAACCGCTAAAAGACCGTATGTATGGCCTATGCCCGTTTATCATGCTGAAATTCCAGATCATCTGAGATGAATCCATCTGTTGGCAGGAAAGATACTGATGTGCATTTATCAAGCGAAAATGATGTTTTTATACGGGTATCAACGCTATCAAATAGAATTGAAGAAGAGAATAAAGCGAAGTTGATATATAATTTACTCATTCAAAAAATCTTTTTTTAAGTAATAAAACACCGTTTGCGATTTCTTGAAAAAAATCTTATCTCTGCATCAGTTCTTTAGGAGTAAGCGATTTCGTACAAATCTTATAATTGTTCATCAAACACAGATCTATGCCCTGTTAATTGAAGTGTATCTGAATCTTTCACCATAGAGACACTTGGGTATAGAGTTACAGGTGGATCCCCAGCAGCCACCCGGATTTTTGACACAATAGCAGGTTTACTCCTGCCATAGACAAAAAAAATTAAATTTGAAGAATATAATAAAATAGACAATGAAACTTAAAAAAAATAAAAGTAAAAAGGGAATTGAAAAAAAGAATGTTGACATATATAACTATATATAAAATATATATATTTTATTATTTATAAAATTTAATTGATTTAATTTTAATTTGTTTTATTTTAATCGTTTTTCGGTAAAAAAAAATTAAAAGTTTAAGAAGACTTAGCTGAATTGTAATCAGAAATGAAAAATAAATTCACAGAAATAAATCGAGAATATTTTTTGAAATGACCGCTCAGCAAAAAAAAAAAAATCGCCGCGTTACTGATTCACATAAAGCAAAAGTTTTCACGAACGTCGCTATTCCATTTTCTTTCAATATTTTCTACTTTTTCGCCGCATTTGAGAAAAAAAAGACGTTTTTAGACGAAAAAAAAGCACTCACTTTTTTCTCTCACTTTAATTATGACAGACAATATTTTATAGACAACAGAAATAGCAATAAAATTCCACCCGCATGGAAGCTAAGCTGCAGCTTTGCCAGAATTGTAACCTCCGACGTCTCCTCGCTCAACGCTCGGTTGGGCAAAAGAAATTGCTTACCTCATTTTTTTTCGTTTTACAGGAAAAACATTCATGCCCAAACAATCAATTTTGATTATACATAAAGCTGAAAGTTTAAAAATATAAATATCGAAACGATTGTTTTTGAACTTTTTTGCCATTGTTCTTATTAAATTTTTTAAAAATATTTTTAAGGGGTAGGTGGAATTGCTTTTTCCTTGTGTTTGTTAAATTTTTGCAGACCTTGGAAAACCTTGGAGCTTTATTCAGTGGATTTTTAAGTGCGAGACTAGTAGAACTAATTATCATAGTGTCCACCCTAAAACTGAGCTTCGGCTAATGCTAATCTTGCTACTGCTAAAATATGGATTGCTAAAGTGCTAACTAAGATGGACTTCGACCACTAAGTTGGACTTGTTAACTAGTGGGCTGTGATTGTTTTCTAAAGTGGATGTTAACTAAGATCACTTTTTAATCCCTGCCGCAAATCACCTCAGAGTATCATTTTTTACGGTTGATTTTATTCATAAATTAATTTAGTATAGAAATTTGATAGCGAAAATATTAAACCTGATTTCATGGCTCGTAAGATGGGTGGTGTTGGAGATTCATTTTCTATCCCCACGTAACAAAATTTGTTTGGTCCCGCAAACCAATGGACTTAATCATCAGTTCATAGAAAAAAAAGGAACATAAGAATGGATCATATGAATAAATTATACAAAATTATTAATGAATAATGCTATATATTTAGAATTCATCTCTCCAATACTTGTTGGTATCCCTTTTTTTTATTCTGTTTTAATTTTTTTAATAGATTTTTTTTAGCATTTATATTCTCTGGTTATATTGATATATTACCAGGTCGGACAAGACAGTTTTCTCGGATGAACTTAATCGATTGTTCGAATAATCTAAAAGATGTTTATAAAATCAACAAGCCATGTTTAAAAGAATTATGTTTTGTAATTGGACGTGGATTAAAGGAATATTATGGAATGATTCAGGTGGATATCGTAAAATGCCCAGGTATATGTAAGATGTTTACCTTTTTTGGAAAATCAGTGGTAGCAAAGGCATTCTAACATTTCGTAGATATCTAAATAGAGTCCAAGTAATATAAATCTGATTATGTATTCCATTTTAATAATGTTAAATTGCAAACGTTTTTTAAAATTAATCTATCAGTTTTGTACTTTTTAAACTATTATTTATGCGGAAATTAAGTCATAAATATCAAGTTTCAGATTTTAGGCAAGCTCCGTACTTGATGACAGGTTCAGGAATTGGAAGTGGTTTGCGTATTGTGGAAGTAGGAGGTATTGGCAATATTTATCCGGTCATAAAATGTGACAAATTTTTCGATCTAAAGGTTTTCTTGAATAGAATTCGTTAGGCTTGATACAGTGAAGATGCCTGAATCATCTAGCTGCAAACAAGAACCGAAATTTGGTTTTTATAGTGAAATAGCATCCAGTAAATTTTAAAAAGGAAGGTTTCAAATTATGGAGAGCTTTAAACTTTTGCAGATTTAGTAAGATATTTTCTAAAAATACTCAGCTATCTTTACATTTTATTTTTCTACTTCATATGATTTTATTTGTTGAGAAAATTATATTCAGGCCATATGCACTAAAAGCGATATGCCAAATGCTTTTGTGTTCGGCCCAGGTGCCGGTCCCTGGCACGTTATTGGAAGTAATTGCGAAATGGTCGCTGATGCGAACTTTGTGAATCCGAGCAACCCTGTGGTTTGACTAAATATTTTCATTAAAAATTTGCATTTTCTGAATTCTTCCAGCCAAATTTCTTGAGATTATGCTGGACTTCTTTCTTATTTAAAATTAAAACAAACAA
Organism: Dracunculus medinensis; assembly: GCA_900625125.1. NCBI lineage: Eukaryota > Metazoa > Nematoda > Chromadorea > Rhabditida > Dracunculidae > Dracunculus > Dracunculus medinensis. The sequence continues at coordinate 1,247,379 of UYYG01001150.1, read as the reverse complement.
TAGAAATTGAGATTTAGATTGCTTCTAAAATTATAAAAATCAATGCAGATAATAAAGCTTATGAATTGTCTACTACCAATTCTTCATATTTCTCACTCATGGCGAATTTAGCATTAAGCAATGCAAATGAACCTGCAGACGTTGGTATATTTTTATTCGTTTTTTTACATCAAATATACTACTTCTTAAAATTGTTAGGAGCATAATTGAACCATTTCTGATACTTGATCTTAATTTTAAGATAAATTATTAAATCGTATTCAGATAGAACTAAAATCATGTTCTTTATATATTTCAAAAATTTCAGTGCATATTCATGTGAAGAAAAGGTTAACTGATACCAATTTTCCCGAATCAGTTCGAAGAACTGTTGGTGCCTATTACGGAAAAAATCTTGTTTCCATTGCTGGAATCTTTTTGGTGAAAGCTGGTAAAATTAAAATGCATGTTATGCCAAATTTTCCATCTCCGAATTATTGCTGGAAATCAGCTGATGAGGTAAGGTAAAACCCTAATATTCAGATTTAAGACGTAGAGAGATTTCTTAGCGAAAATATATTGAAAAGCACTTCAATCTTGCAATATATATTGTCTCTATCTCTAAATTTCATTTAGATTAAGTACAGGCTAAGTATTACAATTGCAAATTGCATATTTAGGCTAGATAACCCGGCACTTTAGTGGGACAAATTTATTAAGTTAATATTCGGGAGAGATCTTGTTAAAAATTCGTCACTGACATATTTTTTGAATTCTAAAGTGTTGATGTTGTAATAAATTAAAAAGGAATGTAAGTAGTTAGTGCTTACCATTTCTAATTAAGCATGCTGCGCTGGATAATAAAACGATTAGAAATCCTTGCTGGAGAGTCAATGACGGTAGAACTGCAGATGGGTCATCAATACCACTTAGTTTTTTTACTGACAAGTGTGATCCTGTCGAACGCAAGAGCCGAAATGACTCTCAACACAGTTCTGAGTTACTAAATATTTCTCTATCTTGCCTCCTTTTTTTGTTGGGAAAAAAGAGAACTATGTTCCACAAAAGTGAGGAACAATTTTTTTGGGGTCATACGACTCAGGGTTTGCGCTATATCATCTGTCAGTGCTTTTGCTTTTGTGACGATTATTATTTTCCGTCAAATATCTGCTTCATTGCGGAAATATTTTAGATACAGGAATATTTGCGTTTTCTACGCATTTTCTTCTCGTTTCCTCTAGTTTGGGCTCTCATTTGTTAACAAGGTCATTATAATAAGTAGTACAATAGAAATTAAATTGGGTCTGCGTCAAGAGTGTGTACATTGATTAAATTAAATTATCACAATTTTAGCTCAACAGAGAATGGTTGAAATATTTTGAAATGAGTGCTCCTGTTATCTGTGCCTGTGTAATTCACTCAACGAATAATGAAGAGCGTAAACTTCGTATGGAACACACACATTGTTATAGTGAACATGGTGATGGTGGTCATTACCATTGTGATTTGTCACCTGAAATAGTTGAATATGAAGGTTATTTTGCTCCTGCTGAATCTGTTTATCGTATCGACCTTGTTTAAATCGACTCATAATGTATAAAAAACAACAATTGATAATAAAATGGAAAGAAAAAGATTTGAAATTTTTATATTCGTGGAAGGGTAAATCTATATTTTATTGCAGTATTGCAAAAAAATGGATTTACCAATGAGATTGAAACATTTTTACTATATATGAGCGTCATAAAACAATAATTAACTGAACAACAAATAAAAGCATTTAATAAACAATTCATTTAGCAGATTTGAAGACAAGAAATAGTTTTAGAAAGCTAAAACTCAAATTTCGACTGATGGTCCTGGTCCGTTGGGAGTAGAAATAAAATTCAAGCTTGGATTACAAAAAATATGGGATGCTTCTTGCATTTTTTTATTATTGATAATTTTCCGGAGGTAGAAAGTGTTTCTCCTTTTATAGCATGAAAAAACCACGAAAGACGATGAAAACGGAATATAATATGCGAACTATTCTTTAAGAAATCGAATGTATGCTAAGGCTTTTACATTGGTTATTTTCATGGTAGTTTCTGCATGGGCTGATTTTCGCCATGAACTATCGACGAATGGGGTTGCTCATATCAGTCAACATTTAGATTCGATTTTTTTAAAGTAATGTGAAAAGTGGGGATGTTGATGAATTCGACCGCAAACCTATTTATTATACGGGTGGCGTACGACCATAAAATACATAGTGCAAAATATATCGAATTAAATGTAAAAATTGAATATTTTTTATTGAAAATAAAATGATATAATAAGTTGGCAGCATAACTAGTGGGGTATTTGATTCACGTTTTGAAATTAGTTCATCAGTATCTCATTCGATAAAAATAACTACAAATCGCACAATGGGTTTTCAAGGTGATTGTCAGAAAACAGGTTTGCATTTCATTTGAAAATTCGGAGATAGTGTATTAATGTGTACTGAAAAAGGAGCTACAAGTATACGAAAATATTGACGACTTTCCCAGAAATTTTGAAACCTGCGCTCAAGTTCTCGTATCCAAATGAATCGCAATGATTTTTTTTACTATTGAAAGGCCATGTTTAGCCAATGTATCAAAATGTTTTTTTACTCATGAATAAGTTGGGATCAATATAATTTAAATTTTCTTGCAAATTTAAGGTTCGAAGCATAGCGTTGATAAGATCGCCATAAAGGCGTACAGACCCATTCAAATGAGCGGTTAAGTCTATCAAAAATGTTAAACCTGTTTATTTGTCTGTAAATTTCCCTTTCGATTACATAATGATGACATCGTAAAGATTTTTTCAGTACTAATCTAAGAAATGAATCAAAAAGTTTATTTATTTTCGTATTTTTGTTATAAAATATAAAAAAAGCAGTAGAAAATTGGTGGAATTTGTTTTTGTGAAATTAAAGTGTTCAGTGGAAGTTGGAAGCAACTGGTTAAAATTCTCAATGAGTTCTAAGGGTTAGACGATTCACAATAATAGTTTTCTGGAGCTCCGAGTTAGGCAACCCTAATCCATACATGTATGGGGAAAAAAGTTGATCTTTTAACCTCAACTGACTAAATATCAACCAATCGACCAATGGGTTTACAAGCTAAAATTAGAGGGATTACTGAATCGAGTGAGCCTACGCACTTTTTATAACTTAGAAACTTTATTGATATTCTAAACTGTTTAAATCATTGAATGTATTGAATAGGGATGGGCGAAATTGCTTTAAATGTTTTTATTTTACTATCAGATTCACTGCCATTTGAACCATTTTTTGGTTTTTGTCGCTATTTAGAACACAACAGAAAGTCTTCAACAATTCTGAAAAATTCGGTTCAAGGATTGTTACCCGCAGTTGACTGCAATTCAGATTCATAATTCATAAATATAAGCGTGATCCACCCTAACGCAGCAATATTCTTCGATTTACAATACGACAGTCTGCATGTCTTCAAATAGCAAAACGAGGCAGGGGAAACATTTGGCAATAACTGGCTACTGCAAAATTAATTTCCTTAAATTCCTTTAAATTCCTCGATGCAAGGTTTTCAACCCGCAAACAAATACAAAAGCAGTATGGATAAATACTTAAAATAAACGTTGAATTAAACACGAATAGACAAACGTTTATACTACTCGATTTATAATTTATTTTATGAAACTTGAATGGGATAATTACTGCGACTAATTAATGAAACTAGGACAATCATTACCAATGAAGTCGTTGAACAAACTCTTTGGAAAATAATGATTCCCAATTATTCACTTATTTGACAAACATATAAAATATAAAAAAGCTCATTTCATTAACAAATTAACAAAGGAAGAACAGAGCTAGCGAGTGAATAGCCTCGCTCAGATTATCTTTGAGAGGCGAGATTCAGATCCCTATTCTTCCACCCTTGAGGCAGTAAACCTGCCATTCGATGGTACTGATGAACTATGATATTTTCGATGCCGGATGATTCGCTGATAAAAATTATAGCTAATTATAACCAGCGTAACCAGTTTAACCAGAAATAGTAGGCGACTTAACTTAGCGCCACTTAACTTATTTTAATATTAACAAATTAAATAATTCGTTTATCTTTTCAAATCTAATGGAAATCGCTGGATTGTTTGCAGCAATTAATATTTACAAATTATCTAGCTGAAAAAATCGTAGATGTTAATTAATCCTTTCGAGTGTTCCATTTTTTCCTATTTCATTTTTTTTATTGCTTTTTTGTTCATTATCAGCATGAGGCTAGTGTTATCAATCATGTTTCGAGCATCACGGATTTGATTTCTGTGAATTTCCTCGGTGAAAGTAAATATATGATTAAAAATGAATTACTATATATTACTGTATCTGATTACTATATATTTGTGCAATGCAGCTGACTCGCTGGCGAAAGCATCTGAACTTATCAGCCAGCCAAGCCAGAAATATTAAGTAAAAAAGGCGAATTGTAAAAGATTTTAAATAAATGTCGAATTTTGCATAAAGCGTCAAGTTTTGTTTTTAGAGCGGTGAAATCGTCGAAACTGATTGCCTCGTAGTAAATTGATCGAGACTGCGTGAAAATTAAATCTGAAACATTCTTGTCTAGCAATTTTCGCAGCATTTTTTTGTAATTAAACGGACGGAGCGATGAAGGCTAATAATATTTTTTGTGCAACCATACTGTTTTGTTTCTGTTCGACCACAATTCTCGTAGCAATAATCAGCGTATTTCAAATACTCCAGCAAATCGATGAAATTTATTCTGACGCCGATCGAGGAATCGTTGACTTTAAAGTTAGTATTAAGAATAATGCTATCGTTAATTATTGCTGAAGCATGTATTTAATAGACAAATTTTTGAACAAAATATAAACTGAGTTCGGTTAATAAGTACTGAGAATTTTTTTACTGCTCTTAATGATTCTGAATTCTTTAAACCACAAAAAGGAACAAACTAAAGCAATTAATAATAAAAAAAGGTTTAACTACTAATGTTTGACGATAATTGAGAACTGACTGAAGTGAAGTTTGAGATTTGATTAGTATAACATTCAAACGATTACTTTCCTACTCTTTCCTCATACAAAAGGATAAAAGGTTACAGGAAAACGTTGCACACAGCTAGTTGGGTTGATGCTCTCATTTAGAAGACGATGTTCGGACTATTCTCATCATGAGTAAATCTGTCTTAAAAAAAAATTCAAGTAGTTCCAACAACTTGTGCTTCTATCGTCAAGTGACTCTCTAGCGAAATTTGCAAGCCCGACAAGCTAGTCGAGCGATCTAATTAACTAGAAATGATGAATGAGCTTAGAAAAAAATGAAATCAAGATGATTAAAATAAATTTAATACAGAGAATATTCTCTCTAATGTAATGTATGAAAAAATGGACCTACAATTTTTTATCGAAAAATCGGCCGACCATTGTTCAGTTTTGCTAATCTGAATGCATTTCGGAAATCTGTATGAAAATCTTTATTAGCGAAACATTTAATTCATTTTAGCTTTATTTATTCAAATTCATAAAAATTTAATTTTAGGTAATGGCAAATGAAACGTGGAAAAATATATTAACTATTCGAATAAAAAATATATTTTTTAGAGAAATACAATCAAATAAGGTAAAACGATATGCGAAGCATAAATGTGGTAAACGATTATTTGAATTTTGAATTACCATCTATGGTAAACAAAATGACTAAGATTTTCATTAATTTCCAACAATGTGCGGCTCAGTTGCACGGTTTGATCCTTTAAGATAAATTTTTTTTTTAGAGTGTATCCCTCGTCCAAGGAATTGCAAAGTTGGAGCAAAAGGACCACCGGGAGAAAGAGGAATAGATGGAGGTAAGAATGGTAGCATAACACATAAATGGTGGAAAATGATGACAATATTTCAGCGAGATTCTACAGTGCTAGATTAGTAAGAAAAAAATTACCAATTTAAACCAACTCGAAGATTGATGACGCGAGGCATGGATCACGCTAATTAATTTTGATTCAGATTCAAAATTACTGAAGTTTTTTTCACAGTTCGCTCACTTTTCCACGATTACGTGAAAATCATCTTAGAACCCGGTGAACCTGGAAAAAATGGCGAAGATGGCATACCAATGAATGATTGGCTTGAAAATGAGGAACGATGCTTTATAACCTGTCCAATGGGGCCACAAGGCCCTCCTGGTGCGGATGGACCTAGAGGGCTCCCTGGATCAGATGGCGAAGCGGGAGAACCTGGTTCGGCAGGATTAATAGGATTGCCTGGATTGCCTGGGCAATCAGGGGATCCTGGACCATGTGGTAACCGTCATTTTAAAATTTTTATCAAAAAAAGGAAATCGCTTGCTCAATTGCACATCATCTTTATCTTCCATATATCCTAATTTTTTCAGGTGAACCAGGTGCACCAGGAGAAGTGGGCTTACCAGGCATTCCTGGAATCAAATATTATTATCTTCCTGGTCCTAAAGGACCTACTGGTCTGCGCGGCAGGCGTGGTCCTCCAGGAACACCAGGCAAAGTAGGCAAATTAGGAGCCACAGGAAAAATGGGAACACCTGGTGAATCTGGACCGAAAGGTCTATCTGGTGAAGTTGGACCATTTGGCTTGGTAAGCCACATCTTCACTTTCATTTCTAAAATTTAAAAGAATGTAATACAGTTCGATCAAAGATTCACAATATCCTAGTGAAAATCTCATATCACATCTCACTACAATCTTTATCACCCACCACTTCTGGTTTGGATGACCTCATTAACCATTTCGCCAAAGAGTAATCAGGAGAACCCCTTAGAGGGAGTCCTCGCACCACACGGATTTAACTTGAAATAATAACTTTATTTTTATCTGGGGCAAAAATCGAGTGCCTCATTGGTCACTATCATCTAATTAATTTTTTTTGAATACATAATTGTTTAAACATTTGAAAAAAGTTTTAAAAAACCATTTCAGGCAGGACCAGTGGGTCCTCCTGGTGATGATGGTGGATATTGTTCATGTCCGAAATTTGCTCCCCTTATTGATCAGTATAATCAAGTTCAGTCATACAACCGACCAAAAGCAAAAGGTGCATCCAATGGCTGGTATGCAATAAATCCAAAATCGAATACAGAAAACTACCAAAATATTCCAGCTATAAAATTTGGCAATGAATATTTCGAAACGCATAACGATGAACAGGAATGGGAAAATTACGAAGTGAATTCAAATTCCAATTCACGAGAGGATATACCAAGTGAACCGAAGCAGTCTCCAGCATATGTTAAAGACATTGATGATTACAACGATCAGATTATACGAAGATGGCATTCGTCGAAAATATAAAAGTAGACTCAAAAATTAGCCAGTTTAATGGGAACCGCAGTGATAATTGGTGAAAATTGCATCTAAATATTATTTAACAAACAATTTTCAAAATTTCCATGCAATTTTTAAAGTTGAAAACTTTGCATTAATGCAACCGCTTTTTTGTATTATTAGAAGAATAATGTTAAAACAGAAATAAATAAAAACATAGAAACGACTTAAAGCTAAAATTGAAATAAGAATCCAATTTTCATTTCATTTCCAACCGAACGGAAATGGCTTTTTATATCTCTAGATTGGCCAATCATATGGAGAAAAAGAAGTTCCAGAAAAGCTCTGTGTTACTGAAGAAATAGCACTGCACAATTATGAAAATTTTGAGTGTAACACCGCATATGTTGCGCAGTATCGCTATCACCCCTTTTTTTCACCATAATCAGCGTTTACAAAAACTAGTATAGAAAAGATGCACAACCATGAAGCAACTGCATACGATAACGTTTCTGATAAAATGGTAATTGTGCATCAACTAGTTTCATTTTACCGTACTTCCAATATTTCACTACCGAAATGATACTATCACTTATTACAGCTGTAAAATTAAAAAAAATTGAGTAAACTAAAATGACCACTGGAAAGCCTATGCCTTCACGGCATAAACCATGCGTAGAAAAATTATTTTTGAGCGTTTCAATTTTTTGATGAGAGTAATTTTCAAAGCAACGAAAAATCAAACCGCTTCAGATCGTAAATATTGAGATTATCTGCTTTTTTATATTTAATAAAACAATAAAAATTAGCAATTAACGATTAAGGAATTATATTTTTCCAATTTCCAGCAAGGTTGACGCTCAGTGGTTAATACTTGTCATTTTTAATTAAGCTGTCCCAGCTGGTTGTTAGAGCGGTTAGAAATATTTGTCATTTGCTTAACATTATGATAGAAGTACAGATGCTGACAAATGTGAACATAAATTGAATTTTAGTGCCTTTCTTCTCAGTTCAGTAGTCTGAAGCATTATTTACCCGACTACTCTTTATTTCCCACAGTATTTATCAATGGAAATTTAAAACCTTTTAAATGATAAAAATTTAAAAAAAAAATAAAAAAAATTAGTGATTTTTCTTTTCATTTTGGTGTCGTCAAATAGTATGGAATGGAATCGACGACATATTTTAGATTTGTTTATGTAAAAATTTCTCAAAATTATTTCCAATTTGCTTTTTTTCAATAATCTTGAAAAAAGGATTTACTAAAACGACATTTTTATTTTTTTTGTTTTTTTTCTCATTTTCATGTAATTTCTTATTTATTCAGTTACAAATCATTAACAGAAATTGCTTTGGAAAACAGAAGCACCTACAATTTCTATTTCCCAAGACTTTTCTTATGACAAATTTATCGTGAACAGCTAATTGAGCGAGCATTTGAAATGGCGAACCTTAACACTTATTAGCAACCGATTAAGCTTGAATCTTTATAGAAGAATCTTTATAATTGATAGACTATGAAGATTTCATGAAAATGAACAACTAATAAATAGCATAAATAAATAAAATTAGTTCGCATCCATACGGTCTTGATAATAATATTCATGCAACCAAATGCATGCAGATAAAATAAATATATGCAATAAAAATAATTTTTAATGATTTTTATTAATTATTTATCGTAAATATTCAAGCAATAAAATAATTTTAGGTTTAAAAAGCAAAAATAAATCAATTTTTCAAATTGATAGTGGAAATAATTTCTGTAGAAATTATTTATTAGTTCTGTATTTCTGTAGAAATTAGTTCTGTATTTACATTGACTCAGTGACAAGAATTTATAATAATTATGAACTTTTTTATTGTAAAATTTAATATTAAAATAGTTAATAATTCATGAAATATTTCATAACTTCCAGTTTTTGAAGCAAATCTTTGAATTGTTAATGAAGCGGCTTTTCACATTTTTCATTCCTTCTAAACTTTTAACTAATCCAACTAAACTTCTGATGATCTATCATCGAAACGGATGAGCTGAATATAACGTAATTTATTTTCTCATCCACTCATCACCCATCTTTGCTTAAGCAAACAAATTCCCGATGACCATCCATTAATCTGGCTTTTTGTGATTGTTCTACTTGTAATTAATTGACTTTTCGTGACCAAAAGTTGCATTAATCTCATATAAAAATGTGAATTTAGCCGAGTGATTTAGTTTGCTGCTACGCAGTTATTCTCCATATTTTTCTTTTTCTAACCTTTATTCCAATAAATTTAAATCATTAAAAATATCATAGACTTTCTCAGTCTATTACAGGGACCAGGGGTTTATTACAAGTGCTGTATGCTTCTACCGATGTGCCACGATTAAGATTTCTTAACATCGAAAAGTAGCCACCTAACACACAATAGTCAAGATATTTTCCAGCCAATCCTCTTGCAGATATTAATGTTAATCAGCATGGCTTAGAATGCATTCAATCTTCAGCAAACCCTTTGACGTTCCTTCAAGCCATTTGATCAGTTATTAACCATGTTCAACTACGGAATTTGCAGTCTTCCATATTTATAATGCCGAATTTCGTTATTCAATGTGATTTGATGCTTTTTTATCGGATATATATTAATATTTTAATATATTCTAATATAAATATTCTAATTAAACAGCACATATTTTCCTCTGCTAAGCAGTATTATAACTAGCTATTTTAAAGATACTGAGTAAATTTTTTTGCACAAACGAAAAACCTTGGGCAAAGGTGGTCAAGTATGTTGCTTTGATTATGCTCGAGCAAGCCTTTATAGGTTCAATTGCAGTCTCTTTGACGAGAACAAACCTTTCAGTAAAATTGAAGTCTGGCGCTGTGGATTTATATTTCCAAGAGACTCTCTCGCTAAGAGATCCTAGTAATCAAAGGAACCAAGTAAACTAGAAAGGTTGACCGACGATGAGAAATCAGAAGTTTATTATTTCCTTCAGCTAGGGTTTTGAAGGATTTCAACAAATACAACTTTATAATAACAAAGTATTAAGTAAGCTAAAGTATCTGACTTCCATCAATATTTTTATTTTTTTTGCAGAACTATGGCCTTAATATGCAATGTTTTTTTGCTAGTAATATTTATGAGCCTCGTGCGAGATTGTCGAACAAAAAGTTTGACAGAAATAAAGGAAAAAAAACATCAATTCGATTACCGGAAGCTCGATCGAGATTACAAGAAATATAACCAAGTGATCTTTCAGTATTATTAAAATTATCTTTTTTTGTGCTGTCAGAAGAATATTACTATTTAAATCAAAATTAGCTGATTCCTTATAAAATTACAGTGATTGACAGTGATTGGCAAAAGCCGTTAACGCCATTCACTGATTTGCCGTTATTCATTTCGACAACAAAAAACTTTTAGTTTAAACAAAATTTATTCTAAAAAAATTATAGGTCTTTGGCGGTACTTATTGTGAGATTATCAAACCGTCTCACCGGACTACGTTAACAGACATAAATTTAGCGACACTTTATATTCTTGCGACCTTCGGAAAAATTTTACGGAAAACTTAGCTTTTGCTACCAAAAGTTGTGCCAAATACTGCCATAAAGCCAAAGTGAATATACTGAACAAGAAAATCTTTGTCCTTGTAGATGCCTAAATAAAAATCCAAATCGTTTTTTAGCCAAATTCGTTAGAAAATTTGTTTAAGCGACCATCATTTACCTGTTGGCGAATTGTCTGTTCAATAGAACTGATTGCTTCTTATAAATTTATATGCGATTTTCAGTCAGAAATACTGAATCTTTTCATCAAGAGGATGAAAAGAAGCTGTCCAATGTCACCTTATGCAATATATTTGACGGAAGATGATCAGGTTTTTTCCTTAATTTATTAGTATTTTGTAAAAAAATTTTTTGCTAACGATAGAGAAAATAATTTATCATTAAATTTTCTTATTTTTTTTCTCATATGCATAGGCAGATAGATTAGTGTTTAAATAACGATCACCACGCATAGATTTTATTTGTTTGGCTAATAAACTCGAAAAAATTTTCAAAGAATATTCGTTCTAATAAAAAATGAATGAAAGGCAAAGAAGAAATCAAATAATTTTGCAAAGATCAAAAAATCCAGGAAAAGAAAGAATTTTACAAAAATAGTAGTGTTCCATGACAATAGAATTAAAATATTAAGGTTTTAAAGTTTATAGAAAGCTTTATTCGAATTGATAACTGAAGCAAGAAAGGAAGGTGCTGACGAAGGAACTATCAAAGGTTATATGTATAAATATATACAAAAACTCCTTTCGCCAGAGAAATATAAAGAGTTCACAGCAGCAAATGAAGAATTTGAAGAAGAAAGGCGCCGAAATGGCTGGTTACTGGTGGGGTAATTATTTTTTAAATTAAAATGAAATTTAACTTCACAGAAGATTTTTGGCAACTAATAAAGAATGATTACACACAGTTATTTAATAACAAAAATAAAGAAATAACTGTATTCAGGTGCATATTTTAAGAAAAATTTGGCAAGAGAACGAGTAACCAAAACCAAATAACCAAAAAATTTAGTCAGTCAACTGATAGATTTTTTCGAAATCTATAAAGTTTAAAAGTTTATATTTAATAAAAGTTAATGAACTTTTTATTAAATATTAACTATAAAAGAAAATTTATCTGCCAATTCGTGAATCTGATTGAAAATTACCACAAAATTTCGATAATAAATTTTTTAAAGTTTTTTACTGATAAGATATCGAAACACTCTATGACGTAACATTTTTCAGCGTCAGATTGAGTAAGAGAGTGGCTAACGTATATATCGTTTTTGGTAAAGCTAGTCCAGCTGGCTGTTAGCTAGCTGCGCTAGAAATTTTTTGCAAGGATGGTGCATTAACAGAAAGTAAATGGTCGCCAACACTACGTGGTCACCTTTAGATTAAACGTTTTTAATGCAGCAAATTTTACTTTTTATTTCAGAGACCATCGTCCAGTGTTAACGATAAAAGCAGTCGTGAAATAACAAATAAATAAAACAATTCTTTCTATTGGCATTTATAAGACCGTTGATGGAATTCGAAAGCTTTTTGGACATTTATCATGTGTTGAAGTGGAATTCTAATTGAATGATACCAAAGCAATTTTGTTAATAACGAAATAAAATAAATTTATACGCATTATAAATATCAATACAAATGAATTATATTTTATTATTCTTCTAATACCTTTGGACTGATTCTTTTATTGAATCTTTTAGGATGAGACCGTTTCGCCCGAGTAGTTAGTGTTAACTGGAGATAAGAGTATGTAGATCAGATTCCCGACAGCCCAAGACTGGATGGGAGATTCCTCAGAAAGTGATAAAGAATAATAAGGCGAAAATGCTTAGGACTTCCTAATCCAGATAGGCAAACAAGTACTTGCCAATCAACCAAATGTCGTAGAAGTAGACAAGCATGAAAAAAGAGATTTTTTTTTAAATCCTCTCTCAGCCATCGGAGCATGGCTCCTCACCCCGGATTCTCTACTCTCCTGGGAGATTGAGAGTTCTCTGACTAGATTGTTATCGCAGTATCTTATCTGTTCCTAATAGTATTCTACTTCTACAATAGTCTTCTGGTACTCTACTTTAAATGACAGGTTCATTTTAGCTAAGGGACAAGAATCGAACTAGCTTACCCTCAGACCAAGCAGATAGCATTCAAACACGCTGCTCTTGATGCTTTATTACACCTATTACATTGTTGAAAGCTTCCTTCAATGATTTTGAAATTTAAAGGAGTGCGATTTTTTTACATTATTAGACGTTTATCTCGTTTCTAAATATTTGATAGGAATTTGTAGGCGGAAAGCATTTGCTAATATATTTTCATCAGGTGCTTTGGAAATATTTATAACGCATGAAGACTTTCATTTATGTATATATTCTCCGACCATTTTGCACACCACATGCGTAGAAAAATAACAGTTATGGTATAGTTATGGTTCAATTATTAATTAGTTCAAACAGTAGTAAACTAGCAATAATTATTGAGAGGAAACGGGCACAAAGAATAAAAATCCAGTGCAGTATTATAAAATGGTATATGGCACAATTTCAAAATTTCTTTACAAACTGGACTGGACGAGTCATTTCAGCGAATCTAAAAAATCAGTGACCGATTTTGAGTTCAGATAGATAGTAGGTAGATGATGATGATTTGAGCGAATTAATCAACCATAACGACCATTTATTTAGTGCTCAATTTTCTTTCACTTTGCTTTTTCAAACATTTTATGATTTTTCGAAATTACAATAAAGCTTTTTTCGAACAATTCGCTCTTGTTTGGTTTTAAATAGTGTTCATTGTATTTAATCCTTTACGCTCATATATTTAAAGATTTTTATGTTTTTTTTAAGAGTTTTTACCATTACTAGTTAAGCTCGCTCCACTGGCTTGTCGCATTGGACAAATATGCCAGAGAGTCCCTTGGCGACAGAAATATAGGTGAGTCGCCAGCATCACCCCTATTTTTGGACAGGTTTACTCCTGCTGGGAATAGAACCTTAGTATCGGCGCTCCCAATTGAGCAACAACCCACTAAGCCATCCTATCTCCATTTAAAGAATTATATTGAGAATTACGTAGAGAATTATGATAAAAAACTGTTTATCATATGATGTTATAAATCATTTATTTAGCATTCACCAACTAACTCCATCGAAAAAGGGCAGATGGCAAGAAATTATAATGATGTTCCAAAGTAATATGATGCAAATAAGATCTAAGATTAGAGATTTCTTATCTTATCGCACTGCCGCTGCTCGACTATATTTCAAATGGAACTCTTAGTGATTTTGCCAATTGCTGAATTATGACCAAATGGACATGACAAGATAAAACACAATTATAAAGAATGCTCATTAGTTTTCTTTTAAATCTTCAAATAAAGAGAAATTAAACAATGTAAATATGGGACTTTTAAGACTAGAGAAGATCACTTCAATACCGTAAAGTTTAATGGCCTTTTAATACCATTTTAAAATGCCCATGACATCGACTTCATTGATTATTTCCGAATCTTATCTATGATCAATAGTTCAGAAGAGCGAATGGAAAACTCGACGACCATAATTTACTTGGTTTTTTTTTTGCTTGTTGTTACTTTCGCTGCTCAAGCTAAAGCCGATGGATCAGATAAAACGGCTTTAAAAAAGATCTTTGTTGCTGCTAAAAATGGAGCAAATAAGGTACAATTATGACGGATTCATTTGGATTTTTTGGAAATTAGAATAAATTATTCCTCTTCATATTTTTATCTTTTTAAATTTCTTTTTTAACTTTACATTTTTATTTTACAATAATTTAAGAAATATATATTTAGGCACAAATAATCGCTAACATAAATAAAATTCTCAAGCAAAAAATGAAGAATTTAGTGAACAGCAAGCGAAAAGATGGTGTCAAAACTCATACTGTTAGTAAACCAAATGCACTTCAGCCGCTACTTTTAGCAGGTCGATTAATTATTATAAACGCACTTTTTATTCTGACAATAATAATTTCTTATAATGATTAGTAGTTTTTATTTGTTAGTTATGCTAATAAGTGGAAGGCATTTGATTTGATGTGTAGCCCAGTGAGTAGTTGCTACAATTTCGGAGCGCTGATACTGGGCAGGAATAAACCTGTCTTTTAAAAATCCGGTTGATTCTGACGAATTATCTTCATTTCTAGCATCAACTGATTCTCTGATAAAATCAGCTTCTTCGAGCAAGCCACTGGAATGAGCCTAAGCAGAAATGGTGAGCGCCTTTCAAAAAAACAGATATTTGGTAGCGGACGTTATCTATAGGAATTCCCATTTTGAATTATTAGAACCAAGAAATGTTAATTGGATCAAACTTGTAAACCAGAATACACTATAGCTAAAAACCATAAGAATACGGACACATCGTTTAGAAATATCGTAGATCCTCTCAGCTCTGATTGCTAAATCGTTTAAACAGGAAATTAAACATGTTACGAACCATTTTAATCATATCAAAAAGAATCTTTCTAATACCATTATTACCCATTGATATTCATTACTCATATTGTATTTAGTTTTTTGGTTCCATTAGCTATTAGGGAAAAGTTTTCGCCAGAAAATCAATAAAAGGTAGAAGCATAGATAGGTCGAGGTTTCAACCGCTAGCCTATTTTTGCTTTTAATGATCCAAGACCGAAGACTGTGGTGCTTGAACACATAAAAGAGGCAAAAAACCACTAAGCGCGGTAATGATGTAAGAGACACCCTCTTCAGTCAAGAAAAAATATCTCCTATCCTCATTCATGCCCTCCTCCGTTTTTAGGTGAAAGGAAGAACGGCAAAATAGTAAAGCAGGCGCCAGTTCCTCGAATTTCTCAAAAGGTTACATCATTGCGCAATGTTTGTTCTCAAACGTCTCAAAAAAAAAAAAAAATTAATTTCGTGGAGATAGTTCGGTTCTTTAAAACACAAAACGATTAGACTTCTGATAAGCTTCCCTCATTCGGATTTTAAAATGCGAAATATGATGCGAAATTGTACCTTTAGCGCACAATGCTCATGCTAAACATTAAAAAAGACGATTGGGTGATGATTACTTATTGCATGAGCAGTTTTTTTTCCAAAAAACAGTAAAAGACAATGAATAAAAAGAGAGAAATTTCAGTCCATTTTCAATGAAGCCTGGAATGATCCAATTCGCTCAATTCACCTGCAACGAAGATATAACTCATTAAAAGAGGCCAAACTCATCCTTTTCTTTTCAGGATCTTCGCAAGCGAATTGATGAGATAATTGGTGGCAGCAAAACGATCGAAAAAATGGCCATCAAGAAAATTAAAATGCCCATAAAAATTATCTACAAAAGGCGTGGTGCTGTTGGTGCGAGTAAAGTCTTATAAAACCTATCAGTTGGTGTGCTCTGTGAAGTCCACTATATCACCCAGTTTATGAAATAAACTGCCGATGTGAAAAAGATTTTTATGATCATAAGGATTAATAGAATACAGCGACATACTACTCTACAGATTGCAAAAATTTTCGCACTATTTGCGGCGATAACGATTTGTCGTTTTATTTAAAAAAAATTTTATGATGAGAATATTAATAATACTTAGGAATTTTGTTTTTTAATGCGAAATTTGTGAATTTTCTCAAAGTGATTCATCAGATTTAACATTTCGCTTCCTCTTTTCATATTTTCCCATCTCTATTCTAAACAACAATTCCAATAAAATTTTAATAAAAAGCACTTATTGTGCAATGCTGTAAACTGGGAAAATATATTTCTGAATATTATGCCGCTCCTTATTTTTATTTATGAATGAAAGGAATAAATTGTTTTTTTTGTTGTAAATTAAAGGATGACTGCAAAAGAAATGAAAAGGATAATAAGAGGAAGAGTGATTAAGATCCTACAAGATCCAGCTGTGCCCACATATAATCTTTCCTTCAGTGGCACCAACAAAAACGATATTTCTTTCCTTATTGTATTCATTATTTTTCTCTTCCATACTCCAAAAAAAGATGATGAATTAAAAAAATGGTGCGAGGAAGACTGATTTATAATTTCAGTCTAATTTTTCTCTTGTTGCATTATCTTCTTAAGTATGCTACAGCTGAACAAATACGATAATTATTCTTCTAATCGCGCTTTTCTGCCTTGATTGGCATCAAAGATTAGCAGGATGAGACCCAATCGCTAGAGTTATTTTGGGGAAAAAAGTAGATCCTCGACAGCACCTGGATTTCATTCTTAATGATGGGTCAAAGAATGCGAATTAGACCGATGATGATAGACCATTCGAAAAATATACCACTCTGCTTCCCTCAGAAATCTAGTTTTAGTTTTACCCTCCAGGTAATTCATTCCAATAATTAATGCCAAAAAAAAAATTCATGGGACCTTAATTTAATTTCAAAAATGTAATGTCAATCTATTGTTTTTCACTATAATCAAATTCATAATTGTAATATGTAAAACAAATTAATATCGTCTAAATTAATATCGTCATCAGGTTTTGCAACTAATTTTTAACAAATCTAAATTAATTTTTATGGATGAGTGTGCAAATTTTTTCGAATAATCAAATCGCCCTCATTAGATCTTGGAAAATAACGTACATCGTTGCATATTAATTATGCGTGAACAAAAGCCTGAAACACAAAAAATAAAAGATTTAAAAAAATTATAGTCAGAAAATTGAAAATACAAAAAATCGCAATTTGCGACAATAATGAAGGTGGACGGTGTAAAGCAGCTGCAACTAGACGAGAAATTAAAATGAAGATAAAAATTCCTTTACGATTTGCTGACAGTGAGTTGAATTATATTTCTTTGGTGATGGTGAGTAATTTTGATATGTTTCGTAATATTATAATTTTCTGGGGAAAAAGATAAGCTGGAATTGGACTACTGACAACGCCCAACTGATCCTAATACATGTCTAATGAAATAAAATGGCACTCAGTGGTGAACTGTCGCAGAAATTAAATTAAAAAAAGAAAAAATGTAAAGCAAGATGGGTTTCTGCTTCTATTAAAGGCTTTTATATACATGCTTTATCATATGAACTCATAAAATCTTTGTAGAGAAAAAGAACAAAAAGGATGTAGGACCCGAACACAAGAAAGATTATGAAAATAAACGACGGCCTTCTGAGCTAAAATTGAAAAAAAAAACCCAAATCAAATAATAAAAAAAGCATTTAAATAGTATTTCGAAGTATAAAAAGCTGTGGTTTATATGATATCTTAAACAACAAAATGATTTAAATAATATTCGGACGATAATATAAAAATGAAAAAAAATATTTAAAAGAGTAGAAAGCAATTTGAATGATAATGGCGATATTTTAAATGAAAAAGGGATGAACAGATCAAACAGAAAAAATAAATTTCCTCGACATAGTTCAAAAGGTTCATTTCTTTCCGCATTCAAAAATATGTCCTGCCAGAGATCTTTGACCACATTCTGTTTTCGCTGCGAATTTGATGCCGAAGATATGTGCGAGATCTTCAAATCCAAAATTGAGTAATCAGTAAACCGTTTATTATAAAAATGCATTTTCATATGCAGACTACAATTGAATAACGAAGGTATTACATTTGAATGGCGAAAGGAAAGAGGTAATCACGAATCAGCAACAAGGAGATCAAAAAAACGACGACGATGACGAAAAACCCATAAAAGCATCCCCGAATCTGACCGAGGAGCATTTTCCTTCTCCATTCCCTTCCTCCCATGTTGCTCATCAAACTAACCAACAATCCTGACTTGGAAATTTATACAGGGATCGGAAGAAGTTTTTTTCTATATTTTCTTTTCTCTTGAAGTATAATATCTCAAATAATTTTAACTCTTTTCAGACAATTTGTTACTACATATAAAATCCGACTCTTATTCAAATTTCTCTTAATTTTCTGGTATTCTTAATGGAAGAGAAGTATGCTGTAATTTTCTCAAACTATTAACTGTTATAAATGATGAATAATAATGGAAATGTCATAAAAAGAGTAAAATAAAAGAGTAAGTAAAATAAACAAGATAAGCGTTATGTCTGTAGCTGTACATATCGGGGAGAATATTTTATTTGAAATAATATCCGTAAAGATAATACACACAAATATTCTAAGTGCAGTGCGATAAAATTACTTAATTGTGCGGATGATAGAACAAAGCAGAATACGATGGCACTTAAGATCTCATTCACTAATTTTTGGTCATGATTTGATTGATTATTTATGGGTTACAAAAATTAACAAATAAGAAAACAGCATAATTGTAATAAATATATTTAGATACAAATTATTATGAATTATAAATTAAATGGTATTATAAGTAAAATAAGATCAAAGCAAACTAATCAGAATGAAAATATAAATAAAACTTACACCACATGTTGCTGGAACACATATTTCTTTAACGACCAGGAAAAAATTTGTTGATATTGGATTTACGTTCATGTCCCCCCTATTCAAATAAATAATTCAAATCGATTACACATTTTGTAACAAGTGTTAAATCAACCGAAGGATTTGAGTTGATTATTCGGAATAAAAAAAAGAAATCTTATAAACTTCATGCAGTAAAATATTATTACTTTACTACTATAGCATTCACCTAAAAGTTTAATGGTTAAATTATAAATTAGCTAATTTAAGATGGTAAAATATTTTAAAATGATGCTCGTCATTAACAGTGGGTGCTATACTCTGCTTTCGCGAAAAATTTGCGCTTTGGCGATACTTCCAGTTTTCATCATCATATTCGATGCATTTCTACTCGCTTTTACAAATAAGTAATGATCAGAACCCGTCTCATGCATAATTTTCCATACACCTTCCAAATGCTCCCATACATTTCATACTCATTCTATCTGCTATACTGACACCCCTATGCTTTTCGCCTTCCAGTCACCCATCGCCTCGATCGTACCAATCGCATTTTGGCGACACTTCCAGTTTTCTCTTCTCTTCATGGTCACATAGCTCCTCTTTCTCCAAAAATTTACCTCTTTCACACAAATTTTATTCGCAATTAAACCCATATTGATCAGGCAAATTTTCTTCTCTGCTTAATTAATAAGAGATAAATTTTAAATGAAATTCTCATTTCCTTACACTTTCCATTTTATTTTAATAATAGTGAGTAATGAGCAACTAAAAGTTCTTTTTGTAAGAGTTTCTAAGCTAATTCCTAAACAGTTATGTATAATATAGAATTTATCCGATACAAATGTTGGATTTCGAAAACTCCATTATAATATTGGCTCGCAATTATTTTGGGAAAGGAGAACCTTATGCAAATATCGATGATGATAAAATTCTTCATCAATTATTTTTAAAAATCCCGAACAAGTAACTTGGAAATTTCAGTGATGTTTTTTATCTATAATTCTAGTATAAGGGTTGAAATTGAACTAAAATAATAATTGAAAAAATAATTAATTTATTAATTTAAGATAATTAATAAGAAAAAAATTAACATTAACAACAAAAAATGAGGATTGGAAGATAATTTGATAATTTGCCTGCCATTTGCCTACCTTACCCTGTTATTCTGCTTAATGTTTATTTTATAAAATCTTTTCATATAATTTTTTTAAATACAATATTAATACAATATTTAATGATTACTTCAATTTTTTCCAATAATATCTCTTTTTTGTTTCTGCTTAATGTAATTAAATAAAAGCAAAATCATCCCTAATCATACTCTGGTTGCTTCCTTCACAACTTGCAGCAGATCTAATATAGATGGTGAAAGATCCATAGGGCAAAGTTTATTTAGAAAATTCCAAATGAAAATTATAAATTTGAAATCTTAGTGCCGTTAGATCTTGATTTGAAAAAGACGCATTATTTTTTCGAGTGGAATTTCACCATAAACTTATTGCAACATGACTTATTTTCAAAAATACTAACCATAATATTATTTTATTCTTGCCTCCTCAACTTTTTTTGATTCTCATAATTCTCCTCCAAGGCACTTCCATTTCTTTGCCGGGAACCTTTTTCGAGCCTCAACATCATTTTTGCTTCAATCTGAAGACCCAAGTTATCTAAATCGAGAAAATTTTCATCTCTGTATATTATTTCATTGGTGAAGCATTAAAATAATACTGGTCAAACAACATGAATTTTACCATAATATACAATCAGTGGAAAACGACTTGAAAAATTATAATCATTATATATATATATAATTAGCATATTTACATAAAAAATAAAAAAGCACCCTCTAATTAAAGCCAATAATTTTCATAAAAATAAAGAAAAAATTAATTAGCAGCATCTGAGCAGCAGTGCATTTATTTATAGAAAAAAAAAAGAAAAAACAAACTAACTCGCTTCCGTAAACGAATTTCTTGTTCTTGCAACAAAGACTGCCTTAGATCCGCTTCCACATTTGTTTCATGATGGTCAGTTTCACATGTTCCCTTTTGGACTATTTTACACACTTCATTTTTTCTTCGTTCTATTAGTCTAGCCTAAAATTATAACAAATAAATCCTTAACATGAAGAAAGCAACAAAAAAACTTAATTTCAAGGTTACCTGAATGCGACGGCCAAGATCTACCAAAAGTCTCTTCGATTCCATGCATCGCTTTTGTTCCAACAATTTACGCTGCTCAAATGCAATTTCTTGCATTCTGCGTTCTTCCATCAATCTTTTTTCTTCTTGGCGCTATAAGCAATATTTTTAAAAATAAAGTACAAATGAAATCAATGGAAAACGATTTGTTGGAAAAAATATGACAAAAAAATCAAAAAAATATACATACTTTCAATCGACGTTTTTCTTCTCTTTCCAACCGCCGCTTTTCCCTCATTTGCTCCTCTGCTAATTTTCTTGCATTTTCTTCTTGTCTAAAAAAAATTATCGATAGCAATTAAAATAGAGGAGTACCACACAAATCAATAAATAAATTGACATAATACTTCAGCATGTATTGGAGGAAGTGATCAATAAAATTACAAACTCCTTCTTCTGCAGTTCAAAAAGCCTGTCACGTTCCAGTTTAATTAATTTTTCACGTTCAACCGCCCGTTCTCGAATCGATTCATCCGAAAGGTGCCTCGATTTATCAAAATCGACCTATATAAGTAAAACTGCTGATGCAATACAGTCAGAAATGCAACACATAAGAATGAAATTAAGAACTTTCAATACACAATGAACACAAAGCTCTTTGTTCTCTAATGGTTCTTTCTATATATTTCATTTAAAAAATAGAAAGTAATATTTTATTAATATTAATATATTTGTTTAAAAGCCTGAAAAATTGAATTTATAACATTTATCTACCAAGAATTGAAGAAAAAAACAAAAAATCATTCAAAAAGTACACCATGCCTACTTGTATAGAAGTTTCAAACAAATTATCATCATCCATCCTCTTCACCAATTTCATATTGCGCAAGCCATCCATTGCTCTCACAAATGAAATATATTCAGAAAATTGAATATATGCTTCGAATAACACTTCCTAAATTCAAAAGTAGCAAAACCAGTAAAAAAAAAATAAATTAATTAATTATTGAGAAAAAATATAGGGCAGAAATGATCAAAAACTTGAATTTTCCGCATACTCTAGTACTACCACAAAAATAATAAATTTTAGAACCAACCTCTCCGAAAGTGAATCCACTATTTCGAATACCTGATATAGATGGGGACATTTTTTTTCTGTATGGGTCACAAATTGGAATATCTACACATCGTACAGATCCAAACTGTTGAAAAATTTTTTTTAATATATCTTCACTCGGAAGGTCATCGGTTTGCTTCTTCTAAAAAAAAACTTTCAGAAAAAATTGATGATGAAAAAACAGGCAAAAAAACAGATAAAATAACCGTCTCAAATTAACCAACCATGAAACTTTTACGAAATAAAACTAAATTTGTTCGTTAAAAAAATTTATTTAAAATAGTACTCACAATGACAGTGCAGAAAAAAATGTTGAACAAATTCACGTGAGTGTAAAAATATTTATACAATAGATAAAACAAATTTAAAAACGTGCAAAATGCTAAAAAAGAATAGTGCAGAATAAAAAAAATTAGCAGATAAATCCAACTTTGAACCAGTGAACAGGTAGTTTAGCAAGATAAATTGTATCTGGTCGCTCTCCAGGTTTCAGTTCATCCATTCCTTTTGCATTTCGAAAAAACTCATCCCAATCATATCTAGTCGGAAAATTTGATTTTGCTTCACCTGCACGAACTTTCAACGCTTCAATAAAACCAAAAACCTTTAACGAATATCCATCAAGCGACTTGATTACCTTAAATGAAGAATGGCAGATATTTATGCTGTTAAATTATTGTTCGGTAATACTTGAATAATTCCAAAATACATTAATACATTAACCTTTATAAAGAAAAAAAATAATGTAAATAAATATATTGATAATACACAGATGACAATGTCTAATCAAATAAGAAGAAATTTTAATGCATTACTTTCGACAAAGCTTTCCGACTAGGTGATTCTGCTTCGAAGCGAACTAAATCAAGCGTACTTGTCGTGACTTTGATCGAAATTAGCTGAAAATACATCATTGAATAAAGTTATCGCAGATTTATTTTTCAACGTTTGGTAAAGCAAATTTCACAAGATCAAATTTAATTTCCTATTCCAGTTAAAATTTTATTTTACACCATTTTATTTCCTAAACTATTATATTTTGCTTAATAATATCATGTATTCCTCATTTTTTCTTGTATTATATGCGCTTTCTCATAACATCAACGTAACCTGTTGAGGAATGTTGCACACTGACTTCCACAAACAGGAAAAACGTGATTTAAAAAACCTAATCACTGCTTATTGAATATTTAATTTCAAAACGATAAAAAAGACAAGTATTCACTTCAATTGGCTTGATAGCTTTTCTAATTTTCTCCATGAGGTCCCAGTTTGAAATCGACTGACCAGGTTGTTTCAATTTCGGCAAACATATTGAAATATTCAGACGAGCAAAGGGCTTCAAATACAACCCATACGACTGACAAAAAGGTTCTAAATCATCCCAACCAGATGGAGTTTCATGACTCATCAGCGATATTTTAACTGAAAAACAAATATCAATTCAATAGTGATTGCGGTCATTCGATGACCGCAAAGAAGGCCGAGTTAATTTAAAGACTTATCTTTAAAATACAATTTTACAGATTCCCTTTAACCTATTATAACATCAAAAAGCGCAGCGATTCTGAGCAAAAACTTTAAATAATCTTCGATAACCGAATAAAACGGTGCAGAAATGTGCAGAAAAGAAGTCCCACTCACTTAAAACCAGAAAGAGCCCCACCGCTGCAGTCGGCCGCACCACTCTTGGCCAATAACGGAGCGAACGATCAGAGAACGAGGAAACTCACTTTCTCACTTGCTTAGTATTCCGACGAACCAAAATAAAAGGACAGTTAAATATTATGAAAAGAACGAAATTTTAAAAAATCTAAAACCGTAAAAAAATGAAGCGACCTGAGGAAATTTCTGAGAAACCTGAGAAAAAGAAACTCATTCATTACAAGAAACTCTCCTAGACTAAGAAAAATTTTGCTCCTATTTTGCTTTCCCGAGCCACACTTTATGAGACGGGCCGCGACCACAAATATTAAACGAATTGAATTGAAACATAGCAGTTCGACTGCAAAATAGCATTGAATGTATTTTTGTAATTTTATTTAATTTTATGTAATTTAAGTTTTCGGAGGAAACAAATCAAGAAATTAAACGATGCTTTTAAATTCTAGTGAATCAATAAATTAAATCCATCCAATAAATTCTTTGCTTAAGTGAGATGGTACTAACAATCAGACGCAGTTCGATGTTAAAACTCGGCTTCATTTGTTTTCCACGGTATTTTTGTTCCGTAGTTGGTTTGTTTTTGCTGAGGCAGTAAAAGAAAATAGAGGTGGTGCTATTAATTGGTAGGTGGGTGTTACGGAATCGCCTGGAGCTTCTCTCTCCGCTTCCCCGTTTTTCCCACGAACTGTTGGAGTGGGTCATTTTCGCTTGAGAGTCATTCGAATATAGAATTTTCAGCATCACGTTTTCTGCTTAATAATGTGCCTAAATTACTTTATCTTATCGCCTTTTCTTTCGTTCTGTGCCGTTCGTTACTACTGTTTAAAATCAAGCTTGTAGATAGATGGCGAAAGATTTTTTTTATCATTTTCGTAAGCGGTTCTCATTATATATCGCACCTTTTACTGTTCTAAGTATAATATTGCTGGATTGGAATCACACACGAGAGTGGAAGAAAAACGACCGGAAATCGTTACTCTTAGAGTTAATCAAGGACACCCACCGTGATGACGATTAATATGTTTTTTATTTGAAGGTGCGTTCTGTAAAAAATTTTTTTTGTAGTTTTCAGATATAGTAGAAATGGGCACATTCACGTTCAGTTATTTCTTCAAGAAAACAATTTGGGAACGAAAATTGCAGTGCTTTTTACTTTTGCCTATTGCTTTTTACATTGGTATGCTAATTCTAATTCCTTTCTTTTCCTGTTTTGCTAAAATTTAGGAGAAGAAGTAAAAGCATATGGTTTAACCTCTTCTTAAAGGTAATTGTAGAATTATTGAACCCTGAATTGCCTTTCGAAAAAAAGCTATATGACAATTGTATAGTAAAGTATACACAATCTAAGCGAATTATTGGGTGTCAGTGTTATTTAACTAATTTTTTTTTTCAAAGAGCGCATTTCTGATTAGACTCGTTCCGTTGACTTGTCGTATCACTTGGCGATAGTAGTACAGGTGACAGCGTTACTCGAATTCTTGAAGATCAGGTTCACTCCTGCCAGGCGACCTAAGTGTCAGCGTTCCGAACTCAGCAACAACTCATTGAGCTCTTTTACAACTTTTCTGTGACATTGATCGTCCATCGAAGTGAAGCGATTCGAATCCAAGCTATTCTCTATTCTTGGTACCAGAAAGTGCCACATTGGTACCGCCCATATTTAATTGATATATTATAATAAAGGGTGGTACAACTTTACATGGCGTTACCTTCGTGTTTTCTGCTCAGAATTTGGGAAGTTTAGTTTAAAACCGTTCAACTTTAGCGAATACTTGAGCAAATTTCGAATATTTAGGACTTTTGATAAAAACTACATGAATGAAAACTTGTAAAGTGAGTTTTGTTTCTTTTTCAACTGTTTTCATTTTAGGATATTGTTGGGATCAGTCTGCATATGAAAGGGCAAAATTAATGAAAGGTCATAGTAAACTGTTCGCTAATCGAATTTCGAGAATACCAAAGGATCAAGATGTTTGGAAATATTGATGCGAAATTTCTTAGTTATTTTTTAGTTATAGAATTTGGAAAAAAATTTAATGAAAAATTGTCAGTTTTCATTGTTAGTCGCTTTTAAATTCATTTGAATTCACACATTCATTTACATTTAATCTTTTGTGGCAGATTTTCCAGCTTTTATATAAAATTATTTTAAAATTTAAAAGCAACATTCTTTGCCAAGGTTTTTTGATGCTTTCAAAAAATTATAAGTATTGACATTGATCAGACATTGATCTTCTATATTTTTGCGTATAGGAACAGTTCATGACCTTTTTGTACTTTTTATCTGTTTGTTTAATGTCAATAAAAATAGAATAGCGTCAGAGTAATCATTGAAACCAGTGGTCAATATTATATTCACTAATAAATATTCCATAATTATCTTCTTTGTTTCAGCAGATTTACGAAAAAAATTGATAGTGTTCAGAAAAAAAACTCTTAGCAATACGAATTTTCGTTGGGAGCACGGTGTTTCCCATTTCCAATTTCTATCTTTACAAAATTCTTTCGGGAATCCGCTCTACCGTGCTTTTTCTGTATAGATTTAATAAGTTTCCTGCCACGTGGGACTTTTATTTCTCAACAATGTTGTAAACTCGACCAGCGTTCTCTTCTTAATTATCTCGTTGCGAACCGTCAAACTTGGGTAATTAAACCTTTATTAGTGACCACGCATATACTAGAAAGCAAAACGAACCTATTATCCTACTACAAAGAAAACAATATAGTAAGGAAAAACCAAATAAATATAAATGCCCAGTTCACCCGTTGCCCCAAACTCGTTTCCCTAACAGAAACTTAAAAATGCCCAAAAATGGTCTTTTGGAAGGATCTTATATAAAATGATCTTATATTTAATTTGAGATGGGCGAGAAGATTTATGGTTTTTAATCCTCTCATGATGAAAGCTTCATTGTGCCTCTCACTTATGAGCTACTATTATTATGGGATGTTTTCTAATACCTTCTCCAACTCTTTTCTCCCCTTATTTCATTAATTCTTTTGCTAGGTATAGCAGGTGCGATGCCTACTCATATTTGCAGCTTTTTTCGCCATTCGGCGACAGATAATAACATATTAGAAATGTGAAAGAGTATAGCAGATTGCAAGCTTTCGACCGGCCTAAGAACTACAAAATTGCTTTAAAACTTCTTGGAATTTCTTTTAAAAAAAGCTAATTATGAGGCCTTCGAAAGATTTATACAAATCCTGAAATATTTTTTGGTGAAGAAGATAGAAATCGTAATAATCTATAATAATGATTGCTAACCATACTTTTTGAAAAATTTAGCGAAAGTTAGAGCTTAAAGTAAATTTATAGGCATCACAAGTTTAGATGATAATAAATAAATACTATTAATAAATACATAATAAATAGTATTTATAATAAATAAATACTGTTTATATACAATGCCCTATATTTTATTCAAATTCTAAAGAAACGTCTAAAGACTATTCCAACTTCTAATGCACGAAATTTGCCCCAAAAGCTTTTTGAAATCTATTAATAAGAAAAATAATGGCATTACATTGCTGCGTACTTTCTCTCTCTTTTCAAATTCAAAATTTAACTGTAACTGTGAATGATAAACTAACAATAATCATTGGATTGGCCGTATTCGTTGCAGTTTCAGAAGCACATTTTCGCTATCGAAGTTATTAAACTCTCTTACAAGAACGAATTGAAATTATGAACAAAATTTGGCAATCTTTTATTTTGGAAAAAAATCTTATTTGAGTATAGAAAATAAAAAGGATGAAAGTGCTTGTGGGCATTTATGGCAGAGTTTGTATGGAGGTGAGGTGCCTGTCGCCGAGCATTCAACAGTTATCTAAAAGGATTTGGCGGCTTTGCTGGCCATCGATTCTTTGGTATAAATGGAGTTGGTGGTTATCGTTTTTACGGCATAAATTAAATGCTTCACTGCCATCAAAACGTTTAGTATTAGTATGTGGTTTGTGATGGTTTGATTTTATTTAATCGAAATACGTTTGTTTTTGATTCTAAAAATACAAAAAGAAGTTAGCGTTGACCAGTGCCTCCGCACTAATTCAATCAAATGCTTTGTAGATTTGAGATTTTTTGTACTTTTGCTAAAAATTTTATAATTTTTTGAGTGTTATTTAATTCTCAAATACTAATAAATTGTGCTGTATCAAATTGAAACCACCGGTCAGCTATTTATATCATTAAATAAACGTTTTAATATTTTGTTCAAAGAGGGTAATTATTTCGGAATAAACAGTATTTCTTCATAAAACTTTTGCAAATCATTTCTCGCTTGGCTTTTTTAATCAACCACAGGAGTGATGCCCTTGACGCTGGAATAGAACCGCGTATACTTCACTTCTATTCCTTACTCGAAGGATGGACATCCAGTGAAAGACATCGAATGCAATGAACTGTGTTAAGCCGTATTTTTTTTCATCGTACTGGTAAATCTTCCAAGAAAAATTCCACTAAATTTCTGGAAAATAAAAATGGATTTTATCCAAAGATAAATGAAAAAAACGGCTTCTGCTTTTACATTATCCTCTCTCCCATTCGAAATCCGTTACTATTGCTAAAACCTTCTAAGTCTTTTGTCTCCGTCTTAGAGATTCAACAGGTCGAGAAGACTGGAGGTATCTTTCAAAAATTATAAACAAAATTTTTGTTTTGTAGGCGAACTTGTTTTTCATAAATTATATCAGACAAGTCATTTGATATTTATTTGGGAATTCGCTTAATAAAAATAACCAGCAACAGGCGGGCAATTCATATAAATTGATACTCTTAAACAATACAGTAAAAACACTAATATACTATTATTTTAAGATTGGCGTGATGAGAAATGTCGAAATTATTCTATTATTTTCACCCATCTATATTTTTTCTTCCTCTTATTATTGTAAATAAATTCATAAGACTTTAAAAATTTGGAGCCTTTAAGCAGTTAAGCACTTACAGGCTCGTTCGCTACAATCTATTGCTCATTTGCAACGATAAATTTGAGCGATTAAATATAAATGGTTAGCGATGATCATCTAAGCTCTGTTATCTGTTAGAAAACTTAGAAATTTCTGTCATTGATTCATTTGATAAGAGAAATACAGATGGTTATTCAAAGCCATCCGCATTTATTAACGATAATTCCACCTTTGCCAAACTTTAATGCCAAACTTGTCCCTGTGATTACGAAAAACTGAACCGCAATCACTATGTCGAATTTGCATATTTCTTTGTTGGATAATATTGTTCTCCATTTTCTCATCCTGAATTATAAAAAATTGCAAACTTTCAGATAAAAACAATTGATGGAAAAAATTTTGATTCTGTTTTTCGTTTCGCTGTTTATTATTCTAACAGAAAGCCAAATGTTCGGTGGTTATGGTGGAGGTTAAGGTTTTTTATTTTGGGTTTTTTCTAAAAGTAATCGCTTAATATTTTTAAAATACATTGATTTATAAGCACTACTTAAACAATAAATAATCAAAAAACGACCGAAAAAAACATATTCACCGAAACTTAAAATATAGTTTTAGGTAAATAAAACGAAAAACCATATTGCTGGACCATAAAATAATTTTACAATTCTACATATGACTCATAATCGAATTTATTTTGTCTTTTAAGGTTATCGCGGCGGATACGGAGGTTATGGAGGTTATCCATTCAGAGGTTACGGTGGATATGGAGGTTATGGCCCAGGTGGCTTTGGGGGCTTTGGAGGCTTTGGAGGTATTTTAAGCTTCCTTGGTTGAATTCGTCGGTGCTGGACTTTGGAACAATGTATTTCACATTTCTTATTCCCAGATATTCTACACGGATATACTAAAAAATTTTTTATTACCTTAAGAATTCTATTTAAAATGAAGTAAAAGTCGCAAGAATTTATATTGCATTTGCTCTGTCATACCTTTATCATTTTATCTTCGGCTTAATTCGAAATTTTATCATTTTTCTCACTTTTCAAGTTATTTGATGTCGATTTGCAATTCAATAAATCTTATTATCTTATAAGTAACATAGATCAAGCAGAAATTCATTCAATAATTACTGGTTTCAATAATTTCCAGAAGACAGCTGGATTTCACTTTTTAACAGAATTACTGCCGTTAATAGACCGGAATCGAATCTATGCTGCATGCTTTCGCTTGAAGCAACATTTCATAGAAATATTAGCGTCTCTGACTTATATAACTAAAAAAATTACTATTGAATTAAATTACTTTATAGCCAATTTAATATTGTAATGATATTTTAAACAGGATATTTAATATTATTATAAATCACCTTTTTCTAAGAATTAAGTTAAAAATTGCTGGAAAATATTCTTGAACTTCGCAGTGCTGAAACGATGAGTGCTTCTGCTAGGAAGAACGAACTGGTTTTTTCTTCAGTCAAAAAGTCCATAAAAATACGGAACAAGCCTGAGTCTCTACCTTTTCAATTTTCCCTATTTCTCTTTTCATTCTGCTTGTTTCTCCACTGTCTAACTTGTCGTATACCATCATCTTGGTGCGTCGGTATGCTTCGCAATGGCCCAGTGGGTAAATTCTAAAATGCATCGTCGCATTTGGGAGCCGAATGGTAAGCTGAATGCAAACGACGATCGAGACAACTGAGTTCATTCGGGTGACACACCACACTTTGTCATGCTGCAAGGAGAAAGCAAAGGAGAGTGGAATGGATCAATTCTTCATAAATTTGAAGCGCCTATGCCCTGCTGGAGCAAACTTAAAAAGTCCGGGCTGCACTGGCGAGTCACCAGTATTTCAGCCGGCGAGGGATTGAGCTGCCTGGATCTGTCTGCTTCGACAAGCCAGAGGACCAGCAGTGGTGAGTGTGATCTTTAAAAAAGTCATCGTTTTACTGTTGCAAATAAATTGGTGTAAAAAAGGTCTCTTTTACTGTCTCTCTTTTCAAAGCAAAACCTGCGATAATCTGTGACTTTACTTCGTCCTCTACAATTTCATAATTCTTTCCACCTTCTCCACGCGTTATTATTTCTTCGTCGGAATTGAATATCTGCAATGAAAGTATGACAAGAAGTGCATTATGACCATAGCCATCACTGCTTTACTTCAAAAACATTAAGAACAAATCCTGACCACATCCCTCGAACCTCAACTAACCCACACCAACTCCCTCGATTTTTTAGATATTTTCTTGCTACTAACTTTCGGCTCTTAACTACTAAACGGCAGTTGAATATCAGTTCTTATTTCACGTTGGTTGATATAAGTTTGAGATATAAGTGGTATAAAATTTATTTGTAAAAATATGCTTAGCAATAGCCCAGTGGGTAAATTCAGGTTTGAAACGCATCGACGCATTGGGGAAATTCAAATCTAAAATTTTTTTTGTTTTGCAATTTCATAACTGAGAAGAACAATTCGTAGAAGTGCTCTTTAATTTGCGTAATGAAGCAAATTTAAGCCAAAAATCATTCGGTTTGCGACGAAATAATTATAAACAAATGAGAAAGTATTCTTTTAATTGAAATTTTCTGTTTTTCTAAAATTTTATTCGGATTTTTATGAAAAATTCGTTATGCGAATTCGACGAATAAATCTCAGTCAATTTCGATGTATGAATTCGTAAGTGATTCTCATTTCGTTTTTATTACTTTCAATTTCCTTTCTGGCAGTAACGGACAAAAAATTGAGGAAAGAGGAATATAGGCAAACATAAAGGAAATTAGCGTAGGTGATTTACAATATAGAAAATTAAGCGGGTTAAATTAAGAGAGCCATTGAGTTCAACGTCAATGGAAAGAGTTAAGAGGGTATAACAGGTTTCGAGAAGGTGTTAAGCGAGCGTAACACGAGTGGTGGTAGTGAACATGGCGGGCTTGACGAAATGGATTAATTTGGAGGAGGGGACTATAATGAGGAGTGAGAGGGTGAGATGAAGCAAAGCATCTTTTTTTGCAGATATAAACGCATATTTAGTTACTCAGGTTAAATTATAAACTTAATAGAGGAAATTTTCTGAAAAATATTCTAAGGAATTCATTCGATTTAACGGCAGTTTGTGCAAATTATGAAAAATACGTTGAGCATGCATCGGCAAATCGCAGTTCAGATGAAGAATTCAGGTATATTTTTTAGAAACTTTACTTAAATGATTGGCGTTGCCAGTAAATCTTGTTCCTCTTTTCTTTTTTCTCTTTTCCATCGTCTCGCCTTATCATCGACAATAATTAATCAAAGCGCTATTTCCTCGCCAGTTTTACAATTTCTTTGATATACCTGAGACTATTTAATAATTAAGCGTGGCTCGCTTACGTTCGTATACATATAAAAATGAATGAATTTTCATGTGAATTGTTGATCGCACACTATTTAAATTAATTAAAATTATTTCTGAAAATATTGTTATTAAAAATATAAAGGAATAAATGATAATGAAATGATTCCGAATTTGTTGGTCACATTTAATAAACACTTTGATTTTTTATCCCTTTTTTTTCAACTAATGGCATTTTTTTTCGAATAGAATTTGTTGATTTCAATTTTCAGGGAATGAATTGTTTTTTTATACTTACATTTACTTCTGTTATCATTTGATATTTTGTAGTATCATATTATGTTAATTTTTACGATTCTGATTGCAGAATAATATTGCCACCTCCAAATGTGACTGGTATTTTACATTTGGGTCACGCTTTAACAGTTACCATTCAAGATGCTTTATGTAGATATCACAGGATTTATGGCAGAAAAGTTAGTTTTCTTAAAATTTTATTTTATTATTTATCTGCAACTTTTTTTTTCTCTTTTTTTTAATCTCATATTGTTATTGGTTCTTACTTTTTTTTTAAGAGCATTACTACTTAAACTCGCTCCGCTGGCTTATCGCACTAGACAAACATCCCGGGGGAAAGTACAGGTCAGCACCACCCAAATTTTTTAACAGGTCTAGGAGGAGTAGAATTTCATCACCATCGACTCTCCGAATTGAGCAACCCACTGGTATTGCCTACGGTATTGTTTCTATTTTGGTTCGAATTAACTCTCCTTTTTTTTCTGATATCGCCCACCATTTTTGGGGGCGATTAGATTTGCTCAGCGGGTTTGTTGGACCAGATAAATTTTTGAGAGTCACTTTGCGGTAGAACAGGTGAATCGCCAATACCACCTGGATTTTTGAAAGATTTCACTCCTGCAGTAGTAGTCGAAGTCGAAGTTGGACAACGACGCATTTACCCATTATACTTTAAATATATTAAATTAGAAATTTTTTGATTTCTAGTGAAAAAACTTTTAAAATTTTTTCATCATTTTTTGTACTACTTTGTAAATTTAGTTTTTCAGGCGGTATGGATCCCTGGTTTTGATCATGCTGGTATTGCGACACAAGTTGTTGTTGAAAAACAGCTGTGGAAAGAAAGAAAATTGCGCCGACATCAAATTTCTAAAGAAGAATTTCTCAGTTTATGTGATAAGTGGAAAAACGAGTAAGTGATGAAATTCGAAAAGCGTATTTTTATTCCTTTGCTTTCTGTATAGCTGGTTAATATTTATTTTTAGTTTAGTCAATGTTTATTTTCAATTTTCCATTGAATTCCATTATTTCCGATGAGATCGATCAATTATGATAAATCTCCACTTATTGGATATAAGGTTCTAAGAAAAAGACTTTATTTTTAATAATTGTTTTGGTTATTTCATCATAAAATTCCCAAACGAAAACTTATTACAAAAAAACAAAATTGTTTATTTGTGTGTACACTTCAGAGAAAAAATTAATTTAATTCATTTTAGTCACATATCGGCTATGAAAATTCAGCTTAAAATGCTTGGAGCCACATTGGATTGGTCGCGACAGTATTTCACAATGGATGAAGTAATGTTCTAGCTATTGCAATTATTTATATAATTTTAGGAGAAAATTTTGAGGCGAATATGAAATTTACGATAAATAAATATTTTGTATTAGTTAGTTTTTTTTTAAAAAAAACCGAACGTTTTTAAGAAATTTGGTAAAGCTGTAAATCATGCATTTTGTCAGCTTTATAATGATGGTCTCATTTTTCGTGATCGACGCATTGTAAATTGGTGTCCTACCCTAAAAAGCACAATATCTGATCAGGTTGCTTTTAAATTGTAAATTATAATTGTAAATTCTGAGTAATTTTGATATTGTTAAGTCAGTCATGTGTAAATAGCTACTAAAACTATTGACTAACTTTGAAACTATTCATAATTTGTGTTGATGCTAATCTTTAGATATTTGTTTATTTAGGAGGTGGATACCATAAATTTATCGAATGTCCAATCCATCGAAATTCCTTCAGTTACTTCGAATCAAAGGCGTCTTCGTGTCGGTGTAATGCATCTTATTCGTTATCGTGTGGTTGGTTGTGTTGGTAATAAGTACGCCTTATGTGGTTTATACTTTGTGTCATAACGGACAACGAACAAGTAATTTTTATTGTTCATTTTTTTAGAAATTGGATAGAAGTTGCTACAGCTCGTCCTGAAACAGTTTTTGCCGATGTTGCTCTCGCTGTGCATCCGAATGATGAGAGACATTCATACTTGATAGGGAAGTATGTTTATCATCCTCTGTTCCCGGACAGAATCCTTCCGATTATAGGCGACGAAGCTGTTTTACCTAATAAAGGCACAGGTAGTCTTCTTGTTCAAAAGTTTTTCTTTGTACTTTTCTTTCTTTTGTCGGATTTTGTTTAAATTGAGGCTTTGTGTTTTTTTTAGGATTGTTAAAAATCACTCCTGCGCATTCCTTCACTGATTTTGAAATAGCGAAAAGAAACAGCGATGTAATTGATAAAGAATCATTCAATTATTGTTGTATCAACGATAATGGCACTTTAAAAAATGCTGCGGAATTCGATGGCATTAATCGCTTTGATGCTCGGGATATGGTATTCATGTATTCATTTATAAAAAAACAGTTTATATTCTGATGAGTTTGTATTTTATATTTGCCGATTTAATCCCATATTCTTTGCATGTTTTCTGCTCTAATTCCATTGTCTTAAATTTGTTGAAATCCCAAGTCTGAATAAGTATCTTTTCCTTTATTTCTTTATCCTTTGCAGTGATTTCCTTATCACATATATCATTTTTATATTGCAGTTTGCAGTTTATATCGCAGTTTGTTTAGGTGCTTAATCGATTGGCTGAACTAGGGTTATATGGTGGCGAAATTCATCTATCTGGTTTCAATATTAAACTATGTAGTCGAACAGGAGATGTTATTGAACCTATGATCAAAGAACAATGGTTCATGCATTGTGACCAGATAAACGACGACATCTTACGAGCATTATCAGAACAAAAAGTGTTGCATTTTGTTGCCTTTTCTTTTCTTGATTATTTATTTGATCGTTTTATTGAAATAGGTTGATTCAAGATTTTATTCATTTTTCTTTTATTTTCATCAGTTCACCGTTCTAATTAGCAGTTGAAGGAAAATTTGGAAGAAAATCTTTTCGCTGGAAGTTGTTTTGAAAAATTTGTTTATGTTAACATTTCTAGCATGCTAAATAATGTTTTTTAGGTAAATATTTCTCCGATTTTTTTTCAATCTCATTTGGAAGAATGGTTAAATAGGAGAGAGCCTTGGTGTCTAAGTCGTCAATTGGATTGGGGTCACCGTATCCCTGCCTATCGAATTGATAAGGAAAGGTTCTGTACTGGTTTAATGTTTGAGTCATAGGATGCTAGAAAAATGTACCTTTTTAAAGGAGTACTTGTTTTATTTTTTTTGATTTATCCAGTTTTGGTCCAGTATAGGTAGGTAGTTAGTAAATGAAGTTAGTCAATGCTTTTTTATAGGTTTTAAAATTCTACATATTAAAAACACCTCATTCTGGAATGCGTTTTTAGATATATTTATTTATTTTTTTTATAATTTCATATAAAGATTCATTAAAAATGTGGAAATCGTTTAATTTTTACTCATTGCTAGTTAGGCTGACTACATAGGCAGGGCTGAGATGCCATTTAGTTTAAAAATTTTAGTGATTGGATTGTGGCGCCCACTAAGGAGGAGGCTGCCTTAAAATTGGTTAAGAAACAGTTTTCCAATGGAAAGGAGTTTTCGCTTAAGCAAGAAAAAGATGTGTTGGATACATGGTTCGCCTCTTCACTAATACCACTCGTCTCATTTGGTATTTCTTTAAAAAAACAGGCTCTTAAAATTTTGAGGCAATTTATCTGATTGAAATTTTCTTACAGGATGGCCTGAAAATTCCATGTTCAAACCTCTTTCACTTTTGGAAACTGGGCACGATATTTTAGGCTTCTGGGTTGCTAGAATGTTGACTATTAGCCACTGGTTAGTTTTTTTCTTTCTTTCTCTGTTGGATTTTTTATAAGATTATTATAAGAGATATTTATGCTTTTATTTCAGAGTGCCAATGCTGGCGCTCTACTCCTGGAGCAATCCTATCTTTCCAAAAATTTAGATAATGCTGAGGACCCACCTATGTTCCTATCGCTAAGTAATCCCCGGAAAAAATTTGGTTAATCCGACAAGCCAGTGGAGAGAGAGAGAGTGGAGCGCAAATGATGAGTGCTTTTAGAAAAAAAATTTCGACTATGATTGCTTATTTGATAATTCCTGTTATATATATATTGTTGACCATTATAAATAATGACTAATTCTGCCATTCTTTTTTTAGTTTAGTTGGTCGTTTCCCTTTCGAAAATATTATTCTTCATGGACTTATACGTGATAGTAGTGGTAAAAAAATGAGCAAGTCACGAGGAAATGTGATAGATCCAAATGATGTGATTAATGGAATATCACTTGATAAAATGGTCGAACGACTAAATCATTCAGTATTATCTAATTCTGAAAAAGGTAAGTCAATGCAAAAATACATCATCGAATTTTTGCTCATTTTTTGAGAATTTTTATTTTTACTGAGGATTTTGAATTTTTTTCTATTAAAATAAACTAAAGCCAGCCGGTTATTTATTAGCAGAAAAATTAAACATTCTTTTCCCTTAATATTCTCTTATAATTTAGAATTCATTTAATATTCTCTTATAATTTAGAATTCGCTGAGGCCGAACTGAGATCACAGTTCCCATATGGCATTGAAAAATGTGGTCCAGATGCGCTGCGATTTGCTCTTCTTCGACATAATGTTACTGGTCTTGAAGTTAACGTCGATATTGTTGAAAAATCTAAAGAAGGTCTCAGGTAGAACTTTTTGGTTTCGTCGACTTGATAATTCCTTCATATCGCCATCAATGATTCAGATTATTGCAGGTTTTGTAATAAATTGTGGAATCTGTGCTTATATGCTGAAAAAGTTTGGTTTTTGGCTCCTCAAGTTACCAACACTAAAGGATTAAGTCTGCTAACGGTCAGATTATTTTTTCATTGATAATTTATTTTCAATTACCGTTATTTTACCTTTATTTACCATTATTATTATAATTACCATTATCTACCATTACTTTTTTAAAAAAAGATTGAGAAGGATTAGTTTCTTTCTTGTTAGATTTAAATAAGTTATTTTGTAGTTTTATAATGTGGTTAATTTTTATTTGACTTTCATTTAAGGAGATAATTCAGACTGATATTTTAAAATCTTTTCGGTAGTGTAATATAATTCAAATAAGCTTTAGATTTACAACGATGAATAAATAATTTATATTTATTATAATTCATATTAATTGATTTCATGTTAAAATTTTAGGATAAATGGATTAAAAGTCGTTTGGCTACCACATTTAATGCAGTTCGATGTTCACTGTCGTCCGCTCCCCATCTTGCATTTTCAGCTGTTTATACTTTCATATTAAGCGATCTGTGCGATGTTTATCTGGTGCTATTTCTGTTGATATCTCTAGAAGCTTTAGTAATTTTGTATTTTTGAATTTAGCAATTTGTTGTAGGAAACAACAAAAAAGGCGTTGTGGACCAAAGATGAGCAGCGGTTATGTGAAATTGGGCAGGTTCTACGCGAAGTGGTTGAGAAATCACTATTACTTCTCTCATTGTTTATGCCTTTCGTCAGCGAATTTCTTTTTGATCATATCAAGACACACCAAAAACTGTTGCATGAAAGCTTCGTCTTTAAAGTATCAACAATTGGCTGTCTTGTTTCTTTGACTATATGTATATAATATACTTATTTTTAGGAGGGTAATGAAGTTGATGGCTGTGTCGATATGAAGCTTGAATCAAATATGGCCGTTGCATTGGCGGTTGTCAAGGCTATTAGATCTATTCGTGATGAATTCGAATTTTCAAAAAATGAAAGATTGAAGGGTAGATTTTTATCGAAATTTTTAAATGAATGGAACTTGTATGCAAATGATTATGTCTTTTTGATTAAAGGGGCTTAAAGTTTCATCCTCAGTGCCTTAGTGATTAGTAGAATATGAGCCAATGGAAGCCAATTTCAGTGGCTGTTTTCATGGATGAGTGCAGTATCACTGATTTGAACGATGTTATTGTGGATTTGTGCAATGCTTCTATTGCATATCAGCGACCTTTTCGTACTGATATATCAAATGGCTTATTGCCTGTAGCTGTTGTTGGTTATAAAGCCACACTTGGAATCATCGTTAAGGTTTTTTGGAGATATAGTTTATTTTCTTCATAATAATCTTTTCTTTGAATTCTAGAAGTCCACTACATTTTTTTTTGTTTAGAATTATAACTTGCTTAGAATTATCAGATGCAGTTAGATACTTATTTTTCAGATACTTATTTTTTTGTGCTGATTTTTATGCTGTCCTATTTCATACATCGTTCTTGCTACTACTTGCAGGATAATCTTTTCTTGCACTTTCAAGATCGTCTTCATAGGCAGTTGCAGAAAGCTGAAGAAATAAGGAATAAATTCCATGCAAAAGCAAAGTTCTATGAAAAATTTATCGAAAAAAGTGATTTAAAGAAAAATGCAGCTGAGAAATTGAAGCAGAAGAGGATTAAGGTAATATTTCAATCGATTTCTATTGATTCTGATTTCTGATTGATTCTGAAATCAATTCTGATTTCAATAAATTTAAATTGTTTACGAGTACGAATGAGTGCTAAACTTTATGAAAAGTTTATGAATTTGAGAATGTGAAATTCTTTCAAGCTTTTGATTTTATAGGTGGAGAATACCATACATTCAATGGATGACAGAATTGTTCAATTAAAATTGTTAATACAACGCACACAAACAAACAAGGAATGAAAGTGAAAAACGATAGGATTCTCTGAATTTAGGATTTTGAGCTCCTAATTAGTTCAGCTCTGTTTATTTTTTATATAAGTCCGATCTTCTTCTTCTAATTCGCACTATTACTGGTTAGGCTGGCTCAGCTGGCCACAACCATTTCCAAGCAGTGTGATGTCCGATTGCAATATAATTTATATTTTTTTTATCATTTGGCTTGAATTTTTAATGCTGGCATCATATTTTTTTGCTCAACATTTTCCAGGTTTTGGTATAAAGATTGTTAGAAAAAATTTTTTTATTCGTGAAGGCGATTTGTTAATTATTAATTTTATTTTCAATTTTATTTTTTAAACTTTTTACATATTAATAACGAAGTAAAAGTGGATTCATCATCGCTACTGTTATTGTTTTTGTTTGTTGATGCCAGTCGTTGCTGGAATCGGTTTTCTTTTTTCCCATTAGTCGACTTTTAAGAATAAATTGGCTAAAAATTGTGAAAACGTCCAATGAAAAATATGAGGAAAATATTGATATAAAGTTAAGCAATTTGTATTGATGATACTTTTGGTTATAGATTATGAATTTCGTATATAACACAGAATGGTTAATATTAATTGTGATGTTGGTGCATTTAATTATAGCACCATTTACCAAAGTTGAAGAAAGTTTCAACATTCAAGCAGTGCATGATATTCTGTATCACCGTTTTAACATTTCGAATGTAAGTGCTATACGCTTTTATAGCAAATTGTTAGTGATCTCAAGTTTCATTATGTGGAGAATTTCAATATTGTTCGTGATTCCCATTTTTTCAATTCCAAGTACCATTTTAGTACGACCACCTGCAGTTCCCAGGCGTAGTGCCGAGAACTTTTGCTGGTGCAATAGCTATCAGTTCTGTTATTTTGCCGTTCATCAAGTTGTTTGAATGGTATGAAATCTCGAAGTATTGGGTTTTGCTTGCAGGTATATTTGTATTTGTTGTCACCTTTGATCGTTAATAATAAAAAATTGTTTAATTTACTCAGATTTACAGTTCGACTTGTCCTCGGCTGCATCGTCTTGTTAAGTTTCTGTAATTTCACACGTAGCGTCCAAAAGCATTTCGGATGTGAAACAGCTTGTTTTTTGAGGTTTTTTTCTTTTATTTACTATTGATCTAAAGTCATTTAATATATATTTTTCGATTTTTATAAGTGAAATTTTATAATGTTAATTATTGTGTGTTTTCAGGTTGATCGTTGCTTCACAATTTCATTTCCTATTTTATTCTTCCAGGTCTTTACCGAATACATTTGCCTTAATTGGAGGTTTGTGTTTGTTTTAGTTCAGTTTTTAATTTAATTTTTTTTTAATTTTTCTTAACTTATGTAAGAAGAACTTTAAAATTTTAAATAAATAATTTGAAAAACTTAAACTTTATTGGAAGTGATTTTGAAAAAAATCTCTGAATAATATGGCTAATGGTCAATCATAATCGTTTTTTTTTCGCCGAATTCTATATTTCTTTCTTTTCTCTTTCTACATTGAAACTTGGTGATTGTTTGAGATATGACTGATAGGTTTGATAGTCCCATTGACTGATACTGCTAAGTAAAATTGTTGCATTTGAGTGTGGCTTATTGGATGAGTCTTTAACAAAGGCGTTTTACAGTTCCCTGAAGATAATAAGGTTACAGATAAATATCCCAACTTCATCCATCATTATGATAACATCTATGATTACATAGATTGTGCTCTAATATTGAGCCGTTTCTACCGGAGAAGGAAATCGTCTCTCTCTATGCTATTCAATATCTGACCCTAAAGAAATAAACATTTGCATCATGAAAACTATAAATCTTTATTATTTGAAGTGCTTTTCGTCTACCAGCTTTGGTTAGATAATGATCTGCTACGAGCGGTTCAGGTTGCAACGGTTTTCACTGTCGTTTTTCGATGCGAACTTATTCTCCTTTTTGGTACTGTTTTTATTGTACCAGTTCTTCGTAGGCAGCTACCCATATTTTGTTTCGATGGAGGAGCATTTATTGGAATTATTTCAACCATAGTTACATTATGTCAGTTCCTATTCTATTCAAAAATTTAGTTTTTTGTTTCAGTATTTATCGGTTAGTATTTTAGTTCTCTCTATTTCTTTCGAGA
The DNA here is from genome assembly GCA_900625125.1 of Dracunculus medinensis. Lineage (NCBI taxonomy): Eukaryota > Metazoa > Nematoda > Chromadorea > Rhabditida > Dracunculidae > Dracunculus > Dracunculus medinensis. The sequence continues at coordinate 1,205,975 of UYYG01001150.1, read as the reverse complement.
GATCTTCCTGTTTCAATTTTCTAGAAAGAATTTTCATTGCTTTTATTTTGAATTGTATAATTATAGGCATAACTGTGCCAATAGATTCATTACTGTGGAGCCGTTTTTTGTGGCCTGAAGGTGAAGTTGCTTGGTTCAATATCATCTTGAATAAAAGTCATGAATATGGAGTCAGTTGCATAGTTTCTAGTTGCTTTTTTTAAATTTCTAAGTTTTCTAAATTTTTTTAACCTTTTTTGTTTTAAAAAATGGTTTACTTGTTGATGAAAATTTTCAGGTTTTACCTTTCTTCTGGTACTTTTATTCTGTTCTTCCTCGCGCCCTTATTACCTCACTTATCTTTGTTCCATTGGGAATGATAATTGGTGAATTTTCGTTGTTATATTTGAAACAAACGAAGTGATTTTGACCTTTAATATCGAACGCCAGCTTTTACAATACTTTTCATATGGTAGATTCTGGGTTTTTTTCTGTTCTAATAATTTTTACTTACTTGGCTGATCGAATTGATTACAGGGTGACCCCATAGAATCACTTATGTCCGTAGAAGTAATTGGATTTCTTTTTCATCCTATTCCAGCTTTAACAATTTCATTCCCATCGAGGTTTATTAAGAAACAAACCCATGATGTTCGGCTTCAGCCAAAACAACATACCACTTTAACTATCTTACTTTCCAATTCTTGTCTTGCTTTGTTCAAAAAGGCGGTGTTAATACGAAAAGTTCTTAGACTGTGAATCTTGGGAGATTTATTCGAATATATTTTCTTTTTCTTCAGCATTTGAAAATGCGACAAAGTATGAAAATTAATTTGTATTATGAAATACGAGGAAAAAGTTTTTAGAACGACGTTTATTCAAATACGTTCTTCCAATAATTAGTTATATAATACTTTATTCTTTCCTTCCTCACAAAGAATTACGATTCATTATTTATACATTTCCTATTCTGAATCTTGCGGCAGCTATTTTTTGTGCAAGATTGTAAGTTATTCTCTTTGAATTTTTGTGGTTTTCAGTATTATTCAATGATTTTCAGGAATTTTATCTCCACGCTATAATTATTATAATTATGATGCTACAAAGCATTTATCGTTTGTCATTTATTTTCATTATTTATTGAATGTAGTGAAAATTTTAGATTTTGTATTTTAGTCGTTGATAGTCTTAATTTTAACTATTTTTAGATGGGTTAATCGAAACAAAAATTGGTTTCGTTATTTGATCTCCTTAGGAGTAATTTTTCATTTGGTCGCAAATTCGCTGGTCACTGCAATGTTCCTATATGCCAGTGCTTATAATTACCCTGGAGGAGATGCGCTTGGCTATTTACAGGTGCTTGAATGATTTTGAAATTTTCAGCAGCATAACTTTTTGAATTCTGCATAATCAGTTTAAAAATTATCATACTTCGTTACATACAAACTTCAAAGGTTACTCCTCTGATTTATCGTTTATTAAGCAATTGAATAATCCTTCCAGTAGTAAAGTTATTTAATAGAAATTTTTTTATTTTATTCAATTAATTGAATTTTATTTATAGTTCATGCAGCGATTCGATAGGAACAAACCAGTGACGGTATACATCGATAATTTCTCAGCACAAACTGGAGTCAATCGATTTCTTCATCTATACGAGAAATGGGAGTTAGTTGCATTTAAATGTTAAATCTAATTATTCTATTTCAAAAATTTTTAAAATGGCAGTTAGTTGCATTTAATTTTTAAATATATTTCGGTCGTGCTTTGATGAGATGTGTTGTGGTACTAAAATTATTCGGAGACTTGATTAATTTCTTGCTTTTGTTATTCTATAGATATAACAAAACAGAAAATCTCACTATTGACGATTTAAAGCGGTTTGATTTTCTGTTACTTGGAACCTATTCTCAGAAAAGTATCATTGAAACTGTCAAAAGCAATTTTTCTTCCTCTCATCGTTTACTATATACTGTGAAAGCCTTTCAGTAAGTATTCATTTCTATTTCCTTTTTTTTTGATTTTATAATTGTAATTAGTGGTCGGGCCTATCACTTCAGTAGTTTTCTATTAGATATTGGGAGTAAAAGATGATGCAAAATTATTAACAGAAAGATTTTGCTGCTTCCTGGTTATGTGCCATTTCTATTAGCTTTTCCAACATGGATAACGGCAGTTAGAAATGCGTTCTTCATGTTGACGAAACCTTTATGGAGCCGTCACGAAGTCACCATAAAAACGAAAGATCACATCCATATAGCTGCAATTCGCTCGGTCTTGCTGTATAGGTGGGAGACATCGCTAATGATAGTGAAGGATATTAAGAAGCTATCTACCTTAATCTTTCATGTCTAAAATATATTTTACGGATTTTCTGAGCGAATAAAATCTCATATTATCCATCCACCTTCGCTCAAATACCACAGTACCATCGCAGAGCGTCGCGTCGCCTTTGCTGGTTAGGGCGTTCTCCATCGCCTACCACAAGAGTCGACATATATTTCGTAATTTGTTAAACATTAAACTTCAATCAGACCTTGACTGATACAGTCAGGGAAGCTTTTGAATGTATAAGAGGACTAGCGATATACGGTCTTAGACGGTGAAAAAAGAAATGGTTTCTGTAATTGTCAGCTATGGCATTGGATCGAGCAGCTTGGAAACGTCGGAACCAACTTAATCAGTAATGGTGGGAGCAGCTAAAAGAAGAAGTACTTATTAGTACTTATTGTTCTTTATTAGTGCTAATCATAGTGAATAAAAATAGGTATTTGCTGGCAGCGTATTGTGGTAATTTTCTCGATTCTGTAATTCCATGATTCCATGCCATTCTGCTATTTTTTCAATAACATAGTTTGGTTTTTCTGAAACTGACAATGGTTCTTTTTTTTCAGGAGAATAAATTTCAAAAAATCTGCGAAGTTTCCCTACTTCTGGCCTGTAATCAAGCTTAGAGAATGTCTAGCCGTTTTAGTTCGACTAGAACACAAGTAAAATCAAAAATATTGAAATGAATTTTTATTTCAATGCTTAGCTTTAAGCAGTTTCTGTATTGTTATTTTATTTTTGTTTTATCATTATTGTTTTTCTAGCGACATGCTCCATTTCTAATTTGGCAGTTTGGCATCATAAATTGATTAAATTGATTAAAATGGAAATGACTGAATAAATGCGAAAATTCCTTAAAAATTTTCAGGTCTTAAAAAAAACGATGCGAAAATTTAAATAGCTAAATAATTTTTTGATAACAAATTTGTACTTTTCTATGGTTTCTAAAAAAAGTGGTTAGTGTAGACACTGATCTCGCTGGTTAGGTCCGCTCCACTGGCTGGTTAAGAATTTTTCGGTCAGAAACTTTAGGAGGAATTATTTGGCGACAGAAATGCAGGTGGGTCGCCAATACTAGCCAGACTTTTTAATGACGGGTTTACTCCTGTTGCTGGCAAGAGCCGAACCTTTGTCACTTTTTATTATATTTCTAACACATTAAGTCACACTATGGTTTTTTTTTCGAAGCAGAAATTAAAATACTTATTGCTCTCATTTTAGAGAGCAGTTGCAATGATTCTACTCCTAGTATGAACCTGTCTGTATGAGAGTAATACTAACTATTCATTTATATCTCTCTATCACTAAGTGGTAAAAAATTGTTTGGTCCAATAAACGAGCCTAATCAGAAATAGTGTCCTTAGGAAAAAAAGAAAAAAAAATTTTCTGAATTTCTTACAATAATTTCGGCCCCTTTTTCACGATAACATAGCAAGCATACTCTTACGCCAAAATGTCTTTAAACCTCTTCGTTCTAACTCATTAATACTTCGAAATCTTCGAAATCTCCAAGAACCCTCTGTCCGCTATGTCTAAGAGGTTTGATCTTCCTGAAAACGACGTATTTTATGAAAAATCTTTCCAAACTTTATTAAAAATCTTTTCAAATATTCTGTCCATAACCTATTAGCAATATCATTTTGGAAAACTTCCTACCATCTTAACCCTTTCAGACTTGGTTGTAGCTACTCGTAATACTTGTGGCTATGAAACGTGTCACCCAGCTTCATTTTTCCCTAGACCATCTGAAAAACCTCGCAATTCACTTTTGTCACGACCACATTAACAAATTATAATAATACAGAGATTGGTAAGCCTGCCATTTTCTAACGAACCACTGACATTCTAAAAACCTACTATACTCGATTACAGATCTCTGAAACATTGTGTTCCATTGGCACTCTCCTCAAACCCCACCACAATCCATTCCTTCTTATCAGTTAACCATTGAATAACTTTAAATTCTGTTGTTTTTATATCAATACTCTGCTAGACTCTGTTAGTTTCATCGATTAATAAAAGGTTTTGCCGTAAGTTGTGTAGAAATTGGCTGATTACAATAAATAGCGAAAAAGTTGGGCTGAGCCCGTTGAAATGCGCATAGCTGCACTATATGATTTGACATTTGATTGGACCGGGCCTTTTTTTCGAAGTACCCTTCCGTAGAGTTCTTATAAGTGCAGACCGATTTTACGAACAGTTTTTTTCAGTTTTTAAAGGTTTCGATTCTAATTTTAAATCTTTACAAACAGATGCTTGCCGAATGACGAATAGAATAATTTTGACGGAAATGCTTCAGGCGACATTTATTTTTGCAGTTAAAATATGCTTTGCAAGTCTAAAACATGGAGGCCGAAGCTTTTTGATTTACATACGATATTTTAAACTTGGTTTGTTAGTTTCTTATATAATGACAATTGCGCTAAATGTCAATAAAGTTATAAACAATTGTCAAGGAGCGTGGTGAATTAGTGGTATGTAGTTTCTTGGTCAGAGGACCAGCAGATCAAGTTTGATTCCGCTTCTCTTCGAGTAATAAGCCTTTCGTTCGTTGAGTTCGGGCTTGTATCTCCATGGCGATAACTGGCGACGAAGTCTTAACCTAGCGATGAGAAACCTGGCAAAGCCAACCAAACTCAGAAACTGTGCAAATTAGAAGATTGTAAAGCACCTTTAGAAACTATTGAAAGGTGGTGTGCAGGATTTCCCTGAAGAAATCTGCGTTTTAGTAACCGATTATTTGAAATTTATCGGATTGTAAGCCAAGAATTTCATATTGTGAAATCGGTGTTATTTCTGGAAATCCAAAGGTTCAGTTGGAGCTAAATTTCTTTTCATATTTATAATTTGTACTGTTTCGAAAGTTTCCGTGCAAAATTTTTTCAATTTTAAAATTTCCATCGTTTTTTTCCAGAGTATTCTCAATTTGTTCTTAAATGTTTAAATGCCATTTATTGTTATTTTTTGTTCCTATATTTTTTCTCGGAACTTCTAAAGGTTTCGACTAATCTCATTCCTGCAGTAATATTGGTCTTTTTTAAAGTTTATTTTGTTTTATTTATTTTCCATTCTTTCTTAATCTCTGTCTTCACCTCTGTCTTTGACAGCAGTAAACCTGTCACGATATCAAAAGTCCGAGTGCTGCAGATGGTGAAAGGATCACTTCTTTCTAACACGGTGTCTCAACCCGACGATGACATGCAATAATTAGACAATCAAGGCGTAGTAAAACGATCCCTAAGACTTGAGAATGATGTGCTCGGTAATTGCTCGAAATCTGTTCGGAAAAACAAGAGTCCGTTAGCATTCCGCACGAGCAGCGAGATGTTGGCTATATCTGCTCTGAACGTTAGAACGCTTATGAACTTTGCGATGGAAGCTATCACCATCACTTTCTAAATACCGTGTGGATATCGCCTACTTGTTGTGTGTCTGTCTTCTTCACTTCGAGTCCCGTGTAGTTATTAAATCTGGCTCCAAGCAGATGTACTGGCTGTACCACTGTGTTGTTTCGGATAACGCGGAGCAGAATGGGGTAGGGATTATCATATCTGAAAAAGCTCGATAGAATAGAAGTAACGGAAAATTCTGCAGTGTTTCAGTTATCAGTGTATATGCCTCCAAGTTTATGCGCAGATGAACCACGACAAGTTTTTGCGGAAATTCAGTTGCTAACAAGATTTCTGCCGAAAAGTGACTTGGTCAAAATCGGAGGGTGACTAGAATGTGCGCGTAGGTCATGATGTCGTTATGATGAATTCTGTAATTTACAAATATGGCTTCGAAGAGAGCCCTTTCTTTGCTTTGCCGAAATGTCTTTTTGCTTCCGGCATCGTAGAAGACATCTAGTCACGTAAAACTCTCAGGATAACCAAGCTCCAGCCAGATTGATGTACCTTAGTCGTCGTACTTTGTACCTTAGTTGGGAGAATTTCACACTAAAGTACTCGTTACGGGGCGCTGAAACTGGTAATCTTCATGGACCAGAACATGTTATGGTTCGAGCCATGATTCATATAAATCGACCGATCGACCGAAAGGAAAGCCGTCTCCCAAGATCTTCCGGCAACTACCTCATCCTAAAAGATTAGGGAATAGTCGCATTTCAAACCTCATTATTGAAGCACCTCAGTGGTATAAATATCAATGGCTTATGGAACGGCGAACGAACACTAGTCCAAACTAAAGGAATGTCTCCGAAAGTTAGCCACTTCCATGCTAAAGCACACTAGTAGGGAGTGAGCTAGATGGGTATCGGAAGCAATTGTCCAACTATTTGAAAACAGTGCCAACACGAACAATAAATTTCCCGGAGAAAATGGTTTTCGAGCCGAACTCTTCAAATTTTATCCATCGTCCTTCATAACGCACAAATGTACTTTCTGGTATGGAAGAAAAATATTAGCAGATAAATGCAACAAAGTAATTCTAAAAATAACTGGATATATTGCGACAATTATCGAGGAATTAGCCTAGACGTCTCAGCGAAAATTTTTGCTTCCCTTACTCAATACTTAATAAGCTTACGGCAATGCGGGAAAGCAGGATGCGTCTTAATCAAGCTGGATTCAAGCCGGATGCAGTTGTGTTAATCAGATATTACGTTAAGGAGGGTACTGGAACATCGCTTCAAATATCTGCAACCCTCCGCCACTTGTTTCATCGATTTTGCAGCTGCATTCGATTTAATTGACAGGATAGTGCTTTGAGGATAATGGAATGTGATGGTGTTCCAGATCATTCACTTCATAAAAGCATTTTATCAACGTACATCAGCAAAGGCTTATACATATGGGAATTACAATATTCAATTGACATAATGGACATAATGGACATCGTTTGTCGACACTCAAGAGGCATGCAAATCAGTCATTCCAGATCAATCCATCGGTATGTTAGGGCTAGACTTTAAATATCTTGCACCCATTTTAAGCGATTGCAGGATATTAAAAAGCTATGTACCTTTGACTTCTCATGTCTAAGATACATTTTGCAGGTTCGCGGAGCGGACAAAATTTCATACAACTGCATCAACCTTCTATGAAGTAATATTTCCATTAATCAAAGAACATCTTCGCTGGTTAGGGCATATTCTTTGTCGTCCACCACACGAGTTGACATATATTTCGTTACTCATCAAACCCTGTGATGGATGACGTCAAAAGCTAGGGCCAGTCAAGGCCTAAGGTGATACAGTCAGGATTTTGAACGTATAGGTGGAGCGGCGATATATGGATTTAGAACGGTGGAAAAAGGAATGGCTTCTAGTATCGTTAGCGGGGATGTCGGACAGCTTGGAGATATCTTACTGTTGTAGCCAGCAGAGCCAATCTAACCAGTAATTGCTGTTAGGAGGTTCTTAAATTTCAAGTAATAATTCCCAATAATTTTGCGCTAATTGCGTAATCATTAGGCTAAATTGATATTTTATTTCCAATATTTCCAGTCAGTTTTTTTAGGTGCTATGTCACTTGAAGAATTGGCGGAGTATCAACAAATTGAAGCTTTCAGACGAATGAATACATGTTGTATAGCCGAGCGTTTACCCAATGGTGATTATCAGTCATGTCATAGACGTATGGTTGGAATTTGGCTTAATCGTAAACTCCGTGAACTTAGTATTCAAAAACGGCTGCCACTTTTTTATAATAAAGCAGTTGGTTTCTTTATTCCACCGTTTTTATATAATAGTTTGTTAAGTGCTCCTTGATGTTTTGCTATTTTGCTAGTGGTTTTTTGCCCCGTTTTTCCTAGTATGAACAATTTTTAATTCTATTTTCTTTCTCATTTTCTTTCGTTATATCTCTATTTTTTTCCACGTAAAATTCGTTGTTCGTTGCAGATGAATCATTATTATATTTGTTTATACCATCGTCGAATGATTCGTCACGAAAAACCTCTGAAATTAGGTGAATCGTTGAGCAGTCGGGATCTTTCAGTTTATGAGCAGCAGACATCATTTACTGCTGATGAATTATTGGAAATCAACGAAGATCCTTTGTTAAAGGTTTATGAAATGAAGTATTTATAACGTTGAAAATCTTATGAGCATATATAGTAGTCTACTTTTAAACAGCTTGCGTCTTCTGGCCATGTACCAAAGTTATTTTATTTTGGAATTGCGAAACAATATGATTTAGGAGAAAACTTAGAATAATTCAAGAAAAGAGCCCTATAAAAACATATCTTACAAAATCAGTCGAAATCATTAATTTTAATTCTTTTTTAGAGTAATAAGGGTGAAGATGACGAAGACGATGAAAAATCACTTTTAAGTGTTGACGACGAAAGTGATTTAAGTGCTTCTGATCATGAAGACTGGAATTTAATTGAACGGTGATTTTGTTTTATGTTAATTGTTCATTTTGTGAAATTTAATTATAGTTTTTTTGTAGGAATATGAATATTGCGCCAAGTGCTGGTGAGAGCGAACTTGGAATCATGAGAAACATCATTCATAATGCATCGAGACAGAAAGTATCTGACAGATTCAATCCATATATTCATACAGTTATGGTAAGCTGCTGGGCATAAATGGAATATTTGACAGAAGTTTTGATATTTTGTATTTAATATTAATAATATTAATATTAATAATATTAAAATATTATAAAATTGAAATTATCCGCCAATTTTTTCGTTATTTTGTTCTGAATTACCTTGTTTTCAAGCAGCGAAGTTTTTTAATTTTTTTTTATTTGAATTTTATATTCGATTTTATAGCCTCCTCTTCATCGTCTTCCTGCGGCTACACTCCGTCGTTACAAGAAACATTTCGGTCTTTCCAATCGCACTTGTGCTAACAACACAAAACAACAGGTATACAAATATTCTGGGAAAAAATTAAAAAACTTCGCTGACTTGATTATTTTTCTAGAATTTTTAATTTTCAGTTATTAAGTGGTATTGGCGATCACTTTCAAACCATACCAGTTACAAAGAAAGGAGAACTTATCAATTTTCTGCTCACAATAAAAAATCAAAACATTCTATCTTATCCAGCTGAACTTCAAGAGAGTGATCAACGTCAAGCACTCCCATCTTAATTATTGTACTTTCTTTTCTTTTTAAATTTTATCGTGATCAGTAACCAGTAACAAAATTTAATAACGTCACATATTTATTTTAAACTTGGGTAACCATAAAATCTTTAAAAATTAGGATATAATTCGATAGTTACACGCTAGCCTAAGACCATTATATTATTTTATGTATAAATTGCAAAATATAGTAAAATTCTCTCGGCTTATATTAATAATTATAGAATACAGTCTTTTTCTAAAATTCCCTCGGCTTTAATCCAACAACTCTTTCCGGTGTTTTTTATCCAGTTGCTCTTCCCTAGCCCGAACATCGCCAGTGGTGTGCCCGAACATCGGCAAATACAGGGTTGAAATGACAAAAATTAGTCGCTTATAAGGATTGGAAAATATTAAAATATCTACCGTTAAATCCTAACATAAGTCTTATATGCCCACAGGGCGGTATCCACTTTTTCCTTTCTGTTACTGTTACTGTTCCTTACTGTTTTTCTTGTATCGATATCCTCCAAAAAAAATTTTTTTCCCATCGACCCCCTTAGAATTTTTATTTGTTATGGAAATTTTACATATTATATCATGTTTTATAAAAAATATATAATAAAAACGAATATTTAGGATGGTAACTAAATACATTTTTTAAAAATTTACAGGATTTCCATTCAAAAAAATTTTACATATAAGGAAATTTCTTTGGTGACTACCTGTTGAAGAACTTGTTTTTTTTGCCTTTAAATGCTTTTTTAGTGCAGTAATAATTGCAAAAACATTTTTTCAAACAAAATTGCGAAAATAGGAAAATATTATAGTGACATATCAAAGCACAACATTCGGTGCCATTGAACATATGTAAATCCGTACTTTTCTTGCTCGGCAATTATTTGGCTTTTGTATACCTAATTTTTTTAATAGCAAAAATCATGTCCCATCACATTTTTTGAATTGAGAGCAGAATTGTTTCAATCATCTGGCAATTGTTCTTTCCATATCAGTGAAAATATTTATAGAAAACTGAATGAGGTAATTAAACGATTATCTGGTATGTTGATTTGATTGATAAGGCCATATCAGCTGGTTAATGGACTTTATTAGGTGATTAGGTAAGGTTGGTGAATGATTGAACTATAAATATTTTTTTTGGCCAGCTTCAACGTAAAATAGATAAGCAAAAAGTAGGTTAAATATAATATATGTAGAAAGGTCTGGTTATTGTTAAAGTTAAAGTTTCTGTTGCTGACGGCCGATAAGCTTTCTCACCACCACATTTACGACTATTGTTCAAATAAAATGTTCTTCCAAATATTCATTTCGGCAATTCACCAAGTCTTATGCATAGGAATAAAAGATTTATATTTATTGAAGATTTATATAAAGCCAAGTAAGGTGACAAACGCCATATGCTTGTATTAATAACAACAGTTAAAATAATAAATAATAATTAATGAGAAAAAAAGAAAAGAAAATATGACAAAAAATAATTTAAAGAGGAAGAGGAAGAGGAAGAAAATAAATTTAGCACAACTCGAAATAACTGTTTTATATATAGTCGGGTGGTAAAAATCGAGATTTCGCACTTTCTTCATGATGTGAACTTTTTAAATAGATATTTTAAATAATATCATGATAGTTTTACACATAGGCTTTAGTAATTTTAGCCTATTAGTTCCTGTTGGATTCAAATTTAGCCTAAAATTAAGATATTTTGAACAATCTAATTTAATATAACCATAAGAATCTTATTAAGTATAAATTTTTGTTTAATTCGATGAACTGAGAGAAAATCCAGGTTGTATTGTAAAAGTTTTCTTTTATAATTAAGACTGCTATTAGGAGGGAGGCGTCATGTAAAATGTTTCTGGAGTCCTTCAACTATTTTACTTAATTTGCAATATCTCGGGGAGAAACAAGTTGTATTGTAGTCAAGAAGGGGCCGAACGAACGCTTTGTGCGTTTTGATAAGAAAACTTTAACCATCAGTTTTGTTCATAAATGAATGAAAAATAAAATTTAGTATCTTTCTTTGCCATAGTTCTGCAGTGAAGGGCGAAATCGAGATATTCATCCATGATTATTCCAAGATCGGAATTGTGTAAGACTCTTCTGATTATATTACCATTAATAAAAAGGTTAAGAAGATCGAATCCTTTAGAATTGATATAGTTTTGAAAAGAAAGGGTAATTTGATTGTCATATACCCATTTTGCTATTCTGTTAGGTCCTCCCGCAGTGGAGATAAATTATCTGCTCAACTATGAGAATAATAAATTTTACAATCATAAAAATAAAGATAAATGGTAGAATTTAGCACCACTTTGGTGACATCATTTATATAGAATAAAAAAAAGCAAGGGCTGCGCAATGCAGTTATCTTGGGGAACGCCTTAACAGGTGTTATGTCAGAAAGAATGTTCTTGACACATAAAGAATGGCGACAAAAGTTGGAATCGAAAAATTATTTGTCGTCGCAAACCATTGGCGAGCTGCCTATGTTCTATTATTTGAAGGTTTCTGAGTTCTTCTTCTTCTTTAGATTGGGGCTCTGGTTTCAGATATAATATTCTTTTCGCAACTGTTTGTCTAGCAATAGTTATCTTTTCGTTAAATCTGTCCGCAAAAAGTTTCCATGGGGAACGATCGAGCATACATTCTTATTGCGCAAAACATGGCCATATACTTATCTTCGAGTCGAATTTTAAATATTCGTGGACTACGTGACCCCTTCCTTCCATGTCGACGAACTTCCTTGATGTAATCAGTCTCAATGGCCTATCGGCAGTAACAGTCTCATCATCCGCAGGTTTCAGGCAGGAAATATTTATACCAACAAAACATGGTTCTTTTTCCTTTTTCTTGAAATATTCATCGGTACTTTCCAATATTTGCTCAGTTGAGATTTTTGGAGGCTCAAAGTTGCCACTCAAAAAAGAAGGTTTAAAATTATTAAAATCATTCTTAAGTTCATCTGTGACCTTTGTAAGTATTTCGACAGATCTGGTGAAGTGCAAAATAAGATCTTACTGCTTTTCATATTTCATATTTCTCATTATTTGAGGATAGTTGTAATCTCAGATCCTCGATAGTTTTATTTATTCAACTGGCATCATTATTGGAAACGACCCCATTAAATTATATACATATGCTGTTGTGAAAAGGCGAAGACAAAAAAAGCTACTATGAGATCGTAGAAATGGAAATGAATTCGAACCAGTTGCTAGCCTGCCTCGCCAACAAATTAATTATCAATCAATCAAAAGATCAGTGAAGAGAAGATTGACAAGGCTATTTTCATAAGTTTAGAGTGGTATGTTGGTAGTTCAGTGGCAGTGTAGTGTCAGTCGATGGACTGGATGAATCCTGGCTAGCGCACCGTGCTTTCCTCAATTGGGATTGTCGCGGAATGGCGAAGGCTATAAAGCTACTTTGCAGTTGGTCCATTTCCACTCCATCGAGATCCGCCAGCGGAGTTTTTATATTCTTCACTGAGCCAATCGTGGACATTGTTGGATTATTTTTGAATTTTTCTCCATTGGCGCCTTTTGCTATTTTTATTGGTCTTCTTGTATATTTGTTTGTACCTTTTTGCTGATTCGCTCTCTATTTTTTAGTGTGCCACTCCTAACTTCTGGTTCGAATCCATTTTCTATTTTTACGATGCCCTAATAGCCTTTTGCTTTTGGTATTTCGCGAAATATGGTAAAAAGCAAGAAAAGTCTATAGCCGTGGTTTTTGTAAGAAACTGGAAAACATATCTAAACTATGCAAGGTTGTACTTAAACTTGTTGTATGTATATATTCCTTTGTTTTGGATCTACTAATCAAGTTAAAGGTATGCAGCAAAATAAAGAAATATTTTGCGACAGATTTATCGATGTTATTTATTGACTATTTTTAAAGTTTTTGTCGTAAATTGTTGTAGTATTTTAACGGAGTATATAATGGAAACTGATAATCGTAAATGCAATAGGAGAGGTAGCCGACACCGACACCGTTAATCAGTTAGTTTCCATTCCTAAGATTCTACTCTTTTAATTTCATTTTTTTAAATTTTCAAATATTAATTCAGCATTCAATTTTATAAATGAGCCTAAGTTTGATTTGCTTAGCCATGGTTTTTCTTTGAAAAAAAAATTTCTCAGGATTGCGAGGTCGTTTTTGCTAATTTCTTAATTTCACTTTTACATCTTCTTGAATCTTTTTGATTTATCTTTTTGGCAGTTTTATTATCCCTTTAGAGGAAGTCAGAAGCTCGTAAAAATCATCGCTTATAATTTCGATACAAGTCGCGTGAACACCGCCACGATCGCAGCTACTGCCGCAACCAGCATCGCCATCGAAAGTCCAGTTCTGGTACTGTTGGAAGAAAGGCGTATTTTGAAGGCACGGATCCTGTATTCCAGTTCATTTCATATCTGAAATTTCCTTCAATTTAGCCTTTTATGATTTTAAATGTAGCAAGATGAGTTAGCCAAACTTTATGATTCAAAAAATTCTCAAGATGAGCTAGCTAAACTTTTTCAAGGTTGCATCTTTTTTTTTTTCTTTTCTTGATTCGCATGGTGAAATCAAAGATTGTCAGGTAGTGTTATTCTGAGGTTCAAGAAATAAGGTAAAATGGCAAAGTGTCGGCAACTCCAAAATATTTCCGTTTCAGTTTTTCCCTTATTCTACAAGATTACTTTTTAAGTTTATGTTCATTGATCTGATTATCTTATTTAAGTCAATTTACAACAGCTTATATTATGAAACTTTTCAAGATTGGTCCATGACAGTTCTTCGTTTCACTCGCAAAATGAATAATGCACACGCATTATATAAGCAATTTTCTGCAAATGTACGATATATAAATTGGTTACAATACGAACTGCAAGCTGCACAACCGTCTGGAAGATGCTCTCTGTAAAATAAACACTGAAAAATTGCATTTGCAGTCTTGTTATGCTGAAATAATCCAAGTAAAACTTAAAACATTCTTTTAATATCAAATAAATATTATGTTGTCGAACATAGCTAACTTATTGTACTTGCCTTTATAAGCGATGTGGCAGAACGCAGATTTGTAGATTCTATCAACGAGTTTCGAATATCGTACCTAAAGCAGACTTTCATAACATACAAATTATGAATGAAATCCTAGCTGTTTCAGCTTATTTTTGCTTATTTTTATTTTCAACTTATTAAAAATTGACATTAAGCTCGTTCCATTGCAGCAGATGAAGATTCTGAAAATTCACGCGCTGTGAGGGTATTGCAGAATGCCATCAATGGGGTGAGAACTGATGTTGAAGATCGACGAAAACTTGTCGCAGTGCAGGAAACAAAATGCTTTCATTTCTGACAGCGAGATATGGAATTGGTGACGCAATATGAAAAACTACTGGAGGTGCATGGAACCATTTCTAACAGGTTTGTGAGGACTGCTGACTGTTTCAGTGCATTTGGCAAGATCAAAAATGGAATCTACGAGACTTTTCTTTTTCAGAGAGTATTATTTCTGATTCTCCTTTGATTAGTGAATCTTTTTCTCAGAGAATTATTAATGGATTCATATAATAGTTCTTCCACTCATCCACTCGGATTTCACTCTCAACAATAGGTGTATTCCCTCCCAAGGGACGAAGCTGCTCAGTATTCCCAATTCCCAAATTATGTGATTTAAAGAATTCCAATTTAATATAATTTTTGGATAACTTGACATCTTGAAATTTGAAAATCTCTAA
Organism: Dracunculus medinensis; assembly: GCA_900625125.1. Lineage (NCBI taxonomy): Eukaryota > Metazoa > Nematoda > Chromadorea > Rhabditida > Dracunculidae > Dracunculus > Dracunculus medinensis. The sequence goes on along the minus strand of UYYG01001150.1, from coordinate 1,190,911 downwards.
GCTTCCCATTATGCATCTCTCTTATATATCATCTCCCATTTTTTAGATTTCCATTTCTTTTTCCTTTTTTTCTTTTTCATAGATTTCTTTTTCCTAGCTTATATGAGATGTGAGATTATGCTTCAAGAAGTTCTCAGACTTTAAGTCTCATTCCTTCACGACTGCTTATATTCACATTTTCACCAATCATTATTTAACACCACCCGTCAGAGAAGATCACTCGACTCTTAAAGGCATTTTAACAGCGCACATCAGCGATCTATGGATATGAGGAGCTGATAGTCTCTTCAATATAAGAACTGGTGTGTGTCAAGGCTGGATCCTTTCCTCTAAAATATTCAACTGTGCGATAGACCTGATTATGGACATTGCTTTAATAAGTGTACAAATGAGCCCGGAGCATAATCGTTGAAGATTTTGAATACGCTGATGGCATAGCCCTTTTTACTAAAGAGAGTTACGGCGAAGTACAAATAATGCTAAACAATGTATCGACAACTGTATAGGTCACAACTGTGCATACAACTGTATAGTGAGAATCGAACTCAGGATTTATGTATATAAAACGAAAGACTTTTCGTTTTATAAACAAGGAACTGATAAAATATTTTTATACGAAAATATTTTTATCAATTCATAGTCGGTTAAGGAAGTGCCAGACTTTAAATATCTTGGATACATTCCAGTACCAAATGGCCAAGCGAAAGACGAGATTATAACGCATAGCGGTAGCTGGAAATGCGTTCTTTCGATTGGTGAAACCTTTATGGAAGCGGCGAAGCGAAATCACCATAAAAACGATAGTACGCGTCTACAATTCGCCCGATCTTGGTATATGGCTGCGAAACATGGCCAATGAGAGTGAAAAATATTAAAAAGCTGTCTGCCTTTGACCTTTCATGTCTAAGATATATATTACGTCTAAGATATATTTTATGGATTCGCAGAACACATGGAATCTTACATTATTTTTCTACCTTTGCTCAAATACCACTTATATTAACAATATAATCGCAGAGCGCCGCCTTCGCTGGACACATTCTTCGTCGTCCATTACAAGAGTATACATTTACTTCGCTAAACCGTGTGATGAGGTGGCCCAATCTAGACATGGACTGGTACGATCAGGAAGGATTTTGAATATAGGTGGGCCAGCGATATATGGACTTAAATGATGGAAAAAGGAATGGCTTCCATTACTGTCGACGATGGCATCAGACCGCGCCGCTTGGAAGCGTCTTACCCTTGTAGCCGTTGAAGACAACCTAACCAGTAATGGTGAGAACTGTTAGAAGATGGTGAACATCACCGATCGATTTCCTTGGTTTTATTTTTGTTTAAATTTGGGATTAATAAAATTTGCTTTAATGTTTACTTTACTAAAATACTTTTCAATCTGTTCACTAACTTTCGCTGCATTTACTTCACTTATGAAAATCTATTACAAAAGGCATTAAAAAGAATGGCCGTGTTTTGCTATGGCCGTGCAACATGGCCGCATAAAAGTTACTTGCGCCATTTTCTTTATCGTTTAATATTTTCGATTTTGCTTATGTGTGTTTTTTGATATTTGCATTCATCGTGGCGTTTTTTAGCATCGATGGTGGTATGGAAGCGTCATTTAATCTCAGATTTGATAGTTTTTTATCACTTCAATTGGCAGGTGAACTTGACGCTAATATTTACACGGCTATTTCTCGCCAAACGTGCACAAATTATGTTTTTTCGTTTGTTAAATGTTAATTTAAATAATTTTGTAGTTCTAAATTTGTCAAAATATTAAGTAAACAAACGAATAAAATTATAAATGAAAATTCGAGATTTCAGAAAAAATCAAAAATTAAAATCTATAATAATTTGATGACAAAAAGTAGTGAAAATATGATAAGGGGTGTCCGTCCTTTTGGCGGGTAAGCGGCATCATTGCCGCTCGTCAGAAGTTGCCAGAAGTTTGTTATATTTGGCGAAAAATGTTAAATACCCACTTAACACTTCTGGCATCCCCAACAGTCTTTTATAATCCATTGTCTATCACCTTAGCCTCCGCAGATTTAGCACTCTCTAGCACACCACTCTCATTATACTCCGCTAATACCCAAGTCTCTATGCACTTTTTTCTCGACCTGCAATTGCAGACTTTGAAATCTTAAATGGTAATATGACGATGATTGCAGCTACCGAGGAAGTATATTCTGGAGGAGAGAAGAGGGAGGTGGTAGTGGGAGGTAGTTGTTTGGGAAGGATAATGGTAATTTGACGAATATGAAAGGCGATGTTGCTTGATTCATAGTGGTGTAAGGATGCTGAAGTGATAGCTTTTCATTGTTCCATAAAATGATTGTTTATAGACGAATTACTGAATTGGAAGATAATTTCGCGAATTTTTTAGAGCTTTCTCTCATATAGAACGATTATACGATGAAGCAGTTTTGAAATTGAAAGACGATGAAGAACAAGCATATCAGCTATTTTCTCGAATGGGTAATATTGCGAAATTGATTATTCGCAAAAATGATTTTATACATTTTAAAAATACTCCTGTAAGTTGAAAATTTTCCTTATTTTCAGTCGTTTACTTTAGAATATTATATGTTACTGTACGTCACAAACTTGGAAACAATAAGAAAGTCCAGTAAAAATTAAAATAGAGGAAGTGTAATGAACATCATAGATTAGAAGACATTGAAAATTAAACGGTAAATAATTGTCGGTTATCCTATTAAATAATGCATTGACGAGTATATTTTATTTACAAGGACAAATCACTGTATTTTATGTAACATGCCTTAGTCACTTATTATTTACAATTTTTAAAAATTATTTTATTCACTTGTTAATTTATTTCAAATTCTTTGAAATTATTCCATAAAAAGAGCTGTCTTATGATTATCTTATATGATTTTATAATGTTATTAAAGTTTTATATAATATTTACAGTAATGTTTATAATATTTAAATTTTTATTTAATTTTATGGGAATCTTTAGAATGGCCGACGATTTTATGATCTTTTCAAAATCTGCATATCGCATATGAAGAATTTAGAAGAAAGTTTAGAAAGAAGATATGGGGTATTAAAGATTGCTGAAGAAGATTGTATGGAAAATGCAAAGGAGAATTTGGCAGAATTTGAAACGAATAAAAAAGGTCGATTATTTATTTAAAAGCATTTTTTGGATGAATTTATATTTACTCTTTCTTTACTTTTGAATTATTTTGCCGATAGTTTTCCCAATTTTTACAGATTCTGGTTCGGCGAATGACTCAACATCCGATTTTGTTTCAAAACTGCTTATTGCACCTCGTGAATTGATTCGTTTTGTCGAGGAAAAGCATCAAGTATTAGTGATCGATTATAGGGAAGATCAGTCAACTATGCTCAAATATGATAAATGTGATCGTATTCTAGTTGCGCATGTTCCAGCTAATGCTATAGTTCCTGGGTAATTGCATAAGATAAATTTTTTTATTCTTCATGGAACTGCTTTCTGTATCATTGTTCAAATTTTCATTTTTCATTTCATTTCATTTCAGTTTAGAAAACTTTTTGCTGAGTTTTATTTAATTTTAAATTTTTGAAGACTTTCAGTTGCATAGGTTCATCATTAATTAAATCAGTGGCGATTGGTGAACGAGCCTTGCTGCAACGGATGTCCGACGTTGATTTAGTGGTGTTGATGGGTTGTGGTAGTGCAGATCTAAGAGATGATAACATTCCAGCTGGTTCTAAAGAGCAAATTTTGTATAATGCACTTTTGACGGTAAGTGGCATTTTCATGGCATTATTTTGAATAAAATCAGTTTTAATAAATTTGGTTGATCTTTGTGCAGAAAACTCCAATATGCTGATAATACAAAAAAATCGTTTATGCAGGGAACTATTTTCTTGCCATACAATATAAAGGAAATTAATGTAGAGAGTAACTGAAGTAAATTTTTAAAATCAATTAAATATTTTGAAGTACAACAATATATTTTGTCTGCGGCGCCCACCCGTTTTTCTCCAAGGTGGTTTTGAGAATTGGAGACTATATTATCCAATGTATGCTTCAAGTAAAGTGGGCATAAGGAAACGCTCTTTGGATATTAATGATCAGAGTGAATTTGCAAGAGCCGTTGCTCAATACAAAAAAGGTTCTTTACACTTTACTTAATTGATTGTGTAAGTATTATGCTTGATATGAATATTTAAAATATTTAAAAATGAAATTTTTTTATTAATTTTTTTCTGGCACATTTTTTCGAATAATCATTTGAAACAGATAATTTTTCTGTAGATATCGGAGTACAATCCCTACAGTATCCCGATTTGCTGCTCAGTGTTAAGAGGAAATTGGTGCAGCAACCACACGATGGCTTGTCAGCAGCTCCAAGAAATATACCGTCGCAGCGACCGAAGTTATCCAGTACCTTATCATCAGAAAATGAATTCAATTTACCTGCTGTTAAGAACGTGAATATTTCGCTTCTGGATTCTAAGGAAAATCAATCTAAGAAAATAATGCCTGTTGCCTTAAAAGTTTTAGGTAGGTTTGGTTTATTTTTACGTTTTTGAATTCTTCAATTTCCTATGTTTTAATATACTTGTTTTTTATTTCTAATTCTATTATATTTCAGTTTTTTCCACAAAAAAGTAGAATCACATAGTTGGATGCATGTAATATTTTTTCCCCAATATCAGTTTTTCAGAAAGTGTAAGCGGTCAGCAAGAGACAAAAATTTTGCATTCTCAGCATGATTCATGTTGCGATACTGGCAGTACATGCGCTGTTGATTTAAGTGTTCTGAGTAATGTTCACACTGATTATGTGCCTTTGGATAAAAATAGTGTCATCGCAAAGTTAAACAGCACAGGCGCTGAAAATTCATCGTCTGATGTTCAGGTTTCTCGGTCCCAAATTCCATCTATCGACCGCACGACTAAACCCCAGCTACGAGTAAATTTTTGCCTTTTTTAAATTAAATTTTTCATAATATTTTTTAATCATTACCTTTCGTTGTATAAATATTTAATTTTCTAAAAATGTTTTTTAAATAAATAATATTGCTTCTATAAGCATTTTATAGGACCCATCGTACTTTTACCTCATTTTATTGTTCTTCTATATCATGCACAATTTGCCAGTGAAATTTTCAATGTATTGAAATGTTATATGTGTAAATTCCTAAAAACTAGAGAATTTTCTAAATTTTAATTTAAAAATTCCATTTTTAAATTCTGTCTGTAATATAGGAAAAACCTACTGATTTCACATCACCTGAACAAGCAGTTCCTCAGAACAGTCCACAAGTAGTTGCTGGTGCGAAAATTGACGAAAATTTGTATGTCTTTTAAATACTGTGTGCAAAAATCAAGCATTTTGAATTTGGATTGTTTAGTAATTTCAAAGTTTTCCTTTAAAAAAAATTTTATTGGAGAAATCATATAAATCTAATTCCATTATGGAGTGATTAGAAAATGATCTAACTTTCAGTTCTCCGAAATCAGTGAAAGAAAGGCCTATAGTGCCGGATCGCAGCTTTAAACCATCGGTTATGCCTAGGTAACATTTTCTTTAACATATATCTGGTAAATTTACTGTATCGCGTTTGTTATTTCTTTTTTATTGAGTAAGAACTTGTTTACGTTTTGTACGTCCAAGCAAAAGAGGTCAAGCCAGTATTATTTCTTTTTTTGGTCGCTTTTTTTGGTATTGGTCCCTTTGTATCAGGAATCCTTTATGGCTGAATTATATGAATTTCTAGATTCAAGGAATTACAAAATATTTTCGCTTTTACTTAAATAGTTTATGTTATTTAAATTATGAAAATTTCCTTGGGTTTTTTAATCCTTGGATTTTTAATTTAATTTAATTTTAATTTAATTAATTTATTAATTATATATTTTTATAGTGATTATCCCAAATGCCTGTTTGTACTGTACGATTCAATGATTGATTTAATTAAACTCGAATCTATTCGTGGATCTGTTGTAAATTTTTTATTTTTCAATCTTTTTTAATTTAACAGTCTTTTTTGTTTCTTTATTTTCCTTATCGAATGTTTATTCATTATGGTTTGAGTCTGAGAGCATTGATTGGGACGTTGGGTGCAAAAGTTGCATAGAGTGATATCATTATATCAAATTTGCTTTTTTCCTTTTGGTGCCATTTGTTTAAGCGAAATTTTTTAATAACATTTACGTATTTTATTGTGAATGGTTTTGGAATTAAAAAAGCAGATTACGTATTTTATTCTCCGTCATGAAATTATGAGGACAGGAGATCATCGTGGTTATGAGGCGTTGGAATTCAAAGGAAATTATACTACTGCGTTAATTTTTTTTTTTTAGACCCTACCTGGTTTCACTGGTTTGATCAATCTCGGTAATACATGTTTCATGAATGCAACACTGCAAGCACTTTTTAATACTTCTGCCTTGCGTGATATTTTTACAAAAGAACATTTCGTCAGTTATGTGAATAGGTTTATTTTTTCTTATTTTTCTAAAAGTACTCTGGTCTACGCCACTATCTTTTAGGATGGGATATTTTCATTAGAAAATGGGAACGAGTGAATCCCCATCACCATCTGGATTATTGCTGTTGCTGTTTGTTCTGGAGTTGGATTTTATAACCAAATATCAAAATCTTTATAAGGATATTATAGGAAAGAACTAACTAACGAGATATATTTTTATTTTGGTTTGGTTTAGCTTATCTCTTTAATTCGATTCATTTAGTTTTATTCCTTTTTTGCCAATCCAGTTGAATAGATATTTTTATTTTCCATCTTTCAGTTATTTCAGTCTTTAAATGAAATTATTACATCCAATATGAATCAAGTTATTAATAGTGGCTATGACTTTGTTCCTATAGAAATTGTGGAAAAAATAGAATTATAAATAGCTGATATTTCTTATATGCTCTTCAAAAGCCTACAGGCTTCAATCAAGAGTCCAATAAGCTTTATTTGATAGCCAAAGGGTTCCATAGAAGAAATCAGGAAGAAAATTCTGTGCCAGTCATTTATTCGAGAGACATTCAAGGCTATGACTCATTAACACCATCTTTTTTTGATCTAGAGATTTTTATTATTATTTATCTTTATGAACGTTTTTTATTATTATTATTTTATTTTTATTATTAATGCCTGAATTATATGGTCCTTTCATAATTCTCTTTTCACAGTTTGTTTTTGAAAATTCGATAATTTTATCTTTTGAGGAGTAATGAAATGGGCACGTACGGAGTGATTTCAGCTGCATTTTCAGCACTTTTGGACTCGGTTTGGAGTGGTTTATTCGCTGCTATTACACCGCAACAGTTTTTGGTTTACATTCGTCATTTTTTATTTTTTTAATTTCAATTTTAATTGCATTCTCTTTGCATCGATAGCCTAAGAATTAAAATTTTATTGCACATGAAATAATAGGGAATGATTTTATTTTTTTGCTTTCTTTGAAAATCTGTCAAACTTTCTGATTTAACTGGTTTTCAGGAATCATTTGCAAATGAAGTTAATTCTGCACTAGCAAATCGTGAACAGCATGATCCGCAAGAATTTCTAATATATTTATTGGATGCTTTACATGAAGACACGAATAGGGTCTAAAAAGAATTTATCTTCGATTTTTAAGTTTACTTTTTTGCTCTAAACTTTTTAACGATTATGAAATATCATTTTATGATTTAGGTCAAGAAGCGTATTTCATTTGAACAGAATTATGATGGTTCAAATTTGATAGCAGAAGCGGCTGATTATGCTAAAAAATCTAAGCAGTTCTGGAGTTCACCGGTCACAGATATATTTGGAGTGATTTTTTACCATCTTTTCTAATTTCATTAAAAATGCGTATGCTTTATTTATTTTGCTGAACAAGATCATTCCATAATTTCACGATTTAAGATTTAAAAGCCAGTTGCTTTCAGTGTCGTACAGTCTCACATCTCATCTGTAATACTTGCCAGATGCAAAGTGTGACTTTTGAAGAAATGACTCAGTTGTCGTTGGAAATCCCGAAAAAGAGGGGAGCAACTATCCTTCAGTGTATCGAAATGCATTTTGATCCAGTAGTGCGTTCCTTTTTCTTTTATAAAAGATGTTTGCTCACTGTTTCCCATGACCTTTCATTTAAGTCAAGACATATTTTCTGGAAACTCTGGCAGTTCCAGTAAGCCTTTAAGAATACTTTATAGATTCTTAGTGGTTCATGCAAATGGCTTTGTCCTCGATGTGAGAGGCTGCGTGTTGCAACTCGATCAAGTAAGATCTGGAAAATGCCTAAAATTTTGGTAAGCAGTTCGTATATTTATTTACAATTGTTGATATTTATAATTGTTTTAAACTGGCCCAAAGTTCTTACTTTCCCAGTGTAGATTTCAAAACTCTTTGACGTTTGCGATTTGTTCCTAATATAATTTCTAGATAATTCAACTAAAGCGATTTACTTTTGTTGATGATCAGTGGGAAAAAGACAATACATTAATTCGATTTGATACAACGCCTCTGGATATAAGTTCTTTGTTACATCCGTCTCTTAAAGAGCTTTCGAGGTCTGAAAGTGGCTACTATGGTTTATATGCAGTGACAGTATGCTTTTTTCATTTATTTTGATGGCTTTTCGCTAGCTCTATCATATTTTGTTATAATTATTCCTCCTTTCATTTCCATTCCATATTCATCTTCGATTTTTTTTATTTTTAAAAATATCTGATGGCCAATAAGTTTCTAAAAGTTTAAACTGGAATCGCTTTTAAATGGGTTTTTGAACTGAATCGCTAATTTTTTAGAACCACGCTGGACGTTTACATCATGGTCATTGTACTACTATTGCACAAAATAATTGCACAATGGATTGGCTATTGTTTGATGATGAACATGTATCTCGTTTGAGTTTTGAATCAGTTTGCTCAAAAGATGCTTATATTTTATATTATAAAAAAGTAGACTTGTAATAATTAATTTTTAAGAATATTAACAATTTTTTATTTAACAGTTCTTTTATGCATGGAATTTATATTAAAATTTTTTATTGTTGCATTCAAAGGGAGGGTTTCCTTGATGTCCTTAAGTTTTTGCCTATGACCAAATTGTTTTTGTGAAATTTTATTTTAAGGATGAGAAATTATTTCGATGATTGATAATCATTAGATTCTGTGATTGCGAATTCCGTTGTTTTATTCTCTTTTCTTGGTATTTCTTGTGGTGCAAAAAATATCAATTAAGATTATGAAAGTCACTGTCTGTAAAAAGATTACGGTTAAATAAAGGTATTGAAAATATTCCACATTTTGTTTGTTAATAAATAGTGAGGAACAGGTTAAAAAATATTTTAGTGTTTTCATATGCATGAAATTTCTAGAATTTCAAAGTCTTGTAAGGATATGCCTGCCGTACCATTCTTTTCTATAGGAATAAGCGATTTTCCATTAGATCCAATTTACCGGCAATCTATTCAATAAGCTTGATGAAAGACGATGATATGCTTCATATATTGATCAAAAAATGGTAAAAAAGTTATTGTGACGACGAAGATTTTAATACATGGGAAAAATGTTGTAAGGTCAGATATGTATAACTCAAATAATTTCTACGTCAGAAAACTGCTTAATATATATTGGACTGTGGAAAACACTTGGACACTTAAAGTCAACAGAAAACAGCTTGCAGAAGTGGCTATCAAATGAGGCACATGCCCAGGCGGTGAAATACTGTAATATGCACCGTCTTCCCTACTCTACATATGAACCACACTCAGAATCAGAAGTGGACATGAATGCAAGTTCTTTAAAGCACACGAGACATTGGCTCGCTCATTCATCTAACGCGAATCTATAATGAGAACACTGGTATTTAATTCGTGTCCCGATGGCAGTAAAGAGGTTAAAAGTAGCGACGACTGATAAGATGTCATCTGGACCCATAGTGAACATACAGACTAGCTATAATCACCTTAATATCCCACAGTCACATGGCAACCACCATGAGGCAAGATGGCAAAGAAGACTGCATCTAACAATCACCAAAGAATAAACAAAAACAACATTGACACTAAAAGGCATAACCAAATATTTACCTACAGGAATATTTTCTCAGCACATGGCCCCAAAATTAGATGGGAGATTCTTCAGAAAATCGTGAATAATAAAAAGAAATCCTGCTGGACTTCTCCATCCAGGCAGGCAAACAAATACTGGCCAATCAACTAGAATCATAGTGGTATAAACAAAAATCCAGAAATCAGCACTGGTGACAGATATAGCAATACCACAGGAATGTAAGAAAAAGTAATATAAGAATACTAGGAACTAGAGAAGGTGTGGAAAGTGAAGGCCAAAGTAATTCCAATTGCAGCACTAGGAACTGTGATCCCTAAATTAGGAAAGTGACTCCAACAGATTCCAGGAGCAACATCAGAGATCTCTACCCAGAAAAGCGCACTGCTAGAAACAACTAAAATACTGCGCAGAACTTTCAATCCCCATGGCCTCTGGTAAAAGACGCAAGGATCCATACTCTCCACAGGTTTTATATATATATATATATATATATAATACTCGCACCACTCGACATAATGGTAAAAATATTTGATGCCTTGTTGTCGCCTAATTGTTCAAATCATCGTTATTTTTTTTCTTTTCTTCAAATCACATTTTACGAGTTAATTTTAATTTTTCTAACTTCCGACTGATATATTAAAGCTTTTTCTTTGTCAAAGCAAGTTATAATTCTCTACTTATTGTCAGAAAAATCTATCTTGCCCAAGCAGTTCATTCAGTTATCTACAAATAATCGCAGTAGCATGAGGCCATAATCGCGTAAGGTTGAAAATAATGTAATAAAATGGGATATAATGTTTAATTTTGTTTATATGTATTATCTTCCGTGCATAATATTGAATAGACTTGTGGCAGTACGGGACAGCAGGAAGCGCACTAATCAAGCTGGATTCAGGCCAAGGCGATTGTGCTGACCAGACATTACGTTAAGAAGGATACTGGAACATCGCTTCAAATATCTGCAGTACACCATTATATATTTCATCGACTTTGCGACTTGTCTTCGATTCATTTGATAGAACGGAGCTTCGGGGGGTGATGGAACAAAACGATGTTCCCGAGATCATTTGACTCGTAAAGAAATTTTATCAGCATACATCGGCGTAGGTCTGTGTGTATGGGGAACTGATAGATCCTTCTAAATAAGAATTGGTGTCCGTCAAGGTTGCATCCTTCCCTCTACAGACGCTGGTCTGCACTCAAGAGGTGTGCAAATCAGTCCAGAGCATCGTATAACAGATCTTGAATACGCTTATGATGTAGTCCTTTTTGTTGACAGTAATGCAGTTATGATGAAATGCAAATAATGCTAAATAACTTGTCAGCAACTGCAGCGAGAATCTCGCTCAGAGTTAATGTAAATAAAACGAAAGACTTTTCGTTTTATGTATTAGAAGCTAATAAAATGCCTCTTTTTATAAATTCATTGCCAGTTGAGGAAATGCCCGAATTTAAATACTTTGGATCCACTCTAACACCAAATGGCCTGGCAAAAGACGAATTTACAAACCGGATAACGGCCGGGAGCTAGAAATGCGTTCTTATCCTTGACGAATCCTTTATGGAGTCGTCGCGAAATCACCATAAAAACGAAAGTCCGCATTTACATAGCTACGATTTGTTGGATCTTACTATATGGCTGTCAGACATAGCCAATGAAAGTGGACTCATCTCTATGATACATTTCACGGCTTCGCAGAGAGTATAAAATCTCACATTATCCATCCACATTAATACCACTTTAACAGTATCATCACGGAGTGTCGTCTTCGCTGATTAGGACACGTTCTTCGTCATTCACCACAAGAGTATTCGTTAAACTCTGTAAGGATTTTGAATAGGACCAGCAATATATGAACTTAGACGATGGAAAAGGGAGTGGCTTCTTTTACTGTTGATGATAGCATCAGATCGCCCAGCTTGAACGTTTACCCTTATAGCCAGTGGAGCCAGCTTAAATAGCTTAATGGTGAGAGTTGTTAAAAGAAGAACAGGAAGAATAATACTGAATGTCCCATATATATTTTAGCGAAAATATGTTATAATAATACTGATAAAGAAGTAATGCAGGACAACGGGACAAGCGATATATTAGAATTTCCTTTAAGTAAGATTTATTGTAGATTTTTTATTGTAAAAGTTCAGTTGGCAAATATAAAGCAGAAAGATAATAAGTGAAACCTTTATACAAGAAAAGTCTACAAGAAAGCGCTATCTTTTCAAAAAAAAGAAGTATTAAAAATTAGACAGTATAAAATAATGCAAAGATGACGAGACTAATGAATGCGAGAGCAAAAAAATATGTTGTCATATGAAGGGAGTGTCACAGAAACTGTCGTAAAAATTAGATAGCATTAAAAAGTCAAAAAACTTTGACAGGCGGTTAGAGTGAATCATGACTATATATGTATAGACTATGAAGACCGCACATGAAGCTGGCGAAAAAATTTTATCAAAACTAATTAAAAAATTATTTATTAAAAATTTTTTGCATACATTTCAATTCCTAATTTGCCAATTCAATTCTCAGATGTCAATTGCAAGCGATTAGTATATATCTATTTGGTGGACAATGTACGAATAATCGCCATCCAAAATATGTTGCAGTCTAGACATATAATCAGTCACATCGTTTTTTAATATCTCTTAACATGTTGTTGCACAGACACACGCATTAAATATTCAGTAAACCAACAAAATAAGAAAAGCAAACTATAGGGCTGACAGGGTGAAAGGACTTACATTTACACTGCCTTTAGGAAACATATAAATACAATGAAAAATAAAATAAAGTACTGCAGAACCTTTTTCCATAATCTTTCCTTCTCTTTATAGCTGCGAATTTGTGCCGCAATTTTACTGCAATATTTGCAAAATTAACTTCGCACATACATTTGTTAAACATACATTTGCTGAACATAATTATATAATTATATATTAGAACTTCGTGCAAGCATAGTAAGTTTTAAAATTTTCTTCAACTCGGATAAAACTGTGGATCTGAAAATTCGATTCGAGATCGAACTTTAAGCCAATTACCATACAGACTCACCAACCTCCGGGAAAATCGAAGATATATAATGAATGCAACCAGTTAAATCAATTTCAATATGCTTCAAATTATAAAGTGGAACCCGGCCAACAAACTCCTTGCTCATTGGCATTTCCTTACCAATAAATAAGCATTTTTTTGACTGAAGAGTGTCGAGTTTAAAAAGTTATTTCTATGGGAATCCCTTAAATCCCATAATTTGGTAATTGGGAATACTGAGCAGCTTCGTCCCTTGGGAGGGAATACACCTATTGTTGAGAGTGAAATCCGAGTGGATGAGTGGAAGAACTATTATATGAATCCATTAATAATTCTCTGAGAAAAAGATTCATTAATCAAAGGAGAATCAGAAATAATACTCTCTGAAAAAGAAAAGTCTCGTAGATTCCATTTTTGATCTTGCCAAATGCACTGAAACAGTCAGCAGTCCTCACAAACCTGTTAGAAATGGTTCCATGCACCTCCAGTAGTTTTTCATATTGCGTCACCAATTCCATATCTCGCTGTCAGAAATGAAAGCATTTTGTTTCCTGCACTGCGACAAGTTTTCGTCGATCTTCAACATCAGTTCTCACCCCATTGATGGCATTCTGCAATACCCTCACAGCGCGTGAATTTTCAGAATCTTCATCTGCTGCAATGGAACGAGCTTAATGTCAATTTTTAATAAGTTGAAAATAAAAATAAGCAAAAATAAGCTGAAACAGCTAGGATTTCATTCATAATTTGTATGTTATGAAAGTCTGCTTTAGGTACGATATTCGAAACTCGTTGATAGAATCTACAAATCTGCGTTCTGCCACATCGCTTATAAAGGCAAGTACAATAAGTTAGCTATGTTCGACAACATAATATTTATTTGATATTAAAAGAATGTTTTAAGTTTTACTTGGATTATTTCAGCATAACAAGACTGCAAATGCAATTTTTCAGTGTTTATTTTACAGAGAGCATCTTCCAGACGGTTGTGCAGCTTGCAGTTCGTATTGTAACCAATTTATATATCGTACATTTGCAGAAAATTGCTTATATAATGCGTGTGCATTATTCATTTTGCGAGTGAAACGAAGAACTGTCATGGACCAATCTTGAAAAGTTTCATAATATAAGCTGTTGTAAATTGACTTAAATAAGATAATCAGATCAATGAACATAAACTTAAAAAGTAATCTTGTAGAATAAGGGAAAAACTGAAACGGAAATATTTTGGAGTTGCCGACACTTTGCCATTTTACCTTATTTCTTGAACCTCAGAATAACACTACCTGACAATCTTTGATTTCACCATGCGAATCAAGAAAAGAAAAAAAAAAAGATGCAACCTTGAAAAAGTTTAGCTAGCTCATCTTGAGAATTTTTTGAATCATAAAGTTTGGCTAACTCATCTTGCTACATTTAAAATCATAAAAGGCTAAATTGAAGGAAATTTCAGATATGAAATGAACTGGAATACAGGATCCGTGCCTTCAAAATACGCCTTTCTTCCAACAGTACCAGAACTGGACTTTCGATGGCGATGCTGGTTGCGGCAGTAGCTGCGATCGTGGCGGTGTTCACGCGACTTGTATCGAAATTATAAGCGATGATTTTTACGAGCTTCTGACTTCCTCTAAAGGGATAATAAAACTGCCAAAAAGATAAATCAAAAAGATTCAAGAAGATGTAAAAGTGAAATTAAGAAATTAGCAAAAACGACCTCGCAATCCTGAGAAATTTTTTTTTCAAAGAAAAACCATGGCTAAGCAAATCAAACTTAGGCTCATTTATAAAATTGAATGCTGAATTAATATTTGAAAAATCTATAACCCCGGCATCAGTAGGATATACTGATAGAAGTAATCGTTTAAGCAACCGTACACCATAGATTTATACACTATAAATTATATTATATTTTAAAATTTTAACCATAAAAAAAGATGAAATTTATAAATGAAACACATCTCGAAAACCAGCTTAATTATTGATAAAATTGATAAAATTCTTTCTGGCTTTATCTTCTTTTTCTAACAGCTCTCATAATTACTGGTTAGGCTCCTTCTACTGGCTACAAGGACCAGGTGTTTCTAAGCCGCTCGATCTGATGCCATATCTCAGAAGGGTATAGCAAGTAGCATGGATTTTATTTCGGATTTCATAATCTCTCTTCACCATTGATAGTAAAATGCAGTTAGTGTTAAGGCTCCTCTGTAATTTCTATCTCCAATTAATTCTCCGACTTTTTAAAATACCCATTTTTTTCGAATTTTATTCATTTCATTCATCCCAAATTCGCATTTCTACATTTCTGCAATTTTTGCTGGAAAAATCGTTTTATTTTTCATTTTTCATCAATAAAAAAATTTTGTCCCAAGAAAATAAAGTACCCTATATTTTTTCCCCTTCATTCCTTCATTTTGAGGCTGAGACTAAGCTTAAGCCCTTAACAAATAATCATGTAATAATAAGTAATAAATGATAGTAATGATTAACAGTAAACAGTATTAACAGAGTTACAGTAATACTAATAATCAGTAACTTAAAAAATAAATAATAAAAAAAATTAAAGGTAAGCAATATTTTGCCAAAAATAATTATAAAAATTGTACAAAATTTTTTTTCATCATGTTGAGGATCACTCAAGACCTCTACCAAAGGATTGCTAGATTAAGGATATAACAATATTAATAATAATAATAATAATGATAATAATGATAATAATAATAATAATAATAATAACAACATATAACGATATAACAAATTTAAAAAAACCGTTTAACATTATTTTTATAATAATACCAGTAATAAATAATAGTGGCAACAATAATATTTAATAATAAGTAATAATAAGTAATAAACAATAATATTTAATAGCTATAAAAATAATTAATAAAATGAAAATTATTAATAAAAACAAACAAATAATAATAATAAACCATATTTTAAAAGAAACTAAAATAATTTATTAAAATTAAAATGATTAAATTTCAATCTCAAAAAAATTGAAAATTGTATGCATGTTTAAGCTTTTTTATCTCTGTTTTACTATATTTCTCTTTTTATAGAAAAATTTAATCTTTCGATTATTTCTACGCATATTCACGCATCTTGTTCGTTCATCTGAAAAATTTTTGATTTGTGTTTATGACGCCAGTTGAACTATCGGACTGGCTTTGCTTGGCCTCGTGTCAAGCTAAGTACCACTGTGGTTAATTGTATCAGATCAACGACCATTGTGCTTAATTACATCAAACTAAGCACCAGTTCGATTTTCTTTGTTCATCAGCTGTAATTTCATTTAGCATCCGACTTCATAATTTTTTTATTCGTTGAAAAAATTACAAGTTTCATCAATTTTTGAATACCTTTTTGCTTTTATAATTTTAATAAAATTTTTAGAAAATTTTTCGATTTTAAATTATTTATATTCAATGAATTTTTTTCGAATTTGAAAATTATTGCAAATATTTTAAAAAAATTTGTAAATGATTAATTTTTGTTACTCACAGAATTTTTTTTTTTGAAAACATTCTTTAAATTGCAGATTGCCGATTGAGCGACTTGAAGAATTGACAAATTTTTATTGAAGTTTCTATTTCCATATTTTTTAGTTTTGCATTTATTATTTCTAAGACAATTATTGCATTATGTAAGTGGCATTTGCCCGATCTTTAAATCATAATCTAAGCGAAAAAACGTTTAGATTCCACCTTTATTCAACAGCTAATTTGGTTCACTACTGCACTAGTGAATAGGGCAAAGCGTTTCGGATTTGATGCTATTCCTGAAAGAAACTTAAGCCACTTCTCTTTCAATCGCCCTTATATCGCTGGGCCACATTCAAAATCTCCCCTGACCATGTTTATCCAAGTCTTGGTTTCTGGCGAAGAAAATGGCTGAGGTCAAGGCGATGTTTTATGATGCTTTTATTCTTAAGGTGGATGCAACCATGTGAGGTTTTTTGTATTTAGGAAGTATATAGGGTGCACTTTAGGCAAGAATGGTCTTAGGAGTGTCTACAGCCAGATAGGTGCGAACTTTTATTTCGAGGCTGATTTCACGGTAATTCCAGAGAGTTTTTTGCCAGGCGAAAAAAGGCACCAATGGCCATAAAACTGGAATTTCACCTGGTCATTAGGTAAGAGTGGATATTAGCTTGACTAGAGGACAGTCGGAAATTAAGACACCATTCTGGTTAGGCTGGCTTCGTTGGTTACAAGGGTGAAACGTCTCCAAGCTGTCCGGTCCGACGCCATCGCTAATAGTAATTGAAGCCATTCCTTTTTCCATCGTCTAAGTCCATATATCGCTAGTCCCCCTATACGTTCAAAAATCTTTCCTGACTGTATCAGTCCACGTCTTGATTGGCCCACCTCGTTTTTGACGCCATCCATCACACGGTTTAGCAAGTGCGATTTTATCTGCTCTGCGGATCTGTTTCTTAGACATGAGTGACCAATCGCTTTTATACCGTCAAAGATTCCCGTTGGATTGATACAACAAACCATGCAATATCTCGAATATAAGTGGAATGCATTTTGGATCGTACGATTGCAATTGCTAATCATCAACGCAGTACGAGAAAATCTCGGATTTTTGCAAGTTAAGACTCTTGGAGGAGATGGAGACTGCGAGTTCAATGCTTTAAATGCTACTGAGTGCTCTTCACGACACAAAAGCAAAAATTAAATTCACTGCTGTGGGAAGAGTGCCATATGACTGA
The DNA here is from genome assembly GCA_900625125.1 of Dracunculus medinensis. Classification (NCBI taxonomy): domain Eukaryota; kingdom Metazoa; phylum Nematoda; class Chromadorea; order Rhabditida; family Dracunculidae; genus Dracunculus; species Dracunculus medinensis. Next base: position 1,173,121 of record UYYG01001150.1, on the reverse strand, counting down.
AAGCAATTTTGCTCCCAATTCTCAAAGAATATGATAGGATGCATGTGACAACTATCCAGGAATCAACTTGCTAGATGTTTCTGGAACGGTTTTTGTCTCTCTTTTGCTTCAATAGTTCATATAGTTTTCGAACGGTTCTGCTGAATAATGTATGATAGCAGCACGAGCTGTAGCCAAGCCAAGTTTTGGTTTGGAATATAAAATATCTACAGTCTACCATTTACGTGATTCATTTGTCGCTGCTTTTGGTTCGGCTAATCTAGCGGTGATTTAAGAAATGGCGCAATTTGATAGTATTTTGGAGAACATAGATTCATTGAGCATCAGCGCAAGTGTGTGTATGTATGTAGCGATTTAATACAACCCTTTGAAATATTTTGAAATGTGTGTTAAGATCGGGTTTTTTACCCTACATTTTTCAATTATACTGGGTTGTGGGTAGTGCTCATCGGCTTTCATGAGGTGTATCAATCCATAGTACTACGGATTTCGAATATGCCAACGATAACCTTTTCGTTGACAGTCCCACCTTGTTAAACATTCCTTATTGCAGACTGGGTCACAATAATTAAAAAAATAGTCAGTAAAAATGATTTCTTCCACTACATAATCAAAAAATTAAAATTTTTTTTTTAAATTTTGTAGTCTAGAAGTATGAAATCAATTAGCTATTCATATATCAGTGATTAAAAAATAATTGATCACCTATCTTTAGTTCCAGTTCTTTACTTGTCGCACTATTCCACTACTCTACAGTGCTTGCCTGTTCTTTCAATAACTCGCCAGAAATCAGATAATTAGGTTCCAATTTATTCAGTGCCAGTAATTTGTTTTTTGAACTTCTTCTTTGTCAAAAAAGAGTTGTTTCAGTTTTTCACTATGATAATTAATTTATTAAATGCTTTCTTCTAAAGTATACCTGCTATGTTCACTAAACTTATTGCCTAACTTTATCTTTACTGAAGTGAAGTAAATTTATCCCACTTATATAAATAGAAATGAAACTAATGTTCACATAGCAGTTTTTTCACTGGATTTCTTCCGATCATATTTTATGTAATCCAATCATTTGCAGTGGAAGTTTTACGAACCGTGACTTTGTCACCAATAGAATTTTTCATTTTCATGTCGCATTATTTTTTTTACTGTGCTGTTACACATTTTATGTATTCATTTTAATCATGTAGCTCGAAATATTTTGAAAACTTCAGAAATTATACAAATAACAATGAATGAACTTCGAGGAACAGTGGTATACATATATATATATGAATCTGTAGCCTCGATATTTCCCTTCAGATAGTGTAATATCATCCAGTTTGGGAGAGTAGAATGGCTTTGTTGCTCAATTTGGAGCTCGGATGCTAAGGTTGCATTCCCCAAAGGTGCAAACTTGTCCACAAATCTGGATGATGCTGGCGATTCATACGATCTATACTTCTGTAGCCAAGGAGCTCTCTGGCATATTTGTCTAGCGCGACAAGCCAGCGGAGCGAGTCTTACTGATGGTGAGAATTCTTATGATGCTGAGAACTTTTTCTTCTAACAGATCTCACCATTACTGGTTAAACTGGCTCCACTGGCTACAGGAGTAAGATGTTTCCAAGCTACGCGGTCGGTAGTAATAGAAGCCACTCCTTTTCCCATCGTCTAAATCCATATATTGCTGGTCCTATACGTTCGAAATCCTTCCTGACTGTACCAGTCCAGGTCTTGATTGGCCCACCTCGATTTTGATGCCACCGATCACACGGTTTAGCAAGTAACGAAATATGATGCGTCAACTCCTGTGGTGGACTATGTGTCTTAACCAGCGAAGGCAACCCTCCGTGATGACCCTCTTAATACAAGTGGTATTTGAGCGAAGGTGGATGCGATCATGTGAGATTTTATCCACTCATTCTTACGAACAAAATTCATCCACTTACTAGTTAGTAGTCAAAAGAAAAGTAATCGAATAAGTAGTGTGGTTCAAATTATCGTGCGAAGGATAGTTCCATGGTTCAGGCAAAACTAAACCTATCTGTTAATTTATTTGAGTAGAATTTGAGCAGTTTGGTTTGAGTAGTAGTGTTGGACACTCAACTGCATCTATTCGCAAATGACTCGTTGGCAAAAATTTCTGACCTCATTAACAGCCAGCAAAACAAGCCTAATCAGAAATGGTGAACGTAAACCTTAATTAAGCTCTATTTTCTGCTTTGAAGACTTTTTAAACAATCAATTTTCATGTTTTTCTTTCGATAATTTAGAATTTTTATTGGATTCAAAATATCGATTCTGCGCCATAAAAATGTTTCTGTATCGTTCTTTTCAAACGCAATGCTTCTCGAGTTTCTCTATGTGTTTCTCTCGACTTATGCGTTAAAAAAAAGGAAAGAAGGTTAAGTTATTGTCTTTAGTTTGTTTTCAATGGGCAACGATCTAAAATTAAATGAATGTTAAGCTTTCTTTTCCTGGCAGATTTTTATTGAAGTACTTGTAACCAGGCTTGAATAGTGATGTTTCTCTGGCTTTTTTTGCGACATCCCTGCTATAAAGTTGAGGAAAGTTGATTAGTGCTAGGATGAGAGAAAAAATTTAGAGTGGTGTAATGAGAGTTCCGAATGGAAAGTGGTTCAGCAATCGCTTTAGAAGAAGTAAAGTAAATTATGCATATTTTTATTTTTTTGGTGCTTTTATGTTGTTTGTTTGTTGTTTGTTTCACCCTAATTTGCAGCAATTTTTACATTTTACTGATTTTTTATTTGTTTGAAAAATTCATCGTCAAATTTTAAGCAGATTTTGAAAAAAATATTTTCTCAAAAAAGGATAACTGTGGTGTTATAAAATGCAGCGGATGGTGCTAATAAAGCAAACGAAAACCTTTGGTGATTTTGTTGTTTCTTAAAATTGCCCATAAACTGTTGCCATGCGGGATTCCGTTATAATATCAATTAGCGACAAAATATTTAATAACAACACAGCTATCACATAATTTCAAACTCGCACAATAATTATGGTAAACTTATTACCTCAGTGGATTTTCAAAAGGCTGCAAGGTGATTGAGCGATTATCTAAATAAGTTCAAGGAAAAAAATGAGGTGAATGCAGTAAATACCGCTGGCCTGCCTTTAGCGTGCCTTTAAGTAAATTATGGAATCCATACATTTAATTGTTGAATGATGCCGTTTCAGAAGATTGGTTTCTTTGCGCCGAAAAATTTCCCTATTTATTTAGTACTCAATAAAACTCGCACAATTCCCGCTAAGCAGGCAATTTTATGTTTATCGTTGTTTCGCGATTTGTTTATTGGCATATTTGTTTCATAATTTAACATTTTATCTTTTAATATCATCCAAATTTAGCTTACAACACACGCAGATTCACTTCGGAGGACAGAATTCGTGCTTCAGTTGAGGCAATAGTGCCTTCCTTGGCCTTCTTTCTTGACTCCCTTTTCTTTTGGTTTTCATAGTGAATTGTGAGAGATTTTGTTCTGATCTTAATTCACCGTTATCAATAAAATTACTTAATATTTTTGCAAATGCGGCTGATTTCATCCTCAGAAACTGTGCCCTAACTATGCTCTATGCATCATTCTTTTAATACAAAATTTTTTAAGTTGGCATGTTTATCATTTACCATTCACCAGCAATCTTTACGATGAAACCATTCATTTAACAAAATTACACCTCAGCATTTGACAACGTGTCAGGTAATATGGAGTTGAAAATTTTTTAGTGGATCAGCCATGTTATTTGACATCTTTTAATGAAGTACATAGTACGATTCAGACAAATTAGAAGCTGTCCTATTATGTAATTTGACAAATTTTTTTCGAATAAGTATGACCATAAAAATTTTTAAGTTAATTTATGATTTGAGGCCATAACGTTCCATAATTTTTCAAGTAGTTTTAGGCCCAAACTACCGAATGGTCATAAAACTGTTTTATTCACAGCACAGAAAGGCAGATGGGAAGCGATTTATAATAAAAAGAAGAAAAATCGCTTTTTCTTTGAAATTCAATAATTAATTTCGATCATTTTTGGAATATTAAGTTTATGAATGAATTTTAATTTTCTACAATTTTGTAAAGGAAAATGCAATCATCCGCTGACTGAGTATTATTTCGGTGCAGCTGAAAATGACCAGAAGCGGTCGTTATCGTCAAACATAAATAAGAATGGGAATGCTGTAATTTAGTCGTTTTTATGAGTCTCAAGCTGGTGAATGCGAGTAAAATAATTAATTATCAAATTTTTTAGTCTCTTTGCTTTGTTCTCATTTCTAATTCGTTCCAAAGCATACACACAATACATTTTTATATTGTTGAAAAGAAAATTTCATTCCGCTTTTGAATGAATTTCAAATTTTCTAAATAACTTATTCCTTTGGATCCATTAATTTTGAAAAGCCGTGATAATCGAAGCGATTCAGTCGACAAAAATAAACAAGGAGGTAGTGAAGTACAAATAACCAGGTGGACAGTGATTCAAATGGGAGAGAGAAGCGTTCAAACGCCGTTTCGAAAGGGAATAAATAGGGAATCACTGAAAATCCGGGTGAACCCATTGCCGGCAACCCATGTTCTGGCGAAAATTTTTACCTGTGCTACCGTCGAAGCCAATTCGAAATTATATTCGAAATCGGTTGTTTGCTGTCTAAAGTGTATTAAATATTTTCGCATTTCCTTCCTTAGAAATTTATTCTCTCTTCTTGCGTGCTTCTAATAATTCACTTGTGTTCTTGAAAAAAATTTTATTTTTACCTTTCGATTTTATAAACGTTAATTTGATCATATTTCAAATGGTAATTTTATAGTTTTTCCCTATCTTTTGCTTTCTTTTATAAACATTAATTATTTCAGATTTGGCTCCCTCCACTGGTTCTAAGGATGAGATTCTTTCGTACGAGAACCTTGGAATAGGGCAGAAGAATTGGAAGCGAATTTGTACCTTTCCAGAATTTTTAATGAGTCCTCTGAAGAGATACAAACCGAATCTATGTTGCTTACGTTAAGTTCGTCGAAATAGTATGTCACTCGACTATCTTCTCTAGCGTTTTTGAATTAGCTTGACTTGGGTGGATGCATATTTTTCTTAATGCTAAATATTTGGCTTTTTTATACAATTGGAAATGTTGCGTGAAGAAATTGAAGATATTCGTTGCTTTTTTCGTCAAATCGAAAAAATATCTTTAGATGCACAAAAATTTTTTTATATTTGCAGAAAAATAAAGACCGTATTGAGCATCGCCGATCGCTGAAGTTCCAACGAATATTGAATGTGTGCATAACTTGTTTGTTGCAAAAATTTTATTAGTTTGTGGAAACTATAAAAATATTGAATCGTATAAAATAAAGCAAATCGCTTTGGTGCAGCACAGTGATGCATTCGATGCCCGTTTGCCAGATATGCGTGAGTTTTATTTATTTTTATTCATTTTGAAATCTTGGATTCCGAAAATTTTATCGATTTTGATTTATTTCGTAAATTTATTGACATTTTTGATTTTAATTTGTTTTTTAATAGTTTGAGCTTATAATTATTAAAAGGTTTATTAAGTTTTGCGAAATTTGAATGCAAGCCTATTGCAAAAATTTTTAATTAGTTTATAAGCGATCATTATTTCTGGTCAAGTTCGATTCACTGGCTGTTAGGAGGAAAAAGAATTTTTTGGCCAAGAAGGACAGAAGTACGAGTGGCCTCGGAACCGCCCGGACTTTTTAGTGGTAGGTTTACTGATGTCGATGTCATGGGTCGAAACCTTAAAGCGATAATCTGAACAACTACTACTCGAATGACTGTTCTATCCCTACGAATTTCCGGTGAAGGTCAACCATCTAATCAATCTTCGACTTTCTTTGGCTTTAAATTAGCACAACATGGAATAGATCGCTGATTTAATTTGTTTTAAATGTTACAGATTACAGACTGAAATATTTTCTTCTAATTTTTTACTCTTTTTTTCATATTTCTTAGTTTCATAAATGATTACCTAAGTCCTAAATGGTGAAGACTTAAGTCGGGGTTGAGTAACTTGGAAAAAAATCCGACGTGAATTCCGACGCATCCATAATTCTCTTATTTTTATATTAAAATTGAAACGATGAAGTTGAATTATTCCTGTCTATTTACTCGGTTTGCGGTATTACTTAATATCGCAATTTTATATTAATTTTTAATTTTATATTTTATCGCAATTAATATTTGATTGGACTGTTAAAATCTTCAGGAATTGAACGAGAAATTTTTTCGGAAGTTCATCAATAATCATCAGAAAAATTTGCTTAGCATTTGTTTAGACTTTTTTTATTCAGTAGATAATTTGAAAAAAAATAATCAACTGAGAAATTAAATCAATCCTAGCACTTCGTAAATCCTACTTTTCCTGCTCGTCTTTTGAAGGAATATGTTAGTTTTCTTCTTTCTTTTTTATAGCTCAAACAGGATAGACGAGTCGTTACTATTCACGTTATCGTTTTTAGCATTAGGGTTCGAACCCTCCTTCCCATAGAAATAATCAATAACCTGCCACTAAATAATTCGAGAAAATTTGAAAGTGAGAAAATTTTCTCGCCATTATAATTGCTACTAGAACGGATCTAATCAGAAATGGTGAACCACTTATTTACTTATTTGTTCCAGGAAAATGCTTCTAAAATGAGTTATTGGAATGAAAAGAGAAATTTTAAAAGAATGGTTCTCAAATAAAATTAAAATGGATAAAAATAAAGAAAAAAAGATAAACAAATTGAAAAGCTGGAGGTTTTTTGAAGGATCTTAAGATTATTAGCTGGTCGTTTCCATTCACCTCCTCACGATTTTATTTTTTTAAGACTAAAATAAATGAATTAAGTGGTTAGTATTCACCATTTTTGATTAAAGTCACTCCGCCAACTGTTAGCAGTATAGTTGAAAATTTTTGCCGGAAGGAAGTCATTTGGCAATAAAAGTACGAATGTGATTCACCTGTGTTCTATCTTTATAAGCAGCGCTTGGATTTTTTCAATGACAACTTTACTCATGGAGGAAGGAACCGAAACTTTGTAGCCAATCTCAACTCTGTCCACTCGTCTATGTTCTTCCTCGCTTTTAAGACTTTATAAAACCAAATCCAAATTTTTTCGATTCAAACATTTCTTTGTTTCATGTTTGATTTGATTTTCAAATAAAGGCTTGCGCTAGAAGTAGCTTATACCAATTGATCTGCAGCAATTTCGCTTAATTCGTTCTATTTATGCGATAATAATTGTGTTGCGATGACTTTCCCTTCACTTTTGTCCGCTTCTTACGTGCTATTATTACCATACATATTTTCGTACCACTTCATTTTTTGTTTGGTTTCATTTTGATTTTCGAGATTTGAGATTTTGTCCGATAAATAAATCTTAAATAAATCTTACATCAATAAATCTTCGTTGATCTCATATAAGATTCTTTCTTTGTACATTCGCTTATTGATCCAACGAATAACAAACACAGAATTTTTTATTGCTTCTTTTTATATTCGCTTTATAAATTTATAAATTTGATGAGACTAATTTCTTGGAATAATTCTAAGATTTGGACTAATATTTGAATTCATATTTCGTAAATCGTTAGTACTGTGTGTTCCTTTATGTTGCATATTTTTTTATAGAGATTACAATGATAAATGTGATAAAAATTTTCCATTACTGTCTGTCATAGTTATGATATTTAGTATTTACTTAGTAGCAAAGTTATCTTCGCAATATCTTTTACCATTCGTCCATTGATTTTATTTTCTGAATTATTCCATTTTATTTACTTAAATTTCTTATGATTATTTTGACGGAAAGAACTGTGGAGGAATATTTCATTTACTTGTCACATTAATGGTTAGTGCTCACCATTTCTGGTTAGGCTCGCTTCATTGACTGCAAGTGAAATGAGAAATTCTTGCCGCTGAGTCAACTGAGTGATAGAAGTACATCAGAATGTGTGAGGGTCGGCAGGTTTACGCTTGATGGGAGAAGTGCAAAAACAAAAGACTTGACGCTCGTGGCGATAATTTAAATAACGACCATTTGGAACTGATTTTTTTGCGATATACCACCCTTTTAAAAAGTGCTGGTTTAAAAACGTTCGACGCAGATTTATTCATTTATTCATTTATATTCATTTTTCATATCCCAGTTCATTTATTAGGAATATTTTTGAAAAACCTTGTTGTTCCGAAAGTATGTATAGTTTTTGTTGTCTTATCTCTCAACGAGACTGGCCAGCGAAGCCAATTCAAATAGTGCGAGTTGTTAGAAAATCAAGTCTGTAATTGACAAAAAAAGCAGTTGTTTTACCTTAAGAAAGAAAAGACAAGATACGATGTAGTTGACTAAAGCATTATAAAACCCTCGGCTGAATGCGTTCATCAAGTATCTTAAATATATAAATTCATAAGAATTATGGATAAAATGATGCGCTATTGTAATACAATGGTCGCTCTGTATCTGAAGTCATTTTTTAGCTAAAATGATTATATGTAATTTTTTTCGAATTATTTCATAAATTTTTCGGCGGAAATTTTTTTTCAAAGATGCCCATAAAATTTATTCGAATCACTTGCTTCGGATTTATTTCGATAGTTTTAGTAAGTGGTTAGCATCACCACTTGTACTTAGGCCAACTTCACCTCATTTTTCGGATGCGAGAGAGTCGCTTGGAGATAGGTGGAGTTGAAGTCGATGCTTGGCACCACTCGGGTGAACAGATTTACTTTTGTCACTGATAAGAATCAAGCCGTAGTGCCTGCACTTGGCCATACCATTCACAGGAATTCATTAGTGGAGTTTTTATTAGATTATTGTTTTTTGTCAAAAACATGCAGTTGTTTTTTGCGCACAGTGCATCCATTCATTCATTATTATTTTTTTCATCTGGAACTTGATTTTAAAATCACTCTTATCTTTTCTTTTAGCACATTTTTGCATGTTAGCAATGAGGCATAAAAGTTATCCGAATTAACGCGTTAATATTCACTTTGACCTCAACTAATAAAGCGTTCACTGATTTGTCAGTTTGTGATCTACAATGTTATATTGACATTGTCAACATAAACATGTTTATAAGCTGAACTGAGGTCACTTTTTTTCTCGTTTCATCCTGTTGTTCATTGATCAGTTTCTTAGTTTATTTTCATAAGAAGCCCTTTTTTTTACTTCCCGTCGCAGTCACCATTTCTTATTTGGCTCAGTTCATTGGCTATTGTTTAAAGTCCAAGGTAGACTTAAGAACCACTAGAATTTTTCTCTTTGAACAATTAGTTCATTCCTCACTGTGGTGCAGAAACTGAATTTACTTCTCGTGATCCCGGTCGAAGAAACAAACAACTTGACCACCTCAGATATGGAAAAGACGAGAGGCTTTCATCGGAATTATTGATTTGCCATGTGGACACAGTGGTTAAATATTATATTTATTCCATCTATACTTTTCGTCTCTTACGTTATTCTGTAACAAAGACTTATAGTCAGATTTCTTGGAAAAATTTCTGAAATTGGAAAGGGAATCTCCTCCTGAGCCTTTATTATTTTTCATCCGAGTGTATGAAGAGAATTTTTCATCTTCTTTGCATTACAACTCGCTAAAATAGCTCCACTGGCCGGCTACGAGCATAAGGCATTTCCAGGCGACTCGTCTCGAGTGCTGATCTATTAATGCTATACAAGGATCGACTAAAATCATACATTTTTGTTTTTAAAATTTTTTCAATCGATTTACAAGAGATTATCGTTGATCAAAATTCAATTTTAAATGATAATGATGAATTTTAAATGATAATCCTCGCAGTGAAAATAGTTTCCGTGCCAATATGTTTAGCGTCGGTTATATTTGAATTTAAGGATTATTTCTTCTAAAATCCCATCTCATATTGATTTTATAAAATTTAATACAGATATATACAGACATGTAATTTAATCATCGAAATTCTTTAAGAGCGCTTTATGTTGCAGCACCGATATGCGATATTTTAGTGAGGCATTAAATTATTTAATGCTTTTGTCTATTTGCTCTGTTTGCAAATTCAAACTTTCAAGTTTTAGATTTTCTCTTTTGCTGATAAGCATTTAGACAAGATTGCAATTTTGGTGATTCCCTATAAGAACACTGCAACGCAGTTGCAGATATCGTTGCAGATACCTTAAATCGTTGATAAGCGAATTTGAGAGGAAATAGGTAACCACAGAAGAAATTATATAAAAAAGTTGTTCTAATTAAGGTGCTGTTAAAAGAATTGGCAAAATGATTTTCGTTTGGCTTGCGTTTTTGTTTCGATCTAAAAGATGGCTCTCAATCATTAATCATTAATTGGAGAAAAACATGTTTCATTATCGTCTTTCGTTGGAAGACGAATGGAAATAATTGCCTATTCACGAAATGAAAATTTATGTATTTGCTCTTAATTAAGTACCATTAACTGCAGAACTTCAAATTTCAAAAATTTTTTTTTTTTCTTCAAAAATTTTAATTTCGCGTTATTAATTTTTAGATACGTCGATTTCACGATGATTTTTTTTAAAATTTAGTTAAATAATTAATTAGGGAGAGGGAAGTTGAGTGGTTATAAATCAAATCGTCGTTGCGTGCTTCATGGTTCGACTCTTGGACATAGTCGAGGATCTACCTATACTTCTGTGGCCAAGTGGAAAACAATCCTCAACTTACTGACTACCAGTGGAGCGAGAATTATGGAAATAATGAGCGCTAACGACTTACTTACTCTTTACTTAATAAACTAAATAATCAACTAAAATTGAAATGAATATGAGTTTGTTGTAGGTTTTGATATATTTACATCGCCATTCCAAGCAAATAAAAAGCAAAGGAATGGTTTTTTTACATACAATATTTAATAGGCAAGTAATGTAGAAAGTTGGCAATAAATATTGTTGTATTTTTAGAAGTAATGTAAAAGGAATTTATTATTTGCATTACAGTAGAAGATTATTGTATGCCTTTCATAGTGCACATCTGTCACAGTCAATATCTTTGTAGGTAAAGTCGATTGAATTCACTATGCTGCTTGCCTGCGGCGGCCATTACATACTCTTTTTTCTATCTCTTTTCTACAAATTTGATTCGTAAATACGATTATGTTAGTGTTATTTATTGCAGTAAAAGGTTTTAGAAGCCAGAAAACTCGTATCGAGAATATAATTATTTCGATTTTAGAAATTTCGTTCCTATAATTTTCGAGGCACATTCAGGTGCATTTCATCTTCATTAGTTATTTATTGTAATTTCTTCCTTATTTAGTAATAAATTTCTTTGGATGGATTTTTGTTATAGTGATAAATGCATTTCTCTCACGTTTTAGTAGTTTATCATTGTACTTTTACCAATTAACAGTTGATATCAGTTTTTTTATAATTTTTTAAAGCTTATTGCTTAATAAGTGATAAATGAAAATGATAGAGGCAATTGATAAGAGAAGTAAAAGAATAATTTCATAAGGTTTATCAATTTGCGAAATTTTAGTTCTCTCATTGTAAAACATTTAAATAACGAACTTAGATTAAAATTGCTATTAAGAATCTGAATTTTCTGGATTTTTTGGACTTTTTATTAATTGGAATAATAATAAAGGAATAATAATTATGTCATAGTATTAATTTCAAACTAGAGAAATCTTTCACATAATTTTTTCTTGTCTTTTTTTGTTGTATAACTCGTCATATATGAATGAGTAAAAAGTAAATAAGTGGATAAGTAAGCATTAATCATTTTTGCTTAGCCTAGCTAGCTACTTTGGCTTTTATTCGGATCAGAAATTTTTATTAAGGTGTTTTTTGGCGATAGAAGCCGTCCGGATTTTAATAATTGTAAACGTTTACTCCTATCGGGTACAAGAATCAACCCTCACCACTATAATCTAAACCACTATCTTATTATTCTACTCCTTTATCACAGCGGATAACTAAGAGGTTCTTTTCTAAGAGGTTCTTTTCTTTTCTAATGCAAAGAATGGCACTTACGAAAATTTTATTAAAAATTCGTTAGAGCTTTGTTATAAATCAAGGTCACATATTAATAGAATTGGTTTGATGCTAAAATCTTGTTTTTTCACTGGAAATTAAATTTTTTGGAATGAACTAAAAATTTTGGCTATTCTCGATCATCCTAGCTAATAAAAGTCTATTACGTACAATAAATTTTCTTCTAAGAAAAGTCAATTCTATTTTAAATGACCTTCTTTCTAAAGAAGGTCGAAATCCATGGTACGATTATCTTTATTATCGAATGTTTAATTGTTAACATTAGTTTATTTTCTTTTGAAACTTTTGAATATTAAATCAATATTAATCGGATAGTGACAACTGAATCCATAATCATATCGCATCTGAAAAATTTTTCAAATTTGTTTTTTTGAAAATAGTAAACGTTGCATGTTAATAAATTAAAAATTTTGCATGAATCTCTTGAATCTGGCAATATATTCAAATTGTTTAAATTCATTCATATTGCATGTTTCATTTATTCTGAATTCTCCGATAAGTGAATAAACAATATTAATGAAAAATATTTAAAATTTATTACGGTGATTTTCGACCGAGAATTATATTATCTCTGCCACTCAATTAAGGTTTATAAAAAGAGCTAATTTCGATAATTTCAATAACGTGGCTTTTGCAGGTGAAAATGCTCATTTAATCAATGTCACATGAAGATTTAATTTTGTGGATTTCCAATTTCTTTACAATCATTTCTTCGAAATGCTATTCACCACCTTCCTATACTTCCATCACCAAATGACCCCTTGGTGAAGCGTACTACCAGCTTATTTTATTTTTAGGTACTTCGAATTATTTGCTAAATTTGTCGTTTAAAATATAATCATTGTATTTTATTTCATTTGTGCGTAGTTTTTTTGCTTTCCTTTCATTTCTCTTTTTTCATTTCATTTTATGAAAGAAGATTTTGTTAAAGCGCAATATGTACTTTCTTTTTTCAATATTCTTCACGACGAATAGTGATGAAAACGGGAAATTTTGACAATCGTGAAAAGCATCAATTGAGATGGAAAGGTTGTTGAGATGGTCGATCGAGCCGGTTTCTTTCCAACTTTTTGATCTGGTCATTTATCACTCGTTTTACATTACATTTTATTTCGTAAATTTATTTATATTTATGCATTTTAAAGCATTCCTAAACATAAAATCATTCTTTGTTTACAAACAAATAATTGGCAATGGCAGGACAGTTGAGCGTTTTTGCTCAGATTTTCTGTCGTTCATCTTTGGAGTTAGAGATTTGGGCTCGGCAGGAATAAAACTGAAAATCCGGCTAGCATTAGCCTTTCTATGGATGCTCTATTTTAATCTCGCTGCAAAAATTTCTCGTTTTACTTACAATCAGTGATGCGAACCTAAATGGAATTGAGAGTAACGTAGATAAAAGTTTTTACTTTTGTTCTTGAATTTGCAGAAAATTTGAAGAAAAATGTTTGTTTTTTTCATTGCCACTTGTTTCAGTTTTTTCCACAAACTTTAAAAATATAAAAAACATAAATCATTCATTGCGTATTAACTGTTTTTTCTTTAATTTAGGCAAACCGAAAATTTTTTTGAAAATAGTGAAAAGGAATTTTAGCCGTCGAATTTCGACCTCGTATTCTATTGAATAACTTTGGAAAAATGGAATTAAAAGATAAAAAAATTTAAATTCGAATTTGAGTTTTTCGCGGTTTCTTTTAAAATTTTGAACAAAGGGAAATTTATAGTAAAATCTTATTATTTGTCAATAGTTTGATAGTAAATTTTTATGTTTTAATTTTATTCGTTTTATTTTCTTTTTTAACTTCAGCTTTATTTGTTTTATTATTTTCTCTGGAATCGATAGGGGAGAGGAGGGGAGAAGGAGTAGCAGAGCCAGTTGTCCGCTGCTTGGATTGCCGTCTGGGGTGCCGACGTTTCGAATTTGAAAATCTATGGTAGGAATAAAACTGCCATTTAAAGAATGCAGGTAATGCCGCCGACTCATCTCTATCTGATTCTTCTATCGCTATTGTGGTTATTGCCAATGAGTGAAGCGAGCCGAACCTGAAATGGTGAATGCTAACCACTTATGTTCACATCTGATGAGTGATTGAGTGATTCGTTTGCGAAAGTCATTTATTTATTTATCCATTGTTGTTTTATTTATTTACTCCTTTTGGAAAATTTGGAAAATTTTAAAATTAAAATAAATAAATAAGATAGTTTTATAAAATAAACGAACGAATTAAATTGAAAAAAATCGGTGAATAATTAAAGAATATTGGAACTTTTGTGTAAAAATTTCTTGAAAAAATCATTTTACTTTCATCGAGAAATTCATCAAAATTATTTATTGCTAAAATGTTTTTTTTCGAGTTTATGTTTTTATTTTCGTTTATTTAGTTGTATTTTAATTAACTTTTTAGAATTTTTCTTCCTTTATTTTATTATGATTTTATTTTTAGAAGTGATTTTTTTATTTTGGCTGCACGTCGAGCAACATAGGTTAAATTCTTTACCCTTTGATAAAGGCTTCATGAAATTCTCAAACTTTTTCGAAATTCGGAGAAATCAGCCAAAAACCATTAATGCTGTCAGAAAGAAAGCTTCTGAGGGCAAGATAAAAAGCAAGTAATGAAATTGGCAGCTATCCGGTTCGTATATTTTGAGATAGAAAATCTGAACAGGAGTTACAGAATCTATTATTTTGTCATCTGTTTGACCTTTTAGTCATCTGTGAAAGTTATTTTGATTTGGTTTGATGATCTACATTGTTCTTACTTCTTTTAGCTTGCTTCACTGACTAATAGGATTTGACCACTTCGGCATGAAGTTGCTTGAGGAGAGAACCACAGGCGAGTCGCCAGCATTAGCCTGATCTTAAATTGCAGATCTACTCTCTTGGGGTAAAGGTTGAATTAATGATATCTTTAGCAAAGCATTAATGCTAAACATTGTATTAATGTTGCTCACTGCGCGCTTTGATATTTTCCACTAAAGTGAAAGAAATTTGCTCTTCAGATTGTTCCATCTCTTTTTATAAATATTTTTGTCACAAAAAATTGAGAATAGAAAATGCATTCTAGGTTTTAGTGAGTTTTCCTTTATACGGTGATTTTCTAAACCTAGTTTGGTTTGTACTGCAGTACGGAGTAGTTCCATTTAAAAACACAGTTCTGGCGAATATTTGCATATTTATTGAACTTCGGCTTATTCAGCCTAATTTTTTTTTAAATTTACTAATTTGTGATTCTTCAAGGTCAAATTTTTCCAAAAGTTATAGAGAGAGATGAAAGCTGATTTTAAAAAAAAAGTGATTTGAATGAATTCTGTGAAAAAAACAATTAATGGAAATTGCTGGTTTTTTGTGAGAGCCTTAAGGACATTAAAAATAATTTTTACCTTCTTCCGTTCAGTAAGTTTCCTGGCAAAAGGAATACATTTACCATTTTCATTTTGATATGTAATCGAAACTTTATACTTTAAAGTATTTCGAGTAATTCTACACTTCGTATGATCTTATCGATAAAATTTCTGTCACTGAATGAAATTACAGTTGCAATCTAAACTAATGTGCGTCTCTGTAAATATATACGTATAAATCAATGACTATGGATAGAATAGCTTAGTGAGTTGTTGCTAAATTGGGAGCGTCGGTGCTGAGGTTCGATTGCCCGCAGGAATAAATCTGTTTCTCAATTTGGTGAAATCACCTGGGGTCAAAGAAAGTTTCCAGATACTTATACTATTTAAAATTTCATGTTATACTAATGAAAAAATTAAACAACTTTATACCCGATTTAAAAATTCTGCAACACATTAGGCACAGCAATCACTTTAATAATTATAAGTAAGTATTTTAATTTGTCACTATAATTTAGTTTTTATATATTTTTGCAATTTCGTTAAAAAAATATTTTTGTAATAATTATTGCCAAATAAATGTTTGTAGAAAAAACACGACTAGTTTCAAGCAGATGAGCACCCAAAAATTTTCCTTACTTGTATATATATACATATATATATATATTATATATATATATATAATTGCGTGGTTGATGCAAGAAAAAGAGTTCTTTACCATTAGTAAACCTAGATGTTGGTGACCTGCCTGTACTTTTATCTTCTTCTTGGCAAAATTCTTAAATCAAATTTTTGAGCCAACAGAGCAAGCTTAACCAGAAATGGTACAAATTAATGATAAATGGTTTTTTTTATATCTTTAAATTTATTAATAATAAATCTTTTGGGTGTGGAATTTTTTCCATTAATCTCGGATCATAGCAAATTTGTAATTTTTTCTTTTTTTTGAAGAAAAACTACTGTAATGCTGAGAGTGAAATAAAATTTAAGCAATAAAAAAGTCTTCGACATTTTATGCATACAAAAAAATTCGTTTTGTGATCGTTGATAGATTTTCAGAAAAATGGTTTTATAAAAAAAATGAGAAATTCTAGTGTAACTTGACCTTATTTGGTGACATATTCGATAAACCAATCTTTTATATTTAATGCGTTTTTTTAAACTTGATTCTGGGCATGGTATTGGTTAGTTATGGATGTGGGGTAGGGTAGCAGAGTGGGCGGTCGTCCAGTTTATCGTGATAACTTTTAGTGATAGTGATAATGCTCAAGGAGTCAAGTTTTCTGAACATGCTTATTTATCTCTTTATTAAAAATTTAAAAATATTGTTTAAATTAGTTCCAAGTGAGAAGGGAATTTCAACAACAACAGTATCTCTTCACTTAATCGTGAAATTTAAAAAATTTTTCTGACTATCAAATAGAAGTTTAAATAAGTCTATTGAATAAATTTAAAAATTTTCAAGATTAAAGGCTGCAGATGATTAAAAATTTTTAAAAAGGTGGGCAAGCGTGTAAAGTATGAAAAAACAACGATAGGATAAGTATGGTTAATAAGCTATTAGTGTTCACTATTTCTGGTTAGGCTGACTCCACTAACCCTTAGTACGATGAAAAATTTCACTAGGCAGTTACTCGAAATAAATTGGTCGCAAACAGCAATACGACTTTTTATGAAAGTTCACTTCTATCGGAGATAGGTTATAAACTTTGATGAATAAAAATATTGTTACTATCTTAATTCTCCCTATTCTCCCTATAATTTCTGTTGTACTATTTTTGGAGTTATAATTGTATAAATTTATGAATTAATCGATGAAAAAAAAGAGGAAAAATTTTATTGGTGAATTGACGAGGGATGATCGGAATATTTTTTCTTTATTTGTATGAAATGAAATATTTTAATCGAATTAACATAAATTAAAAAAGATTCAAATAAGTAAATAATTCAGTATGGCGAACTTGAGAAATTGTTAAACTCAACGCAAATTTTATCTTTAATTATTTTCTTCTTTCAGCAACACTCACCATTTCTCAACTGGCAGGCCTCACTGACTTCGAGAACACTTGGTAGTAGAAGTAATTCTAGGTTTTCATCTCCTGGACTTGGCTTTTAACAGAAGGTCAAGGGAGTCCATCATGCCTTACGTTAAGAGACACAAACCGGAGTGCCTGATACCTTACATTAGTCGAAGCATATATTATTGACCATTCCTTATTGTCTGTTCTATTGCTTGCTTTCTGTTTTCATATTTCACAAAATGTCTTTTTCAGTTTTTCATATTTTTTTTTAAAATTACTGAGCTTAGTTCTAAATTTTTTCAGCGCACTTGTCTTTTTAATATCGTTTTCATAAACGTTTAGTCTTGATAAGTATTGGTATTACATCATTCAATTTTAATCTCAAATTTTTTAGCAAATATGGCATTTAACCTCCCCTTTTTAGTGATCGGTGTCTTAAATTAATCAGTCACTCAGCAGGAATAAAAAAGTGGTACTTATTCATGTGGCAAAAGAAACACGTTTCTTCTTATGGAAATGTTTCATTATGTTCATTTTGCCAATCATTTTTCAGCAGATGAAAAATTTTTGCAGTAATTTATCAAATTTTGCTTTTCTATTCAAATTCTATTTTTAATTGTTCTGAGCATATTTATTACTTTTTTTGATTCATCAGATGGATATATAATTCATTTAAGATGCTAAAAAAGAATAATCAGCGATCACCACTTCCCTCTACTGTACGATGAAATTGGATTTTTCCATGGCAGATTTACTCCTGTCAGCGGTCAGAATCTTCAGTATCGCTGGAGATGACGATAGTCTGAGCAATAGTCATTCGACTATACTATACTGCTCATTTATTTATCTCTAAATAGATGTTTATTTTTTAAAAATTCGGATAAAAGATCTTTTTATGATGAGTTTCATTTACGCCTTTCTCCTACTGGAAGATTCACACAACACAATACTTTTTCTCATACCTTCCCAAGTTCTTGAATTTAATCGACATGCGCTCGTTTGTTTTTAAGTTATTAAAAGTAATTGCAATCACTGCAGTTGTCAGAATTGTTTCAGAATTAATTAGTTCATGCGAAAAGTTATTGTATTACTAATATTACTAATTTGACGGGCTAATTTCACGACCTCTCATTGATTTGTTGGTTTTGGTATATGGTGATATAATTCTCCCATGCTGAGGAGCCACCTGAATTTCTACCTTTAAAATTTCTAATTGATACTAACTGAGGAGCGAGCTTGGCATGAAATAAAAAGCGGTAACCACTTACTTACGATTATCTGAAAAAAATTATGTTCCGGTACCATCTGATTTAAACACTTAACATGAAATGACGTGTTTTGAAGATAGGTTTACTGTTGGAATACGGAGTAATATTGGTTATTTCGGAGAAAAAAATGAAAGCAGAGCGAAATCTTTGATAATTTTAATCTTCATTTTTCCATATTTCAATATATCACTAGGCGAATACTGGTTATTAAATAAAATGAATATTATCTGGCAAAATGGGAAATATACATCAACATCAATGAAGTGATATAAGTGATGAACAAAATTAATTGCGTTTTATCAAATTTCTTTTAAATTATATCCTGGTATTAATGAATTAATCCTGTTTTAGCAGATTTCTTCTATTATTATTGTTTCTGATACATTATAGATAGTAAAATTATATGCTTTGCTTGGTTGAATATTTGGATGAAATATCGAATTTTTTGATTTTCTTTAATATTTTTAGATGTTATCAAAGGATACTGGTCAATTGTTTTTGAAGGTTGAACGAGGAAAGAAACCTAATGTTCAAGTTTACGAGGAGGAACGAAAAATTAAAGTATGTTTGTGAGCAAGAGAAATGAAAAAACGTTAAACATTTTCCATTTTCCTTTACTAATTTATCTCGCGCATTAACATTGTTTATTCGGGTTTATTGTTATATCATATGATTTTTCTCAATTCCTTAACTTTATCAAAGTATCAGTTTTTTATTCTACATCAGCGCAAATAATGAGCCTTAGGCGCTATCTTTATCCGAGAAAGAAACGACAAAAATTGAACTATCAAGTTTCGAATCACGCAATATTTAACGAACTATCGTTTAAAGTTATTTTTCCCATTGCAAATAATGATTTTTTTATTTTTACGAAATTTATAAGCAAATATTAAATTCAGGTAATAGTACCATATGATCAATCGACAAAATGGCCAATAATCCATGCACGTATGTCAGGTGGTTTGACAATTTCGGTACAAAGACTGCAACAACAATACAAGATTACTGTTCAGCACAACGTAAGTAGACCTATTTTTCGCATTTGGTGGCGAAGATATAGTTTAATAAACAGGAACTTTTTGATCTCTTGAAATGCATCCACTCACAATTCGAATCAGTTAATGTCTTCTCAATTCGATAACAACACTTGCAAAGTGTTCGCTGGCATTCAGATTCATCAATATATGTATATATATATATATATATATATATAAAACTAGATTCATCAATCTAATTAGAACTCACCACTTAGTTCTAACTTACCAATTGTTTCTGAAAAATCTGCCGATTAAATCGAAGCGATCTCCGTGAAATTATAGTTGCAAAGAAAACCTGACGTTAGCGTTTATATTAATACTTCGGGATGTGATGGCGATTTGAAAACGTGTGTCCGCGATATGAGCACACAGCTGGAGCACATTGGAGTTGCTGGACCTAATTTAGAGGTAAAATATTTTTCAAATTTCTGACGGAAATTTCGATTTAATCAATTCATGATCTAAAATCAGCTGTGGATTACGCTTGGAATTCAAAAATCTCACGAAAAGCTTTTTCAAAATCAATTGATGTTAAAATGGACCATGATCCTTAGATAATAAATGATAAAAGGTTTCACTTTTTATGAATCGTTATGAATCTTTAGACTATTATCAGCTAAAATTAGCTAATATTTATGGTCCATGGTTTGTATTCTTTTTTCTCCAAGGAAAATTGGTCAGATCAATTGATCAATTATAGTAAAGGATAAATTCAACAGGGAATTCGATTTTTTATTTCAATTAATTTATTTATCTTTTTAGATTAGCGGTCGAATAAAAGCGATGAAAGTATCTTTCGAATCAACCGTTGGTGCTTTACATACGAATGCGAAATTACAAGCTAACTCTGTGACAATAAGCGCCCAACACGTTTTTATACAACCGGAAGCTATTTATTTCTGTTCAAAAATCCGGGTATCATTTGATAAAATTCATATCAGTGCGTTTAAATCAAGAGAAAAATTAACAACCATTGGGCAACAGTAACAAAAATAAAATTTAGATATTTTCACGTCACGTACAAATCGACGGTCGTATAAGTGGCTATAATGAAGATTCAAAGATTATGACTGTTAATGTTGAATCATCAGTTTTGCATCTAGGAGTTGATGCAGTAATAGGTTCATTGAAAGCAAAGGATAAATCGGTTAATTTTACGAATTTTTTCTAATCCATTATGATAATCGTAAATAAGGAAATGGTTAGCATTTTTCATTTCTAGTTAGGCTTTCTCCATTCGCTATAAGTACAAAGAATTTTTATCAGCCAGTCACTTCGTTTGAAAATAAGTATACAGGTCCTTAGCACCACTTTGATCCTTTAATGGTGGATTCATTCCTGTGGAGGCAGATTCTGAAGCTTGATGATTGAGATAATCTGGGCAATAAGCATTCAGCTATTCTACTTCTCTCTGTGGTATGAACAAAGATAAACACAACTTTGCTGATTGTTGCTTCATAAAACCCGGTTCTTTTATATTTTGTGAGTGTTCTGTAGTGCCATTAATCTCATGATTGTTTGCCTCTTGTTTTACATGAAGAAAAGCAATCATGAAATCCATTAATGATGTACGAATAGAATTCGTTGTTTATTGGTAAATGTTTTTTAATTATAGTTCTGTTTCAGTTCTGTTTTATCTCTGTAATTTTCAGACGAACAAATCGCTTGATAGAAATGTTGATGTCCTACTATTCCATTTATCAGGTAATCTCGCTAATTTTGGTCGAATCAGCTCAAAAAGTGAACTAGAATTTCGGATCGGTGGAAGTATTTTATCTCTCAAGGATGGTCATATAGATAGTGCTGTTAGAGGGTAAGAGAGTATTTTTCAATTAATGATAACTGGATGTTGCTATGCAAAATATCCAGCGCTTTTTTGGTAATTTCCAATGATTTGCAGGTACGCAGCGCTGAAACAGATCAAAGGCGTAGTTAGTGACATATCAGATTCCTTACCAACAAGCAGCACATTGATTTCAGCAATAGTGAGTCAGGATCCAGATGCTGTAGCGCAGCTACTAGAGAACGGTGTCGATCCAAACGATTCTATTGGAGTGAGTTATGCCATAAATAAATAACAACCATCCCAAGCTTGTTAGTAAATAATAAATAGCTTTAGGAATAATTTAATGCATTTATTGTTTCCTTAAATTATTAATTTCATGGAAGTGTTGTTCAGTAGAATCAGTAATTTCCAAAGTATTGCGACTAATGTGGATGCATATTTATATGCGTAAGACTGACAACTGTGGCCTCAAACTGAAAAATTTCGGCCCGATCTCGTTGGAACCCTTTCATATAAAAGAAGCCTCTCTTAGAAGTCTTATTTTGTGAAAAGCCTCTTTAAACTCCGTTAAATACTTCTTGAATTTTCCTATAACCTTGTTATATGCCATAGTCCACCAGTAGCGATATCGTAAACCCATTTTTGCTGCTTTAATCCGTTCAAGCGCAATATTTCTTATGTTTCCTTAATGCCCCGTCAAAGTTCGCAGTGCATAAAATCTGGGATTTGGCAGTTGTGAACACGATGAAGCACAGTTCGAAAGGATACTGAGGTAATATAATTTTAAGGTAATATAAGGCTTACTGGAGCTTGAAGATTCAAATTTCTTTTTACTAGTTTGGTTAATACTTGAAGAATTTTAACATTTTATTGCTGGCATTTGTTATTTTAGGATCAGCTAAAAGTTTGTAATCCACGGAAAATAGCTGCAATGAAATATGAAGAAATGAGAATTACAGAGCTGAGGAACAAAATGCGAGAAAAAATTACTTTAATTCAAGCACTAATGAGTACTCATGAATGGCGACGTGGAACCATTAAATCAGCCTTAATTGTTGCAAGTGTAATTATTTTGTCCTTTTTTTTTATAAAATTTTCATTAAATCAGCAGCTATTTGTTCACTTCATTCAATATTTCAGAGAAAGGATACTTAAAAATTGCTGATCATTGGTGTTTGATGAGCTGGTGCAACGCAACTGTTGCGCTAATTTTTTTAATTTTTTAACTAAATTTTCTAATAATTTTTTTTTCAGAGCAACTATAACTTTAAACAAATGATAATATATATCTTTATCACCGGGTTAATTATATCTTTCTTAGCTTTGAAGTTTATAAGAAATTTAAACATATTACTGATTTCGTTCTCAGTAGAAATGTTGCACCAATAATTTTCCTTAGGTTGGTCGGGATTGTGCGGATTGTGCGCAGTTTCGAGCTTCAAACTTATTCTTGACAGTTCGTGGATTCGCCAAATGTGAAGAAGATTCAATTTGGGCCAGCGGTTTTGTTACTCTAGCAGTCGGAGGCGATGTCTTTTTAGAAGGCAATTTTTGATAATCTATAAAAGACTTTTCATCCAGCAATCTTCAATATTTCTAAAATTTTCTCTACAGATTGCTTTCATTAACGGTTCACTTAGGTAATAGGTTGGCTTATTTTGAGCTAACCCATTATATCATTTGTTTTTTTAAGATCTTCCTTTTTATTACCATAAACTTCAATTTAAAAAAATTTAATGCCACAAGTATCTTCTTTACAGGTCAAGTAAAGCATCATAATATTGAAATCAGTTGTGCAGGAAATGTTGTTACAATAGAGGAAGGAATCATCAGTCAAAAACATTGTGCACATGTATTTTTCCATCATTATAAGATTAAGATCTACAGAATTTTCTAAGAAAATAAGTATGTTAATAGCATTTATAAAAAAAGTGGTAATATTACTGAAAAAAGTAGCAAATAATTTTCAGATTAAAGCGGTGTCATTCGTTTGTGCTGGAATTTGGTCAGTTGGTGATGAAATTAAAATGGAATTTCAATCAGCAACGTTTCTGAAAAATTCATTCATTGAAGTTGATTTGTTAAGTTGCAACATTGAAGAAAGCTGTCATCTTGGAGGTAAAATGCTTTCATTTTTCTTGATCAGCTTGTTTTTTGAATTTTCCACCATATTTGGCAAAGTATATGGCTTGTCGAAGCAGATTTCACCAGGGAGTAACTTGGCGGTAGAAACATCTGGATCACCAGCTTTATTCGGATTTTTGAAAGATGAGTTTGCTCGTACCTGGAATAAAACCTCAACATCGGCGTTCTAAGCTAAGAGCAACAATCTACTAAGCCATTATACCTCCAGCAACTGATTAAAAATTAGATAAACCAATTCGTTTCTTCCTCTGTTGATGTTAACTATGTTTTGGATTAATTCAAATAATCGATATAATTTTTTAGGAACGTGGCAAGTCGGTTCATTAAAAGCATCTTTAGGAGAAAATTTATTGCTTTTACCAACTGGAAAAGTATTAGTCGATGAGATTGCTGATGTCGATGCTATGACTTTCAACTGTAATGGTTTTTGGAGGGTGAATGCGTCGAATAATTTGAAACTAAAAGCTTATCTGAACATATTTCCATCTGCAGAGATGATAGTTGGAATAATGAAATTATTTATCGAAGGATATTGTTCCATAGCTGGTTATTTAGCTGCTGAAAATATTTTGGCATATGTAAGAAAAGAAATGAAGACTACATCTACAGGTGGGGTGAATATCAAAGTCCGAGGAACTATTATTGCGGGTGCTTTCAGGAATAATAGTAATTGGCATTCTGAAGGCAACCTTACGTTAAATTTGGCTTGCTGTGAACAGTCTGAAGATGCGATAATTATGGCTAAACACACGTTAAATCTGTCGATTTACGACGATTCAGAAGAAGATTGTTGTGGACGATTTTTTGCCGGAAACTGTATTATCAAAGCAGCAAAAAAAGTTCGAATTGATGGTTATATTCGAGTGAATCATATGGAAATCACTATTCCTTACCTGAATGAATCTTGCTTTACTTTAGGTGGCCAACTTGAAATACTCAGTGGCCCATTAATATTGAAAGGCAAAAGCGAACTTTACGAAGTGCCATCCAGTGTTCCGCATCCATTTCCTGCATTTATTTTAGAAGGTCAACTGAAGGCTGAAGCTATAATTGCTCCTTTCTTGTCAGTGCGATTCAATAGTGCATCTTATGCTTTATTAAGTGGTATAGAATCGATTATAAATGCTGATTATCGAACAATGATTTCCGCAGGATATCTGCATACAATGCGTGCCTCATTAATCGATTCATGCTCTAAAGATAATTATCCAGAAGCAATTTTATGCGCTACTACTTGGTTTCATGAGGGTCACGTTCGATTTCATGGTGAGATGGTGCATTTAGTTTTGGATACTCTTATTAATTGGGGACGTTTAGCGAATGAAGGTAAATTGCAGAATCATATGAAAAATGTTCGCGTTTTCGTGGAAAATTATTTCAAAAACGAGTCAGTTTTCTCCGCTAATAAAATTGATATAAATGGAAACGGTAAGCTTGAGAATAAGAATCGAATATTTGCTGTTGATTCGATGAATATACAATTATCGAATTTCTCAAAAGCTGATGAATATTTATCGACAAAAAGTATAAAACTTTTATCAGTAAGTAATGAATGTTCAAAAATGAATAATAGCAGAACTGAAGAGAAAGAGAATCTTGAATTGTCAGAATCAAAGTTATTTAATGTTATGAAAAGGTTTGGATTAAACCACCAGATTCGTATTAATGCACAAGCCGAACTTCTTATAAGTAGTGATGTTAAAAATGATGTTGGAAATTTGGCTTTAGCTGCTCGTGAAGTTATTATTTTTGAATCACAGTTTATTGTTGATAATCTTGAGTTAACTCTCGGTCCATCTTACGAAACGGAAATAATAATTAGAAAGGGTAGTAATATTTGTTCTAATCAACTACGACTAACTGGCACATGCAAATATTTGACATTTAAAATTTATGGTGAACTGAACTGTGAATCGATTATATGCGAAGAGTCATTGAAAAATATACGAATTCTTGGCCCAGGTTCGATAATTTGTCGTCGATCATTTAATGCTAGCAGCGAAACGATTTCATTTTTAATCAATCAAATACAGATTCTCGAATTTCTTTGTAATTCAATAAAATTTATTCCCAAAAATTGCTCGAAAATTAATGCAGTTGATGAATCAAAAACACTTACAGTATATGCAGATGAAGTTCACTTCAGCGGTATTTTAATAGTTGAACCAAGGATAAACCTAAAGTGCAATAGTGGAAGTGTACATATTGTTGGTGAGCTTACAGGAATGACGGCAAAAAGCGAGCTATGTATTGAATGTGGCGATCTTTTGCTTGATGGTCATTTGAGTAATTTTGACTTTTTAGAAATCTACGCCAGAAAACGTATAGATTATTGCCCAATGGCAACTATCAAGAATTCAAGAAATATTGCTATGGAGGCTGCATATATCATATTTTGCGGAACTTCAACCGAATGCAGATCATTAACAGCGACTGCAGATGAAATTGTTATTCGGGGAACATTGTCAGGACATGACATTGTTTGCGATTGCGCATTTTTCGCAAAAGTTATTCGATTCGAAGGTTTTGCCAATCGCATTTCTAAACTCGAACTAAACAGTGACGATGTTTATGTTGCTGGTACGTTAAAACGTATTAATTTGTTTGAAATTGATTCGAAATTTGTTCGCTGTGGCGCAGAAATTCTCGAATGCAACAACCTAAAAATTGTCGGAAGTTTATTAATCCTTGGTGGCAGAATACGTATTGATTCACTGGTTTGTTTCTCAGTGGAATCAGCTATTGTTTGTGGACATCTTTTCGTAGCTGAAAGTGCTCAGCTATGGGCCTCTTTTGTAGTTTTTCTTGGTGATAATATCTCAGTTCCGCAGAAAACAGAAATTAATGCAGTTTTTTGGGTTACGAATCAACAAAATTTGCTCATTAATCGAGACAAAATCAACATGAATATCCTCATCGACAGTAACGCTACTAATAAGATTTTTAGGCATGAGCTGGAATCATTTATGCGTCTAATAAAAATGTTTGAAAATGTATTCAATTCATCAATTGATGATTTTCGGCAAACACAACTACATTCGGAACAATGTTCAGTTCTTGAATCAATTAATCAATCACTTCCTGTTGACTGTGAATTTGCAACAATGTTGCAAGAGATTGTTGAAATTACGACCTACCAGCATGTACGGATATTCAACATTCGTAAACTTATTAAGGTTTTGCGTGATTCCTTTAGTCAGCTTCAGATCGATGAAGATATGACGCATTACAAACAAAATGAGAGGTTACTTTTCTCCGTAATTTTGACTAAATTTAGTTGTTAAATACATGTGTTTATTTTTATGTAACTAATGATGCATATTTCTTCTAACAGCACTTGCCATTTTTGGTTCGTCTGGCATAACTGGATGTTAGGATGAGATGGCTTGGCTTCGCAGGTAACCACTTGGAGATAGAAGTGGAAATGGGCCATTAGTACCACCCAGATTTTACTTTTGATGACAGGTTTACTCATATTCTCTTATTAAGAAGCGGGATTCGAACCTATCATGGTTGACTTCAATCAAAGTATTATACCATTCCCGTCTTTCGTATTTACGAAAGATCATTCAAAGATCATTCAATAAATCATTCAAAATCTTTGTTAATACTATTGATTTCCTATTTTTTTTCACATTAATTCCTTCATCGCTCATAATTTACTGTAGTAGTACTTTTTAATTTAATTTTTAGCTTAAAAATGTGCTTTTAAGATTTATGGCTGAATCAGTTGTAGCACTATTGAATCGACTATTCACATATTCTAAAAAACATACTAATGAGACAAATACTCCAAAATTGTCAGATGATGATGGAGGTTATGTGAGCCGAAGTTCGAGCGAGGATATTGAAGAACGACAAGAAATTTCAAGGTTTTGTATTTTTACAATTTCACCACAGCTTGACTTTAAGATTTTATGTCTGTTTCTTTTATAGTTTTAATATTTTTTTTAATAAAAAATCGCTTCAAAAAATCATCCAAAATTGATTAAATTTGATAAAAGTTTTTTTCTTTTTTTACCTTATCTTTTTATCCCCAGTATCTTCCGAAGATTTTAGAAATATCTTTATAATTCGTTTTATTAAAATTCGCTGGCCTCTAAATTTAAAAATATAAATTAAATTTTTTTGCAGCATCAGATCGACTTTGTGTGAGCAACCGTTAATGAAGACGCACTGTCAGCAGATCGATGAATTGATGGAAATTTATAAAAATGCAGAGAATATGCGCAAAAAATTCATAGTACAAAAGGTGACAAGCAGTTTGGATGGTGACATGTGAGCCAAACAGATTCCTTTTAATTAATGATGTTGACAGTGAGAACAGTTGTCTTACATCTCCAGTGATAGATCTGATATAATTAACCACTGGAGCTACTTTAAGAAGCGGCTTACCAAGAGATAATAAGTAGTTAGCTCTCAGCAGTTAGCTATGCTAACTCCTGGTTGTTACTATGGTTAGAAGATTTTGCCCCGAAATTACTTGGAGGTCAAAATGCGGAAGTGTCGTCATCATTAGATTTTTCAATGACAAATTCATCTACTGGCGAGGAATCGAACCTCAATGTTTGGGGCGTTCTAAATAATGCTTGAATAGGGCAAAAATTTGTTTGACCTTTCTAATGCGATCCATCTTGAAGAAAGTAATTTCTGCCTATTCGCGTCAAATTCAGTCTAGAGAGTTTGTTTTTTTCAGTTGGCTGGAAAATTTTTCTATTTCATTTTGGCTGATAATCTTTAGATTCTGGCCCATAAATTTTTGCTTCGAAAAGCTCAAAAAATTTTATAAATTCTGCGTTTCAACGAGTTAATCATTCCGAATGAAGTGTGAAAATATTTTCGGAAAAATGGGAAAATTTTATTATTATTCATTTATTTTTATTTATTTATTTTATTTATTTATTTTATTCATCAGTCGTTCTATGTTCAGTTTTTATGGAAAAAAGAGTTTTAAAAGATTATTAATCTCTCGGGCAAAATACAAATTTTAGAACTGAAACTTACTTGTCTATTGTTGGTCGAAGATCTAATTATATTACAGATTTATTCAATTCAATAATATGACGTAAAATAACACAATCAATAATATTAAAAAGCGTTGTAGTGTTGTAAAGGTTGATTTGATAACTGAATTGAATAATAATTATAGAATTGTTTGATGTCAGACACTGGCTTAATGAAAAATAAGGAAAATTATATTGCCACACTCACGGACTAAAAGTTAAAATTATCGCACTAAAATCAACAATAATCTCTTTATATAGGCTCTAAATCGATAGCTTAAGAGTCCATTTTCATGGTCAGTTTATATATAAAATAAGGAGTGCTCAACCTTTTGTTGATACGTGGCGAAATCCATTTTGCATCATAATTTTCCATGTTCCTTCGTTTTATTTCTTATTATTTTTTATTTTCGTAATATAATTTTTTGAATTATTGTATCTTCAGATTGTCGAGTGAAACGATTGATGGTAGTAGAATGGAAATTGGATGCAGCAAGGCTGGGTTTGTACAAAATGGTGAACGTCTCGTTATGATAGGGTTCATTGATTTTGCAGGATTGGATGCGGCAGTCTTGCATCCGCAGTCAAATTTGTCAAAGTCTGCGGACCTCAATGCGGATTTGGCGATGAAAAAATTAAAAGTATTCATATTTCATTTATATATTATATATATATATATATATATATATATATGTATAAATATATGTACAAGGCCTTTTCTTCCGTGAGTGGCATGGATCATTTTGAACCTCTGTTCCTCTACTAGAGGCCTTGGAGCTTGAGGCTTCTGCACAATATCTCAGTTGTCTCTAGCAGTACCTGTTCTGGGCAGAGATTTATGATGTCGTTTCTAGAATCTGTTGGGCCATTTTTCCAGTTTGAGAACTACAACTCCTAACACCACTTTGACCTATTTGGTGTTGCCATGTCCATCACTATTTCTGTTTCTTTCTAACTACCACGATATCTTGTTAACTGGTCGACACTTGCTTATTTCCTTAGATAGGGAGTTCCGCATACCTACAGGCCTCTTTACAGTTTTTCGTGGAATCTTTTCTCCGATCTTGAGAGGATCAGAGCCATGTACTTATTCCTTTAGCAGATATTCTTTTAGATTATAGTGCTTTTTGGCATGTGGAACCATTCAAAATTTTTTTGAACCAATTTTTATAAATCTCATATAAATGATATTATAAATAATATTGTTAGTGATAATTGCTATTAAAGATAAATGAGCATTCACAAGCTTTTTTTATGAAATAGAATTTGAATTTAATTCAGGGGATTTTTTCTCATAATATGTTCACTCCTTAGAGTCTTCATTAAATAATATTGTCAACTCTTCACCAAATGGCTTAAACGAGGTTTGGCAACTAATCATCGTTTATTTGTTATTTCATTATTTTATGATCAATTATTGCTATTAATCATGTTGGCTATAAGTCGTTAGAAATGCATGGCGTCTAAATGTTGGCGTTATACGAGAACGAATTTGATTTAAACAATCTTTTTTCAAATTTTTCTTTATCATATTATTTTTCTCTTATAGGTGAAGCAGGCATTATCCAGGTTTGACTTGAAATCATTCAAAAGTGAGTCATCTTTGGCATCATTCGACGCCAATGAGAGAAAAGTGCCAAAAAATCGAATCATTCCGTCGCCTATTAAGAAATCGCAAATACCACGATCTGCTGTTTGCCGGCTTGCTATATCACGATTAACGTAATATCGAAATTAACGTAATAACTTTGGTGTTTGTAGCCTTTCGGGACCTTTTTGAACTATTTGAACTAACTCTTATATTGATAAGAATGATAATTGCTATTAAAAATAAATGAGCATTGACAAGCTTTTTTATAAAGTAGAATTGAAATTTGATTCTGGGAATTTTTTTAGAACAACTTTATTCCTTAAACATTAGCTATAAATATATTTCCATCAACTAAAATGTTAATTAATTAAAGTATTTCTCAGAGGCAAAGATAAAATTAAGGCGCAGAACATTATGGATTCCATAACGCCTAAATGTTAATCAAAATGAAAACATTAGTTTGCTTACCGAACCGATTTCCATCTCGTTTGGTCTCTCTCTTTTCATTCGTTTACGGGTCGCTTAATATCTTATATTTCTTTTTTTTTATTTTTTAATTCAGTTTTTTATTATTTGTATCACATATTGTTGTTAATTAAATTATATTTTCCATTTTCTGGCGACATTCAAGTACTTTTAGTTATTTATTGGAAATCTCTTGATTACTGCGGACTCCGTCTCGGATTCATTTTATTTTTCAAATTATATATGTGCATATGGAAAATATTTTTATACTTTTTATAATGATAATAATGGTCTTTCCATTCGTTGAAAAATTGCCTACTGATTCATGTTTGCTATGGGTAAATACGAAGTCACTGTAGATAATAAATAAGTAAATTTAAATTTATTTATAAACTCTCTTATGAATAGGTTCTATGATTTATTTAAGATTAATTCTTACTGCAGATAATCATATGTTGAAAGCGTTGATATTTGATACTTGACCAAGGTCAAGTCACAATTGCATTATAGTTTTATTATATTTATAGTTATTTGAAAACAATCAAGCAGAGCGATAATCGCATGTGCATTCTTGCATTAAATTCATTAACAACAACGAATGAGGTACTGAATTAAGAGAAATTAGATGTCGATATAAAATACAAAATCAAAACGAATTTCATCAAAAGGTAGCAATGTAAAGGGAAATTACACAAATCGAACTGAATGAAATAATGCAGATAGAACATATTGAAAGATCAATATTCCAGACTTCCTGAATAATGTAGAGCTTTTAAATAATATCATGGATGATGCTTAATCGTTTTTTTAAAAATAGCTGGGAATGATGCACAAATGTCCTTTGGCAGCTTATTCCAGTAATTAATGCGAATGAAAAAGTCATGAGTTCTAGGTTTAATTTTGCATATAGGCTTTAATAATTTTGGCCCATTAGATCTAGTTGGGTTGAATTCAAATTTACCTAAACCTAAAATTACAATATAAATTAGCATAAATTTTTTGTCATAACCATATAGAATTTTATATGTATAAATCTTGATTAATTCGCCGATCTGGAAGTCTAGATTATGTTGTTGCAATCAATTAATATTGTCATTAGGAGAAAGGCGTAAAAGGTATTTCTAGAGTCCTTTAATTTATTTGTTTGGTTAGCGGTACGTAAGAGAATAACAGGTTGTACTATACTATACTCGAGAAGAGGCTGAATGAACGCTCTATATCTTTGGTCAGAAGTTTTTCAGTTTTATTTATTTTCTATTTTTCAACGACCAAAAAAAAAGATTTGGTATTCTTGAGGATTTCTTTACTGAGGTTCTATACTGAAGGTCGAAATCGTTCATCCACAGCTATGCCAAGATCTGAGATATTCGAGGCTCGTCTGCTTATTTTGCCATTAATAGATTAAGAAGGTTGGATAATTTCCAATTTATATTCATATAACCAGTTGGTATTTTTATTGATAAATTTTAAAGGAATTAGCATGGAGATAAGTGCTAGAACTTAATATAACTTTGATATAACTTAATATAACTTTGATGATGTCATTAATATATAATAAAAAATAAGATACGGTCGGACAACTACCTTGAGGGGCACCTGAATTAACTCAAGCCATTTCTGAAAGAGGACGATTGGCATGTATAGCCTGCTAGCTGTCCTTTAAGTTATCTAGTTATACAAGCTCTTTGTAATGCTATATCCGTTAATGGTCACCAACAGAAAATTTTCTGTATGAATAGGCCTTAATCTAGGCTTAAATCTTGGCAAAGGAATGATGTGAACAATTCCTAAGTTATTTTGATATATTTGAGTATATTGGCCACCTATTTAAGATTGATCTTTAAATCTTTAAATCTCCAATAGACTCAAACGCAGAATAATTTTCTGAGAATTATAGCGAATTATTATTATTTGTGTCCCTTAGGAAAACTAATTTATCATGATTTTGAAAGTTTATTAGGTTGATTAATGAACTGGCAATCTATTTATAATTTTTTTGAGTTGTTGAAATTTTTTAACCAAGTTTACTATAATGGAATTTTATGTGATGAATTTAGTTGTTTGATAAATTATATGCGACATATTTTTCATATTTAATACTTAGTATTGAAAATTTTGCTCTTATTTCTCGATTTCTTCGCTGATTTTGTTTTTCGAGAAAATGCTTTTGCAAAATCGAAATTGGCTATTTTATATGAACTTTTTTGTTTAATTAATTATATAAGTTTGTTGAGAAAACTATGCATTCATGAATTTTCTGATCATTTTTTAGCTTATTCTGGATTGTAACTAATCGCTTGTCTAATTAAAATTAAGGATTATCTGTCAGCACAAAGCTTGATTGATGAACCAAATGATAAATATTGTAAGCCTATGCTTGCGTTTTTTTTTCATTTTATTTATA
Source organism: Dracunculus medinensis (assembly GCA_900625125.1). Lineage (NCBI taxonomy): Eukaryota > Metazoa > Nematoda > Chromadorea > Rhabditida > Dracunculidae > Dracunculus > Dracunculus medinensis. The sequence continues at coordinate 1,140,057 of UYYG01001150.1, read as the reverse complement.
ATAATTATATAATTAAATAAATTATTTAATAAATTTAAAAGTTTCAGGCTAAATAAGCCAAGAATTTCAACATGATTCTTTGAATAACATTAGAATAAATTAAAAACCAATTCGCAGGCAAAAAATTTTATTGCTTATCACTTTAAAAGAATTTAACAGGAAACGAGAATCGAAGAAAAACGGTGATTGTAGATTGAAATTAAGAAGACAACGTTGAAAGAGGATAACTTTGAATGATAAATCCTGTCAAATTATATCAAATTACGAATTTAGGAATTTTTTTGAATAGTTTTAACGATTCATCTAAAAAAAGATGGTTTAGGCAAAGTCAAATGACTGTTATTTGATATAATTTCGATTCGAAATAAAAGATTGGAAATGATTCGAAATTGAAAAAATTGAAAAAATTCTCAATTAAATTTTTAAGTTTGTATTTATTAATAAAAAAAGTAAGCTGTTAGCGTTCATTATTTTCGCTTAAGTTTGCTGCATTGTTAGTAGAATGAGAAAATTTTGGCCGAGAATCATCATATAGAAATACAGTTCTTAGAACCATTGGTATTTCCTAATGTCAGGCTTTCTTTTGCTGAATATAGGAAGCGAATCATGATGATTTAAATGATGATCTAAGCAGCAATTCACTCAGTAACTCCGACCTTCCTCAAATTAATCTATAAGAGGTTGAATATGAAGAATTCACAAAATATATAACGGAAATTCTTTGTCATTGAAAGCAAAAAATTTGTAGAATAAAACGATTTCGAACCCAGTGAAAATTGCATTAAAAATCTGCAAAATATAACGAATATTACAGTTGTGAAATGAGCATTTTTTTACTTAAACTTAAAATAAAAATCGATTTTGTCAAAGAATCTGCAAAGAAGCCTTTAGCCACAAACAAATTTGAAAAGAAAGTGGCACAGGACAGCAGCAGTGTGAGTGAAATGTTGCCAAACGTAAAAATTTTTCATCTGGGATTTAAAACGAATTGAAGTAGGAGAGGCCATTAAATTGTAAGAGCATACTAAATATGAAATTTTAATTTTAAAAATCCAAGGGCAGTCAGTAAAATTAGATTATATAGTCAGGCTTCCTGAGAAATCCTGATGTTTCTGAGGACCATCTCTTTCCTCGATTTCCATGCGACCTCTGGCAAAATTGGGTCCTCTTATTTAAAAGCTTAACTGAAAATTGTGATTGCCAATGACTTAATACGTTATTATGTGGTAGAAAAATATCATAATAAAATAGTTAAAATAAAATTATAATAAAACAATAGAAGAAGAATTAAATCACAAAAATAGTTGAAACAATATTAAAATAGTAATAAAATATTAGAATAATAATATTTAATGAATCGAAATAAAGGCATTTCTTTACAAAATTTTGAAGAATAATAGGTAAATGGTTAGCATCACCATTCCTCGTTAGATTCGCTTTACTTCGTTAGTATGGTTAGAAATTTTTGTCAGTGAGTCATTTGGAGATAGGAGTGTTTATGCATATCGAGGATACGAGCGAAAATCCTTACCTATAATCTACATCATTATCCGCCCAGTTATCCTATTCCAGTCTTAAAGGATAATTGTATGGCTTGAGGTTCTTTTATCATGAAAATATATTTTTTTATTGTTAATATTGATTTTTTAAATTTGTCATTGCTTTTTGCTGTAATCGAATTAAAGAAATAAATTAGATCAATTAAATAAACTACAAATTCTGGAAGAGCGAAATTGCATAGCCGAGAACGAAACATAAGCGAAACGCAACGAAAATGTTTTTAAAATTTTTCCAATTTAATTTAAATTTGAACTACCATCAAGCAATCAGCAAGCTTCAATTTGAAATTTAATAATGAAACATTTTTTTTGGATGAATAATAATAATTTGGATATATTTTTTCCAGAAATAATTAAAAAATTTCAAAAACGATTCTAAAAAATGTGGGAAGAAGAGGACAGAAAAAATGATAATATGCTTTGTATTTCCTAAAATCGGCTAAATTATCTCTAATAAAAAATAAAAAATAATTGTGTCCTTTAATGATAATAGTCGCTATTAATTTTAGAGGAAAGGGGTAATAAAATTGTGAGGTGGTTCTTTTGGTCAAGCAACATGGCTTCGATTCCTGCCATAATTTTTTTTTGCAGAGTAATCGCTTTGCGAATCCTTAGAATTCCTGTTCTCTCAAGCTTTTCAAAAAACAAAAAACAAAAGTCTTTCTAGATCTTCTACAATTCATTTCTTTTCTCGTTTTTCTTAATTCTAAACTTAGAAATTTAATTTTGCTTTGTCGAATTCTATTGAATTGTAGAAAATAATTGAAAAAAATAGATAAATAAATAGATAGACAAAAAGATGTGAAAAATTTCTAATTTTTTGCTGTTTTATTCCAAACATTTCAAATTTCAAATAGATTTGTATAAGCGATTATTTGTAATAATGAGAAATAATTTACATTTTTTTTAGAACAAAATGATATTTATTTAATTGATAAGTGAAGAAAGAATCTTAATGGCCATTAGATGTTGTCTTAGTAACCATCAGTAAACAGCTATAGTAGACAAATTTTCACATTTTAATCACATTTTATTTTTTCCATAGTTTGATTTTTTTGTATTTTTGTTTCGAGAAAGGCAAAAGAAAATTTCTATTGGCTGGCATTACCACACTGACTACTAGAATGCGATTTTTTCTTCAAAGGTGGGTTGTTGCTCAATTAGGAGCCGAAGCTGAAGTTCGATTCCCAGCAGGAGTAAACCTGGTGACCCAACTGTATTTCCATCGCCAATGGACTCCCTGGCATATTGCTCAAGGTGACAAGCCAGTGAAGCCAGTTTAACCAGTAATGATGACTCTTAAAAAAAAAAATGCATCTACGACTAAGTTTAGCTTGACGCGTTTCGTTCAATAAAGTGAAAACAAAGAAAACAAACCACTTGAGGATGGTACAGATAAATAAGTCCAGATAAATTCCCAGCTCGCCACAATTTCACCTTCAATGACAGGCTTATTGCTGCCAAGCGGTAGACTTCGAATATTATTGTTTATCGACATTGTTAAGTATTAATAGAGAAATCTTACCAAATGTTTTGAATTTAAATATCTTTACACTATCATAGTTACAAAAAACATGGCTTTATCTCCGATAACTTCACATAGATTTCAGATAAATTACTTCGAAATTTGAACATTTCAAAATTATGCGAATGAGACGGGATAATTTAGTTTTCGCTTGTTAAATAATGCCAAAAAAAATTTGATGTGGCGAATAGCGAAGTATTTTTAAAGAAAATCGGCTTAAAATTAATACTTCATTCTTCAGAAACTGCTTCATGGCTTAAACAATTTTTCATGAATTTAAGATTCAGCCTTTTTTATTCGAATTTTCAAAATTCGAATTTTTGCTCTTTCTTCGACATTGTTATCGATTTTGAGTTCCTCATTGAAAATTTCTCATTACTGTTAATGACCGTATTGAGGAGCATAAAGAAATTCTTAATTGTTAGGATTATGCCGCCAAAGCCATTCAGGAGCAGTTTTTACGATTTGCCATATTCATGGAAAAATTATGAATAAAAAATTAAAATGCCTTTCTTTTAAGAATTTTATAACATGTTCATGCATTTTACGCGAGTGAAGAATATATTTTGACAGTGTTTCGAAAATGGATAACATTTCGCTTCTCAGTTTTTTAAATTTTATTCTCGATAAATAATTTGCAATCATAATTTTTTGGAAAAATTTCTCGATTCATAGCGCCTTTTTTTCCTTATTTCTTCGGTTATTTGTGCATTTCTAATGAATCTAATGCATAAGTCATTTGCCAGCCTATGAACTACTCAATATCGAAAAAAAACTTCATTGAGCATTTATTTATTATAAGTGAAATTCAGGTTTTAATTCCAACGTTGATTGCGCTATTTCACATTTTATTTTTAAACGCTGAATTCCAACCTTCTCTCAAATTTAATGATTTGACAGTCGATTATTTATCGTATCTTTTGGAGAGATGAAAAATTAACTATAGCGGATCAGTTTATATTTCTCGATTGGGAAGTATGAAACTCTCGACGAATATTGAAAATATTTGAAAATCGCTCACTTTGGCTAATCTAAAGCAAAATGTGGGAAAAATGCAGACCATTAAACATCTCGACAACCTCTCATTTTCTACAATAAATTTAATGGCTAATTTAATCTATTTTAAAGGAATTCAAACTTTTAATCAAAGTCACATTTATTGATCAGCGTTTATTACGAGTTCAATGCGGTTCGTTAAGTAGACTGCAATTTTTTTCCAATTCTCGTCCAAGCCTTTAGTCTCATTTCATTTAAATCCGTGAAGTAATGATAAGAATGAAAATAAGGAAATAAGAATGAAAGAATGTAACAATAAATAAGAATATAACTCCCAATTAATAAAACTGCTGAATTTTGGCTCCACAGCTAATCAGACTGATGCAAATTTCAATTTCCTATTTTAAATAAAGATTTTTTGATAGTTTTTTGGTTTACATATGCGAGAAATAAATTTGTGGACTTATCAAAAATTGACATTCGTTCATTTTTCTAAACTGCGCTTGGATCTAATTTTGTATTCTTCTAACCTTATGATTCGTTTTGGCAATCCATATCTGTAAAAAGGAAAGGTCCTTTATAAATAAATAAAAATAAGTGGTTGGCGTTCATCATTTGAAGGTTTGAGGTTAGGCTCGTTTCATTGTCGACAAATTTTTTGCCAGAGAGTCACCTGACGATTGAAGAAAAGGTGTACCCAGAACCGCTCGGATTTTTTCATAAGAGCCTTACTGTTGTAGGATGAAAGGTAAAAGACGAATGATAATTTAAGCAATAGCCACTCATTGGACATAAAAAGTATGAAGTATGCTTTTCCAAATTTATTTCCTTTTACTTAATACAGCGATAAAATTTTTAATGATGGGTAAGGAAATAGAGAAATATTTTTTGTTCGACACATTTCCTTTTTTTTCATATTTTAATTATCTGTTTACAATTTTGCCCATAATTCTTTACTTGTTTTGCTGATTATTATAAAAATTAAGTTAATTTTAAATTTTCATCCACTTCTTGAAAAATCAGCAGCTCTAAATCTTCGAAGTTCATTTAAGTCTTCTTCAATTCATATTTTCCATAATTTATATTTTCATTGTAATTTTTCTTTATTTTCATTTCAGTTTCACGGCTTAACAGATAATATTTTCTAATGCAAAAACATGTTTATATTGAATGAAAAATCCTATTCGCTTAATTTTGGAAAATTTTTGGTTAAATCAGATGAAAACAATATATTTATGATTATTGATGGTCACCAAAGAGTCACAAGTTTCTCAAATTTTTCTCATTTTTTCAGACTGCTTTAATATGCAAATAGGATACATTCGTTGATAATGGTTGTTATATATTCCAAGTAGCCACAGAAAGTCAAAAATACGATGGATTTGAGAAGAAATAATGATAATAAATAGCTCAATAAAGCTTCTAAACTTTCATCCAGTCTTCGATTCTTTTCCAGATTTTTCCCTCCAATCATTTCATAACATTCAACAACGGTCTCCATCGTGAATTTGATCGTTTCCAACAACATCGCCACTACCACCATCTTTACCAAAATAGCCATTATTAAGTTAAAAACTGATAACTGGTAGTTATGTTGAAAAAACTTAGTTTTCCTTAATTTTTTTTTTTGCTTTTTTAATATGTTAAAATGCTTCTTTTCGCATTATACAGAAATATTGCGAAACGGTCACGTGATAAATATTTAGCAGAGAGAATTTAATAAAACAAGCATTTTGAGTTTATTACTCGGAATTATTGATTATACTCCATTATTATTTTCTTATAAGGCCGCATAGGGTCGAATATTTAACAGAAAATTGCCATGAAACTTGTGGAAACAATGAAGTTGTATTGTGAAAACCAACTGATTAAAATATTTATAGTTGAAAGGCACTAGGGTAAGATCTTTACAAAAAATTGGTTTTGCCAATTTTCGTCTTGGCATGCATAAACAAACAAATTAAAATGCATTTTAATTTTAGTTTTACTCCCAAGCGATTCATTTTACCTATAAGTTTTTTGTTTTTGATTCATGATTTATTGTTTTTGATTTTTGATTTATAATTGCATTTCCAATAATTTGGACATTTAAACGCAAATAAGAGGGTTTTTTGCTCTTTAAAGTTAAATTTTTATTTCTCCAATAACCAATAAGTAACCAATTTTTTTTAAAAGAGTCCTCACTATTACTGGTCAAACTCGCTCTTCTGGTTTGTCGCATTGGACAAATATGCCAGCGAGTCCTTTGGCGATAAAACTACAAATGAATCATCCGGATTTTTGGACAGGATTATTCCTGTGAGGAATAGAACCTCAGCATCGACTCTCCGAATTGAATAATAGCTATTCTATCTCAACCAAAAGTAAGTGGTTAGCATTCACCATTTGGTTAGGTTAGGTTCATTCTACTTGATATCACTACAGACTTTTTTGCCAGGGAATCACTTGGCGATAGAAGTAAAGTTTTATTCCTAGAACTACTTTTTAATAACAAGTTTATTTCTGCCCTGAACATGGCGAAATCCTTCCTCTATCTTCGGCTTTACTCCACCCATAAGCATTAAGAAATAAGCATGGATAAAATTGACCAGATTTCATTCCAGTGAGAAATAAATAAATATTTTGTATAATTTAAAGATTTTAATGAAGATAAGTTATTCAAAATGATTTGTTTCTACTTGGCTATAATAATTTTGCTTTTGCTCTTCAGATTAATTATTTTTTAAACTCATATAAAATAAATAAATAATTCAGCAGTTTCCGATGCTTTCTTATTTTTATGACTCCTTATGGCAATGTGGAATGAAATCCATGAATTCTCATTTATTGACTATTATTTTCTTTTATGGAACTCAGTCTTGCGACGAATTACTGAAGCCTTTATTTCACTCATAATTATATTATAGTAATGATTAACGAGAACGATTTTACGTAACAAATATGGCGCTCTATTTTTAAAAAAATTTCTTAATTTAATGTGTTGTTGCGAATGAATAATTCGTACCATACCATAGATATCTTCTTTTAAAAGCATTGTTGCTGGTTGTACCGGCTATCATTATGATATCCCAGTGAATAACCAAAGGCGTAGGTAGGCCTGAGAAGCTTCAGCAGTCAACCGGGTTTCATTTTCAATGGCAGGTTTGCTTCCCCCAAGGGACAGAGATTGAATAGATATAATAAATTTATTTTTTTTATCTAAATTGATTTTTTTAAAGAATTCGTAGATTTTTAAGACGACGTTATAATTTAAAAAATGAAGAAAGCAATAAGTATATTTCAACCGTACTGCAGCAAAAATACGAAAGACCCACATTATTTCATGAACATATAAAACACATATTAGGGATTTAATATTACCAGTTTAATTGAAAAATGCCATGCTGATGGAAAAATTTCAGAGAAAGTAAAAAAAGTAGGAAAAGAAAAACAATAGGACAAATTTTTCTTTTTTGTTTCTGTTGAATTCCCACTTCTTACATTCATAAATAATTACTTTTCGTCAATTTTCGTGATTTTTTCCTCAATCTGCAACTTGCTAAATTTCAGAAGTTTTGCATGGATGTTTATATTTTTAATTTCGCACAAGATACAACATTTTTGCGAAGATACTGATATCTTCTATATTTTTGTCTATGCTTTATTGCATACTGAACGAAAATCTAGCAAATATAAAGCACAATCATCAAATTTCATCGATGATTATGCTAATTGAAATTGATTATTAAGATGGATAACAGAGGTTGGATGTTGTAGATTTTCCAGGATATTTGTATTAGCTGAATAGACAGCTTTTCGAACAAGTTACATTGTCAGATCGAATTAAAATTAATCAAACCAAATAGAAATTTTCAGAATTTTACATAAATTATTCCTGAAATTTTAGAATTTTGGAAATTGAAAGTGTTTGGAATTCAGAATTAAAGAAATTTTAGATTTTGGACAAATAGAATCTTTAATAAGATTTTTAAGCAAATGATCCTTCGAAATTTGTTATAAGAATTTTTGAACCTTTTTTTTGATAGCTTAAAGTGCACTCCATCCGATTAGTCATTTACCAGCGAGTAAATCAATGTAAACTTGTATTACCTTTTACGATTTTAGTTATAACGCTTTAATTATTGTCTCCACATTTAATTATGATCGAGTACTATCATGACTAAGGTCACATTTGACTTCAATCCACCGACGAGTGGTACGAGAACTCATATGCGCTTCTGCCCCTAAGGGCGAGAGAGTCTGGAAATACTGACCACAGAATCCAGCAAAAGCAAAAATGGTGGTGTTGCTAGAGCAAGAAAAAGAGTTGCATGTAAAATCTGATTTCAGCACATTGACATGTACTTTAAAAAAATTTCAACAGAATTAATCAACAGAAATAAATTGTTTTTCAGAATTTTCTTTCTCAGATTACTGAAGATTACTTTTAACATCAACTTCAGCTCTCTTCGTTTTTAACTACAGCAATTATTTAGTAGCTATCCAAGATCTTTTTGCAAAATTTTCTTTCTCCTCATCTTATTTTTATTAGGTTATCAATTATCCAATAACTTATTAATGAAGATTTTGCGACACATTCAATTGGCCATTCTACTCAGATCATCGCCAGATGTCCATATATTTTATGGATTAACAAGAAAATATTTCGAAAAGACTGTGACTTTTAAAAACACATTATTGATAATGATGCTATTACTATAAATAATATACTTTTATTAAGGTATATATATATAAATACTTCTTTCATATAAATTTCAATCTTAAAATTGAACATAGCAATCTCTCTTTCAATTTCGACTATATAATTTTATATCCTTAAAAATATATTGGACTTCTTTTTTGCTTGGTCAAAATCATTTAGTAACAGCCTTCATGAAAATTTATAGCCAAGATTTATTGATTTACTCAGTAAAACTTTTTCCTCATTAGCAAGAATTGGAGAGTTGATTGACTGCAGATGCTTTTTTAGCCGATTTACTTTATGCTGTTCAAGATTTTCAGCGTTGAAAATTTGAATAAAATGAAAATTTGAGTGAAACCTTTCTTTCTACAGCAATTTATTGATTGTTAAGATAAGCAATCCTCACTCTAAAATGATTTCGGGACAAAAAGTAGAAGCCTTCAGCAACATCTGCATTTCGCATATAATGACAGAAAGAAAAAATTCAAGAAAGAATCTCAAGAAAGAAAAAATTTATGATGATCTGACTTTAATCCATTCTTTCTAAATTATTCTGATTATTTCTTTCAATAATTTAATAATTTAAACTAATTATTTTAAGATTCAGATTAAAACACTTTAAATGACTCCATTTAGCTTAGCACAAATTTGGCAATTTTCTTTCCGTCATCGTTTGCTATCTATATGTGAATATTTGTTTTAATCCATTAGTGTGTTGCTTTAAATGAGATAATTTGATTCAGCCAGTACTTCTCAAATGTTTTTCCGCTGATTTTGTTGCACAATGTGAAGATCTTGCTAGAATTTAAAAAAAGTATGAATTGATCCAATAATTCTCTGAATAATTTCATTAGTGCTCGTAAATACAAGAATATTTTATGCGAGAATATTTTTTGGAAATTTCTCTAGTTTCTCAACGAATTTAAAATATTTTCAAAGCAAAAAGTGAAGAAATTTTCAAAAGCTTTATGCCCTTATCTTTAAAGCAAGCAGAATGACTAATTTATCCACAAAATTATCCATTTATTCGAGCTATTTGTATAGTTCACAATTTATTCAGTCAATTCAGTAGATGCTAATCGAACAAGTAATTTGTGCAGAATTTAGATACTTATTAAGAAAATACTTTTTAAACCAAAGAAAATACTTTATAGTCTGGCAGAGGAGATTAGATGATCATCACTATTGAAGAATCAACTTTCTCTCTCTAGACGTTCCTTAAACGAAGAAGTTGGCCATCTTAATTATCAGAGCTGTGATATAAACGACTTTATAAAAAACAGTAGAGACTCTTAAGCAAATGGTATTAAAGCCAATATGACACCAACTTTCTTTCTTGGCGGTTAAAAAAAGAAATTTTTTTTGAACAAATTGCTCGAAATCCTTCATTCGATTAATTAACATTGATAATTTTCTCCGCATTTATTTCTGATAAAAAATCTTCTTAATTAAAATCTTTGTTTTAAATCTATGGATTTCTGGGCGGAACGAAACTTATTTTATGAAAAAAATTATAAATATGCAGTAAGCGTTTCTCAGCAGAATCCTTATTATTATTAGAAGTTTTTGATGCAGTCTCACCTGCGCATATTGTTTTATTATTTGTTTATTATGCACGGAAATAAATCATTAAATTTTGAATGGCAATAGAAATTTCGATTCTAAAACACAAAAAATAGAGTAAAAAATTGGTTTTTGTTATTTTAATATATTTATGTCATTTATCATTCTTAAAATTCCTCAATTATCAACCACTCTTATTTCGATATTTTATCTTTATTGGGCGATAAGTGTTTTTAATTTCGTATTTTAAAGAAGATGAAAACCAAAAAACTAAATTTCTGGAATTATTTTCCAGTTAGTAATAACCGTCTTAAAAATCTCTCAGATTTAATTTTGTATTTTTTTGTATTTAAATTATTTATTTTAATGTTTTCATTTTACTTTCTCACTTTCGCTCCTTAACTTGTTTTATCAAGAAAAAAATATTTAGACAATGCCTAAGAAAAAAAAACTCCAATTTTATTGCAATTTGGATAATTATGAATCGGAACTCACAAAATTTACCGGCGTAATGCACCTGCAACGATTGGTCAAGAAAATGGAGTGTATCTTTTCTTTCCAAACATATGGTACTAGGAATCCAAACGGAGATAAAGAAATACATCAGCACAATTTAAATGGGATTCGATAGTGTTGTAGATGTTGTAGTCGTTGCAGCTGCAGTGTCTTTTGTGCAATCACATGCGTTTTACCAGCGCCACTTTAAGGCGCCTCTGGATGAAGTTGGCATACGATTTATACCAAATCACGTATAAAGCTATTTTACCTCTGCAGATATTACAAACTTGTCTGAAATTCAACATTTAAGTTTACATTTTTTAGCTTTATTTGAAGATGTAAAAGTTTGAAAAATTTGTTTGAAGAAATTCAAGCGAAGGGATCGAAATGAGTCCAAAGATAATCAGAAGCCAATGATTCAAAATTTATTTGCACCTAATAACATTGAATTCATTAATTTCAATGCAAGAAAAAATCTATACAAATACCTCCTGCTTTTCCAGTATTTCTTGTTTCTGAAGCCTTAAAAGGATTTCATTCATATTCGTTTCCAGCACCATGCCTCCCATTACACTAAGAATATGATGGACCTAAAATTACAATCTAAAATATACATAGAATGATAACTGGCGCTTTAACCACCGCCACTTTAAGGCGTCTCTGGAGGAAAATGGAGCACAATACAATACGATATCTACTTGTGAGAAGATTGGCGACTAAGCCGGTCAAAGTGTTGCTGTGCTTGAAGACATAAAATTTTAATCAATCCAAATGCCATTTTGAAGGTGCAAAATGGTCATGAAATGAATGGCGTTTCTCATTGATATTCCTATTCATATGAACACATTGAATTTCAAAATGACTGAGATTTCCTTCCTTGTTTTGCCAGTTATATCACCAAATTATTGTTTGAAGAAAAAATTTCGAAATTGGAAAAAATTTTTTAAGACTTTTGTGAATCCTTTTGATATACCATATGGAGAGGGGTAATGCTGGCGACTCACCTGTACTTCTATCGCCAAGGGACTGCCTGGCATATTTGTCTAATGCGACAAGCCAGCGGAGCGAGTTTAACCAGTAATGGTGAAAACTCTTGTTAAAAAAAGTGCTATATGGAGAAGTTGCATTATAACTCGAACTGATTGAACAAGAACTAGAGACCAAATTCAAAGGAAATTTATTAAACCTCTATAAATGCCTTCAGAAAAGATCTTTTCCAAAATTGAAATGTTAGAAAAATCGCAGCTAAAATCTAAGTGCTTATATTGTGTACAAGTTTCTTTCCTGATGAAATTAATAAAATTAATAAAATAAATTAAACAGATCTGTCCACAGAAATCATCCGCTAAATGAGAATCTTGGCGCAATTTTGCGTATAGAATTAGATATAACAATTCAAACAGCCCATCTTCTCACTGATTTACTCTTAAATAGCTATCTGATATGTTTGACAAAAGTTGTCTGAAATCTATTCAGTGACCATTGAACATAGCTGGTTTTATATTCACTGAACTCACTCATAATATGGTCCTGGACCTGGATTAATACGGCCAAAAAAGATTTTGAATGTATTAAGACAGTGCAAAAAGAAATGGCTTCTATTACCGTCGACCATGGCATCAGACCCCGCCGCTTGGAAGCATCTTACCTTTGTAGCAGCTGGAGCCAGCCTAACCAGTAATGGTAAGAGCTATTAGAAGAAGAAGGAGAGTTCACTCATGAAATTGCGTCAAATTCTATTATTTTGAGAGTTATTTAGAGAATTTGTGATAAAACATTTTTAACCAATTTTTTTTCGGAGCTATTTTTTATTATTATCATCCATTTTATATTACACTTTATTTTTGTTATTTTTTTGGTAATACTTGGCTAACTTTTAATTCAATTTGGCCATAAAACATTTAAATCTTTTTATTTTGATTGAAGTTTACTATATTGTTCATCATAATGGTAGCTAAGAAATGCATTCTTCTGGTTGACAAAACCTTTATGGAATTGTCGCGAAGTCAACACAGGAACGAAAAACTGCATCTATATAATTGAAATTTGCTCGGTTTTGTTATATAGCTGCGAGACATGGTAATGAGAGTGAAGGATATTAAGAAGCTATCTGCCTTTGACCACTCTTGCGTACATTTTACGGGTTCATCGAGTGGATAAAGTCTCAAATGATCGCATCCACCTTCGTTCAAATACCACTTGCATTAACAGTATCATCACAGAATGCCGCATTCATATTATTCGCTATCCACCACAAGAGTTCATACATACTTCGTTGCTAAACTCTATGATGGGTGATGTTAAAATCGAGGTGGGCCAATCAAGACCTGGACTGACTGATACAGGAAAGATTTTGAACCCTTCTTAGAGGACCCTTCTTCTTCTAACAGCTCTCAACATTACTGATTAGGCTGGCTTCGTTGGCTACAAGAATAAGACGTCGCCAAGCTGCTCGGTCCGAAGCCATCGCTAATAGTAATAGAAGCCATTCCGCTTTTTCCATCGTCCAAGTCCATATATCGCTGGTCCCCCTATATGTTCAAAATCTTTTCTGACTGTACCAGTCCGAGGCATGATTGTCCCTCCTCTCTTTTGACGCTAACCATCACAAGGTTTAGTGAAATATATGTCAATTTTTGTAATGGACAACGGAGAATGTGCCCTCACTAGCTAAGATGACGCTCTGTGACAACATTATTAATGTTTGAGGTGATATTTGAGCGAAAATGGATACAATCATGTGCGATTTTATCCGTTCGACGGATCCGTAAAATGTATCTTAGACAAAGGATGATATCTTCCACTCTCATTGACCATGTTTCGCGGCCTTATAGCAAGATCGAGCGAATTACAGCTATATGGACGCGAATTTTCATTGATTCTGAGTCCAATTTCCGTTGCCAATTAAGACCTGGATTGATTGATACAGGAAAGATTTTGAACGTATAGGGGGACCAGCGATAGTAGATAAAAGAATGGCTTCTATTACTATTACTATCAACGATGGCACCAGACTGAGAGCTATTAGAAGAAAAAGAATACCATTCGTCAAAAAATAGTGACCAGATCTTTCTAATAACAACCTAGAAAACGTTGATTTTAGAATAGAATAACTTCATGAAACACTCAATCAAATATCTATTATCGCTTAACTCATCAAAAATCAAATCAGAATTCTGATCACTGATATTTACAATTAATATCAATAAGATGTTTCGAATGGAATAGACTCTCTCAACTCTTTTTTAGCTTTAAATATATTCGAAATATGGGTATAAAATTGTTAGTTTTATGCGGATTATAGCTGGAACCATAGCAATATTTTGCCTAATAAAAGTTGCCAATTTAAATGGTGCGATAGGAACTGCTATCTAGTATAGAGATTTTCTAACGACGATTGACCAGCTAATCAACCTGGTTGAAATGTTGGTTGTCTGAGGAGTTTCATGCGATTAGATCGATGTCGGAGGTATGTACGGCTAGTAAAAAGTTTAGGAAAAGTGAAAAAGGCCTCCTCCGTTAGGTGCTCCAGATCCCAATGCCATATTTGACAACCATAGACTGTGGCAGCATCTTGACTTGGCTAAGCACGTATTCCATTCTCTCGTTGGGGTTCATAGAAAATCTAACTTTATCACGGTCATTTGTGTACAAAGTAGCGTCGTATACATTGATGATCGATACATCGCTGTACCGGGGATAGTTCATACTGTCGCTAACTGGCTTCTGCTCAATCACAGTGGACTAACCTTTTTCAGATATGCTGGTCTACGCCACTTTGCCTTGAGTATTCTGTCCCCCAGCCAAATTTAATAACTGCTTGAGATTCGAAATGGAAGACGGACTTCGGACAAGCAGACGATATCTGCATAATATCTGGACACTGTGGACACTGAGTCATAATATCCATATGCGTTCTGATGTTCCACGCTAATGCGGCCAACATATCGCTTCGGAGAGCAGATTGCCGACGTATGTAGATCACAGTTATCCTGGCTCGAGAGTTCATTCTATTCTCAACTTTTGGGATCGTTTTTCTATGCAAGGATTACATACTTATCGCAAACCTGGGTAGGATTCGAGAAACAGCACACGGATGGGCCAAGATGACCAGATCCTTCCATCATAGTCATCTGAGGATAAAGGTGAGACTCCAACAATCACCTGGATTTTTGAGTTCATGGTAGGTCTATCAAAGGCAAAGAATTAACAAAAGAGAAAAAAAATTTACCATACTTCAGTAATAATGGCACGAAATGTTCATAAGTTTCGAGAAATTACTAGAAAAAATTTATGGATAAATACTACAAAAATCGAATATGTTTATACCAATCCAATATCTTCAAAATCGACCGACATTCAATGCAGGGCAGCAGGGTTAAGAGTCGAGATAGCTCTACTTGTATGCCAGGAACCTAATCATCAGATGAAGGAACGCCAGCTTTCAAGTATCCTGGCTCCGCGCTTATGCATATGGCTAGGCAATGAATGGAATTTCACTTTCAATAGCTGCAGCTAAACATTTTCTTCTGACTGGTCAAATTTCTGTGGGATCGTCGTGAAGCAGCATCAAAATAGTCCTATTGTGTGACTACGAAATTTTGCCAATGTGAGTGTAAAATATCAAAAAGCCATAAATATTTTGGCCATTCCAGCCTATTGTTTTTTATGTTTTACGGGAATATCCCCCAGATCGGATAGTTTCTATACGATTGCGTTCATCTTCTGCATTAATAATATCACCAGACAATATTTACGCTAGATAGGCCATATTCTTCCTGCAATGGAATTAACACATATGTCGCGACATGCCAAACCTAATCCTAGCAAAGAGATGGATTGGCATAGCCAAGGAAGGTTTGTTGGGGAAAGCTGATTCAGTGGTCATGGGTTTTGAGGAGTAAAAGATAGATAAAGACTACAGGATAAATTCAACATTTTAATAGTCAGTGGAACTATCCAAGCTTGAAATGGTTGTTAGATTATTGATATCGACCATCGATAGCAAGTTTCTATATATCTAATTTAAATATTGAATATTGAAAAGAATGTTTTATTACTGTATTTCTGATCGTTCCGGTTTGCCTAAAGCATTACTCAAGAAATTGGGAAGCTTGATTGTTAGGTTAATTTTTTGTGTGCTTGTGGTATTGTTGGTTAATTAGTATGCAGTTTAAAGTATATTAGTTAAATGGGGAGAAAACGTTGATAAAATAAATAATTGTTCTACATTAATTTCTTAATCGTTTCAGGCAACGTGAAGCGTGTCGATCTTGCTTAATTTTTATGCTCTTATCGACAGTTAATTGAAATAACCCCTTAGGCTTTCGTTGAATGCGCAAGCTAACAAAACGTTTGAGTCCTTTATAAAAATGCCATTATGGCTCATTTTTTCGTATTTATGGTAATTCTTTTTCTCACTTTTAATGACGTTTTTTGACAGGAATTAATTTCATGATAAATTAATGTGTATCACTCTCATTGTTGCTCGTGAAAAGTATGAAAATAAAAGGCATAGTTTGTAAATTAATGGTTAACAACAATTGTGAATTGTTTAAGTGTTATCACGATACGAGTAATAATTCTTCGCTAGTTACGAATAAAACTGAAAGACTGAGTTTTGAGACGATTAAATGATAATAATTATCTGTAATGTTTAATTGACTGACCATATCAACTGATTTATTAAATCAGGTTGGGATAATTAGTGCATACTTAAAAATATTTTTTATCAAAATTTCAATCCAAAAACACATTCGCCATATACTATGTGGATGCGTTTGATATATATTAAATAAAATAAATGGATTTACGAAGGTTCGATTACGGGTGAAAGTTTTTATTTTTCATCGGCTGACAAACGATTAGGTGATAGTCAAATGGTATGTTGCTTCGATTAGGTCAAGTGGATTCGTGGGTTTAGTTTTTGAATGTGGATCGTAATAAACCTATTGCAAAAATCTGAGTGATGTTGGAGACTCAACTGTGCTTCTATCTCCTTCTATCTCTAAACTGCTTGGCAAGTAAGTGGTTGGCCCTCACCATTTTTGGTTATGCTCGCTGCACTGATTAGAAATTTTTGTCAGGGAGTTGGTGGAAATAAAGGTGGACTGTCGGATTCCAGTACCTGTCGGATTTTTAAGGTTTCCTATGTGAGAGAGACAGGAGCCGAATCCTTGCTTCTTATTATATTCTCTAAATTACCATCCACTTGTGTCCTGCCTTCTACCTAGTGAAATCACCCAAGTCAGAAATTGTTATAGTTGTCAGAAGAGTAAAAAAACTGAAGATTAACATTAAGATTTCGCAGAGTAAAGTAGTTAAATGGTCACATGATAATATATAAACTTCATCGATCGAGATTTTATGCACAAAAACGAAAATATGTCAGAGTTATGAATATGCTTATCTGTTTGATATTTACCGATTAGATTGTAAAGGTCAACAGTAAAATAAAAATGAGAAACTTCACAGAGTTATCGATTTAGTTTTTTGTTGCTTTCACGGCATAAATAGTTACAAAAGTTATAAAAAGTTTCTATAATTATTAAAATCTTGGATATGGTAATATGTATTTATTGGCAGGTCGCAGATTATGGGATTTTAACGGATTTATTTAATTATGATGGAAACGCCTCATCGTAAGCGCAATAGGACAGGTAGCCGACATCGACATGAACCAGTTAGTGCCCTTAAGATTCGGCTGTTTTAATTTTATTATTTAGGCAATTTTTGAGCAAATCTATGATTAATTTTGAGTTTTATCATACTTTAGCTTTGCTTTTTCAAATTTTTCTTTGAAAGGGACTTTCGTGATGAATCTTATCTTATTTCCTGTAGAATGGATTTATTATTTTCTTAATTTTCACCTTCTCGATTTTTCTGATTTTTAAATTTTTTAGCCGAAAAAATTTTTTTAAATTTAACTGTTTTACTGTTTTTGCTTTCTAGAGGAAGTCAGCATCTCGTGAAAATGATCGATCATCACGACGTCGACACAAGTCGCGTAAACGGCGTCACCGCCATTCAAGGTCCAGATCTGGTACTGTTGAAAAAAGGCCGCCTGTTGTATACATGAATCCTGCGTTTCAGTTTGTCTCTATTTGAAATTTTTTTCTTATTTAGCTTTTTTTCTTTTAGTTTTAGTTATAAGGCATTTTATTTTTAGTTTAAAAAATTGAAATCTAAGATTTTAGAGTTTAGTTGGAATTTGGTCACTCAATACCTGCTCCTCTTTTTTCTTTGTTCCACATGATGATAACTATTTGCGTGAGATTTTTAATCAAAGATCGCAGTTGTCATAGTTACTCTGATGGACGGCATAAATTTGGTAAACGCCAAACCATCAGCAACTCCAAAATTTGTTTTCGAATTTAGTTTTAATTTTAATCTTCTAAATTTTCTTATTGTTTTTTTTTGTTTAAATTAAGATATGTAGGTTAATATATACTTTTCAGTACTTATATATTATGAAACTTTTTCAGATCAGCTTATAGTAATTCTCTGTCTCATTCGGATAATGAATTGCGCACAACATTAGTTAATCAATTATCTGCAAGCGAACAACGCATAAGTTCTTTAGAATCAGAATTAAGAGCAGCACAACTCGCACGTGGACGTGCGGAACAGACTGTCTTCGAAGTAAACTCGGAGAAACTGCGCTTAGAATCACATAATGCTGAAATAATTCAAGTAAAATTCGAAATATTAAATATTATCGAACCGAAGCTAAAATCTCATGTGATGGGGCATTCCCATTTTTTTGAATGGAGATAAGATTTTGGCATTGAAAGTTTCATGAATCGTATAAAATATAGAATCGTATAGAATGGAAAATAGGCTTTTATTCACATCATAAATTTCCGCGGAACAGACTGTCTATCAGTAAGAAAGAAATTTGAGAAGGATGTTTTTTGCGTCTAGCATCAAAGTGTTCAGTTCTTCGTTATTCGTTATAGGTTATGAAAACCCTGGAACGTGCCGTAGAGGAATTGCAGAATGCATACAACGCAATGAAAAATGAAACAGAACGAAGGCGTAGGGAGACTGAAAGTGCAGAAAAAAATTTGACGCAATGTAAGGAACAAACTGTTTTCCTTTCTGACAGAAATATGAAATTGGTGAGAAAATGTGAAGAATTATCAGAGGAAAATAAAGCTATTCTTAGCAGGTTTGCTGTTTTTATAAAGATTAGTAACTGTTTCATAAATTAGCCTAGATTTGACACTTGTAATCTTCTAATTTTTTTTAGAAGCAATCAAAAATGTCTGTTCTTTTAGCTATATTTATTTATGAAAAAAAAGTCTTGAGATTTTTCTCCAAGTAGCACTCAACATTTCTCATTTACCTATTGACTGATGTGGGATATTTTTCCCAGAGAATCGCTGACGTACTGTAGGTTTATAAATAGATCCTTATCAGCCACTCATATTCCAGTTTTAATGATAAATTTTATTTATTTTTATTATTGTTATTATTTATTTTTTATTTTTATCAAGGAAAAAGAATCGGATTCTTGCTGATTGCTTTAAGTCACAGTATATCACTAGCTACCTCCCAGTTATGAGAATTGAAGGATTTCTACAAAAAAGTTTTTTTAGACATTACACTATTCTTTTGTCAAAAAAGTGTTTAGTAAAGAAGGCGCTAATAATGCTTAGCTGGAGTTAGTTTGCCGAAAAAAGCTTTCACTTTATAATATGAAGTATTTTGAAATTGATGTAATTCTTCCGTTATATATCTTCGATTTTCTTGGAGGCGTGATGAGTCTGCAAGGGAATTGGCTGAAGTTCGACCTCGAATCGAAGGTCTTCAAGCCGAGTTGCGTCAGAGAGCTGAGGAGAACAGGTAGCATTGGTTTACTCTACGAAACTATTAGAAACATTAGGTTATAGTCTTACACTAACACGACATCGTTGCAGAAAAATGGTGGCACAAATGCGCAGCTATGAAGAGAAGGAACGATTATGGAAAAAGGTTGTATAGTACTTCATTTGTACAATTTTTCTCTTATGTTCCCTAAAAACAGGATGCCCTATTAATGCAGTGATTTGCAAATATTACTTATTTTTGTGTGTATCAATGTATATATTAATTATTTTTATGTGTATCAGTGTGTTTATCAGCAAAGAAACCACATGTGAATGTTAACTAAGTGATTGTATTGCGATGTTGAATACCTATCCTAGTGGAATCGTTTGATTGGTAATGCGTCCGGATTTGTAGATTGAATGAGTCCCATCAGCTCCGTTCTTTACCATAAAATATACCTCTTTAATTAGCTTCTATTGATCTATTTAATTATCTTTGCTTTTTTTGGACCTTTCTAGCCATCGTTGTAAAGAGTTTTTTGCTAACAAGTTTAATAGATATAGATGAAATCATCTGCCGCAACCTTGTGCTTCACCTTTATATTAAATTAGTCAATATTTCAAATCTTAAATCTTTTAATCCGATAGCACAGTATAAATTCAATGGAATCTTACATCAGTAAAGGCAGTAATAAGGTATTAGATAAAAAGCTGAGAATTCAATTTTTGCATCTTTTAATTGAAGGAAAAAGTCGATTTTGAAAAAAGAATTGAAATCAAAGATGCAATGGCTGCTGCCGAACGCAGAAATAATGATGAATGGAAAAAGCGACATTTAGCAGAAAAAGCTGAATTAGAAAGAAAAGTGCAGTTGGTGGAACCTGAGATCAGAAAAGCTCTTGAAGCCGTGAGTTTTTTTGACTCATTTATAAATGATTATTTTAGCGAAACTCAAGAAGTTTAAACTGAGTCAAATGGATTGCGATCATTGCACTGTAATTTATCATTGGTTACCACAGATCAGTTCGAATTCCAGTTTATTGGAATTTGTAAGAGTCTTATAAAATTTAATTTTTAATGATTTTTAAAATAGTTATGCGATATTTCTACTGTTAATCATCGAAATAAATTTTCGACATTGCTCTGTTCGAATGAAAATATTTTTCTGTGAGTTTTGAATTATGATGTTTATTTGCTTCTATCATTATGCAGAGTTATTTGTAGAGAAGGTACGAAAATTAATTTTTAATTTTTTTAAATTTATTAAAAACTATTATAGGAAGCAATCATGAAAGCTATTCAAGATTTACGTACGTATTATGAAAAAAAAGTTGATGAAGTAATGAACGAAGTAGAAAGTTTGAAAAATAATAGCATATCAGATCAGCTTCAAATCAACAATGGATTCGATAAAAGTTATTTAAATAAAAAGAATATTTTGAATGAACATCGTCGTCGAGCCAGCTCAATACCACCTAACTGTGAGAATCTCATGTCATGACTTGTCATTTTCTTCTTGCGCTTTTTCAGCCTGGCCATTCCACTTATGCCTCTCTTAATCACTGGTCAGATTTTTTCATAAATGATACATCTCTAGCTGATAATCACAATAGCAAATTTAGTCCACGATATGTTTTTTTAGATGATTTATTTAGGTGATTTACATGAAAAAGGTTGAGCATGAAGTGCATTGTTAAATTCTTTTCTCTTAAATGTATGATAGCTGTATATTTTTAATTTTTTTGTAGTTAGCTGCTTTTCTTGATTATTTAATTTTTTTTCTTCAAAGGTTGCTTGTTGAAAAACGTCGTGAAAACATGACTAATTGAGAAAGAATGTAGAGGTAATGCATCTAAAATATTTTTAAGGAAACCTGGATTTTATAAAAATAATGTATGGATGCAATGAGATGCGTTGAAAAGGAGATAGCTAACATCGAAAAAAAAGGTTCCACAAATTTTTGCATCTTTGTTTTTCATCGTACCTTATATTAATTTATATATTATATTATATATTATATTAATTATGGACATCGACTATGAATTATTTAGGTATGTTAATATTATTATTGTACGCCGTTAACTTTTGTTTTTATTTATTTTTATATTTCATTCGAGTATTGTTTTTCTAAAGTTAATGAGCACAATCCGCCGAACAGTTTTCGATTATCAATTGGTACAAGTAAGATAATAATGGAATCAATAAATAATATCCGGTAGTTTTCCGTTTCATTTACATTTCCACATTTTTTATTTTTTTTTTTGCTTCTTACTTTTCAGTGTTTTGATACTTATTTTTTCTAGTTCTGCTTTGGCTGGCTCCACTGTTTGTAAGGAATTGTTAGGAAACCGTCGGCCCTTTTGATATCCTTTATCCAAAGCCATTTGGCAATAGACTCACTAGATTCACTTTTAATGACTGGTTTACTCCCGTCGAAAGATAGAATAGGATCTATGATGGAGACTGATTTTAGTCGAAGCAGCATACCATTTTAGTTAGCTTTTAAATGTTCGTATATTTTCAGTCTCAGTTTTAGTTATTTCAGTTTTCTTTTTTTTTCCAAGATTTCTTCTTCATCAAATTTGTTTAAATCGCAATTGACTGTGGTAAATTTTTTATGTGCAATGTGGAATTATTCCCTTTATTTTGTAAAAACCGATTTGAAATTTTTTTCGAATTATTAGAAAAATATATTTATCGAAAGAATTTTATTTGATAATATTATTTATTGCATCGAAAAAGGTTAAGCCTTTAAACGGTTATCCTAGAAATGTTTCTAAAAAAATTCTTCACATTTCATACATCTTCTATTTGCTTGTTTTATTTTAATGCATATGTATTAAGCCACACTGTTTCGACAGTAGCAATAGGTAAGTCGTACGCAAATGTTGCGCGAATGTTTGGAGATCCACCGCAGTAAATTTTCAAAAATAGGAAATTGGCTCAAACCAGTTAATCGTTTATATATCGTAATATCGTTTTTAGTGACCTTTGTGACCGATTTTAGTCGGGGTTGGCCGATTTTAGTCGGGTTTTTAATTCAACCGTAAAATTACCCCGTTCCACCATCTTCCTCCATGAAACCAGCGATTCGCATCACTTATCTGCCTAGAATCGCGTACCCGTCGGTACCATCAATACCGTTCATATTTATATATGTATATATATATATATATATATATGCATCATATGTATTTATTTATTCGCTGTTTCATGTAACGGGTTCGCCTTTTGTCGGAAACGATTCATCTTCGACAAAAGGAGAGTATTTATCTTACGGTTTCATTTTTTTATTCGTCAGTTGTTTTTATAATCAATTAAGTATAAAAGTTATCGTTAATTTTTGAGACAAGTTTCCGGTTCAAAAATATGACAACTTGACTATGTAAAAAGCAGTGATAGTGAAAGTTCTCGCTTGTTAAACCGTTTCATCAAATCTGCTAGCGATTACTGGAGGGGGAATTCCAATTCAATGAATACAGATTTAGCAATTTTCTTGAGGCAAACATGAACTGAAACATAAAGTAGATTTTAAGGTTTTAATTGGAAGTGATTTTAATAAATAAGCAAAGCAAATAAAACATCTGGCCAGAATATAATTTAATAAATAACAAAGTGCTAAGGGCGTTAGAGTTTTACTATTGATAACATATGTATAAATCGCCTTTAACGGATCGTCACCTTATCGCACTACAGATTAAAACAAATAAATAAACATATCAACATCGCATACCGAATAATTTATAATTGATATAATTAATCACAAAATAATAAAAGAGATAAAAACCAAACAAAAAAACCAATCGATCTTCTCATCAGTGCTGTATTAATTAGCTAAAATTTCGATAAAATTAAATAGAAATTAAATCTTCCACTTCTCAATCTTAGTATTTGAATTTTACTTTAGAGGATGCTGCTAAATTATCGCTCAAAAGTGGGAATAAGTAATATATTTTGGCAGCCTTATTGAAATCAGTGGATTAAAAGAATCCTTAAATCATCAGTCATTTATTACAATCGCTGGATGGTTGCTTTGACAGTTAGACGTAAATAACGCCGATTTTGTGTAGAAGCAATTGACTAATCTCTCTATATCTATAAATCTTTGTAATTTATAAAAAAGTGCTTTATAATAAATTAACTTAAGAAATGGTTTTTATGACGGTAAATGTTTAATTTATTTTTAGCAACATATGGCACCTTAGATAAAAATGTGCCGTTTCGGTGGCGAAGCTTAATCTAGATCCATTCACACACCATCGCCAATGAGTACTGACTCAATATTAAGTGTGCCTATGCTTTTATCGCTTACCCATATCGATTTCTATATTAAAATAAAACTCATAGCGGAACGTAATATCCATAACGAAATCCGCTGCATACAAAAATTAAAAATTAAAAAAATTAAAAAAATGGTTAAAAGCTAATTAGAAAGCAACTTCAATAATCACAATCATTTAAAATAAACAAATATTAAAAATTATGATTTTTTTGCAACTGATCCGATTGCAGAACCACTTGACCTGAAACTTATACATCGAATATACTTAAAATTACTTACTTAACTACCAAAATACTTAAAATTAACTTAATTACCAAAATACTTAAAATTAACGAAACCATCAAGAGAATAAGAAATGTATAATTAAAAAAGGCCTAGAATAATTTAAACACGCTATCAGCAATCCCAGCTCTGCAGTGCCATTTGTCCAACATTTATAAATTAATAAATTTAATATTTGCGAAAAAATTTACCTTTTTGAAGGGTTAGGCGACTTATCACCAGTAGAAGCTACAGCATTCGCAACTGTTCCACTTGTTTCACGTTTAGTACAAAAGTTAGTAAGTGGAACTTTACTTAATATGTTAGGGTCTCTATCTTTTGGAGGATCCAGTTCTAGTGCATCTAAACGTTTCCACAAATCCTCACGATCTTTTTCCTTTTTCTTCTCCCTAAAAAAAATGAAAATTATTTTTAAAAAACCCCTAAAAAAAATAAGAGAGAAGATAAAATAATTCTGCCTAATAATTTTTTGTTGAAAAATTTAAAAAAAACAAGTATTGCCACCATATTCACTACTATATGCAGTTTTTTAATGCAGTATGAGCTCGCTTTATATTATAACAAACAAAATAACTACATAATTTGGAAGAAAAAATGGAATGCTTAAATAGTACTTTTGCCTCTCCATCTTAAAATTGACCGTAAGTTCATC
Source organism: Dracunculus medinensis (assembly GCA_900625125.1). Classification (NCBI taxonomy): domain Eukaryota; kingdom Metazoa; phylum Nematoda; class Chromadorea; order Rhabditida; family Dracunculidae; genus Dracunculus; species Dracunculus medinensis. The sequence goes on along the minus strand of UYYG01001150.1, from coordinate 1,115,209 downwards.
AAAAAGTTTTCCATTCATTTCCATGAAAGTTTTAAGAACATTGTATACAAGAGCAATTATTGTCTGGTTCCAGTGATCTTTGCTAATTCGGTATAAAGCGGGAAACATTATCGGCATCACCTAAATTAAAAATATGATTTGCTAAACCGCCAATATAAATAATTTCAAAGAAAAAAAATCGAGATTTTACCAACAAAAACTTACTGCTGTACTATTTTCTTCGATGAGTGAGAGAATGTATTCATTATTCCAAAAATACAATGCACGTTCAGCTACCTAAATCGGAAAGTTAAAAAAGAAAAGTTAAATTTAAATGAGAACTATAATGAAACAAAAAATTTGAATAAGAATAACGATGATTAAGATTAATTGCTTAAAAATCAAATTAACTTTGATAAAAAACTATAAACCACAATTAAAGGGAAATAGAAGCGATTTTAATATCTCAAACAAGATATAAAGAAAATCAAAAAAGTAATGATGCTATTTCAGGAACTAAACAAGGAAAATAGTGAACCTGAAAATGTGGACTAGATACACATTTCGCCAGCTGCTTAAAAAGTGGCTCAATAACTTTTTTGAATTGTTCTGGCTCAATTATATCGAGAATTTCCTCAACTTCACCCAAAAACATTACCTGCAGCATTATTTCTCCATCAAAAAAAATTTTTTGAATTTTTTAAGCCATTTTCAAATTCAAGAAATTCTTAACAGATATCAACATAATAGTAGATGTATGAAGTTCAATTTCAAACACCTTCAGTGAGAACCATCAAGTTCAGTTAAATAACCATCCACCTTTTTATGATCCGAAAAGAAAGACAGTTCCATGAGGATAAATAATATATATTATAATTAAAATTAAGACTAATCAAAGAAATTAGATAAAAAAAACTCTTAATTTAATAATAAATACTTCTTTCGCGCTACATGTTTTGGGCCAAAATTTGAAAAGTGCGTCAAAAACTTGCGGAGTTAGTGTCGAATCTTTTTCAATGAATTGCACGACACAATAAGCCAGCTGAAAACCAAAAAACTGATATGAGTTTGCTTTCTTTAGTTGATTAAATCCTCAAGCAATAGCACAGCTCTGAATTTATAGAAAAAAAAAATTTTTAAAGCAAATGGCACGAATAAAGTGCTAAAATAATAATTAAGAAACAGAAATTCAAACAGACAAGGAAATCAGCTAGAAAAGGCAGAAAACAAATACCTGAGCATGATAGAGACTAAGACATCGCGGTTTATGCAAAGGCAATAGCACTTTAACCAAGAAAGTTTTATGTTCTTGTTTCAAAGGTAGCGCGAAGCCATTGATAATACTGGAAGTGTTTAAATTTCCAATCATTTTTTTTCGATTTAGATCATTTTCGAAAATTGAAAAACACCTATGGGTATGAATATAAAAACTAGAAACAGATGAAGCTAGCAAGCAGATTTGCATTCTGATTTTATTTATAGATCAAATAATTACGATAATGATCTAAATATGGAATTGCTTCTGCTTGCTCAACTGGCAAATGTATGAATAACATAACATTAAAAAAAATCGCTCTCTGGATATAGATGTACAATCAGCATTGGTTCACAAACAACAGTTCCAATGAGTTCTAATAAGATGAATTTTATATAATGAGATTTATTTAATCTAATGAGATTTTATAAAACTTGAAAAGTGAAAAGTAAGAGTCAAAAAAAACTGAAACCTGATTTTAAAAATTAAAAACGAACCTCCCTAAAATTTCCAGCAATTCTCCCACACCATTAAAAGAATCCGTTTCAAAAACAAATCTACAAAGAAGAATAAATAAATCAAAGTGTCGAACGACGAAAACATATAAAAAATCATCCATAAGTCATAAAATAAATCTGGCCTCACCGCAAGCATGGTCAAGTGATGACATGGTTGCTTCGATTCGGGCCAAACTCCGAATTGGTTCCACACCCAACAAAAATAAAAGTAAATCTTTCGCTGAAAAATATGGGTATTCCAGATGATCCACTACTACCCGCAAGTAATTCTCATGGAGAAACTTTCTGACCGTACTAACAGTAACCTGAGCGAATCTAACCAGAAATGATGAGCGCTAACCAATTAGTAACTTAAATTTAATCTTGCAAAAAATATTCGATGTATTCGAAATATAATTCTATGATAAAGCTTGACTTTAAAACAATTCATCAGTTTGCAAGACAAATGAAAAATAAAAAAACTTACGATAAAAACATATTATTAATTTGTTTTCTTATGAAAGCACGTAGACCAAGGAATTTGCCATAGATGCGATGAAGCACGGTTTTGAGAAAATCACGCTCTCTAGGATCTTCTGAATCGAATAAATCCAACAACTAAAAAAATTACCTAACAGGATACCAAATTTTGAATTGAGAACAATCTGTAGACTATCGAAAATAATGAAAAACTCCACAAAGCCAAAAAAAAAACTGAGGAGAACGTACACTAAGCACGAAACGTTGGTCAATATATTTCTTCCCAATCGCCGCTTGAAAGTCAGGAGATTCAAGGAAACGAAGGAAAAGCTCATAGACCAGCTAAAAAATTGTTTACAGTGAATTCCGAATCAAGATTAGGCACATCAGTATGAAGAAAATAAAAAACCTGTAAATGAGGCCAAGAAACTTCAAGAGTCGGTTCATCTTCTTCAGGATCAAACTCAGAATTATCTGATGGTGGAAGAACGCGAAATATATTCTTTGATACCATTTTTATTATCTCTGGATATACTGCTTCGGTTATAGCACCTTTCACAGTGGTTATGTGATCGATCAATTCATTGAGAGCTGCACGTTTGATCTACAATTCATATTATATTAAAAAAGCAGCAATTATAGATTTAAAACAAATTTACATTAACTGTCCAGAAAAGGTTAAAAAAAAGTTTGAAATATCGAAAAAAATTGCTAAATAAAGACTGCAGACCTCTTTACTTTTTAATTGTGCAACAGGATCATAAAAATCGAATATTTTTTGGCATTGTTGAAGTTTTTGTATGACAATCGCTGGTTGCTCAGCAAAAGGAGCATCTAAAAAGGAGCAAAAAAATAAAAAATACAGTAATAGATTAAAATAACTTTTTGATAAATTATGATATGACATTATTTAAAGCATGAAATGCAATACACTTTTAAGGCATGTCAAAATATTATATCTCCTATCGCCTAAGAGTATAGGAAATTATATTAAGAATAAATTAATATCTAATAGCATCAAATGACGAAAAAACTGATAAATTGATAATTAAATTAAATTGATAATTAGATTAACTCTCACCAAAATGCCAAAAGAATTACCACTTTTATAATAACTCACATATATATTACAGAATTTTACAACTAATGAAATGGACGAAAAATTAATTAAATAGCACTAATAAGCATTTAACGCCTGTGTAACACTCATATATTTAAGTTAATTGGAAAATCACATCATTTTAGACAAGCCTAACGGAAAAATAATAATGTTAAAGTGAAAATCAATCAAATTATCACAAATGAAGTTTATAGATGAGATGCATCGCATTATTTATACGACGAAATTTTAATTTTTCGAAATTTTCTTCGCAAAAAAACGAAAATTGCGCCTCCTCAAATTCTTCGTAAAAACGAAAAAATATCTAAAATATATTCTGAACTGAGTGTTCGCACTAGAGGAAATATCTATCTCACTATCTTTCCTTTTTTTAATCCAGAAAATCATCATTGTAGACAATCCTTTTCTTGAAAAGCACTAGGAAAGGAAAGCTTTTCTTGAAATAATTTAACTGGAATGGACTGGAAAAATATGAAAAGACGAAACGCACTTACCAACTCATAAGGAAAACACAAAAATAATGCAGAAATAAGTAAAATTTTTTCAGAGTTTATCCCTGACGATTTAGAAAATAATTTACAATTTTAACCAGCTATAAAAAATGACCACCACTTATGAAATACTCAGTAGAATGATCCATATCCACCGTTTCCTTACCAGATAAAAAACCAACCATTTTCATGGTTGAGGCGAATTTCAGAAGGAAGAATTGAATTGACGTAATAAAAACAAAATGCAAACGATTTATAGCCGCTAAATATAAACATAAATAAGTATAAATACAAAAAAATATAAATATATAGAATACAGAACCAACCTTTTATAAGTGTTAACTGAACAAGCTCCTGATCATTATCTGCATGGTACCTACTACTGTTGACAAGCCGACGACGTCGCTTACTCGTTCCTCTGAAAAACAGCAAAATCTTCCAGTGTTCTTCATATATTCGTTTGTTATAACATAAGTTCTTGGGCAATTTCAGTTACAATAAAAAGAAATAGGAATATGTAATTCCAAAAAACTAAAAAATATTAAAAAACGTTAAGATAATAAAACGAATTTTTTTTCATAAAAATACCTTTTAGAAAATGGATCGATTTTATCGACAAACTGAGTTGCTGTAACGGAAAGTTGTTGCCCACCAGTTGCTGCACCTTGCGTACGTGGAGGAGGAATGTGATATTGAGAACCACTAAGCAAAGCCTTTTCTGCCATACTGGCCTTAGGCTATTTAATCGTCTTTATACTTGACAGCTGTCCTAAAAAGCTGATCAAACTGATTGCTGATTTGCATAATAACATAACACTCCGATAAAAACCATAATAACGAAACTAAACATGCAGCAATAAGTGCAAAAGTGAGATAGTAGAATTCTACCAAATCCATGCGAAAAAAGTCGCAAATTATTGCCGCCATAAATTTCCCAAAAATTTCTTCTTTATTCCTTAAAAAATCACCCAGATATGTCAACCACTAATTTTGACCTTATGATGAGATTTCAGCCATCCATCGTGAAAAAAAATAATGAAAAACCAAAAAACCAAAAAAACCTACAAGGTAGTGCCGAAATGAACGCATATACACATATTGGTACTTGTAATGCGAAAAATTCAGTAATGCCAGGTAATGCTTCGAGGGTTCCGTGAAACAAAAGTGTAGAAATAAAAAAAACAAAAAGTGCAGTTCACCCACACTACATGTGATTTTGACAATTCTGTTATAAATTTGCAGCAATATATATTGTAAGCAGAATAAATTTCCTCTAACCCTCTTCAAGCATGTACTGTGCAGCAAAAAATGTACAATTATCTACCGTTTAAAGCTCATATCTACCATGTGATATGTTTATTTCTTAAGAATACTTTCAACTTTAAACATGCAAAAGAGCTTCGTTGGTCAAATGAAGTGCGAATTTGCGTTCATCAACTGAAACAAACATGAATCAGAATTTAATAGATGTATGTAGGCGAATTTCATAGTACACGAGAAAAATGATGAAATTATCTCATAAAACTCGCTTCTCCCATTTTATCTCATTGTTTACTAAGTGAATTATACACCGCAATTAAACAGCATCGCCAGATGAATGAAAGTACCGTCGGCGGTACCAACTGGGATTTCGCTCCCCGCCAATTCAATCCGAAATATCCAAACGGAGAATGGAGAAACATTAAATTTTATCGAGCAAAATTTAAAATAATTTAGTTGAAAATGAATTTATAAAACAAACATGAAAATTCAAAAAAGAAATATTTTCAATAAAACGAAGAAAAAGGTTCATTTTAAGAAAAAACAAATCAAATATAAACGAAATTAAACGACGAAATTATTAAAATAAGAGTGAAAAAAAAGGATTTAGGTGCCCGCAAAATATCACTGATAATTTTACATATTAAATGATTGTGTAAAACACTGCGATTCTCGGCAGCAGATAACTACGTTGGCATATCGCCAAACTTGCTAAGATTCGTCCTCGCGGAAAACTTCGGCACGTCGATTTCTAAAGCTTTGCAGTCCTTTTTTCTTCACATTTTTAGTATTTTATATATTAATAAGTAAAGTAAATATTGAATCGTTGTTTAGAATAATTCTAATAATTCCGACTGGAAATTTGAGAAAAAACAACAAATTGGGCGAATTCTGAAAGATTCTGTAATTCTTTATGATTCAGTTAATTTTGTTTAAAAATTTTTTAATTTTATATTTAATTGAATTCTTCGAAGTTTATTTAACCATTTAATACTTAAATTTAACTCAAATTCATTCTTTTGAATTTTTCATTACAAGAAATTTTTTGCAAAATTATAGCTTTTAACCCGAAAGTTCTCATAATCATGTCGAAGTCCCATTCCGTGAAAACCTTTGATGATAGAATGGTTCAGTGGGTTGTTGCTCAATTGGGAGCGTCGGTGCTGAGGTTCGGTTCCCCGCAGGAGTAAACCTGTATCCGGGCGATGCTGCTGACTCACCTGCATTTCTGTCCCATGGGACCCCATGGCATATTGCCCAATGCGACAAGCCTTAAAAAAAAGATTCATATCGAAGTGAATTTTTAACTTTATAAACTTTTCAAAGCGTCGAATTCCTTTAAGAATGAAAGCCACTTAATCCTTGAAGGGTTTGGCTGCGAATTCCATTGAGAGGGTGGTGAAAGCTATTCGAGGTGAGAATTACTCTTTTACAAGAAAATTTGCGTAAATTCAAAATTTAAAGTTTTTAATGCAAATATCACTATTTATCTTACAGTAAAAAATCTTGCGGATTATATTACTTATGGATTCCTAGGAGATTTCTTTCAGTTAAACAAATTAAGGTGAGGAAAGCGAGGAAATCGAAAGCAGCTGAATCGATCATATCGTTATTTTTTGTTTCATTTTGCTGTAATTATTTTTAATTATCGCTATAAAATATTTTAATTTTTATTTTCTATAATTTCGTTATTTTCCTTAAAATTTATAAATATTAAATTTTTTTTCCCATAAAAAAAAATGAAAGAAATGAATGAAAGAAATTTCTTGAAATTTAGAATTAATTAATTTAAATTTCCTAATGTTTACACTTTAAAAAAGAAGCCAATCGATAATTTTGTATTTTATTTTTTATATATTAGAATTGTGAAAAATTAAAATCAAAGAATATACAATTATTATTGAAAAATTCTTTGTTTAAATGACTTTCTGTTTGTCTTATTCATCTTAAAAGAGTTATTATTGGAAAAAGTGTGACATTAAAGATAAAGATAATAGTGAACAATTAATTTTATAATTATTTTTTACAATTTTTAGAAAACAGTTGAAAGAATACTTAAAATTAAAATATGAATAATTAGACGCTACACACAATAAAAAAATTTGCTCGAAAATTTGAGTTGTTCAAGCTTTGAAAGAGATTGGCAACAAATAGCAGGACGATATGCTGTGTTACTGAACTTTTGTATATGGAAGTGATATAGAAACTAGTTAAAAAAGGACAAATGAGTGGTTACTGCTCAGATTATCGCCTCAAGCATTCTATAGCTCCTCTTAGTATTGAAAGAGCCCGATGGTGCGAGAGGCCATGTACATCTCCTTGTGGCATCTCCTCCTGTACATCTCCTCCTCGGTGAAAATTTCTCAATGTAAGCGAACCTAACCAAGAATGCTTAGCACTAACTACTTATTTACTAAAATATAACAAAATATAGCAAAATGTTGATCGAAAAAAGTGAAACAATATGTGAAATAAAAATTGCATTTTGGAAATCTACAAGTTAAATTGTTCAATCATATGTAAACCCATTTTCTCGTAAATATGGTGCCTTTTATTGAGCTGCAATTCTTCAGAAACCATTGAAACCGAGTGCTTTTCTTTCATTCGAGGATATTCACATACTTCAGTTTCTGCTTCTTATCGATTTCGCGATTTTTAAGCAGAGCGAACATTACCATATTCTTGAAGCCAAAAATTTTATTAGGAATTTCACAAAAGTTCAAATAATTTTATCAGTTTTCACGTTTATTTATTTTTAGCGTAAATGGAGTATTTTTTAATGAAAATACGGTATTTTCTACTAAGTTTGTTGGTAATTTAAATTATAATATCGATAAAATTTTTTACGCACTTCTAAAATTTTATGCATATTTTTTATATTCATTAGTTTAATTAGTTTAATTAATTAAACAGTTGAAAAGTTAATTCGAGTGGCATGGTACTTTAAATTAAATCGAATCATAGGTTCGATTTCTTTCCCTTGGTGAAAATCATTTGTATTTCTATCATAAAATTGGCTCCAGCGAACCGGTGTCATGCCAACAGCCAGTGAAGCCAGCTAAATCGAAAACGGTGAGTGTTATCAGAAATTTTGCAGTGCCGCTTTATCACTTGTGTTTTTATGTGCGTATATAATATAATATAAAAAAATCTAAAGCCAACGAATTTTATGATCCCAATATATTACAGTTTTGCGAGTAAACGTCCTTTTGAAGATATTTATAGGAATATTCGACCAAATTTATGTAATACTTTTTTTTGTGTATATTTCATTTAGAAATCGTTTCCGCAATTTCTTAACTAAGCGATGCGCAATAAAACAAGGTTTTCAGAAGCTTCAAATTCATTTATAATTTTATAAATTCGATCAGTGCAAATGAAAGAAAAATTGAAAACAAAATTAGCGTTTCATAGCAAATTTTGTTTCACAATTTGTGGAGAAGATGGAAAGAAGAAATTTTTTTGCAAAAATTTAATCAAAGAAAAAATTATTTTCACTAAATTTTTTGAATAAAGTGAACTTTTAACATAAAATGATTGAATTTAATGAGAAAATCGCTGGTTTTATTGATAAAAACGTACGATTTGCGAAATGTCGGCTGAAATTTCATTTTAAAAAATTGTCCAGATTTACTTCATTTATGTTCATCGTACAAAATAATTATTGGCAATTTCTAAGAAAAAAATCTGAAGAAAATTTAGCTTTGGCATCAGGTGATCGAAGAAAAAATCAACAAGCAGTAATAAGCAGTAGCATTTTGAATTCTAATTTTTTTCCCAATTTTCAGCGATTTTCGTTAAACTCGACATTTACAATTATTTTGCAAGAAAAATCTTCAACGATTCTAAAATATTGCCACGGTCAATGGAAATCTGAAATCTGTTTCGTGCCAAATGTTGTCTATTAGTTATGACAACAATGGTTCTATTCAGACCGGTGAAATTTCTAAGAGCCAAAAAATATTTCTCATAATTCTCTTTTTTTGGTTCGACTAAGGTGATATACCTTGGAGACATTGTCTATAGAACCAGAATGATAGCATTGAATATGAATCCTGTCTTAGAAAAAAAACTAAGCCCCAGAGTGTTCATATTTTTAATAATTATTTGTAAAAATGGATAATGAATAGAGCAATTTTTTTTGAAAGAACTATTCTTTTTGCCTCAGGCAATTTTTTTAAACGTTTGGGAAATATTTTAGATGGGCAACGTCGATGAACCTGACCAATTTTATTATTTAATGTTGCGCAGATTTGCAGGTGGTAAATAAATGTGTAATATGCAACAAATTTTATTTTGCCTTTCGTTATTCATCTGACCTGAAATCCATATTTATAAGTTTATGGTTTAATTTTAGTAAGAAAACTATGATTTTAAAAATTGTTTGCGTCATTTGTTACCATTCATATAAATTTTTTGATGCATTTATTCATTACTTATTGGGCAATTCACCATAAGCGCCATAAACTAGAAAATATATTTATTTTGCTTTGTTAAATTTGATAAATGATATATTTCCGTGATAAGTAAAAGCGGATGCAGCCCTCAACAAATTTTTTTTCCGTCCTTTATAACTTTTGGCAATAAAACGTTAAAAAAATCGGCAGTGATTTACTAACAAATAAAATCTATTTTCATTATCAGTGCTTAGCAGTTGTTGGCAGTCATTAGCCCACATCTTTCATCAATGTTTCACTCTGTAAAATTTTATTTCATGTCTGAAGCAAAATTTTTTCAGGTTAAAAAAAAAATAAATAAACGAAATTTGTTTGTGAATTGTAGTGAATTTTTCATAATATCGTTCCAATTATTACAACTACTTGACGACAAAGTGTATATTTATTTTAAATACTGAAAAACACAGTCGTGATCTCCGTGATGTTCGGCGCAATTCGACCTCTTGTCCTGATCTTCAGATAAATGCGAATGTCTGTTTTAGGTTAGTTTTTATTTGATATACCACCCAACCATTTTCTGTTCCCTAGTTGATATTCGACGAAGGGATTATGCTTTAAGAACAAAATGATGCACTGAGATCAACAACTCTGTTTTTTTTAGTTATGCAGTTGCTATCATATTTATCAATGTCATGTAAACTACATCGACTTATCATTTTTTTGGTAAAATAATAAAATTCCTTTCATCTCGAATGACGGATTTTCTAAGTTTAATGTTCTAACAAAATGCACGATTTTATAAAGTTTCACGCTAAATTATGTGTAACTGTGCATAACAACTTTAATTCATTAAATAATTAATAGGATGCATAAGAAGGTAGTCAAAGAGAATTTTCCCAAAAAATTTAATTATGAACTGTTAATAATAATAAAATGATTTGCAAAACTATTCTAGTTGTAATATAATTTAACAATAATTGATAATGATAACAATAATGGTAATAATATTAATAAAATGATGACAAAATTTTGCCCCTCACATTTACAAAACGAAATTAACGGATTATTTTGTAACGATGATAATAGAAAACGTATTGCACTCGAGCCAATCCGATTACTTGCATTATTAAGTTTGTTTTGATTTGTAGAATGTGATGCATTTTATAAAAAAGTGCAAAAATTTATAATGGCGAGAGTTATTCCGAAATATTGGCGTTATATGTAAAAAAAATCCCCTTCTCACTCATTGTGAGTGGATCTCCTTCAACTTCAGTTTCTCTACCAAAGGGTTGGAGATTATTTTTGTGTGCTCTTCTGAACAAAGAACTCTGATGTTCCTGGAATATGCTGAAGCCAATTTTCTAGTTTAGAGAAACCAAAGTTGTAGAAGTTAATTTTATAGTTTCATAGCCCCTACTTTCTACATCTCCAGTTCCTCTTGGTTACCACTCTTTCACCCCTTGGTTTTCTTATCTTTCTTCTTGATGCTACTCCTCGTCTTGTTTATTAACATGATATTTGGTTGATTGGCCAGTATTTACTTGTATATCTGGAAACCTTGATCTTGCTATTTCCATAATTTTCTGTGGAATCTCCACCTGGCTCTGCGAAGATCTAGCTCATTTGCTGTCGATAAACCTAAAGACAATATCAGCTTTGTCATGCCATTCAAGTGTATGCCTGCTGTTGAATTATTCCTGAGGCACTTTTGCATTCACAATCTTCGAATTCTGTTTGATATGATAGATCTTTACTTCGACAGAAATTTGTACCTATTCTTGTATTGCTTGACTAATCTTCAATGTCGTATAGCCAAACTTTTTGAAACTTTTTTACAATATTGGATTTTTCAACGATGGTTATCGTAAATATCTATCGAAGTATCTATCGATGGCACAATGCTTTGCCATGGCATTTCATCTGCTTGATCTTCCTCTGATTTCTGCTTCAGGCATCCTTTCAACAGCTCTTCTTTCGACGTTATCTTGCTGATATATTCCTGAATGCCCTGGGTATTAACGATAGTGGTTTTGACACTTCCATGTCTTTCTTTTGCCATTTCAATATACCAGCAGTGCATCAGAATGTGCATGTTCATGACATGCATCTTGCTTTTCCCATTAATCTGGTTCTTTAGAATCTGTTTTATTCTTTGTTTATATTTGCCATAATTATTTTCATGTGATCTCGAGATATCAAGATACAAGATATTTGTAACCAGTCTGTTTGTCAAGCTATTTCTGATTAGGACTCGCTTCTCTAGCTAGTACCCGACAAATTTCGCCAAGGGATTCCTTGGCGATGGAATGTGAGTCGCCATTATCCTGATTTATAGAAGCTCACTCCTGTTAGGAATAGAACCTTAGCATTACACTGAAATGAGAAACACACACACTGAACCTTTCTCTTCGCTTTATTGCACATTTTTATTTGTTCTTGAGTTCATCTCGTGTTTTTGCGTGTTATGTAAAAAGGAAATATTGTATTAGCACAAATAATAATAATAATAATAATAATAAATGGATACAATCCATGCAAAAAATAAAAATTTTAAATTCCCTTCTCGCAGACACCACCTGAATTAATAACACGAGCGGAGGCTGAACCATGCTTGAAATGATAATCTATGCGATATTAGAAGTTTAATGAAACAATTTTTCGAATTTGTTAAGTCATATTTTTTTCTTATAAAATTTAACATATAGCATAAACTGCAAATTATTTTGCAATGATATTCACCTTGGATTAGACTCAAATAATCCATAAATTATTGGATTTACTACAGGATTAACAACAATTAATGCATTCAAAAATGGAAGTGTTACTAAAATCGTATCACGAGTCTCTGAAGAAGTTGCGAACATATTCATAAGAGCCATTATATTATATGGAGACCAAAGACTTAGGTAAGCGACCAATATTAGTGTTGCTTGTCGTTTCGCCTTCTGAAAAAAAAATCGAGTATACCAATTTTTTGAAATTTGCGGAAAATTATAATCTCTAATTAAAGTTAACAAAAACCAGTGAATAATATCTCATCAACTTGATCGATTCGCTGCATTAATTTTGCCAATATTTAAATGTTGAAATGAGTGAAAAACTTATAAATGAAAAATAAATGAAGGTCTCTAAACTGCGACTTTAAAAATCAGTTAGTGCTGAAAACATTTTGGATGTTATAAAAAAAGCTAAATTGATATGAGTTTTGAGAATAGATAATTTCCGACTTAAAATAGAGAGAAATATAGAAAAAATATGTACTTTTAAAAATACATTGCTTAATAATGTCAACAGTGATAAACATATCGTTTTACGTTTTTCCCTAATTTCCTTTTATAAATAAATAACATGTGAACTACAGTTCAGCAGCGAAGACAAAGATTAACTCACCGAGGCAGCCCTACTGATGGTTTTTTGGGTAATAGACAATAGATTTGTGTTGTTGAAATTTGCTGCTCCGTCACTCTGGTCATCGCTAAATGTTCAAAAAATTAAAATTTTGAAGAAATTTAGAAGACGTTTCTGGAATGTAGAAGCAAAAGTAAACTCGTTAAATTTCGCTTTGCTCCTAAGCAAAGGATCGGATAGCTAATAACAATGGAAACAGTTTCTTAAAAATTATCTTTCTTAAAAATTTGTCAAATTGAGAAGGAGGAAATGGTTTCTGATGAATAAATAAAACGACTCAGCTGCCATTTGAACTTAATTCTAAATTTTCTTCCTACAATATTTTGTGTTATCTTGATTCGATCAAGTTATCCTCCCTTTATCGTTAAAAATTTAATAATGGTTCTAGCCGCGAGATTTATCTGCCTATATTTTACTTTTCGAAAAATCTTTTATTCGCATATTTGCCATTGCTCAAATTTTTCTTGAAATATGAATAAATAATTTTATTGAAAATAAAAAAGAAATAATCCATAGAATAAGAGTTTTCAGAGAGCTAAAAAGCCCTAATCCATTAATAATAAAGAAAATAAAAATTTTGCAGCTCGGATGATAGTTCAAAAATTTTTATAGATTACCAAAACAAAACATTAATGGAACTCAAAGCTACAGGGCATTTAATTTTATTGTATGTACAGTTCTAAAGTTAAGTTAAAATCATTTTTAGCTTTTAAATAACATTTACAGTTCACTGGGAATCTTTTCTCCATACATGCCATTCTTTGAGCACCGTTTTATAGCTGGTAATTTATATTCTTTATTCGAATCTAAAAAATTCATCATAACAGTATATTTATAATAATATATCAATATTCTATCCGGATGGTGTTGAGGATCCATTTGTGTACCTATCCTTATTTCCAAGTGATTCTCTGATGAATAAGGTCTTATCCTTATAATCAGTAGATCCAGTTAAGCATGAAACTGTTGTTAAAAAAACGATTGCTTGCCAAAATTTTTTCAAAGCAATGCCATAAAAAAAACGGCTAAGGGAGAATATTGGAAAATAATCGCGTTCCAGTTGACTGTATAAGATATCTTAAATTTATGAATATTTTGCGAAAATATAATTGGTAGAAATAGAGCCAGTTTATTACATAATTTTTAACAACCTAAAACCTACTGAATAACCACACGCTAATACTGTCACGATTCATTTGCAAGCAAGCGCTCTTTCAACAAATATTGATATCCAACATCTTAACAACATCTACTGATTAGGCTGATGAGAAACGTTTTCCTCTAAGCAATTAAGCTAATTGCAATTTTGCACAAAAAATTGCTATAGTAATAAACATCACAATTTACAAAGCCAAAAGCATTAGGCATTATATATCGTAAAAAATAATATCGTAATTTTATCATTACTTTCGCCCTTTTTTAGAGCATTCAGTGCACATATGACAAAAACGTATGATGATGCAACGATTAGTGTTGGTATCCAGAATACGAGAAGAAGATGCGCCATGTTATATACCATTTCCCATCGATGAACCTGTACAGCAAAAATGACATTTTTCAACTTTTTTCTTAGAATGAATTGAACTTTGGCAGAAAATTTCAAAGGAAATTTATTTATTTAAAGTGAATCTTAAGTGAAGTTTGTGAAGCTCATTTGGTTTTTGCGATAAAAATCTGGAACACTTTCCTTGGTGATATTCTTTTAAAGCTCAAAACTTAAAAGTTTTTTAGAAATACGAAATTATTATGCTTTTGAATAGACGAGTATTTTAAATGCTTGATGAAATAAAAGTTTGCACCTGTATGAAATCAGCAGTATATTGTTGTTTTTCTTGTTCACTAACTGTGGGGGACAAAAGTTTTCGATCATATTCGTATGCATAAATTGTCCATACAGGCGTACATTGTCTGAAGGAATTTCACAGTATAAGAAAATTTAAAGAGAAAATAAGCATAATATGAGGAGCAAAAGATTATGAAGGTGCCAAACATTACTTGAATTCTGCGAATTCAATAGGATGAAAAAGTTGGAAAATAAAAAGTTGAGGGGCTGAAAATACAGTTGCAGCTATATAAACAATAATCAATGTTCGACGAACCCTTTCCAGCGCAATTTCTGAGGCTTTTATGGATCTAAAAAATTACATTTTTCTTTTTATAATTCCATGAAGAAGTAACTTCATTCATTAATCTTCATTAATGTGCAATGGCCAATAGTCGCAAAGTATCAATGCAGCTATGTAAAGAATAGAATTCGCCATTTTCAAGAGGTAACAATTTTATTATTAATAAAATTATTCTGTTCTACGCTATTCTAAATAAACGGTTCTTTCTGCGATTCAAAAATTGATGAAATTAATGAACCTCATATTGAGGTAGCTGCTGAGTATCCACCTACACCTCTACTTCGAAGTGGCTCATTAGCGAAATCATTTGCCAAAAAGAATTTCCTTATCTTGACCGACCGACAGCTGATCAGTTCAAGCGCAATTATAAATAGAAAAGCAAGAGGCAAAATGGTAGAAATAGGATAACTGAAACAAACCTTATACTTTTAGTTGTATAAGCACGGTCTATTGCTATGTTTGCAATAACGAATGAATTTAGATAAAAGCTGAATGTATAGAAAAATTTACATATTCGACACAGCAGATCACCACCATGCCACTGTAAATTTCAGTGCAAATAAAACATATAGAACAAATTATTGAAGATTCACTAGATTCTGTATGATAATCGAAATCAAGTCGCTTATTGAATTGGGCGAATTCAAGATTCTTTTACATATAATACTGGATTATTATTATCGTTTAATAATTTTTCAATAGCCACTTAAAGAAAAACATGCAAACAACCCACTTAAATAACTAAGAGAAATCGGAAAGAGAAGAAAATTTGAATAAACTTTCAAATAAAACTCTATATTTTATATTTAAAACACAAAAAAATAGAAGTAAAAATTATATTTCAACCATATTTAACATAAATAATTAATGGAATTAATGGATTTACGTTCCCGACTTGCAATCATGAATTTCCTAAAAGTTTTTTTTAATTTTCCTTCATTTTTTTGAGTTTTTTTCCCATAAAAATTCATGGTTTTGTTGATTGTTGACTTTTGCATTTTCATTGGCAATAAGGAATTTTTTTATTTCTAATTAATTTGACGAATTTATTTGAAATAGTCAGCGACCGAATCAATAATTAAATAAACTGACTTGAACGACTAACTTTTATTACTGAATTAAGGCGAAATTATTTATGGTTTTAGCGCAATGTACTGTTAAAAATGAATGCAGTAAGCTGCGCACCAATTAATTTATTGAACTAAGCACCAAGATTATTCATATATTTTCCTAAATGATTCTTTTTTTTTGTAATAGTGGCTAACTTATTATCTGCTTTAAGATTTGGTTTCCACGAACTAAGTAAGGATTTGCCACTCATTCGAAAATTCCATTTTTGCTTATTGGAGAATAACATTCTTGCATCTTGTTGAATCTTTATATTTTATATTTCTTTTTTAATTGCGCCAGAATATGATAATAATCGCGTTCGCATTTCATTTATAATTCCCATTAGAACTAATGAACAAATGAGCTACCCAAGTGCCAAAGAATTGAAATTTTTTTATTATTGAGCCCAAAAATTAAAAACTTTATTCTTGCATAATGAAATTCTTTGACTGCGAAAATCCTATTATGAAATTATTTTCCTGAGATTCATGAATATACTACAATACGAAAACAAAATTAGTGTAGTATAATTAAACTTCTACCTGAAATGTTGTCATCCAGATGATTTGTGTTGGCGTATAAATAAACATTGTTAAAAGATCGGCAATATTTAAGTGCAATCGTAATAGTAATATTTGACTTCTAGACCGATCTGAGATATAATTTCGATAGGAACGAATAAATGAGATTAAATTCAAAGGGCCACCTATACATAAGCATATTATGTAGATCATAATCTCCACCTGAAATTCCTGTAAAAGTTAGGAAAACCATCGCCACCTCAATCTTGTGAGGCATTAAAAGTGATGCTAAATAATTTTACTTTGCTTTGATTTATACAATTCATTATTAAATATATATATATCAGTCCTGAAGGCATTTGTGCTAATTTGTGTTCAAAAACAATTTCTAATAAAAATTATTTTCAAAAAATTTTTTGGGATAATACTTCC
The DNA here is from genome assembly GCA_900625125.1 of Dracunculus medinensis. NCBI lineage: Eukaryota > Metazoa > Nematoda > Chromadorea > Rhabditida > Dracunculidae > Dracunculus > Dracunculus medinensis. The sequence continues at coordinate 1,098,133 of UYYG01001150.1, read as the reverse complement.
CACTTTCTCCTTAATTTGATTTTAGCGAAGCTTGAAATTGATAATATTTCTAGAATATTGATAATTTATAAAATAAGAGAAGTATCTCCGATATATAAATTATCCTCAATTGCATTTGATAAATATATATAAATTAAAAAGAAAAAACTTACCAGATCGGCAGTAAGTCTGGTGGCAGGAGTAAAACTTGTGGAATCAGTAGTTTGAAGTGCTGAGCAAGTCTCATTGCATGAACTATCTGCCATAGCCTTAGGGAACCCACAAACTTTTTATTTTTTTTATTAGATTCTTTTAAAAATTTTTTTCCTACAAATATAACAAATTCCTTTGACATCAATATAATCAAATAAAAAACAATGCATCAGTAAAAATTTTCTTATCATACTATTTCTTATAATCTCAATAACATAATTAGATGGCAATATTCATACGAAGAATTTCATCAGCAAGCACTATAAAATTCTGGGACAGATTATGTTACAAGCATAAATTCGTGCAGAAAACTGGAATTTAAGGAAGTACAGGAATAAAAATTGCTATTAACATATTTAAATCAATTTCATAGAAATAATTATATATTTATATTTATAATTTTATTTTCTATGATTTCTATAATTTCAGCATTGCTAGTTCATTTGCTTTCTATTAACAAAACATAATGTCGCGAAATGCGATATCTTTTCTTAAATCATTATTTCAAAACGATGTCTCTGAACCGCAAAAGAAAACTTTATTAATCGATTCTTTAGTTATTGCACTTTATATGTCAATAAAACATAAAGAACAATTTACAGTATACGTTGTATATTCTATACTAATGAAAATCTTTCTTCTGCACTTTAAGGCGCCATATCGTTCTTATGCCATTTTAGGCGCCATTAAGGGACTCTAGCGGTTGGGCTTCAATATTAATATTTTTGTAATAATATTGGTATTTAAAACATTCATTCTTTAAAATGTCCTTTATCCCTTTATTCTTTTTCTTTATTTTGCCTTTTAATCTATTTGGTTTAATCGAAGCTCGTTTTTTCTGACTATATATTAATTGTTTTAACTACCCAAGTTTGAGGCGGCGAATAAAGATTTTTATTAATTCTGCGGTAAGTTTTTATTCTACTGTCTTGAGAAAACAGCAAGGTTACCTATTATAATTAACGCGTGGTAGTCGAGCATCATCCCACTGCTTCCAATCAATAATACACATATATTAAAGCACAGCAATGAAAATGCAGAGGAATATGTTGAAGGAACATATAGTAGGAGACGAATGGTAGTAAAAAATTTTTCTACGATTTATTCACACGATAAATGTAAAAGTTGAATGCAATCTCCTTGCGTAATTGACGTCGTAAACGAAGTTTTCGCGACTTCATTGCCTTTTTCGCTACCATCATTAATGGTTTTGGTGGCACAATAGTCAATTACAATAGCAATAATAGTTAACACGACGAAAAGAAATCATGACACAATTGCTCTCGTTTCGGAACGCCGATGCTGGAGTTTCCCACCAGAAGCTTCCCTGTCTAAAACTTCAAAAATACGTGTGATGGCAACTCACCTATCTTCTATCACCAAATGACTCCATGGAAAAATGCCTGTGCAGACAAGCTAGTAGAGAAAACTTGGCCAGAAATGGTAAGCACTCTACGGTTTAATAATGGGTTTTCAGCAGTGAAAATATGATTTGAAACATGAGACATTTATAAAATAAAAAAATTTTAATTAAAATTTCATCTCTTCTTAAAGTGCAAAACAAAATCAAAGAGCGCAAATTTGAAATTAGCGTTATCTGATAAGAAAAAATCGTTTTTTTTTTGAAATTAAATCGAATCATAGAATGTCAAACTTGAGAGACTCAATTTGTTCGTGGGAATTTAGTTATATATATATGATGATAGACTTATTGAGAATTAGAATAAATGGTGTAAATTAATGAAATTTATTTTGCTTTTCCTTTTCAAATATTCCATCATTTCCAGCCAAAAAATTCTTTTATTATTCAAAACTTTTTGAATAAAATTCTACTTTTTAAAAATTCATAATTCCTGGAAAATTAAAATCTGGAAGTTTAAAAGATCTTTTCTTAATTCCAGATAAAGTCACCATAAAATATAATAAAATATATAATAAATATATATATAATATAATAAAATATAATATATAAAATCACCATGATTAAAAAATGAAAAAATATGCAAATCGATGGTAGCAGTAGGATTTCCGAAATTTCAAGTTGTAGCGAAAGGAAAAAGGAATAACCCATGTCTTAGGAACGATGATAATATGGCGAACAAGTAAATGAAAGAATTAAAAGTATGGAAAGAAATTGAATATTGAATAGAAAGGGCTGACAAACCAAATTCAATTTCAGACTAATGTCTGAGTTGACTGGGATTATAAACAGGCAATCAAATCTATGCGCAAATGAAAATTTGGATATTGTTCAAAATATTTTAGTTGGACTTTTTTTAAAGTGTCACAGTTTCCTTTTCCGAAAATCTTCGATTAGTATATTTATTCTTAGGTAAGTTTATTAAATAAAATTTAATTTTTCGGAAAAATTCAAAGTAGATTCGAAATTTTTCCAAGAGATTAGAAGATTTAGCTTCGGATTTCGAAACTCTAGTTAATTTCAAAAATCAAAGAATTCAAAGCCATTGAACCGTGCAAATTAAAATCGAGAATCATTTCCCTACCAAATTAATAAAAATTTGTTAAAAATGGAAAAGCTTTTTGAAAAACGCATAGGATATCATTGATAACCAAATCCATGTTCACTTTTTGGAATAATTTAAAAATGGATGTTTGGGAAGAAAACGCTTATTCTTAATGCTTAAAAACAACGCATGCAATTTGAATTCATTAATAGGAAGACAATAAATTTTAAATGTAAGGAACTCAAAATGCATAGCACTTTTGTGCAAGAAACTTCACATAATCGTAATCTGAATAGAATATGAATATTAATTGGCAAAGAAATCAGAAAATTTTTAATTTGCATATTTTTTTTCGTTCAGGGGCTCTGGCAATTTTGTTAGTTGTCAGAATGAGTCCGCTAGAGGAACACTTAGAAAGAGAAGCCTCAGGTAATTCCCGCATTGAATTTGAAGTGCAAATAATTCGATTTTAACAAATAAAATTAATAAATCCACTAATTTAGTTGGAAACAATGTGAAACGTCATGAAATATTAAAATTTTGAATGAAATGAATTTAAAAAAATAATTGAAAGACCAGGTTCCAAAATTTTGAAGCGAGGCTAGCGAAGGTAATTTAATTAATTAGTTTGTTGTAAGTCAGAACAACTAGAGTGGCTAATTGACCTTTCATCATGAGAGATCACCACTGAAGAGATTTAAGTGAGTTGAAGGAACTTAAGACCCTTTATTCTTTCAAAAAAAAGTCTGCTTTTGGTTCTGCAGTTAAAATTCATTGTATAAGAAATAAATATAAATGGAAAAAAATGGCTATTTACCGATCGACAAATAACATTCCCGATCAGAAGATCAATGATAGTAGGCTGAAAATTGATCGGTCCTAAAAAAAAAACCAGTAACTCGAGCCCAATTCATACAAAGATAAAAAATTATCATAGTGATGAATAGGGAATAGAATGGCTCAGTGGATTGTTGCTCAATTTGAAACGCCGTTGCTGAGGTTCTATTCCCAGTGGGAATAAATTTGTTCAAAAATCCGGATGATGCTGGCGACTCACCTGTATTTCTATCGCCAAGAGACTGGCATATTTATCTAATGCGACAAGCGAGTTTAACGATGACTCTTTAAAAAAAAGTGATGAATAGAGGTCAACGTTACAAGCGTTTAGTATCGAATGCTTCATCTGCGATAATTATTATTAATTTTAGTATTAGAAATTATATTTATAATTTCTAATACTAAAATTTCTAAAAATTGTCAGGAAGGAATGAGGTAATCCTAACAACAACATCTCCTAGGAGCAAATAATTATACATAAGGCTGTTGCAGCTGGTATCAAACGAAACAATATTTAGCCAATTATGCAATACTTTTGAAACATTCATGCTAATTCATGCATAATAAGAGACGAATCCTAATTTAAAAAACCTCAAAAAGGTTATTAAATTAGTTAGTGATAGTGACATGTTTAGCAATACAACAAAACGGTATATCTAACAGAATTAATAAAGAACTCATGGCCTGAGAATAAGCCTTATTGGCATCTTCTTCTAACAACTCTCACCACTACTATTTAGGCTGGCTCCGCTGGTTGAGGTTCCAAAGTGTGCGATCTGATGCCATCGTTGATATTAATAGAAGCCATTCCTTTTTCCATTCTCTTCTATATATCGCTGGTTCTTCTATACGTTCATCTTTACTGTATTAGTCAAAGACTTGATTGGCCCACCTCGTTTTTAATATCATCCGTTATAGAGTTTAGGAAGTAATGAAATATGTATTAATAAGTGTTGTGGGCGACAAAGAACGTGCTCTAAGCAGCGAAGACGACATTCTGTGATGGTGCAAGTAGTATTTGATTATATTAGTATTTATGGCATAAGGTATTCAAATTATTATAGAATATTATGAAAATCAATGCAGAACTGTGAAAACTGGTTCAATTTTAGCTTTATTAGATAAATGGACAAATTTTACAGATAAATTGAGCTAAATTTTATGTAGATTTAGACTTCTTATGTAGACTTCTATCTTAGTCTTAAAAGGCATATGGTCATAAGATTTCTGAAATTCGTTTAAAATTCAACAATTATTTGAAATGGAGGAAGCAGAACAGCCCAGTCTTTTTTGTTCAGCTTATCATCTCGTCAGTTCGGACCCTGCAGAAATAAACCCACCATTAAAAAATCCGATTGGTGCTAGCGAACTACCTTTTAATCGTCAAAATGCGTCACTAACATCATTTGCTTCATAATTAGTAGCATTAAAAACGAAAAAAACAGGAGAGAAATAAAATATATTTAATTAAACTGCGCTAAATGATAAGTTATGAATAAATCATAAACAATGAACTGAAATTAATTTTATGGTAATCTAAATAATTCTGGTATTCAATTTTGCTCATTTAGTAATTAATAATAATAATTAATAAATAATACGAGTAATGAGTTCTTGAGTTTGTTTTATAGATAAATCTCCGGTTTTTCCGGTTTTTATTGAATTACAGACGAAAATATTATATTTTTTATAAGCTATATATTTTATAAGAATTAGTGTTTTACAAATTGATATCTGGTTGTTTCTTTTAATTTTTAGCTTAAATTATATAATTCTAGTCCAAAGTTAGAAATAGCATAAAGATTATTCTTCTTCTTCTAACAGCTCTCATCATTATTAGTTAGATTGGCTCCACTGGCTACAAGGGTAAACGTTCCCAAGCTGGACGATCTGATGCCCTCATCGACAGTAATTACTCCTTTTTCCATCATCTAAATCTGCATATTGTTGGTTCGCTGCATTCAAATAGCCCACTTAGCTTTTGACACCAACAGTTTAGCAAGTAACGAAATATGTGTCTACTCTTGTGGTGGAAGACGAAGAACATGTCCTGACCAGCGATGGCGAAGCTTCGTGATGGTACTGTAAATACAAGTGGTATTTGAACGAAGGGGGATGCGATCATGTGAGACTTTATCCACTCGATGAACCCGCAAAATATACCTAAGAGTGGACAAAGGCAAATGACTACTTAATATCCTCCACTGTCATGGACCATGTCTCATAGCCATATTGTAAGATCGAACGAATCACAGTTATATAGATGCGGACTTTCGTTTATATGTTGATATCACGACAGTTCCAGAAAGGCTTCGTCAATCAAAATAAGCAGCTGTTTAGCTGACATTTCCAGCTGCTATTGTCCTGGTTGTAATTTCGTTATTTCCCTGGCCATTTGCTATTAGAGTGGATCCAAAGTATTTAAAATCGGGCTTCCTCAACCGACAATGAATTTATTAAAAGAGGCATTTTATTAGTTTTTAATAAATAAGATGAAAAGATTTTCGTTTTATTTACTACTTTGACTCTGAGCGAGATTCTCGCTGTAGTTGCTGACAACTTATTTAGATATCTGGTCAGCACAATAGCCACCCGGTCTGAATCCAGCTTGGTTATGACGCATTCTGCTGTCCCGTACTGCCACAAGTCTACTAAATAAAAGGGAAGCAAAAATCTTCGTTAAGACGTCTAATAGGCTGATAACTGTCGCAGTATATCCTATCGCCTTTCTTTAGAATCGAGAGCAGAATTGCTTTGCTGCAGTTATCTGCTAATATTTTTCTTCCATACCAGAAATTACTTTGTCGAAGGTGCGTTATGAAGGAGAAGACCAGCTTCTTTGGGAGTTTTGGCCTTATGCTAATGGATTACAGAGATTATTTCATCTTTTGTTGAATTCGTAATTGTAAACGTATGGTTCGACGAACATATCAACTATGCCCAGATTAACAAATAGCATTTATGGTTTGTCCTTCTTTCCATCTTATGAGGCGATTCTTAATAGGCACATCATTGCTATCTCTTACCATTTCACTAATCGTCCCCCCAGTTATAGTTGCTTTTTGAAGAAGGCGGAATAGTTTCCTATTATCGCCTAATTGAGCCGTCATCTCCATTCTCAAGATAAGTACTTCATATATTTTATAATCTCCATTTCTCCTTTAATTGCATAATTTGAGTGATTTGATTCTAATAAATATTAAATAAATTTGATATGTCGCTCCAATAATGTATCGTTGAAATCTTTCGAAGCATCCGGTAGTCAAGATCTCCTGACATTCACGCTTTGGCAACGTTTTCGGACAGTTACTTCCGACACTCAATTAGCACTTCCTACTATTATGCCGCAGAAGTGGCTGACTTTCGGAGGCATTCCTTTGGTTTGGACCAGTGTTCGTTCGCCGTTCCACAAAAGACATTGATATACTACTGAGGTGCTTCAGTAGTATGAAGATTAGGAATATGATAAATGATAAGAGTAATGTTTCTTTATTTTTTAATTTAGATAATAACATTTAGGAGAGTAGCTATACAAATGCTAACAAATACCACGATAATTGTTTTGCGATTTCTCTAAAAAACTCAAATATCGCAGGCTATTGTTGAATGTTTGATAAAATTGAGACAATTTACTGTAGGCAGTTCGCCTTAAAAAACTCAAAAAAATAGAAGTAAATGAAGTGATAAATATATTTGATTGTTTTTGTTGAAGTGGTTCGTATGGATAAGTACGAAAAGTGCTTCACATATTTTATAATCTCAGTTTCTCCTTTAATTTCATAATTTCAGTGATTTGATGCTAATGAATATTAAATAAATTTTATATCAAATTTACTACTTGTGATGCATGAATTATAATCGATATTGTTATATCTTTTTACAAAAACATTCGAATATCTTCGAAATGTGCTGAGAAATTTCCAAAGATGCCGAAAATCTCGCCTTTAATCTTTGAAGCAATTTCTCTGCCACCTTTTTCTATTCAATAATTTTTATCTCAGGTGAAATTCAAATCAGCAAGTTTGTGAGACATTTGTTTCATTTGTTTCATTTGTGTCAAGGTGCTCGAAAAGCACCTTAAAGCACCATATAAACAAAATCTAAAAAAATTTTGATGGAATAAAGAAAATCAGCCAATTGATTACCAGGCAGACAAAATCGACTGAAAGGGTGAGAGAAGGGTGAGAGAGCGAATTTTTTTTTTGATTTGTTTTAAAATTCAAAGTTTTTATAAATTCTTCCATATTTAGCGAAACCATTTTCAAATCGCATAATATGATTATAACAGTTACGGTTATGATTATAACAACTTTTTTCCTTGCTTCACTTTTAGACAGAATTGTCATCTCGAATGAAGAAAACTAATAATAAAATTGCAGACTTATAATTAGCGAGTCAAGCATTTCGGTAAAGAATATCGGTAAAAACTAAACTACCCAAACAATCAAACAATCAAAATAATCAGAAACAATCAAAACAAACGATCAAAAATTTATGGCGTCTACTATAAAGTACCATAAAGTAGCGATCAAAAAATGCTTGCATCCAAATAAAGCACATTAATTAAGAATGACAGCAATTCAAATGGCTTCGAAACTCTTTGTCGAATAAATCATTGTTAAGAATATCTTTAAAATACTTAGTTTGGCCATATATATATTAAAATACTGTAATAAAGTTAAACGTCGATAGCTGAAAATACTTATTTAAAGAACTATAAGATTATGGAAGACTACTTCTTTTGAATTCATAAAATATGCTGTATCTGACCAAAGTATAACCACCTGATCCAAGTATGACTAGCTTTTTTAATCAAAGTGTGAACCCTCTAACCAAAATATGATTGTCTGACTAAAATATGATTGCTTCTTCCGACCAAGTACTCTTTATTTTTGCTATCACTGGTTTAATTTGAAAAACAAACATAATGAAAAAACAAGAAAATTGTTAAAATTTTCTAAATCCATTGCTTAAGAAGAACATATAAGTGGCCATAAATTGAAAATATATTATAACTATCATTGCTAATATTATATTTCTTTAACAGATTTGTTTATAATTTCTTCATTAACATAAAAATAATCATATAAATAGCGATTATAGAAATTAATTGATTCATTGAATTATAATTGACGAGTGAAACAAAAATATATTTCCCAATTTTAGAATTGATGTAAGCGCAGTTTAAATTACACATGAAATTTAATTAATAAGCTTATGAAAAATAAGCATTTAATCGAATAACGACTCTCATTCGGCGAAAGCAGCAAAGTGGTGTTGAAGACAGTTGATAAGCATATTAACGAAGTACGATAGAATGGGAAATTATGTGGTTCAGTGGCACCTTTTTCTTTAATTGCGCTTTATTATTATCTTTATTTCAAAGCTTTATTTATTTTATAAAACAAACGAGAGTTTTGCAATATTTTGAAGTGCAAATTTCAAGTGCAAAATAAAGCTTATTTCGCCTTAGGCTAAATTCGTAAATAATTTTTAATTATTAACAAAAAAATTACATGTGATTAATTCCATTATCTAATTGAAAAAAATACTTTACGAGTTGCTTAAAACTTAGGGCAATTTTCTGATTGCTGAATGAAAAGTTATCATAAATGAATGAAACAGTAAAATAGTTCGCTATCGTGAAGTTTCTTCAGTAAAATGCAAACTGAAGTAATCAATGTTTATAATGACAAATATTTTATTAATATTTATTAATAAATATAAAAAATATTAATATTTTATGGAATATTCATGAATTGATCTGACCGCTTTTATATGCGATATGATCGCTTCAGGAAAATTCTTCTTAAAGTTAATTAGGACATTTAATTTGATATGTTCTGTCGCATAAATGATCCATCATGTAACAAATAAATAGCATAATTGGATCAGTTTGTAAAGTTAACTTTTTTTCCTTAAGACAATTTTATTTTTTATATTCGTACTCCGACCGTTTATTTAGCGAAATTGAAAAGCTCTAGAATTACTTTAATGATTTTAGGCAGCTAAAGACTATTTTTATATTACCGAGAAATATCGAATAAAATATTTCGAAATAGCATATAATAATAAAAATGCAGAAAAAAAGAAAAGAGCCAAAAAATTTGCATTTTTAAAATGCAAATGGCTTTAGAAATTTAGCAGCGAGAATAGCAGAGTAGTTGTTCAGATTATCTGCTCAATCATCAAGTCCTGTTTCCAATAGAAACGAAAAGTACCAACGAAACGACAATGCAACCGATCCTACCATGCTATTCATTGTTTCTAAAAGAATAAATTTGCTATGATGGAAATTTTTTCTCACCATTATTTAGGCTCTTTAATATTAACTTTAAAGTTTCTAAATCCTCAATCACTAACCCACTGGTGCATCGATGGGTGGCAAGAAAATTGCCACTGAGAATCGAGGTGGGTTCGAATTTAGCCGACACACCACGCTTCGTCGGTTTGCAGTGTCGTATAACGAAAAAAGGAAAAGTGAATAGGATGGCTCAGTGGATTATTGCTCAACTCAGAACGCCGTTACGAGGTAAATCTGTCCAAAAATTTAGGCATTGATGGCGACTCGTCTCTACTTTTATCTACATGAGACTCGGTAAAATATGTATTTAGTCCGACAAGCCAGCGGATCGAGCATAACCAGCAATGGTGGGTGCTCTTAGAAAAAAATTCATTAATTAAATCACTCATGATAAAAAAGATTTTAAAAAATTGGTCACTGGATTTATTATTAATTGACTGTGATTCCTGTAGTTCTGAAATTTAGATATGGACATTTTTCAGAAAATATCAATATTCGAAATTTTTTTTCATATTACCTATACACATACCTTATTATGAGAAGGAAAAATTAAAAAATTTTTCGATTTTTGTTGTAGAGTTCCAGAATTTTTGTACTAACTTAAAGAAGGAATAAAAAAAATTGGCTTGCAGAGAGTAGAATTTTCAAATGAAATTAATGACACAAGGAATAAAGTTTGGGCAATAAGAGAATTATTTTTAAGCCTAATAAGAAGATAAGCAATCAAAGTGAGGATTACATAAGGCATAAGCAGTAAAAATCTGAGAATAATAGCCTTAAAACAATGACTGATGTCAGTCACAAGTGAACATCATAAAATAATTCAGGTGTAGATTGATATAAAAAATTGAAAAAGAGTACGAAAAATTAAATCCAAGACACCGAATTTAACCGAATATGCAGTCACTAGATTAACTACCCCGGGATACTTATTCGAGAAAATTCGATTGGATAAAATAGTGTCTAATTTGTAAGGCAGCATATTATCGGAAGTGCTAATTCCGTGAAACATTTTGTTGCATCGAAAGCCTCTATTTTTCATGCTAATAGCCAGTGGAGCATTGCGCTTCTGTCTAATTTTGTATTCTTTTAGCTCTATTCATTTACTTCCTGAATATTTTCTAATCAATAAATACATCAGTGGAATAAATAGTTATAGATGAGGAACATGGAAGAAATTTCCATGAAAATATTTTTCACTGAAGTATTCACAATACATTAATTTTCGCGATGAAAGCTGAAAAAGAGTAACGCGAATAAACTCGAGATTTTCTACATTTTTCACAAAAAATTTAAAAATTATCGCGATCTTTCTTAATCTCTTCTCTCATCTCTTTCTCTATGTACTGAGACTCAGTATCTTACCTCTGAAAGGAACAAAACTCTTATTAAAAAGTCCAGGTGGTGCAGAAAATATAATATTTCCTCAAATGCCTTCAATGCGAAAATTTCTCATTGTATTAGCAGCCAATGGAGTAAGCCCAGTCAACAATAATGAATGCTAATAGCTTATCTTAAATCAGTGATGCACATTCTTTTACGACAGGAGTAAATTTTTTTATGTATAAAGGACCAAACATAATAGTTTTTGGTCGTCGGGAATGAAAAAAATCAGTTATTACAAAATTAGTATATAAAAATTAGTTATTAATTAGTAAATTAGTTATAATTAGTTATCATTTTATTTTACAACCTTTATTATTTTATTTTACAACCTTTATCATTCGTTTCACATTTTACTATAATTTATTGTCTTGATATTTTTTGATGATATTTTGGCAAAATAGAATATTTAAACACAAACCTCTTAAATCTTTTTATAATGATTTTGATAATGATTTTGCTTGGAGTTTACTACACCATCCATCTAAAAATGCAACCAATTCTTTTCATTATAAACTTAGAGAATTCTGCTTTAATTTCTGACGTGTTAAGCGAAAATAGACGTTTGACTGAGTGGCTCATGAAGTTATTCGATCATAAAATCAACCTTTTCTATGTTATTGTTAGAAAGATCTGGTTACTATTTTTTGACGAATGGTATTCTTCTTCTTCTAATAGCTCTCACCACGACTGGTTAGGCTGGCTCTGCTGGCTACAAGGGTGAAGATTTCCAAGCTGTGCAATCTGGTGCCACAGCTGATAGCAATAGAAGCCATTCGTTTTCTGTGCCGGCACCCCCCCCCCTATCTTATAATCTATTATTTATTATCTGATTGCTATTACATAATATTCTACGAATCGGATAAGTTTTTTTTCTTAAAATTTTTTTTCATTTTTTTAAAAATTGTCTTTATATTTCTTTTTAAAATTTTCTTTATTCTTTATCTTTTATCTTATTTTCTTTATTTTCAGTCTTTGAACAGGAGTAAACCTGTTATGATGTCAAAACTCCAGGTCCTGAGCACCCACCTATATCTCTGTCCCCAAGTGACTCTTTAGTGAAAGGGTTAATAATAATAATAAAATAATAATTAATAATAATAATAAATCCAAGGCACAAGCATAGAATTTGCTCGCGAACTTAGATAAGTATATATTCAAAACCTATTAAGGAAGGCAAGAACCTATTGCAAGCCAAGTGATCACTGTCCACACCCTCTCTACATGCTGCGTGGATGTGGCTTGTTTGTTGGAGGTTAGTCTTCCTCATGTCGGCTCTCAAGTTATTATTAAACCTGGTTCCCAGCAAAGATATTGACTATATTATTGTGGTGTCTCAGACAGAGTGAAATGGTGCAGCGATTGTCATGATTGTCTGAGAAGGCTCGATCCGCTCTGATTGAATGGAAGTCAGCAAATGACCCACGCGCGTTTCAAGAGGAAATTCTGCAATATTTTAATCACCAGTGCATATGCTCCAACTTTATGGCAGATAACCGCGATAAGGATAAGTTCTATGCGGAGTTTCAACTATTAACAACATCTTTACCGAAAGGTGACATGGTCATAATCGGGGGATACTGGAATGCGTGTCGGAGTCCAATGCGCCAATAGTGCACATTTTCTTTGTTTTGCCAAACAGCATGAACTCTTTGTTACTAATACATGCTTTCGGCATCGGAGAAAACTTCTAATCACGTTGAAATTTCCGGATAACCAATATTCCAATCAGATTGACTATATATTGGTCAGTCACGGTTGTAACTAATAGTCGTTTTTATCTGAGCGCTGAAACTGCTAACCGCTATGGATCAAATGCTATGGTTCGAACCAAGATTCGTATAAAACTGACAAGTCGTAAGAAACAATGCATCCCAAGATCTTTCAGCTATCTCAAATTAAAAGATCCAGGAAAATAAGCGTATTTCAAGTATTTCAAGTATTATTAAAACATCTGAGCGAAATGAACGTCAATGATATCTCTGGAAAGGCGAATTCAGCCGCTTCCACACTAGGGTATACTAGTAGGAAGTGCGCTGGTTGGGTGTCGGAAGCAACTGTCCAACTGTCTGAAAAAGCTGCTAAAGCCCAAATGTCTGACTACCGGGTGCTTCGAAGAATTATAACGACAGCAGCACGGCGGGACAAAAATCGTTATTGGAATGACATGGACTTGAGAATGGAGATGACGGCTCAATTAGGCGATAATAGGAAACTATTCCACCTTCTTCAAAAAGCAACTATAACTCGAGGAGTTGTCGGTGAAATGATACGAGATTAATGGGGCGCTTACTAAAGCAATTAAGGATGGCCTCGGAAAATGGAAAGGATTTTTTGATGTCAAACTTAACCGCGATGCGCCATCTGTTGTCCCGAATATAACTGAAGAAGATGAAATAATCTCTGTAATCCATTAGAGTAAGGCCAATAAAACTCCCGGAGAAACTGGTCTTTGGGCCGAACTCTTCAAATCTTGTCCATCGTCCTTCATAATGCACTTTCAACAAACGTACTCTCTAGCATGGGAAAAAGAAATGTTGCCAGATGATTGAAGCAAAGCAATTCCACTTCCAATTCTTGAGAAAGATGACAGGACGTACTGCGACAATTATCGAGAAATCAGCCTACTAGACACTTCCGCAAAAATTTTCGCTTTCCTCCTGCCAAATAAACCTAAATAGCAGCATAAGATAGCAGAATGAATCCTAACCAAGCTGGATTGAGACCTAAACGCGGTTGTGCTGACCAGAAATTTAAAAGGGGTACTGAAACATCATTTCGAATGCCAGCAATCCACCGTCACCTACTTTAACTTTGCAGCTGTCTTCGATTCGCTGGTTAAAGTAGCGCTCTGGAAAGTAATGAAATGTGACGGTGTCCCAGAGAAGATCATTCGTTATATGAAAGCATTTTACCCTGGAACAGATCTGGGAACACTCCTTCGAAACAAGAACTGGTGTCCGTCAGCGCTGCGTTCTTTTCTTTATAATATTCAACTATGCGATAGAACGAATAGTGGCATCGCTTGTCGGCACTCAAGAGGTGGGCAAATCAGTCAAAAGCATAGCATCACAAAATATAATGTAATCCTTAATGCTGATAATGTAATCCTTTTTGCTGACAGTTAATGCAAACAATGTGCAAGAACAACAAAGAACATCAACAACTGCAACTACAACAACTACTACTACAAAAACAAAGAACTGCAACTGGAATTGGACTCAGAATCAATGAAAATTCGCGTCCATATAGCTGTAATTCGCTCGATCTTGCTATAAGGCCGCGAAACATGCTCAATGAGAGTGGAAGATATCATCCTTTGTCTAAGATACATTTTACGGATCCGTCGAACGGATAAAATCGCACATGATTGTATCCATTTTCGCTCAAATATCACCTCAAATATTAATAATGTTGTCACAGAGCGTCATCTTAGCTAGTAAGGGCACATTCTCCGTTGTCCATTACAAAAATTGACATATATTTCACTAAACCTTGTGATGGTTAGCGTCAAAAGAGAGGAGGGACAATCATGCCTCGGACTGGTACAGTCAGAAAAGATTTTGAACATATAGGGGGACCAGCGATATATGGACTTGGACGATGGAAAAAGCGGAATGGCTTCTATTACTATTAGCGATGGCTTCGGACCGAGCAGCTTGGCGGCATCTTATTCTTATAGCCAACGAAGCCAGCCTAATCAGTAATGTTGAGAGCTGTTAGAAGAAGAAGGGTTCTCTAAGAAGGGTTCAAAATCTTTCCTGTATCAGTCAGTCCAGGTCTTGATTGGCCCACCTCGATTTTAACATCACCCATCATAGAGTTTAGCAACGAAGTATGTATGAACTCTTGTGGTGGATAGCGAATAATATGAATGCGGCATTCTGTGATGATACTGTTAATGCAAGTGGTATTTGAACGAAGGTGGATGCGATCATTTGAGACTTTATCCACTCGATGAACCCGTAAAATGTACGCAAGAGTGGTCAAAGGCAGATAGCTTCTTAATATCCTTCACTCTCATTACCATGTCTCGCAGCTATATAACAAAACCGAGCAAATTTCAATTATATAGATGCAGTTTTTCGTTCCTGTGTTGACTTCGCGACAATTCCATAAAGGTTTTGTCAACCAGAAGAATGCATTTCTTAGCTACCATTATGATGAACAATATAGTAAACTTCAATCAAAATAAAAAGATTTAAATGTTTTATGGCCAAATTGAATTAAAAGTTAGCCAAGTATTACCAAAAAAATAACAAAAATAAAGTGTAATATAAAATGGATGATAATAATAAAAAATAGCTCCGAAAAAAAATTGGTTAAAAATGTTTTATCACAAATTCTCTAAATAACTCTCAAAATAATAGAATTTGACGCAATTTCATGAGTGAACTCTCCTTCTTCTTCTAATAGCTCTTACCATTACTGGTTAGGCTGGCTCCAGCTGCTACAAAGGTAAGATGCTTCCAAGCGGCGGGGTCTGATGCCATGGTCGACGGTAATAGAAGCCATTTCTTTTTGCACTGTCTTAATACATTCAAAATCTTTTTTGGCCGTATTAATCCAGGTCCAGGACCATATTATGAGTGAGTTCAGTGAATATAAAACCAGCTATGTTCAATGGTCACTGAATAGATTTCAGACAACTTTTGTCAAACATATCAGATAGCTATTTAAGAGTAAATCAGTGAGAAGATGGGCTGTTTGAATTGTTATATCTAATTCTATACGCAAAATTGCGCCAAGATTCTCATTTAGCGGATGATTTCTGTGGACAGATCTGTTTAATTTATTTTATTAATTTTATTAATTTCATCAGGAAAGAAACTTGTACACAATATAAGCACTTAGATTTTAGCTGCGATTTTTCTAACATTTCAATTTTGGAAAAGATCTTTTCTGAAGGCATTTATAGAGGTTTAATAAATTTCCTTTGAATTTGGTCTCTAGTTCTTGTTCAATCAGTTCGAGTTATAATGCAACTTCTCCATATAGCACTTTTTTTAACAAGAGTTTTCACCATTACTGGTTAAACTCGCTCCGCTGGCTTGTCGCATTAGACAAATATGCCAGGCAGTCCCTTGGCGATAGAAGTACAGGTGAGTCGCCAGCATTACCCCTCTCCATATGGTATATCAAAAGGATTCACAAAAGTCTTAAAAAATTTTTTCCAATTTCGAAATTTTTTCTTCAAACAATAATTTGGTGATATAACTGGCAAAACAAGGAAGGAAATCTCAGTCATTTTGAAATTCAATGTGTTCATATGAATAGGAATATCAATGAGAAACGCCATTCATTTCATGACCATTTTGCACCTTCAAAATGGCATTTGGATTGATTAAAATTTTATGTCTTCAAGCACAGCAACACTTTGACCGGCTTAGTCGCCAATCTTCTCACAAGTAGATATCGTATTGTATTGTGCTCCATTTTCCTCCAGAGACGCCTTAAAGTGGCGGTGGTTAAAGCGCCAGTTATCATTCTATGTATATTTTAGATTGTAATTTTAGGTCCATCATATTCTTAGTGTAATGGGAGGCATGGTGCTGGAAACGAATATGAATGAAATCCTTTTAAGGCTTCAGAAACAAGAAATACTGGAAAAGCAGGAGGTATTTGTATAGATTTTTTCTTGCATTGAAATTAATGAATTCAATGTTATTAGGTGCAAATAAATTTTGAATCATTGGCTTCTGATTATCTTTGGACTCATTTCGATCCCTTCGCTTGAATTTCTTCAAACAAATTTTTCAAACTTTTACATCTTCAAATAAAGCTAAAAAATGTAAACTTAAATGTTGAATTTCAGACAAGTTTGTAATATCTGCAGAGGTAAAATAGCTTTATACGTGATTTGGTATAAATCGTATGCCAACTTCATCCAGAGGCGCCTTAAAGTGGCGCTGGTAAAACGCATGTGATTGCACAAAAGACACTGCAGCTGCAACGACTACAACATCTACAACACTATCGAATCCCATTTAAATTGTGCTGATGTATTTCTTTATCTCCGTTTGGATTCCTAGTACCATATGTTTGGAAAGAAAAGATACACTCCATTTTCTTGACCAATCGTTGCAGGTGCATTACGCCGGTAAATTTTGTGAGTTCCGATTCATAATTACCCAAATTGCAATAAAATTGGAGCTTATTGTTTGTTTATGCAGTTATGCAGTTAACGATTCTAAAAGTTCCTTCAGAGTTTGATTACGATACCGCGAAGAACTATGCAGTGGATGTTACATCTGTTGATTCATTAGCGACAAAGGAACAAATTCGTTGGAGAGTTCAGGGGATTTAATTTATGATTTGACACATATACAATTCGAGTTTGAGATATTACCTTACGACCTCAAACTTCGTCACAAAATCGATTTTGCACCAAAATCGATGAATAAACATTAAACAATAAACATTAACAAAACTACCATCCGTAAAAGGCATATCATTGATGATGTTGCAGCTAATCGAAATATCTGAAACTCAGATTTTTAGCATTGCATTCATTTGGTTCGATGCCTTTGGGACGGACATGGTGATTAGTATTCACAAAGCTTAAGTCTGTCTAAAGCCTGTCTAAAGTATTTAAGTTAGGCTAATCCACACTTTTGTTCATACTCTTTTCTACATCATCGTCTAGCATTTTTCGCATATAGCTGCTAAAAGATATTTGAGTTATAATGGACGATGTTTTCTTCCTTTTGATCAGGAATTCTTTATATGTTATGGAAAAAATCATTTCCTTAGTAACAGTGTTTGCAATTTGACATTTCATATATTTTAGTGTTTGTTTTTATAAAGTTCATAAGATCTTATTATAAACATTATTTCATTCCTTCAGATTCAACCGGAAGCAAAAAAAAGGCAGATTTTGAACCATTTTCATTAAGTCAATGAACATAAAAATGGATCCAATTAGTTTTATAAAATAGGCTTAAATACTGTATAAAAGTGAAAAAAATGGAGCAGCATACGATATTTATCGTTGTTCCTGTGATATTAAGAATAAAACTCTCAATTCTTCTGTTGCTTTCAGCCTTTAATAGTATCCAGCAAATTAAAATAATTGTTCTGATTGTTCCGAATGATCACGTATAATGAGGCATGATTAGATTAAATCTTCAAATATTAGTTTGATATCAGTTTTGAACTTAATAATTATTACAAAGCAATGTCATAAAATAAATTGCTCTCGACAAAGGTTCGCAGTGTTCACAGGCAATACCTTTCTAGCAAGACGAAAGTCAAATTTTTTTCACTTCTTTTTACAAGTGCAAAGTGTTAAAAACAACTTTTTTCAACAAATTTTTAACAAATTTTTTGGACGTTTACATGGATTTGAATGCCAATTAAAAATTATATGATGCGAAGAATATGTCACTTTTATATTTTACAGCCTTATTTCGTTAAAGATTCTGTATTATTTTATTTTATTTACACAGATCTTTTTTAAACAAACATCAATCACTGGCATAATTTAAGCCAAATTTACAGAAGAAAGAAAATTTATTTTGATGCAGTTTCTTTAATTTCTCAATTAATAGAAAATTAATAAAAATGATCAAATCCACGTATATGACAACATTTTGTGCAGGATAGTATACTGATTTTGTCCGTTTATGCGGAAGTAAATCTGTCATCAAAATGAAATCATGATGGTGCTGTAAATCCATCTGTATTTCTATCCTCAAGTGGCTATCTGACGAAACTCATATTAATAGTTTGTTTGGGCAGGCAAACAAGGAAAGAGAAACAAATGCTTTTAGAAGAAATTTACCACTTTCTGCATTCTATGTGTTTATTAAAGATCACGTTTTGTTTATTTAAATTTTTCATGAATCTTTTCAGAAACTGTTATCTTTGGATAAATTAAGCTAGGAAATTTCTCAGTGTCTCTTTTCCCTCTTCAGGTTTTCATAGCCCTTTTTATTTCTTGAAAATTTATAAATTTCTTAAAAATTTATCGTAATTTTAGAAACAATGGAAAGACTCAATTTTCTTTCCTTATCTGTCGTTTTCACATGAACTGTGTGAAAATTTGATATCTGATTTGATTTCGCTTAGTGGAAAGTGATTTGTCGTACTTGTCGTTGCTGATAATGATAATATGATAAGCTATGCCAGTTTAAAAAATTGTCCCTTTAAATTGAATATATTTCTATCTAACTGATGTTAATCTCTACATAAAAGAAAAATTTATTCATTATATGTTAAAGTAATTTTAAATTCATTAGCTTTTCTAAAACTTGAACCATTCCTCTGATATGCAAATTTTATAACAGGCTGATGCAAGATTGAAGAAAAAAAGATTTTCCTTCTTTCAGCCACTTTCCATTTCATTGATTGGTGCAACCCTTTCGCTATAATCATGCGGGAATAAAGGGCGCATCATCTGATTCATTATTATTGACTGGTTCGCGCCCATCACGGAAATCCATGAAGGAAAAAACCAAAAGACCAAAAAATGTGATTCTGTGAATTAATCATTGATGAATTTAAGTAATCTCTTGGCTGGATGAAGTCTTAAATTCAGTCAGATTTTCAAAGGGAGGAAATGAATTTATTTCATTAGGTTAGATGAAATCGTTTAATATAAGAAAATTTCGAGAATGAATATCGTCAACAAAGAAGCTTTGAAAAAGATGCAAAAAAATTTTTAATATGAACTATAAGATACCAGAATATTATTTTAATAGAAAATATTCTAGCAGAAATGAATGAAAATTTGGGCTGAAAAGCCGCTTGCAGTTAGATTTCTTTCGAAATGATCTTTCAGTGGCTAAAGAATGGAATCAAGGATTAAAATTTTTTGGTATTCAATAGATAGGAAGTCTTTGATAGAAATTTCACTGCATAATAGAGGAACGACATTCTGCTTGTTCTGCTTCTAACAGCACTTCATATACCATTTCTAGTTTAACTGATTTCATTGATCCACAGCATCCTTCGCTTGAGAGTCACTTGCTAATAGAAGTACATGCACGTCCTATAGAAACGCCATTTCACTTTTAATGAATAATTTCCAGCCAATTAACAAAAACAGAAACCATGATGCCTGTAGCCGAAGCAACATCTGTCATCCTATGAGCATTACTTATTTAGAGATTTTAATTCAGAATTTTAATTCAGAAAGAATTTGTAATGTTCGTCCGTATTTCCATCGAGAACTGGTATAATTATAAATAATTCATTATTTTTCTGGCAATCCACCTATTTCATATCTTTCAATAATTTTCGACCATTCAATAATGGTAAGAAATTAACTTTTAGAATATGGACTACTCATAAACTCCTGAAATAATTAAAATTATTTCTATTAAAAAATTTTCATCCTTCTAATCACTTATATACCAGTGAATACATAAAGAATTGAACGGAGGATTTCGTTTAGAAAATCTATATCTAAACCTAAATCTAAGTGAAAGCATGTTTGTCGGTCAAATTTGCTTATAGAATTATTATTAGTTATTTTATCAGCCACGAAAGACAGAGGAACTTTTGGTTATATACAACCATTTATAAGCAATTATTAAGATACGACCTTATTAGCAATTACTATTATTTTATTTTTGATACCTGAAAAAAAAAAAAAATTTGATCTAAGTGGTTTTTTATTATAAACTGAGAAGTAAAAAATAAATAAGTGCTCGCCATTTTCGCTTAGAGAATCAATCTCGCTTAGCGATATAAATGCGAGTGAATCCCTAACATAACCAGATTTTTTAATGGCGAGTTCATCCCTATCGCAAGCAGGTCCGAGCATTGATTCTTAAATTGAACAATGTGGGCGATAATCTGGCTATTTTGCTTCCAATAGACTATCAATTATACAAATGCCTCTTGAAATGCCAATTAAAAAAAATTTCTTTGAAAGTATAATTATTAAAGTTTCATTAATATCCTATTCGGTTAAATTGGAATCTTTTTGTTGAAATTTTTTCAAACTTTTCTTGTCTGGTAGACCATAAATAGCTTTCTTCTCATTACTTCCAAATTCCATTTCAGAAATTAGTAATTTAATTTGATTAGCAATTAATCTAAGGAATTTCCATAGAATTAATTGCATTGTCCTAGCGTTCTTCTTTTAGAAATGAGCCTATTCCTATTTGTGCTTTTGAATTTTTTTCGCACAACATCTATGTTTGTACCATATTTATTTCTACCACAACTAATTTGATCCTTTTCGGAATAGCCACCACTTAAATTTAATACACCTCATAAAAAGCGATTTGACATTAACCACTTTAGCAAAATTCGAGGCTTAATTATTTTAAATCCGTAATAGAAGGCTAAGGGTTTAGAAAATTCGGCCGTTGTTTTCTGAGATACTATTAGAGAAATTTATACCGTATTTTCCATTTATTTTCTTGGAACGCAGTATTTTCAGGAATATTGCCCTATGAACTTGTAGTCACAATGATGTGCTATGGAACCTCTTTTTTTCGAAATATTTCCTTGATTTTTATTGCTTGAATCAGTTTTATTTCTTAAAATAGTTGTTCTAATACTTTTGATTTTTACATTGTTTATTGTAACTTTCCTAATTTTAAAAATGTTTATCGTAGCTTTTCTTAATTTATATATTCTCTAAAGTTTGGACCGACGATTCCATTAATTATGCAATAGAAGCAATAGCTGAAAGCAATATGCATGATTTTAAATATATAAAATTCACTCTCACTTGTAAATAATCCTTTTAAATAAATTCTTAAGCATGTATTATTATTTCATATATTTTAAAGAATTCATGAAAATCTTCCTTAAAATTTTTTAATATAAAGCCTTTTTTTAGCAGAAAAACATCAATTTAATTAGAAGCTAGTTAAATGAAGAATAAAATAACTAAATTGTGTTTATGACACCTGAGCCATAATCATTTCGTTCATTATCTTTACTAACATCGATGAATTGATTAAATACGCACAATTTCTGAATTATTCCCAATAAAAGCGGTGCCAGTTTCGCTTCTGAAAATATTATTAAATAGAAGAGACTTGAAAAAGCGAGGTATATATTTTGCTAATATAATTATATCATGCCAGACACAGCAAATTGCGATTAACAAGCCAAAGGAAGATCTTTATGGATTAAACTAAATTATACAGTAATAATAATCTGTTATACTCAAGCGAGTGTAAAAATTTTCATGAAATGGCCATTTTTCAAAGAGTAAAATTTTTAAAATATCTTTTATTTTTAATAAAATTTTATAAAATTTTTTAAAATTTTATTTGATGAATCCCAGTCTAGCAAAACACAGATAAGGCAAAGTTAAATTTTATTTTGAATTCCATTTCGATTGTTAGCGAAATCGTATAAGATTCTATTATCGTTATTCGTGCCAACATATAAAGCGATGTTGGTTAATTTTGAAATAAAACTAACAAGCCATCATATGTTCAATTCTTAATCCTTAATAATAGCAAGCCTATCATTAAGAATGCGGGCGATGTTGAGGATTTGTCTGTACTTTATCTTTAAGTGATTCTGCTGAGGATAATCTTCATAGATCACATAGAATATTTTTTGCTGAAGGCTGTTTTCATTTTAAAGAAACTGAGATATCGAAAATTTTTGATTTCAAACTCATATAAGCGGCATTTAAAATATGTTTAAACATTTTTTTCAACGCTTCAATTGTCCGTTATTGGTTATTTTTACTATTGTTTGTGTAATCGTGACTCGATTTGTGGATAGACGCTGTTAATTCGAAGTGGTGATTGCTCGATATTCGTTTACTACTAAATAAAAAGATCCTTTTTTCGTAATCAAATTTTCTTTACACCGTCTAACGATTTTATAGAATTGATAATAATGAGAAACCTATTATTCAATCTCTTTAAATGCAAAATTGAATTGGCCAAGTGTCAAAAATTTTATTCTATTTAGATTTTATTCAAATTATCCATATAAAATCATCAGATTATCCAAAAGATTTTGCAGTCACTCAAAAGCTTGTTGAGAAAATTTTACTTTTTATTTAGAAGATTCTATTTATTTATTTAGAAGATTCTATTACAGATCTATTTATTTTAATACAAATTACTAGTTCATGACCAGTACTTCTTTTAGCAAATCGAGTTATTAGTAAATTGAGCTTTTAATTAGATAAAATTAATATCTGTTAATATTAATATCCAAATTTATTTTTGCGTCAATTTATTTTTTTTTTTATTTATAAATATTTAAATTTATTAATGAACCGTTTCACGCTTATATGCTATTAAAGTGAAAATATTTTAATTAGTTCTTCTTCTTTTTTCTGACATCCATACGAATATATTTTATCGCATAGAAGAGAATTTCTTTCAAAATCATTTTATACTTCTATAGACCTAACCTAACTCCTTTCATTCATGCAATTTTAATGGATCTGCCTACATATTTCTGAGCAGCCTCGGCAAAATGAAGAAAAGGCGAACCACTTATTTATCTATAGTGTTTCATTACAAGCCGAAATGAGCCAGCTGAATGGTTGTTACTCAGATTGTTATCTTGAGCATCAAGTCAGATTATGTCAGCTTTGGCGCTAACCATTTATCTTTAGTATATGATTAGTACAACATAAAAAGTTTGCATTAATAATGTAAACATTATTATGTGAAATAATATCAATATTATGTGGAATAAAAAATACATCAAATCAAATATGACAATATTAAAAATACAAATACATATACAAATACAAATACAAATATATTTAACATAATATAAAGGGTATTATTATAAAATTATTGATGCACATGTCAGTATTATATAAAATATTTTAAGCAAGATCTTTAGGACAAATAAAGATTGATTGTCTCTTAACAAACCCATGAACTATCTCAATATATTGCCTCAATGAATTTTTCATAAATGCAAAAAAAAAATAATTTATGTGCGAGTGTTCGAGACTAAGTGGCTTCAAAATTCCGGTAAATCATTGATAGGTCTAATTTTTTCAGATTACATTAAAATTTCATTGCACTCATTTGAAGTTGTATGTTTCAGATGTTTGACTTCTGTACCAGCGATTCTCAAAGTGTATTTCTGCAAGACTCTTTCAAAGTTATTGCGGTACACAAAATAAAGTTATTTAAAAATTTTATTCAATATATAATATATATAATAGGTTTATCATAGCTATTTTTTAATGATTTGGTGAAAAAATATATTACGAATACTCAGCTTTAATTTCTTATATATATATATATATATACATATCAGTAGGTATATACATAACCGGATAGATATAATCTTGAGGGTTCCCAGTGATTTTCGAAAGTGCAGTGTCCTGATAGCTAAAAGTTTGAGAAATATGCAAACGCATCGATCTTTGCTTTAAAAATTCTTCTTCTCGCCATTACTGGTTAAACTCGCCCCACTGGCTTGTCGCATTTGGCAATATGCCGGCAAGTCCTTTGGTGATAGCAATACTGGTGAGTCGCCAGCATCACCCAGATTTCTGTATAAGTTTACTCCTGCGGGGAATCGAACCTCAGCATAGGCGCTCGAAACTGAGCAATATTCCACTGAGCCATTCTATCCCCACTCAAATATTTGCAAATCATTTTACCATTGGTGGTCCATTGACGAGATTCGAGGATGTTCTTCTTATAAAAGACTAAAAGAGAGTATCATGTAAGGTTATTTGAAATCAGAATCCCATACCGAATTAAGGCCAACAGTTTTTATCATTACTACATTTGGAGAGTGGTAATTGTTTTTTATTCTATTCTGTTAAATTACAATAGTTCATTGGTTTTTGAATTCATTGGTTTTTTTTTCAACCAGTGCAGCTTACTTGACCCTTTTTTCTATGGAAGATTTATTGAAATAAAAATTTATAGAAATACAGTAAAAATTTCTAGACTTTAAAGACCTTTCACCAAAGTTCTTGAAGGACATTTTTTTAGTTAAAAAAAAGGAGAAACTGTAAGATGCCTTCACTATAATGTTCTAAACTACATATTTGTGCATTTGATTTGAAGATATAATTATTTCATAATTATGTCAATGATATGTCATGAAATTATATATATATTATATATTTCGTAGATGGTATTATTTCGTGTGTTTTTCCATATCGTCTCACCTTCTAATGTTCTGCTGGCGGCTCACCTATAACCCCATGTCCTCAAGTGACTTTATGGCAAATAGCGTCCTCGTATTCTAAAGCATGTGGTATCTCATACTCGGCGGCCACATGCGACAAACATGCTAACCGAGCTCGGGTCTTATAAGTTGCCGAGCTAACTGTTTTAACTGTTCTAACTGTTCTAAAGGAAGTGAGGCAAACGTAGCCTATAGCTCCGTGTTGCGTGATAAGGTCTTAGTAGTAGCTACGCGGCACACTAGAACTCTTATAGATATAGGGAACCAGGCGATAACCATCTACTACACTCTATCCAAATATCGTGTGGATATAATTTGCTTATCAGAAATCCTTACTCTTAAATCTGAGGTCAGAACAGTAACTGTGCATGTTCTGATAAAAACTCTTGGCTGTATAGCATTGGTGAATTCAGGGAAAAATGGAGACATGACCAAAAGAGCACGGCTATAATGGTACCCTGTTCGGTTAGCCTAGAGTGTCTATTTTTTCTACTATTTCTAATTTTCATCGCCTTTAAATGTATAGTGTTTGTTTGGCACAAATTTGTATACTGATGGTGAATTAATGGAAATAAATTTTCGAAAACTTCAGAAATGGCATAATTTGTTGATTGTTGTTATTTAATAGATATGTTATTTGCTAGGTGCATGAGGGTGGTATTTGGGCAAAGATTCAAATGACTGACAATGGGAAAACAACGTTTCCCAAAATCTTTTTACTATCTCATTAGAAGATTCAAAGATAGCGCATTTCAAGCTAAGATACCGAAGAACTTTAACAACATTAACTCCACTAGAGCTGTCGAAGAGAACTGCTTCCAATTGAATTCCAAGAGTTAGCCAAGAAATCCTTTGTGGAACAGGATTCGAAAGAAGACAAACCAGGTCGAAATGATCCCTCTGTCCAATCGTTATCTAAGAGACTGTAGAAATGCTAGTTATCGGTAGCTCTATAAACTCTCGCAGATCGCAGTGAAACAAGGAAAAATGCGGTGGTTTTGAATATGGAGACGATCGAGTAGGCTATGATCGAAAATTATTCTAACTAAGGCAATCAGAGCTCGAGAAAAGAACGATAAAATTATCCGATATAAAAACGGAAATGTCGCTCAACCATCAAATTTCGATTCCGATGGATTAACTACAACGGACGACCTAACCTTCGGCATAAATGGAATGCATTTAAAGTCGTGTAACTGGAATTGCGAATCACTAAATGCACGAGTAATTTCGAAATTTCACGGGCATAAAACTCCCGGAGAAGATGGTCTGCAAACCAAACTCTTTAAATGCTGTCCAACGTTCTTCTCAAAACACCACTGCTATAAAAAAAAAGGAATAAATACAATATGATTGGAATAAGGGACAGCAGTTCTTAAGAAAGCTGATAAAATGCACTGCGGCAACTATTGAGAAATCAGCTTGCTAAATGTGTTTGGGTTGTCATCATCATTCTGAATAGGCTCATAGCAAAACGTGAGATTTTGACGCATCCTAATCAAGCTGGATTTAGACCAGGATATGGTTGTACTAATCAAATTTTACAAATCGGACGAGTATTGACCGTTACGTGCTTCATTGATTTTGACGCTGCTTTTGGTTCGATCGACAGGGCGCTTTGGCAAGTCATGCCAATACGATATATTTTAGAGAGATTAATCAGATTTATCAAAGCATTTTATTAGTTTCATCGTAGGGGTGTGTGCATGAGGAATTTCGATATGGTACTAGCGCACATCAAGGTTGTGGTTTGTCTCCTGCAATTTTCAGCTATGCGATAAATTGGGTTATGGGCATCACCTGTCACAACTCAAGAAGTTTACAAGTCAATCCAGAATATAGTGTCACGGATCTTGAATACGTTGATGATATGGTCAGAGTTGTTAGACTGAGTGCCGGCAGCGATAACGAAAATTAGTTTTTAAATCAATTTTTCTTAGCTTTTTTCGCCTTAATACTGTTGATAAGATTGCAATTTATATAAATTCCTCAACAGTCGAAGTGCCAGACTTTCTTGGAATATATCGAAACCATTCTCATACCTTATGATTAGGGAAAATGGAATTGTAGCTCAGGTGGCTGCACCAAGAATGCCTTTGTGAAATCTCCCTGAGATCACTTCGAAATCAGCCTAAATACAAAAGTTTGCAATTGCTGTTTGGTTGTAATATGTACAACCTTGTTACAAGGCTGCGAAACTTGCCCAGTGAGAAAGGACGATATCAGAAGGCTATATACCCTTTCTTGCCTAAGGCATATCCTATGCGTTAATGCACCAAGTGGATAGAGTCTCATACATCCCATCACAAAGCGTCGCCTGCGCTGATTTGGTCACGTTATTCGTTGTTCACCACAGGAATTTATTTCGATACTGCTAAACCTTAACGTCAAAAGCGAGGAGAGCTAATCGAGATCTGTACCGATACAGTCAAAGGAGATTCTAAACGCATAGGAGACTAAGCGATATGCAGGTTTAGACGATGAAAAAGGATGCGGCTTCAACCACTTTCAGGAATGGCATCGAATCGAGCTGCTTGGAAAAGTTGCTAGCAATTGTATGAGCTATTAGAAGAAAAAGAGGTGCGGATCAAATATTAAAAGCCAATTCATGAATTATTTTGATAGTGAATGAAAATTTTTTGACTATAAAAAAATTCTCTATGGAATTAACCACGAATTGCTTTCTCAAAATTAGCGCTCAAGGAGCAACTGGGAAAATCCATACCTTATAATCATAAATTTCAAAACTATCTGGAACCTACAGAAATTGTTTTAGTGGCTGATTTGATCCATTATTATTTTTTAATTTTTGCCAATGATTGGCAAAAGTTATTAGATAATTAAAGTGGCTAATTAGTTTTATTAATTTCAGTTTTAAGAAATTCTTTGCAGCAATATTTCGTGAAAAAGCTTAGTTATGTCCAATAAAAAAGTATTTGTTTCAAGATAAAGCTAGATCGTTTATCCTATCGCAAAATAATAAATTTCTTCTAAGATAATTGCATTTGTAATATCTATTGCTTCCTTAAAATTTTTTTCTATGCTTTTTTACTATGACAATTCTCCAACAGTAAGGTTTTTTCATAAAATAACTAGCAGCAGTCGTCAGAAAATAAATGATTTTTCCTTCAGTCTATCATTTATATTTGGTTTTTAGCATTCTTTTGATTGAATTTTGTTCCCCATTCAAAAATGTTTAATTTTCCTGGAATAGCAATAAATCGTTAAAGTCAAAGAATGCAGTTTGATAGTTAAAATATTTATGACTAAAAACAATGCGATATAAAATATTTAAATTTTATCCTACTTGATTAAAAATTCATTCTTTTTCTTTTGTTTAGGTTTTTTTCTTAGAAATGGAAGAAAATCATATATTTTATTCATGTAATGCATAAGCCTATTTTATGGAATTTAAAAAGTCTCTCAGTTTCCATGTTTTGTCTTTTAATCTTTGGTAAGTTTGAGAAGTTCGACTAAATCGGTTTTAAATCGATCAGCGATTTACAGAGTATTTTCGCCTAGATATGGCCAACTTTGGATCTATTCATGCACATTTCCTTCTTTTTCTTTAATTACGCCATAAATCTAAGAGTTTTTTTTTGCAATACATTTGAAGCTTTCAAATATTTGGAGGATTGCATAAATGAAAGCAAACCTATGATATTTTTTGGATTATGCAGATAGTGTAATGATGTCAAGCTTTAACCATCATCTGTGCAAGAATTTGCCACATTTTGTTTTCGACAATTTTCACTGGCCAATTTTCATTAAATGATAAGCGAGTTAGCTGCATTCATAATCTAAGGCTTTAAATCTAAAGCTTTGAATGTTTTTTTAAGTTTTCTAATGCTTCCTGGCTTTTTACGAATAGTGTAATCTATCTGATGAATTTATTGATCCAAGACGAATTTTAAACATGCATCCATTCCGGCTTTTGGTAGTTCAATTCCCATTTGATGAATTCGTTGATCAAATTTTTTAACTCATGATTCGAATGAAAATTCGAGTTGAAGAATAAAATCAAAAATGATCAACTAATTATATATGGCAAAAATTTAATGTTTATACCAAGCTGTGTAAAAAAAGAAAAAGAACAGATGATATCTTGATAAGTATCAAATGTTGTTGCTTAATCTCTGATAAAGTCCATTTTTTTCATTTCATTTCGCTTCTTTCTGTATGAATAGCAATGCAGCATTTTAAAAGTGAGAAAATTTGATGATTCTTCTAATCACGCTTATATCAGCAATCTTAACATATCTCATGACGAAATTTTTGGATTTTTTCAGCCATTAATCTTTCCAATTTTTGCACATTAATGCTAAAGACGCGATTTTCGATTAGCTTTCTGGACGAACGAGAATTTTTTAAATACGACATTGTCCTGGAAAAACCTTCTAATAAACGAAGATTTTCTACCTGCCTAAAATGAATTGTCTTCTCAGCAACAAATCCGTCATAAAACTATTGCTTTAGGGTTAAATTCGCCGATTGTTCTAATTTTCTCATGTTCATTACTAATATAATTTCTATAAAGATGCTTTTCTCGGATCATTTATTTTTTCGTTCCGCTATTCCGCTATTTTTTCAGAAATCTCATATTGGAATGATCATTGTATAAAATTTTATCACTTCATTATATGTTTCATTCGTTTTCATAACATTTCTTAATTTAATTTTCATTTATTATTCGCATTGGCATGATTGCTTAATAGTTTAACAATGTTTCAGAATAAATTTATCAAAATGTCAGCTAAATTAATAAATAAAAAATAAATTTTTTTTTGGCAATAGCTTAGCGAAAAAATTTAACATCATTTATAACTGTGTTATGAGTTTACTGAAAAGCTGTTTTTTAAATATTTTTTTGACGTCTATATCGCTGGACTCATTCTTCTTTGCTGTAATCCCCATCTACTGTATTATTTAATTTAATAGTGAAATCTGATTAGTGCAAAGGCTTTGAATATTTAAAATCATATAAAAGATTAGATTTCAATATTCCCGAGTGAAATGTTTTCTTTGTGAGTGAAATGCCTGCAAAAAACATTTTATTATTTAATCTTTTCTTCCCTTTGAAAATTCTCTATTGACTAAAATCACATCAAGCGATAAAATAACTTGCGCTCTCGTTTGTGAGATTTATGCTCTATAAACTCTTATTATCTTCATTAAATTCCCAAGGAATGAAAATGTTTAATGAACTTGGTTCTCAGTCATTGTTGATTGTTGTCACCTCAATTTAAAGCGCTAAGTTGAGGAAATTAATCTCTTATGTCATTGATTTATAGTTTTCATGGTAGATTTTTAATAATTGAAGGTAAACCAGTGATAAATAAAAGTACTAAACAGTACTTGTGATGGTTCATTATCATAAGTAATTCTAGGCATTGCTTCGTATCCTTAGAATTTGGCTACCTTCATCTTTTCCAAGTTGCAGAATAATTTATTTTCAATGAGAAATAATTCTTTCTTCATTAATAATTTCATTGGCGATATACCACATATTTGTAACATGATTTTTATAGCTGAACAGCTAAAGACGATGTGGTTGTCGAAATATTTTATGAATTCGATTTTGATGTTGGAAAATACCTCAGTTCGATGAAATATATGTTTATGCTGCATCTCATTTATGGTTTCGTTAATGAAATTTTTACATCATTTGATTGCAAACGACATAACAAATGTTGACTGATCATCAAATAAATTCTTACAACGATTAGCCTTTCACTGCAAAAGCAAGAGTTTTTATTGCTATTCAAGATGTGATTTCTTCGAAAAAATTTATTTCACTAAATCGTAATATTTTGTTTGAGTTCAAGATTCATGCATTTGGAATTCGATTATTATTTTTTATTTCTACGATACATAAACGACATTTCTTCATAATGCTTTATTTCGTTTTTCTTATCTATTTGAAGCAACGTGGTACAGTTGGTTTTGGGAACCCAATTGTGCGAATAGAAATATCTATGTTCAGTTAAATCTTTGATAAAAGATTCTCATTCTTGTGTGCAGTGAACCTAATCAAACATCAATCTGATAGATAAGGGAAAAATATGCATATATATATATATATATATATGTATATATATTCATGAAAAATTATCGGAGAAAACGTTTTAGGCATCATTAAGCACTAATGGGGATATATTATGTACACTTTTTGGATCATTTTTTCTTAATTTTAATGAAATCGTTTTTCTGCTTGATCTCATCACTTTTTATCTAAATAAATTTTTTTCTCTGATTCACAGAATCGTGTCCAGAATGGATTTTATTCGTTTTAGTTCATAATATCAGCATACAATCAGTTTCCTTAAAACTAAGTTGGTTATATTCATCTTTTTCTATATTCTCTACTCGATCTATTGTTGCTTTCTTGTGTAGAAAACGGGCCATAAATTTTTTTTCATTTGCGAATGCGATTAATCTTAATATGATGGGAATCAATATGCCTCCGTTTATTAAAACTAATTGGTTTGCTTTATAATTTCATTCGATATTTTCGCCAAATAATTCTTCTATCTATTACATATGGTGGGAACCGTTTTTTGTCTCTTTTGTCAGTTATTTTAGTTGTGATGGAAATTTCTATCATATCAATATTTTATCTCTTTTCTTCGTAGGCAAATGGCAAACTTCAAAAATTCTCCTTTCCATAAAGTGGATCAGACATATCATTATTCATATACCAATTCTTTAAATGAATCTTCCTAAAGCATTTTGAAGATGAAGATGAATTTTGAAGAAAAAACCTTTTGCTGATGAGGTGAAGTGGCATATTAATCTGGTTTATTTCAGGCATCGTGAATATGATCCCTATTCTTTGGTGAGGGCAAACATTATTCAAAGTGAAATTTGTATGATGCCAAAGATCCACTAGTAACGACATTATTTTAGTAGCCAGCCAATCTAGAAGCGACGAGCATTATTAGGAGTGCAATAAGTCATTAATTATTTTCTTTCTATGGGTAAAATTGCGATTTTCTGAAATCAATTGATGCAACTTCATACTAGCTTCACTTCTTGAAACATGCTAAAAGTAATAACATAAGTAATAATAACATATCTGAAAATTATTTCATACAAAAAAGATTTTGATTAATGCATCCACGGCTGAATTAATCTCAGTAAATAAATAAATAAATGATTTTCTAAAATAACTTACTATATTGTACTATAATTTAGCAAGTAGTTGGCGCTCCAGATTTCTGACTAGATTCGCTCCATTTGCCCACAATAGAGACAGAAATTTTTGCCAGAGAGTCATTCTGTAGTAGAAATATACGTAAATGTCCATCATTTCTCAGATTTTTTAATAATTGGTTTATTCCTGTTGGAAATATGCTTCGAATCTTAATGCTCGATACAGCAGTCTGAACAACAATCAGCCATTCTCCTCTAAAGTAGGCAAATATTTAATGTTTAAAGTATTAATTGGAATTTTTTCGTCAAATTTTATACCTAAAAATTTAAATGTCACTCAAAAAATCATAAAAAGAAATTGTTTTCATCAAGTTGCCACTTGAGCTAATAAGATTTCAATGAATTCGATTCGTATACTAATCAGTAGCATAAAAAATTTTCATTATTTGCTAACAGCATTAGTTAATAACAAATTTCGATTCAAGATATTTTCATTTCAAAAATTTTTCTGGTACTTTTGCAAACCAGAGGCATTCCAAGCTTAATTTATTGAAAAGCATTTTTAATGGAAAATTAAAAAAATCAGTAATCAATGTAATCAATAAATCGTTTGTTCTAAAAACTGAATTTGAAAAAATTCATTAAAGAAAATTATTAAATTCATTATACAACAATAAGAAAAAAACACGATGTAGGAAATATGGCAGTAAAGATAATTCTGATTATATCTTTTTATGAAACAAATAAATAAATGGTTAATTCACCAGCATTCCTGGCTAAATATTTTCAACTGTTAGAATCATGCCATGCGCCAATTTTGACAGAGATTTAATTAGGTACAGAAGTACAGGATGGTCTTTTTTCGGGTCTTTTACCCCTCTTACTGGTTTAGTTAGAACCAAAAAGCTAAAAATAATAATCTAAGCCGTACGCATTTGACCCTATTGTCGTAATTATCACGAACATAAGCATCAATGTGAATTTTAAGATTTTATTTATAAATATGCTTTTGTATCACATTTATTTTACCAAGAAGCTAAAAATAACAATTTAATTTTAAAGCTTGATGAGACTGTTCGATTTAAGGGTGAGTAGCCATGATGGAAGTAGTTTAGATTATCCTGCTAAAATGCAGATGTTCGGATCCTGTCTCGGCAAAAAAACTGTCGCTCAAAAATTCTGGTGGTATAAATGATTCCTAGCAAAAATTTCTAACCATGTTGAACAATCAGCTGAATGAATCTAAAAATTAACTTTTACTTTCTTCACTGTCAATGATCAATCCGTTTTAGGTTCGATTCCTTTCAGTTGATTGGGATAAACCTCTTTTTTATAATTGGTTTGCGTGGTGCTAAGTACCCATCTGCCACATTTGTTTCCTTTAATGATTTTCACTCTGGCAAGATTTTCACCCTAATGGCCATTTGTCCAGCTTAACCAGAAATGGTGACAAATGGCTATTAGAAGCAGAGATTTGTTAAACTTACGCAAACTTCATTCATCTTATTAGAATAGAAAATTAGAATAGAATTTCAAAAATGAATACCTTAGTTTAAATTTGTCGCGATTGAAAATATGAAAATAATTTGATGAAACCTCTTATAACTTTTAAACTTTTTTGCTTTCATTATCTTTTAAGTTTCTAGCAATTTTCAAAATACGAAATAATTATTGGATTTCGAATGTCATTTTCTGTAAGAAAAAAGAAAGGAAAATAAATTTGTATTAACACAATTAGTTACGATTATAGCCATTTATAATTGGAATCTCGCTTGCGGTATATTTTCATAGATTTAAACGTTTTTATAAAATCTTTATTAATTCAAACTTTTTTTTCGCTTCTTCATTTTTCAAAGTTCCTTTTTCCATCGTTCGAATTTCATGATAAATTATTTATGAAATACTTTCATCATATTTTATTTCATTCTACTAATTTCACTAGTGTATTCCTTTAATTTTCGATTATAGAACATTTAATAAGCCGAAGGTTGCTTCATGAAAAAATCTCCCCATCGAGAGGCATTAGTCGATTAATAAAAGAAATAAAACTGAAAGCGAATTTGCCGTTTGACTAATTAATTTAGGCTATTGCTTAGCTTTCAATCTGGCACTAATCTTTCATTATAAAATTAAAGACGCATAAGCAAGAAATTTTTTATAGATTCAAATTATATAGGTTATACAGGTTTCAGTTATATAGATTATATAGAAGGAATCATACAAATTGCCACTTAATTACTGCCTAATACTTAATTACTTTGGTGCACATCCATATTTTTTTAGTTCTACGAGAATAAAAAACATAGTTGTAAGTCCAGTTGAAAAATAACAATTGTGATATTTTTTAAAGAATGCTGAGGACGAGTTAAAAAGCGAATGGTATGTTAAGCCTGCTTTAAAAATGATTGCTTTTCGTCAAAATATTTTATTAATAGTTCCATTCAAAATACCATCGACATCTCAACAAAATTTCATGACCTAAGTCTTATAGAATAGTGGAAATCCTTCAGTTGCAAAAAATTTCCTTGAGCTGTACGATATTTCGACTTATCACCTTTGTCAAAAAAGCAACAAAAGTGAGTAAAGCTGAACTTTAAAGATGAAGTTGAAGCATCGTATCTTTTCAACTTTTTTTCATCTATTAATTTCATTCTTGAATTTTTATTAGAAAAAACAACTATTTGAAATGGTTTGAAGTAGATAGCTTTTCAAGTGGATAGTTCGCTTAATCATATATTTGTGTCGAATTTACGATAGTTACATAAAATTAAGCGATTTGCTTTAAACGACGAATACAAAAACGTTGTTTCGCCCTTATTTCATGTTATCGTTTACAAATATTCCATTGCAGCGGTATAAGTGAACATTTTTTTCAAAAGTAAATATATTGAAAAAAAAGAATTTTTCAGGTTCAGATGGATGAATGATAGAAAAATGCTTTGTTTAAACGACACCCCTTTGTTCGATTTAACTAGCAATACAACAAGAAATTTTATTGATACTTTAGCTGCTTTTCAGCGGTATTTTCTAAATTATGCTTAATAAAAATTAATAAAAAAAATTTTAAAATTAATAAAAATTAATAAAAATAATGTAAAAATAAAATTGATAAAAATAATACATTTTAATAATAATAATACATTAATAATAATAATACATTAATAATAAATAATTCAACGCAGTCAACAGTAGGAGTAATTCATATGCAAAAGTTATTCAAATATTCAAATTTAACAAAATGGTTCACAGACGCTTATCAATTCATTTTTGTCAATTCACTTGCGGAATAGTTACCTATGCATTTCTACTTGTATAATAATAGTACAGTATTTAATATTCAATATTGGAAACTGCTGGTAGTAATTTTAAATTAAATGAAGTTTTGCATATTGCTAAATACTTAATGACTTAACTGATTTCATTTCATCATTTATTAAAATTATTCGCAAAAAAATTTTATTTTTTTCTTCAACTAAGGTGAAATGTTTCAAAAAAGGCATTCTTTGGTTCATATTTTATTTAGCTTTATTCCGTTCACATTCTAGTGCCTATGCACCAGTACATGGATATATTTGTGTGGCAATATGTGCATTTGGTATTGTGACAAATTTGGTACATGTACTCGTTCTGAGCCGCCCTAATATGCGATGTTCAGCTGTCAACTGTGTTTTAACAGCTGTAGCTATTTGCGATATGGGAACTATGGCATCTTATTTGATCTATATATGTCATTTCGTTTTGGTCAAAAATCCTTGGTTAGTTATAATACACAAAATCACAGAATTATGAGAATTGGTATGCAATGAAACAAAAAATGTTTTATTGCTTAGGCAAATCAATAAAATTTTTTGTAATCCCTTTACCAAGATTATGGAAGGCTTTTAGTATTCGCCTTGTAAGGTTTTTAGTAATAAAAAAAAGTTAATGCAAGGACAAGCGAAATTTATACTTATTGCATAAAAATCAAAAGAAATTTTTTTTGTACGATCTTGTTAAATTAAGCTACATCAACCTTCTTGAGCTGGGCCTGAATTCCGCCTTATGATATAAAGAGCTAAGAATGAAATGAGCCATCATTCCCTCTTTCTCCTATTGTCTTTCAACACTTTAAAGAAAAGCAGCTTTTGTCCAATGGTCATTCATTCATTATTATATTTATTTCATATTTTAGTTCGCCAATGTATTCGCACTTGTGGGTTCAATTTCTTCTGTGGCATGTAGTCTTTAGCATTGCACTACATACAACATCGCTTTGGTTAGTCGTTGCGATGGCATTCATCCGGAGGATGACATTGAAAAGGACAATGCTTAACAGGTAGTAATTCACCAGAGAACCATTATGTTGTTTATTTTAAATATCTACAATAATAAAACTTAACGCAATTAAAAGGATCATTGTATTATTCTCAGACGAATTTTCTTTTTCTTAGGAATTATCATTTACAGCTCTTTTGCTAAATTGCTAAAATAAAACGATATGATCAATCCTATCCTTTACAAGATTTAAATTCGTGCCTTCTTATTTTTTATAAGATAAACAGCTATTTCATAAATTTTTGCCTTTTTCCTATGTTCACCAGCGCATTAAACTCTTTAGATATAAAATAAAAAACTCATTATACGGCTAGACGTGAGGTCTAGGAAAATATACGACTAGGAAAATATATCTATGGCATTATTTATTAATTTCACCCTTATTAAAATTACAGTAGTAAGACGCTTGTGTCAAAAAATTTAGCCATTATTTTAAAAACCCAAAAAAATTTTTTTTGTACGATTTTGCTATTTTATTTCTATGTCTACAATTCCGTGCGAAAAAATACTACAAGATTTCTTCGCTCTTCTGCATTGTTTAATTTTTTATAATCATTCTCTGTAAAAAGTATGTTAAAATTAGTGGAATTTTTTACCATACTTTAATATTAAAAAGTGTAAAAAAAATCGATTTTTTTACTTTATTCATTTCACAATTTGATTTAATCTTAAATTTTCGCGAAAAATATAGTGTAAAAGCATAGAAGCCAAAAAATATATAATCCTGCATAAGTAATGATAATCTATAATCTATGTTCACGGAAGTTTAAACCATGCAATGGTAATTAGTTGAGCTTTACAAATTCAATAAAAAATATCTAAATAATCAAGAAAATAATATCGCTTGAACAAATTTTAATTTAAAATAAACTAATTCTAAAAGAACTCTTAATGGAAATTAACCTTGCTCCTTTAACTAGTCCTCTCAACCAGTCCAAAGCTTGCAAAACATTAATTACTGATTAATGTCGGCTTCGATAGACTGCACCAAGGATTTTTATATAAATTAAGAAGCGATCGATTTTATATTAATTCATCCGTTCAATTTTCACAGAGATGAAAATTTTTCTTTGGTTATCTAATGCAGTATCCCTGAATTAATATTTCACCAGAAAAATTCAAAATTCAAACATCTTCATTGGTTTGTTTGGCATCAATATGTATCAAAATCCTTCTCTGATTAATATCACAGCTAATTCCATTAGAATACCACAGCCTTTGTGGC
This sequence comes from Dracunculus medinensis, assembly GCA_900625125.1. Taxonomy (NCBI): domain Eukaryota; kingdom Metazoa; phylum Nematoda; class Chromadorea; order Rhabditida; family Dracunculidae; genus Dracunculus; species Dracunculus medinensis. The sequence goes on along the minus strand of UYYG01001150.1, from coordinate 1,060,158 downwards.
TTTTGCCATTTAATAATTTAACATTTCACAACATGATATGCAGCAGCCGTAATTCAACACTAATGAAATAGTTTTGCCTTATCGAGCCAAAGATTCACATAATTTTAGCAGAATTAAGCTATTTTTCAAGTGTTGAAAGACACGTATAGAAGAGATTGCCTTAACGGAATTTTTGCCTTATTTTTACACCAGTAATATTATCATCACTGCCTGATTTATAAAGGCTTGGATTGGGATTATACGATAAAGGCCTGATAAATTTGATTTATTCATATATTTATTAATTTATGGATATTTATTTATTGGTACTGATATTTATTTCATCTCTTATTTCCCAATTTTTAAAATTTACTATTTAAATTAAGTTTTTCATCTTTTGCTACTTAGTATTTTTCAATTGTTAGGAACTGCATAGCCCCAGTAAGAAGCTATCTGTCGTATTCAATCTATTGTATCATTTAGTGGATGGCAACAACCGAAATTCGCTTGGAAAGTCTGTCTTGCGGTATATGCTAGTGTATTTGTCTTATGCGTCCCGACACTGCTCGTACATGACATCATTGAATATTCTGCAGATTGGAGACCTCCTACACGTTGTGCAAGTAGTTATCCAGAAAACTACACAGCAAAACTATATACTCTTCATGTATGTTAACATCTAATAATCTGGTTGAATAATCAATTTTTTATCATTTTTTAAATCGAAACAAACTTCGATTCGCTGCGGAAATGTACGAAATTCAATGCCTCCTATTTGAAATCATTTTCCATAAAAAAATGTTAGTATTACTGCAATATTTAGCAATAAAATTCAATTGATGCTTACTTTTTTCATTTTTAAATTTGAATCATTTTTTCGAATCTTCCATGTATTGCACAATACAGAAATAAACTGTGCTCACCATCTCTGAAAAGATTCAATCCACTGTAGCAACAGATCGTTAATTAAAAAATATAGGTTATTGATAGATTTTTGAATAATTTTCATTATGTTAGATTATATTCCTATACTGTTTTAAGTCGAAGCTATGTCCCAACAAGCTGAGTAAGAAACTGAACTCATCTTTAATTCGATCATGTTTGTTAACCAAAAATAATTCGCAGTTTTATATAGTTTCTACTTCTGTCATTTTCCAAGAAATTTAGCTTCACATGTGAATAATTATAGCTATAAAAAAATTTTGCTCTAGCACTATAGGGAAGAGTTTAATAAGAGTTTTATGCATCATTAATGATAAGGAAATTAGAAATTCACTGACTACTTCTTAATTTTAATTCTGATAGGGGTGGAAACCTTCCAATTCATTTCTGTTTTTTTAAAACAGAAATGTTTTGGACACTAAAATTTGCTTAATTTTTCTTAATTTCTACGCTGTAAACTCGGAAGATTAGAACGATTGATCTCTTTACCTACAGGTTCCTGAATCAGCCACTGCAAATGGATGCCGCTTCTTCAAACTTAATTTGTGGATGTCGGGAATCATTTTTAAGGTTATTTATATTTATATTTTTGCTGATTGGAATACAATTTAATTTTTGATCTTAATATTAGGCGCCTTCAATTAAAATAATAATTTTAGAGAAAAGCTTTTCGGTAATAATTATTACAAATGCTTTATGAGATTTAGGTGATTCCATGTGGATTATTATTCTTTTTGTCGATCGGCATCGTATTGAAATTACACGAAACTCGGATGAAAAGAAAAAAACTTTTAGATACAAAAAAAATTGCAGCTAAAAAGTTTGTTATATTTCATGAATTATTCAGCTTCAGTTGTTTACGTTGTATTAAATATTTTTTGATCATTTCGTAATTTTTCATCCTCATTAAAAAAAAAACATTTAAGACTTATGGACGAATAAATTGTATTTTTGATAAAATAATAAATTTCATTTTAACGGGGCTAGAAATTGTTGCATTCATTCATTCAAAAAAACTAAAATTCTTCTTTTTTAATGAAATATTACTGATAAATAAAGAATCAAAGTGTGATAAGTATTCGTACGAAATTTACTAGTAGGCTGTTGATAGTGCAAAATTAAATTTCAGAAAAATAGCCGGGATTCTGATCTAATGAACTTTTGCTAAAATTTTGGTCAAATTGATCGGTTCGACTAATCCATGAACATATTAACAATATAAAGAAGAAAAAGGAAGAAAAAAAGAAATTTAATAGATCATGAAATTCCAATAACCTTTTGGTTCTTTATCTCCGCTAAAACCGTTGACAAAATAAATTAACGGACCAAAATCTAATACATAACAAAAAAATTCAAAATAATTTAATTTTTCAAGGCATTCACGCAAAACTGATCGAACAACAGCAATGCTTCTTGCGATATTAGTTGTATTTTTGATAACAGAATTACCTCAAGGAATTTTGGCGATACTAAACGCCATATATACTACTCATGTACATATGTATATCTATTTTCACTTGGGCGATATACTCGATTTATTATCGCTGTTGAATTCTTCAATAAATTTTGTTCTTTACTGTGTCATGTCTTCTAGGTAATATGGTTTTTCGAATTTCTTTAGAAAATTTTAAAGTTTTTAGTTCTAATTTTCTGCAGTATTAAAAAGCTATCTGTTTTCGATTCAGCAGTTATCTTTATCAAAGATTAATAATCAGTGCTCGCAAAAAGATAAAAAAAAGTTATGCATACGTAGTACCACTGCGACTAACAGTATTTCTGAGTATTTCAGGTATAGAAATACATTTTGGACAGTCGTGTTGCCATCACTTATATATAAGTAAGTTTAAACATTGGTTTTTTTCTTAATATAGTATAGGTTTTACAAATAATTTTTCATCACTATAACTTGGTTGATTTTTTTTCTTCACAATGTCTTTATACAGAATTCATTGAAACCATTCAATAATATCAATGAGAATAAAAGTTCTTTTTTTTTCGATATATATATATATATAATAGAAAATGCCTAAAAATAAGAAAAAAAGAGAACAAACGAACAATTAAAAATTCGAAGAATAGGAATAAAAAATTAAGTGAACTCGGCACATAACTTAGTTTTATTTAAAGTGACAAATTTAGTTTACCATCAAATTCATCATAAAATTTACTTTTTCTGAATTTTCGTTTATTTACTGGAGCAATAAGCAATGAAATTTATAATTCTTTTTAATTGAATGTTGAATGTGCGAATTTTTCAGATCATTTTGCCTGGAAAATACTGTCGAAAAGGAACCATCGAAGTCGCACAGATCTAATCCGAAATGCTGCACAACCCCATTTGTCAACAATAACAACTTTGTTGAGAACAAAAATAGCCCAAAAAATAGGTCTCAAATATCTAAATATCTATGTAAAAGTTAACTGAAAAAGCTTTATCGACTTTTAAGAAGTTGTGTAGCCACTGACTTACTTCAAGGAATAGATGGACATTAAACACAATCCGAAGTTCAAATAAGGAGCCGTTTTTAGCATATTTAAGCAAGCATATTCCCTTACCCACCTTTCTATTTTTTGTACATTGATGTTAACTTTTAAATCACTCACTGCACTAACAATTCAATTAGGCCAAAAGCAGGTACACTTTAATAATATTTTTTTCCTAATCGTCATATATATTTTATATATATATTTTTTGATTCTGTTTAGGATTAAAAACAATCACGAGCCAATAGAGAATGAAGAAAATGAGGCTCCATTAGAATATGTGTCCGAATCGCAGGAAGAACATCTTCTATGAAACTGAACTAAATTTTTTATTTGAATTGCTCAATATCTGTTAATATCTGTCAACAGCTTTAAAAAATAAATTATTTTCAGTTTTTCATACCTAAAACACTTCACAGCAGTCAAATGGAAAGCTTAGACTAACTTTTTATGCTCAGTTTGCATCATATTAAAATGTTTAAACGAAAACCAAAAATTTAAATCTTCCAATGATCCGATTTTTTCGCAACACATCATTTTGTCAACTTTAACTTTGTCTATGAATTTGCTTTTTTTTAGTGCCATATTTTCTTATCCAATGTGGTCAATTTCTTTTGATATTTACTAATTGCTGCAAAAAAAATCGAGCCAGTTTTATTTATCCAACATTACGTATTTTTTCAACGCTAACTTTTTAAGATAATTTGAATATTGAATTTATTCTAATTCGCATCATTTATGAGGCTAGAAAATTTCTTTGTCTGCACTATGGACTTTTTTTCTTGCTCAGATGAAATATATTGATAAAAATTGATGTAAATTTATTCATCGCGTCGGAATATAGATATGCAGTTTTCTTGCTAACAATATATTTGCTTTTTAATGGAAGTTTAAGCATTAAGAATAATTTTTAGTCCAAATTGCAAATGCGATAAATTGTAATGAAATCTCATCTAACAAATTATTGTATAAAAATGGTATAGGATTTTGCCAAAACATTTTAGAAAAGCAAATATAAGAATATTATTATCACAAAAATAAGCCCATGTCAACTCAAACAAATTCCAAATAAATTATCGATAATACATCGAAAAACAATAATCTTTTTTGTACGAATTAACAGCATAAAACCGTAAAATGTTTTTTTTACATTAATAGTTAAGATTTTGATGATTGCTTAATGATAGGATATTACGAATGATAAACTTTAAATCCACAATATAGAGGATTGGAATAGGCTATAAATCCGTTTAATTTTTTTCTTATCGATTGGTGTCCTCATTCAGGAAAAATAAATGTCATTTTATATATTTTGTATAACAAAAGAAATATTTTTATAAAATATTCTTCAAAAATTTTTTGTCCATTTTATAATCAACAAATGATGAATTGGATGAAAATTTTGATTTGTGACCACTTTTCCTTTTTGAAACTTTCTTGATTCCACTGTTCCATTAATTTTTACTTCATGATATTCTAAAGTTTTTAATTATGCTTTAAACTTCTAACGGAATATCCATTCTCTAATATAATGGAAACATGAATTAATTTTGTGAAAAATCATCCTAAAAATTCTTCAGTTAGCTTTATTTATTTTATTCTTGTTAAAGTCTCTCAGTGGTATGTTTAAAAAATTTAAATGAATCTTTATTAAAAACTGGAAATATTGCGAATAAATGGCTGTCAGTTCTAATTAAGCGTATTTATAAAATTTGTCGAATCGCAATTCGTAATGCATTTTATATTCTTTAGTTATCAGTTAATCATAATTAAATTTTATATTAATGATTTTTGCATTACGGCCGAGTGATTTATATTGATTACACCTTTTTAATTCAGTCTTGACCCTCAACGTTATCAGTTAATCATAATTAAATTTTATATTAATGATTTTTGCATTACGGCCGAGTGATTTATATTGATTACACCTTTTTAATTCAGTCTTGACCCTCAACGGAAATAAAACGTCTCACTGAAAGTTAAATCGCGGTGGCGGTATGGGTGGAAGTGGCTCTCTAACGAAAGAATCTTATCCTAACAGCCAGTATGCGAATTTATTTAAAAATAATGAATGTTGAAACAATTAATGCAGCGGTATTTTTTCCATATACTTATTATCCACATGTAAAATAATTGAATGCTTACAAATATTATTATCCTTGTCGGTCAGTACTATTGTAAATACGTTCCAATAGTTTTAAATCCGGGCAACAAATTCCTTTATCTTTTTTTGTCGATGAGCGTTTGTATTCACAAAAAAAGCCTTCCGGACAACCATTTTCACAAGTATGCACTCCATATGCAGCCAGGAGGGGGCCTTTTCCATCGCGGCATTTTGGAATTTTTCCTTTCAACTCGATCTCCTCAGGTAACAAACCTTAATGAACAAGATTTTGCGACAAATTAGAATAAAGTGCGGCAAAATACATCAATGTAACTGTATCAATTATTGTATCATAGTAACTTTAAATAAGCTAATTTTCAGATTTCAACTATTTTATAATCTATCTACATTTTTAAACAAATCCTGTTGTTCATGTGTTCGAAGAATGAAAGAATGCAATGTATTTTTATAAATAAAGATAAGATTGAAAATATGAAAAATTTGGAAATAAGTATACGACTACCAACCTGCATGAATGGAAACAATGATAAATGAAAAGAAGAAAGCGAGAAACATGCCGGAATGAAACGTCGATGTTCTCTTTTCGCGTTATATAAATGCTTATATATGTCCATAAAATTGGATCGTTGTTGTGACGATCGCAGTAGATCGCAGTTGAATCTTCACCTTTTATAAAATTGGATCAGACAATAATCCAAATGAATCGTGATTTGCTCATTTTGCTTTCTCATATGAAACAACTATCCCATTGTCTTTGCCTTCACTGAGAGATCGCGCAATTTGTCTGGCTACCGATTATAATTGTCACAGATCACTCGATAATAGTTTTCATATGAAAAGAATAAAAGTTAACAAAGGCAATTGTTTAAATGTTTTTGATTTATGTCTTAATGTTAACTTGCTTGCCAATTTGTTAGGCTTGAAAGAAGTCCTTACCTTGTTTATACGAACAGAGATAATAAAAAATTTTGGCCCAATTAAATTAGAAATGCAAATGGATTTTTTAAAGAGATAACAAGAAATATAAATTGATTAAAGACGGTTTTCGAAAGAAATTCAACGCATCTTATTTTTTAGTTTTTATCCGATAGAAAAATTAATTATTATTAATAAAATATAGCATCTGCAAGTTTTTTCCTTAAAATAATCAACAGACGCATCCTTATTGTCCAAATCATAATTCACGCAGTGCAGTGAACAATGGTGCATTTAGTCGTACCATGAAAATTCATTACAATAAATACCGATGAAAGCACCAATTTCTTGAGTCCAGATAATTTTTCAATATTTTTTACAAAATTTTCCTGTAATTGGGAAAATGAAATCGGAACATTATCTGACATTTTCGACCTAGAAAAATGCGATTAATGAACGCTGTAAAAACTCGATTGTTTGAAATAATAAACCGCAATAATCAGACTGAATGCTGGATTCGAAATTTTCTTTAATGGAAAAGACAATTTTTTCTTGAAAAAATTTATAAATCATGCGTAATTCATGTGCATGATTAAATTAAAATAAACTAATTCGGGTAAGTAAATGTTTCTGAAGTTCTGAAGCAGAAAGAGACAAAATCTTGACATTGATTTTGCTTGTATGGAACTTTTCGAGCTATCTATGGTAAGATTCATCATTGAGATAATATTAGGTCAAAATATCGTATCTGGAGCGAATGTATTTTTTTGTATAGTTTAGTTTTTTTCTTTTTTCATGTTTTTTTAACAATGGAACAATTTTTGCCTTTTTGCAAATATTTTTTTATGCCGCATGAAGAAAAAATGTGATCTTTCTTAATTAAAAAATTTTTTATAATTTTCTGAATTTGCCAACAGGATTCTAAATTCTTAAAAAATTTTTTAAAATTTTTAAAAATACTTTTAATATTTTATGTCAAATATCTTATAAAAAAAATATTTCCAAAAGAGCTGCGCATAGATTTTGTTTCGAAACGCTAATGGCTGATCTCGAAGAAGAAATAAAAGCAAGTCTAGCAATTTGTAGTTGTTAAACAAATTTAGACCTGGAGAATTAGGGAAGAGTCAAAATACGAAATTTAATTATTTGAAATATTTTAAAATTTATATGAAATGTTATGAAAAATACAAAAAATACACAAATACACAATTCACTTGTCAGTTGACCACCAATCCGATTTTTGGATGAAGACAATTAGTCTGAAACTGTGAATAGACGATTGAAAATTGATATTTTCAGTGGAAATGTAATGTAAATTAGTGACGCACAAGCATACTACCTAAATATCTAAATAAAATATGCTAATGCATAGAATGCAGATTATATCTTTTTGGCTTTTCGCAGCTTTTCTGCTTTGGCCAGATCACTTGAATATAAGAATAAACTACGGCTATCGAACAATGGTATTTATTGAACCGCATCTCTAAATATTAGACCAATGTACCATGGCGAACCATCGTTAACACAAATGATTATTTTTGAAATTATACTATTTAAATGATTTTCGATTTTAAAAATTACACGAATAAATGAAATTTTGAGATTGAAAAATGCATCAAAATAATTCAAATTTATTATTATTTTTCGTCTTTAGCAGTTAGTTAGGTAAATGGCTATGCATTTTTCTGCTGCCCAATTGTCAATTTGTTGGTTTTATTTTTATTTTTCATATGAACTCATTTAATACTTAAAGGTTTGCTCGACAGTAAAAATATTTTCCATGCTTTATAAAAAATGATTTTTTTCTTAAGCGAATGAACATGTGAAGGATCGTCAGTTTTGTAGGTTCGGAACACGATGCTGAGGTACTATTCCCCGCAGGAGTAAACCTGTCTAAAAATCCGAATAATGCTGGTGACTCGCCCATACTTTTATTGCCAAGGGACTGCCTGGCATATTCATTTATTGATAACCAACCAAGCAGGGCGACAAGGCCATGTGCTTGTATTAATAATAACAATTAAGATAACAAAAAAAAGAAAACACAAAACAAAAAAAAAAAAAAAAATAACATAAACAAAATTAATTATAAAACAATATGACAGAAATTAACAATTTAAAGAGGAAATTACAGATCAATATAATATAGTACAATTCGAGGTAACATTTGCAAGGCAGCGGAGCGAGTTTTACCAATAATAGTGAGGGCTTTTAAAATTCTCTTAAAAAAAGAAATTTTATCGGTGAAAATTTGGTTCAAAATATTTCATCAACTAATAAGAGGTTATTGAAGACCAATTAATACTTGGATTTTGAAAGCAAAGGCAGCCCAGCGATAGTTATATCAGCTTAGACGGTAAAAAAAGTTTAAAAAAGGAGTGGTATCGGATGGGGAAATTAGGAAAACCGCTTAGTTGCCAATGCAGCCAGTCAAACCGGTAATAGTGCGAGAAGAAATAGTCTGTAAACAAAAGCAATTTTTCATGCGCATTTCATCATACCATTTTAATTTTGCAGAAGAATGATAAAGCCAACGGATCTTCGAAAAAATTTATGGATCACTTCTCCAAATAATAAAATAAAGCACACAAAGAAAAATAAAATTGAAAAGTAGTGTTGAAATATCTGTGATATCTATCGATAGCGAAGAGCTAAAACTAATAAGGTTATCAATAAGTGAAGAAAAATGCTAATTCTCAGAGTTCAATGATTTAAATTTCTTCCCATCCAAATCCCTTCACGTACTGTATGAAATCTGTCTATGGAATCCAGTTTAGGAATTCCTTAAATCACTTGAAGTAGTAAATGGCTAACACTTAACATTTCTGCTTCTGCTCGCTTTTCAGATTGGTAGTACGAAAGAAACAAGGTTCTCGTTAGAAACAAATTGAAATATTAGAAAAAAATTAGAAACGTTAAATTCAAACTGTAAGTGGATTAAGGGTATACAGTTAAGTAGTAAATAAAACCATGAAGCTTCCTTTTGAAACTCGGCAGATCCAACAAAAACGACATCACTCAGACAACTTATTTCAATAGTTAGATTAAACGATATTAACCTCAGAAATCCTTTCATGCAATTTCATTCCACTATCTCTGGTAGAATTGTCATTCAAAAATTAAAACATTTAAAATCATTCCAATGTGAACAAGATTATTTCAATCATCAAGAAATCAATTCCATTATAATAAACAGGAGATTGGAAATTTATAAAAAAGTAACGAGGAAAAAAATTCGAAATTGGTTCTAAAGAAAAAATAAAAAATTTCGATGATTAATGATTCCAACATATCGCAAAAGTAATCATTTAAAGAGGCCACCATTTCTATTTGGGTTATCATAGATGATGCAAAGTTAGCCTTTTTTAAGAAGTCAAAACCCATATTACTTTCATTACTCAGTATAGCACAAAACTTTCAACAAATTAGAAAAACTCTCTGTCTTCTCTTGATCCAAACTTCTAACTGATGTCGTTGTCACGGTCGTAAATATTTTTGTTCGACTATTTTCAGATCGGTTGCAACATATTTGCAACATATTGGCTTGCTTTAATCTTGCTGAACTCTCAAACCAACATCAGCTGAAATTTTATGATGCTCCTTCTTATAAATATTTTACTAAGTATGCAGAATCGGGACACCCGTATATGCCAGTACTGACTATGCGAACTTCAGCACATGCGGCTGTTCTTTCCTACTATGCCTATGCTTAATAAAGAAAAATTTAAACTAAACTTTTTTCAAGACTTTGTTGGTCAGTAAAATTTATGCCCTAATCTGCTTATTTATCCTGAATTTAACCAAGATCCTCTCAAATTTTCTGGATTTGGTGCCTTTCTCCCTAACATCAATCTCGATTTACTCTAATCAGTATTAGCTGCACACGGCTTCGAAATAGTTTCTTGTCGTACTTCATATTTATCTGCTAGTAAGTAAATTGTAATTCTAATTCTTCAATTATCCTTTACAAATCTGTTCGACTTTATCCCATGGTTTCCTTAATGTTGTAGAGACTATAACGGCCAAGAAAAACAAAAATCTCAATGAACGATAGATAGAAGCTCAACCAGTTAATGAATAGTTACTTTATAATAATCTCGCATAAAATTCCAAATGCAAATTTTTTTTCAATTTTTCTACATTTTTGCATTTTCCAGTAGAAATGACGAATGCAAGCAGATCGGTCGGTATGCTTTAATATAACAATTTGCTGCGTTAATGGGTGCATTTGAAAAAATTAGGCAATAGAAGTCACTCAACTCACCGCACGTCGTTATGAAATGGAATTTTTTGATGTCTCCAAAAAAAAATCTTTGCATTTTTTCTTCTTCAAAAATTTCTTAAATTCCGTTAAAAACCTTCTTAACTCCACCATTGTTATTTTCTTCAGTACCTTGGGTATTATCCATTTGCTGCATAACTCATTGGTAACGTCCTCTTGAGCCTGTCCTTTCACTTATAAATATTCCCTTAACAATGCCCTATTATTCTCTTTTAATAACTCTTAATGAAACCCAATCTTTTTGCTTTAATTCAGTAGCTGTACTCTTTTACCAGTTAATGCTCCAATGTCAAAACCAGTCAACATTATAGCCGCTCAAAACCCGTTCAAACTCCATTATATTCTACTAAAAATATGCGAAATATACTCCTCTGTACTCTTCCTCTTCCTTATTATTAACACCTTAAATTCAGTTAATTCTCCTTTAGGTTTTGTTTTACTTCTCCTAACAGTCCTTCAAACTCCATTAGCTCTTTAATATCATATGAAGTTCCATCATGCTTCTGGCCCTTTTATTAAAGCCGCTCACTGCACTGTGATATTCTATTAACTTATTTCCTTTTTCGTTTTATTTGAATTTTATCTGAAAAAATTTACCTTTTCTTTAAAAAACATTTGCTTTTTCCACTTATCCCAGATTTCTACACCTTCTTCCCTGCTATTAAACATATATATCGAATGCAACAGAGAAGTGATTAAGAGAAGTGTCAGTGAAATAAAATTATCAAAAAATAGTTTATTTCTGTTTGACAGCATGGTTAGGAATGCACTGTGATCTGAGGGAATATCAAGCGAGTATAACGGAGTCTAATGTCATTTACTGGTGCTGATTTTTGCTACTTCGGTATGCCGAACAGAAACGGAGAAATATAGTGTCCAAGTAAACGAGCGCAACAGGTTGAACTAACGTTGTAAGCTCATATCAGTAGCTGGACAACGAAAGCGATAACCGCGCTACCTTTATAATCTTCTTGCTATCATTTCTTTTTCTTAGACCTTAATACTGAACCTGCCATTTCTAGGCAGATATTATGATATTCTAAGATATTGCACACTTGAAAACGTCTATACTGTATAAATATACCTATATATCCTAATTCCCATGTTTATAAATGATAAAAACGTGCAAATGCCCGCAGGGCTATAAAGAATGTATGGCAGCATTTTTTCTGGGCGGAGCTAATGCAAGTTGCACTGCGTACGATTTACGGTCCATATGGACTTTTCATCTGCTCAACCATATTTTCGTTTCCTTTCGTTTTGTAGGGGTGGATTTTTTTGCGAGGTCATCCGAGGTTACTCGAGGGGGATTAGTTTGTTTCTATTGTTTATTTGTTTTTCTTGCCAATTGATGGCAATTTTTTTCTACAAAGAACAGTTTAAAATAATTTTTATCGCCAACAGCTTTCTTTTTTTCAATTATTTTTTGCAGTTGCTTTGTAAAGAATTTGTTCTCGATGAATGGTTGCATAAGAGAGCGAAAGCTAATTGTCATTGGTAGCGGACCAACAGCAATCGGTGCTTTATATCAAATTTTTTCGTTAATCGACGAAGGAGTCTTGGATAAAACGACTCTCAAGGCATGTGTGATCGTTCTGTCGAGTATGCTATATCATGCTTTAATTTTTATCTTCAGAAATTTCAATTTTTTTCGTAAATTTATTTTTTTAGCTTCCAAGTAGTAATATTAGAAATCAGTTCGGTTAATTGTTAATTGTTTGACCATGCTAAGCAAACAAATCGTCTGTAAAGAGAGAGTGATCGTGTAATTTCGCGGCTTCCGTCCCCACTGTTTCATGAGGGTATATTTGTCATTAAAAGAGAAATTCTGGTAGTTTCTGGAAATCTTTGTGCATTTCTTGGTGCCAAGCTACTCTGGCTCTTTTCTTTTCCATTATTACTTTGTCAGTTATTTCTAGCATTAGAATACCGCTATATTTCATATCTTACTTTTCTTTGGTATTATTTTCTTCCACAGTAGTATTATACAATTTCTAGGTGATTGTTATTGAAAAGGAAGGTGAAGTGGGTGGTTTAGCGAGATCAGTTACCGATTCCAATGGATTTACGTGGGATTTTGGAATACACGTTACGGGTGTTTCACGATACAAGGAATTTACGCGAGTTGTTGATAATGCAGTTTGCCAATGGAATAAAATTAGAAGAAGTGTAAAAGTAGAATTTTCATTCTTTTACATGTTTAATTTTTTTAGTGATTTCAAATTCCGTTCAATTTTTCTATTCAATTCATTTAAATCTAATTTGCAGGTCGATCTTTCTGAAATTTGTTGTGCTAAAGAGGCACATTTGAATTACGTTCCATATCCTGTTCAACATTCAATTCCTTATTTCCCTCGAGAAATTAGGAAAAAATGCATTGAAGAATTGAGATATTTAAATGAAACTCCAGATGCTAAAAAATGTATGAATTTCGCAGAATATTCTTTGCAAATTTTTGGAAAATCTTTGCAAGATATTTTTATAAGACCTTATAACAAAAAGGTAATTTCTATATCATTTCTTTTTTTTTTTTTTAAATTGATTTAACTGTTTTTATTTTTTAAGTTGGAATAGTTTAAAAATAGTTTAAGTGCTGCTTCTTCTTATTTCTTTTTCTTTTTTACTTTGTCCTTTCATTTTATTATATGTTGTATTTTAATGAGTTTTTTTGATTTTTTCCTTTCAGGTGTGGATTGTAGATCTAGAAGAAATGAATTGCTGTTGGGCATCTGGTCGAGTTCCAAATATCGATTTGGGAAAAATTGAGTCTCATTGTGGTAAAACTCGAGACGAATTAGAAGATGAAGCTGATCGAGCACCTTTTATTTGTTTCAGGTTAAATTTATGCGTGAAAATATTTATATATTTATACTCATTTAAATATTTTAATATTTATGCTCACTTTTCTTTTTAAACCTATGATTATGAGTACATTGAAAGTGGTATCATTCGAAATCTAACTAAACATAAAACATTCATTCAGATATCCTAAAGAACTAAAAGGATGTGGAAAAGTGTGGAAGATCATCGCCCAATCCTTTCCATCTGAAATTTTTCACTTAAATGAACGAGTTGTTCGAATCGACTGCGATGAAAAAATTGTATTATTTTTTCAAATAATCTTCATTTTTGTACTTATTGAAAAATGCTATTGGTGCTTTAATAAAACTAAGGTGAAAAATAATAACATTAAATAGTAATAATAATAAAAAAATTAAAACAATGGTAAAAGTTTTTTAAAATTAAATATTAAATTAAATTTTCGAATTTTTCGAAATTAATTCATTTATCAGTTATTGTAACTTTTTAATGTTGAAATATAGGTACATACCATTGAATTAAATGGAACAACTCATGTATATGAATATGATTTTGTGTTATCGACATTACCTATAACGGAACTAGGACGAATCGCTTCACTTTGTGGCAAAATAAATCTTAAATATACTAAGGTATTTTTTATAATTGTAAATTTTTTTATCATTTTTTATTTTATTTTTTCGTTTTCGTTTATTTATATAGGTGCATATTCATTTTCGATGAACTTTTTTTGTGTAGAGAAGTGCATTTTCATATTCTTTAAGTATTTACCACACAATATTCCGATTTTTTAAAATCCAACCTTAATTTTAGAATTTTTTTCTGTAGAATATTCGATTTTTCTTGCATTGTGATGATTTTTTTATTTTTCATATAAAAAATCGGAAATTCTTTCATCTAAAATGAATATACATCTAAAATTATGTCCAAAGTAGTTGGTTTTAAATAAATTGGTTTTTCAAAATTTATTTGACAAATATTTTTTATTCCGTTTAATTATTTATGGTAGGAACTTTTAATATCTTTTAATATCTTTTTGGTAGTTATAGGTAGTTCTGGTTGGCATTGGTGTCAGTTGTCCACAACCTGAGTGGACTCAGACTTCTAGCTGGGCATATTATCCTTATTCTGATACAGTTTTCTACAGGTATAGTGAAAAGTATTTTGTATTTATTTTAATTTATTTTAATGCTTTTAAATCTGACAATGAGATATGATAGAATGGCTCAGTGTGTTGTTATTTTCATTCCCCAATACCATTACCAGAGTTCCAGTTTTACTCCCAGCGAGAAATAAACCTTTTATAAATCTGCCGGCTTGTTTTTATATCGCCAAATTCGATCAGCAAAATCTGATCCGATAGGGCAGCAGGACAAGGTTAGTATCAAAATTAGAACAAAAATTATCGGAAACTGTCTTATTTATTATCAAAACAGGATTTTGCAAAAGTTTTTTTATACTTAATTTATATTTTTGAATCAGTCAACGCTTCGATTGATCCAACTAACGTATTTGATCAACATAATGATCAGTCACTTCATTTATCATCGAAATATATTTATACTTAACATTACTTAATACTTTTAGAAAAAAGATTTCAGGTGTACTTTTCTTTCCAATTTCAATGATTATTTGACTCCTGATCCAGATCGCTTTTGGTCAGTTTTGTGTGAAATAAGTCTCGATGCAGAAGAAATCTTCAGTGAACCGCATTTAATAGCCAAAACTGTTGAAGGTCTTGTTTACTTTTATCAGGGTCAGGTATCATTATACAAAATCCCTAGGCGATAGAGTGGCTAAGTGTGTGATTATTCGGATCGTCGATGCTGAGGTTCATTCCCCGCAAGCGTAAATTTGTCCAAAAATTCGGGCTATGATGCTGGTAACTCACCTGTACTTTCATTGCCAAGGAGTACTCCCTAGCTTTGTCCAGTGTTCCAGCGGAGCGAGTTTAACCATTAATGGTGAGGATTCTATTAAAAAAAGCAAAATCCCTCGCCTTAAGCCATCTTTGGCATCACTGATAGATATCTGTCACAATTTATCTCGCTTTTTTCATTAATTGAATTAACCTTATTCTCGGTAAAATATTTCAATTGTCATTAAAATCCAGTGATTTGAAGTCCTTATTTCGGTGAAAAATATTTGTTATTTGGGTTATATTTTTTTTCTATGACCAAAACTTGTTTTTTTAAAATGCATAATTTACCCAGAAAATTGGAGCTTAATTATTTGTTCTTCACATCAACATCAGAGAAACTGGTCCATCTAGTTTTTTGCTTCTACATTTAGCTATTAGTTATATAACAGTGCACCTCGCAGTTTCTTTTTTTCTAAAATTTTTTTTCGCAATTTTTTCTGAAAAATTTTTTTTATAAGAATGACGATAAATCAGCTAAAGAATTTATTCACCGTCTTTAATTTGCAGTCTAACTATGTTATTTCTGTTTTTAAGGGTTGAAGATGAAGGGAGTCATAAATGAAGAAAATAAAATCGTGGATAAATGGATATGCGTATTGCCGTTTGGGTATCCTATACCGACTGTTGAACGAAACGAAGAATTAAGGCGTTGTCATAAAATATTTCAAGTTTGTTTTTTTGTTATTTTGAGCATCTGATATTTGAAATTTTGAAATAGAAAATGTACTTCAACACTGTTGAATGTAATAGTATTATTTATTAGTTTTATTCTCTTAAATATTCAAAATTTGAACTTCTTATTCTTCAATTTTGTGCACACCGTTTCAGATATTTCGAAAATTAATTACAGGAGAAAGCGTTATATTCTCGTGGTCGATTTGGAGGGTGGAAATATGAAATTTCCAATCAAGATCACAGTTTTACAATCGGAATGCAATTTATCAATTATCTAATATTAGGATATAGTGAAACACTTTATACCTTTTAAAGTTTTATGTTATTCATTTAATTGCTCATAAGGTTCATTAGATCGTTTATGATCCTTGAA
The DNA here is from genome assembly GCA_900625125.1 of Dracunculus medinensis. Lineage (NCBI taxonomy): Eukaryota > Metazoa > Nematoda > Chromadorea > Rhabditida > Dracunculidae > Dracunculus > Dracunculus medinensis. Next base: position 1,043,642 of record UYYG01001150.1, on the reverse strand, counting down.
GATATCGAGTATTTACAAAAATAAAAGTTTTGGTAAGATGAAAGAAAATGAACTTATCTAAAATTTGTTTCTGAATCAACTGCGTTTGCTATAATCTTCAGTCATATAATTCAAAGTCGTTTTGATTTGTTATTTAGATGAGTTTTAGATATTATTTAGATGAATTTAGCAAATTAAAAAAATCCATGACTAGTGGCGCCAAGATTTTTATTTTTGATGATTGAAATGATGAATATCGGATGAAATTTCATAATTTTATTACAATAAATTTCCAGAAAAAATCCCTCAAAAAACAAAATTATAATATATAATTTAAAAAATTATAATTATAATAATTTCCACAATGAGCAAAATTATGACTGAAATTTGGGTATGTCTTTCTTTTGTTTTTGCATTTTTTCCTAATCTGAATAACCTAAATGGTCTAATTTTTTTAAAAAGGAAGATTTTGCACACTGTTTTTGTCACCAAACGGAAATTATAACCACTTGGGGAGAAAAGGCTGAAAAAATATCTATGCACCGTTTAAGCTTGGTGCAAGAGAAACTCTAGTGCGAATAACTATTACACTAAAGATAGACAATAAATTTAATCACTCGGTTTTTCATTAGATTATCTTCAATTAAATTCCTGCACTAAGAATACCAGAGGTGCACTTTAGTTTCGTGAATTTTGGACGAATTCCTTCAACGGAGTTGCGTTAACTAGATGTGTCGGCATTTTCCAGTTGTGCATTTAGTGCGGCTGCTGACATCATTTGCAGCAGATTCTGAATGGAAATCATTGAATTCATTTTTATTTACTCTTATTATTAAAATCACTACTTATTAACGGGTCTTTCTGTAATATCTTTTTCTGTAATATCTTGTCATAGAGTTTACAAATTCTTATTTATCTGTGAGTGTATAAAGTTGCAGGGTTTTCCTGGTATATTTGTCTTAATCATTTTGTTAAGCCAAATTCGCATAAAACCTGTTGTAACGTCAGTGAATTCATCGGAAATAAAAACTGTGGATTGACTGGTTGGTTATCAGGATTTGAGAAGAAACTTGAGTTATCCGTGGCTTGAAAAATTAATCTTTATTATCTTTGAAATACTTCATTCTCTTCTTATGTTTTGTTGATAACTCAATTATTAAAATGAAATACAAATTTATACAAACAAAATTCGATTCCGCGGATGTCTCCCCATCGGATGTGGCCGAACGGAGAAAAACAAAAGAGAATGGCTCAGAAGGTTTTGCTTTCAGAGCGTTAAAAAAGGACTATGTGGTTGCAAATAGAAAAGTAGCGCAAAGTAAAAAGAACGATAATTGTTTTGCTAATTGTTAAAGATTACCTGGTAGAAGAAATGGTGTCAGTAAGGAGATATTGGTTTGGGAATTACTTTTAGCCTTCTTCTTTTGTAATTGTCTTTGGGCTGCAGCAACTCGAAGTGCTTCCTTTAAAGTCTGCTGCAGTGATAATGATGTTGCTCTATCTGAAAATTTGCACTATGCAGAAATGTAAAACTTCAAGAATAATTTAATTACTGTGAAAAAATATTAGCCAAAAATAGAATACTGGAAAATGGATGTTTAAAACTGAAATGCTAAATACTTTGGACAAAAAAAGCACGATTTCTTTCGTAGTTTTACGAGTGTTGAATATAATCATATCCTATTCAATTAAAAAAACTGAAGCCTATTTAACAAATGATTGATTGTCGTCTACTTATTTCATATATCGATAAATTCTCCATCGAACTTTGAGAACTAAATGTACAAAGTGCTTAAAAATCATTTCTGACGGTGAACTTTGATCAGTTTTTAAATACTTTTTATAAACTTTTTTCTTAAAGCAGTAAGGATTTGCGATAATTTAGTACGTAATTTATAGTTTATAAATTGTATGACATAATTTTAATGCAAAATGGAATGTTTAAAATTTCAAAATCACTTTCGTCACTAAATGACTCTCTGGTAAAATGGCATTATTTTAGTAGTCAATCAAATCAGAGATAATGAGTTCTAAGAAGAATAAGCAAAACTGAATGGATGCATATGCAGTACGGTTTTTTATGTATACAGTTTTTATTAAAATCGCTTCAGATGGTTGTTTTTCATGAAATAAATTTTTTTACTTATTTCAAATGGCAAAAATAAGGATTTTAAATCTCTTATGACACTCTTTTCGATTTTTTTTCGATTTTCGATAAATTTTCGATTTATTTCCCGAAACTATCGGCTAATATTAGTACCACTACCGTTGATTCGTTGCTTTTTCATAAAAAGTTAGCTGGTTCTTTTAGTTCCAACAAATGATTGAGAGCTTTTTGACAAAGAAGGCTTTTTATAAAGAATTGGCGTTCCCTAGTATGAAGCTCCCTTGAAGAAGAATTTCTATCTTTAAACATTAAATGTGTAGAACGTTGTGCAATGCAAACAAAATTAGATAGCAGCTGCCCGATTTGGTTCTGCCCCCTTCCCGGAAGTTTTTGTAATAAGAAGTCCTTTTCCTTTTCTCTTTCTGCCATTACACTGTTAAGTCAACCTTATTCCCTTTCATTGGCTTTTATCGACTTAAAGTATTCCTCTCAAACAATTGTTGTCCATTTGTGATTAACAACAACTGTCGCTGACCTCCGACCATAACTGGCATTAAAATTATTTTTCAACCATATGCGCCCTTTTGGCACCCTCATAAAAGTCGACCATACATCATTAGATTTGCCTGATCTTCAATCATTCCACTACTATTTAGACGCTATACATCAATTCGTATTCACATATGACCATTTTATTTCGGCTAATTACAGCAAATCTACTTAGTTGTTTCTTTTCGCCTATTAATAAATTCCCTATAACTATAGCACAGTACAATTTCAAAGAATTTCGTGGATTTGATAGAACATTAGCTTGCCACTATTAATTTCATTCTATACTTACATACAAGAAAAAATTTTTTACAATAAAGCATGCACCAAACAAAAATGCTGTAAAACGTGTCAGAAAAAAATCAGCAAAGAATTAAATCCAAATGAGCAACATTTTAAATACCTATGATTTTTGAAGATTCTGCTTTCAATTGGTTTTATTTCGTCATAAATCTGCTGTTTCCCTTAAGCTATGCTAATCAGAGATGACCTTCTGAATTATTTCTGGATGTAATTTTTAAAAAAGCCTTAATGTTGTTATCATCTACCAGAAAAGTTCGTTCTGTTTACAAATGCATCGAAATTAGAGAACTAGCATTAGTGTGGATGATTTGTAAAATGTGATTGGCATAAATTTAGATCATTCAATTATGTCATCAACTGAGCTATCCAATGATCGTAGAGCATTTCAGCAAAAATCTGAAAATTGATAAATGTGAACAAAAAGTAATTCAACAAACCTTGTTCTTTTTGTTTGTCATCAGCTTCAGCTTCATCTAACGCTTCGTGGCTTTCATCACCACTCTCTGAATTCCCATCAGAATTGCCTGTATCACCATTTGTGGTATTCGCACTTGCTGGATGCACCATTGTTGGAAGCTCAACGCACTGAAAATCCAAAAATTAACTAAATCAAATGAAAAGCTCATCCAAAAAATCCAAAAAAAGCTCATCAATAAAATACATGGGATTATTTTGGACTTGAAAATTGAAAATATTGTGGCAAATCGAATCCAAGTTATTTGGCAATGCAAAAGAAATTTGGCAGTATCCTTTAAATATAAATGAATTTCCGTTTGCTGAATAGTCACACCCTAACTGAAAATAAAGCAAAGAAAATTTCTTAATAAATTAGATAGATGAAAACTTCGCAGACAGTTTAATTTTATGTTCTCCGGTTGTGTTGGAAAAAAAGTTCCGTTCGTTCTAAATATAAAATTTTTTCGAAGAATTTGCATTATTTTTTTTAATATAAGCAAAAAATTAACATTTAACATAAAGAGAAATATTTTTAGCAAAAGATCTTCGACAAAAAATTCTTTCGATTGGTTTAAAATAAGGATATTTCTCTACTTCTAAAAACTTTAATTTCTTACTTCTTATATCACTTTTGGTCTCATCAACTAACCATATGGATGATACCAGCTCATTAGAGATTGTTTCTGGATAAATTAACTATTAGAATGATACCCGTTCTTTTCTGACTTTGGATAGGAATATGAATAAGCCTCCAGCCTTAAGTGGACTTCAATTTTAATGGGAAGTTTATTCTCTCTAAGGGGCAAAAAATGAGCATAAGCTTAACCGTGATGCTTAAGCTTAATCGAAGCAATATGTTGCTGAATGGCTATGATTTAAGGCCAAAGAAAATGTACTTCAAAAAGAATTGTCAAAGCTTATGAACTTTTTTGATGATCGTATTTCTTGGTTAAATAATTCGTTAAAAAGGATATTGCGTTATCTCCACCCTCATTGTTTTAGTTCATTTCATTACAAATGACCATTAAAGCTGCTAAATTCATCCTTTATCTTTTTTTTAGAAAGCGTTTTGATAAATCCGAAATATCATCACTATAATATTACCGAATTGGGTGATTACCCATATAAACCATAATATCACTATTGTCATTATAATCTTTTAATTCTCATTAAAATGAACAACAGCTGGTTCAAGTGATTAATGAAACTTCTGTTGGAAGGCAAGGAATCGCATTCCAGTGAAGTGTATAAATGAAAAAATTGAGATCCATGTTAAGTGTGTTTGTATTCACCTATCTATACCTACCGTATTGGAAAAGCAAACAAAGTTGATTATATTAGCAAAAGGTCTTGGAACAAGTTCTGGTTAACATTCCAAAATCACATCGAAATAAAACGTCTATACATTTTTGACTGTACGGATCGTCAAAGAATTAAAAATTACGCAAGAATAAACTTTAACTATCATTGTTATTGTTCCCTTATAAATGAATCTTTATCTTAGTTGAATCTGTTGAATTCGTGGTACTTGAATGTATTATTGGTTGGCATCCATTTTATTTTTTTATGGGAGTACTGGTTATGCAGAAATTCTTTTGCGTCCTTCGAACTTTATAAATTAAGTAAAATTTTTTTCATAACACACATGTGATTTTATTATTTACTTTTTACTTGTTAATTATTAAGTATAAATTTTATAAGTTTATCGCGTATATAATTTCACTGAAATTTTCCTGAGATTTTTCAATCGGAAATGATAAAACAAAAATTTTATGAAAATATGGAAAAAAACAAAAAAGGAGTTTCTAGAAAACTAAAATCGTTAATTCTTGTGAATTCTTTCGTCTTAGAAAAGGAAAAAAGATGACTAATTTATGCAGTAAAAATAAATATCATATGGTGCGTGCTTTTGGGTGGTGCAATGAAATGAAATGATGAGATTGATTTGGATTGTAAAGAATATTTGCTTGAAGCAAAATGTGAAGGCGTGGGCGACATGATTGGCGAAGTAAAATAGACTAACCCTGAAAAGAAGAGTGGCATTTTCAGCTAAAAATCTTTTCATCAGCAGCTCTAGCTGCCGTGTTTGTTCTCGAACTCGATTCTCATGCTCTCTCTTCAATATTACACAACAATGGCTTAACGCGGATTCAATAATACGCCTGCTTCTAGTTAAACTGGTTTCAATTGCTTCTTCTATATATACTTTGTCAGCAATTAAAACACAAAAGGTCATTTGTTACTGCTAAATAACTTTGCTAATTTTGCTTTCGTCTTCTTTCTCTCTCAGTCTTCTCCATCTACTAACGCTTCACACAAACAAATTTCTATACTCTTCGCAAATACTTCCAAAAATTACGATTAGGAAGACTTGTTGAAAAAATAATTTATGAACACTTAGAAATACAAAAAAATAGATATAAATTTTAGATAACGATAATTTTAGACTATTAAGCACTTCATGGGTTCTGAACATTTCCTCACTCTAATAGAATTTTAATAGAATTTTTACCTATATGCTTTCCTTTAAGAATGGGCAAAAATATTATTGCTTGAGAAGTGGGAACATTTACGAGATACGGTATCGTGGACATGCTCAAATGAAAATGAAATAAGAGGGCGGTGCATGTAGCGCACTACGCTTGAAAGATTGTTCTAACATGGTAGCATTCTAACTTCAGTGATTTCAACGATTTTACCTCAGAACATTTGGAAATAAAAATTATTAAAAGTTGATTAGAAAAGAATAAGTAGAATATTTGATGAAAATTTTATTTTAAAAAGTGGATAGAATAGATGAAAAATAATTGTTTGCAGAAGAATTATTTCATGGAATTGGGCAGACAAATCCCGTTAAATCCATGAAATCCACGAGAGCTCTGTTGAGATATTCATACATCCTGATTATTTTAATTACTCTCGTTCAATTCAATGCAATGAACTATTATTGTTATTAATGTTGTTTTAGAATGAATTTAAGAAACGTAACGGTGTACAGTATAGTTCAGATGAAAATGTGATTAAAAAATTTATGCAAGCAGCGATACTCGGATATTCAAAGTTTCAACCAATATGGAAAAAAAACAAAAAAATAAATAAAAGACCTGGAAATAAAACCTCTTTAAATAGAAAATTTACCTCGTTTAGCTTTCGCTTTTTGGAACTATTTTGATGTGGTTCAAAGGTAAATTCATGTCTGCTTCCAAGCGGATCAGTAGTTTCATCTAAATTTGTTCAATTTTTGGGTGAAATTTTCGATTTTCGCGTAAATCTTTTCAATTGACAAGTGCCTATAGCATTATAGACAACGAGCAATTTAACCATTTCTTTTAACTCATTTTATTAGAAATTGGACAGAAATTGAGAATTATAAATCATCAAATATTTCAATAGAAAGGAGATGTTTGTGAACGCGAGTCAACAGTGTCACATGGAAAATGTAGTTTCTCAAAGTTATGTGAAGAATGCGAAGCAAAAAGCATTGCATAGAGTAGGGAAAATCTGTGAATTGAATAAACAAAAGATTCAACAGTGGTACGAGTTTTTTAGATTATAAAGAAGGAGGGTAGCAACTCCTAATTCTTCTAAAAAAGCATTCGCGAAACAAATTAATTTAGTTTTATAGAATAACTCAGTTAAATAATTGATCAAAAATTAAATAATGCAACTGCTTTTTCCAGGCATAGAGTGATCGGAAAAACAAGCAAACATGGCCTTTAGGAATTCTTTTTCTCACCAAATTAACAATAAAGAAACAAATTAAATCATCCCTATTAATAAGGAATCCCTATTAATAAGAAATTTATTGCCATATAACTTCTACATTTACTATCCTTGGTGAACAATGAAACAATTATGCAAGGGAAAATGCAATATGCGAACTCGAAAAATGCACAGTTTCTATTTATTTCACTTCTATCTTAAGAAAAAAGAAGCGAATTTTTATAAATTCAGCCTTAAAAGTGAAAAATTAAACAGAATTTTCGAAAAAATGAGCCCAGAAGCGAGCTAAAAAAAGCAAATTTCAGTTTCCATTAAATTTTTTAAAAACGAAAAACGAATTTCTTGCGACATTATAAAATTGAAAAATGTTAAGAGAAAAAATGAGGAATTATACTTCATGAATTATTCTTAAATATTCTGATTTTATCATTTCTTTTAGATTAAATATCATTAACGTTTTTCCATAAAAAATTGTGATATTACTTGTGGTAAGGTAAGAATGTTATGATAATTGAAAAAGAAAAACCTAGATCCGGCGTATTAAGGCAATTTTGTATCAAGGTTTTTCCAGCTTCAGATGAGATCATTGGTTGAAGCTTTTTAGTTGCGAATGTATAAACATGGCCGGTTTCAGAAGCTACGAGTAGCATTACTTGAGTTCCTGTTAGTGTGGACAATTCATATGCCTAAAAATAAAGCAAATAATATCTTGTCGCTTAATTTCGATGAAATTTTTTTATCGTTTTTAACCGTACTCCCAACGTTAGGCTCAAAAATAGTTTTTCTATTTTTGTTCGTCAAAATTTTTTTTCTTTCATACTTTCTTTAGCCAAACTGATAAATTCAGACTCATACATTTTTTTCAAGTTTTCACTATTTTTGTTAAATGCAAATGTCAAAATTGGAGAACAGATAATTACCTTTTTCATAATTCCTGTTTTTCGTTTGCTGAACGTCGTGTACCTTCGTAATTTATTCCCAATGTACTCCATTTTGATTTTTACACGACCTGAATTGATTAAAATAAAACTCCTATTGGGTTGGCATTGCGAAATAAGGAAGCCTTTTTTAAAAGGCCTTTTTTTGGCTGAATTGGCCTTCAGCCTTTATTTACCTTTAGTTTTTTTTCCGTTCGGTAAAGTTGGCGTCGCATCATGAATTTGATGTTGGTGGTTTTGTGGCCGTGGAGAGCACTGCTCAAAATTGTCTTCCATCGCACCGCTGCTGGACTAGAAATATTTAAAGATTTTACTCAGAAAAAGAATTTTTAAAGGCTTGAACTTCGAATTTTTGCGGCCAAAATTAAATTTTATACGTTTATTGAATATGAGAATAAACAGATTTTCAAAAAGTTCGAAGGATTTAATTAAATTGGAATTTGTATTTAATAAGAGAAAATCCTACCAGAAATAGAAAATTAATTAGGTTTAGGTTTAGTAGTGCGCAATTTCAAGGCTACGTTAAGCACGGAGCAGGCAATGGATAATACGAAATTGGGTGAATAAAGTTAAACGATGAAATGCTTTTGAAATCCACATGTCTTTCAATACAAACTAACTTATTAACTTTTTTTGATTGTTTACATATTTTTCGAGCGTAAAAATAATGACAACTGAAATTCTCCTTAAATTTCTAATTGGCTCTAATCGAACATTTAGAAGAAGCACTTGAGACGAAATTATCGTGTAAACTTATAAAATCATCGCTGATAGCTACCGAAGCAAATTATAAATCTCAGCTATTATTATTTATACGGCAAGTACGGCGATGCAAAGTCAAAGTTTCGGAGGAACATCCTAAAGCTATAAATAGTAATGCAGTGGAAATGATTCAGCGAGCAATCAATATTGCTTACAGAAATGCTTTTTTGGCATTATTGTTTCGCGAATAACTACCGAAAAAAAGAGTTCCAATGAATTTCTTTGGAGAGATTTTCCAAAAATGGCCTCGAAATATCGAAGAAAAATACATTCAAATGTTAAAAGAAGTGAATTTTGGTAACATTTGCTGCAAATTTATTTAAATAATTTTTTTTGAAAATATGATAAATTGATAGATAAAGAGAATTATTTGACTTAATTTAAAACAGAATACTGATACTGATCACAGTTTGCAATCTCTATAGGACCCGGAACAGTTGACGAAAAAATTTGTGAAAAAACGGCAGATTTGAGGAATTTGCAATGAAAATTAACGTAGGAATATGCCAGCATTGAAAATTGGAGTTTCATTTTCTTAATTAAACCAAATAATAATTCAATATGTGTATCGAATGGAAAAATAATGAAGGCGACTTTAACACATATACAACCCAAATACCATTACATTCTTTATTTTTTCTTCCCCCTCTTTCCTTCTTCAATCTTCATAGTTACTAATTTTCCATCGTATATTCGGGACGGGTTTTTAGTTATCGTATTAATTTCCAACAATTATTAGCGCTATAAAAAAGGAATATCTACAGTATGACAAATAAGTTTCTCCATTAAAGCATTTTTGCGAAATTGTGACCGGTTGCTCTTAGAACAAGTTTTTGCACTCGGAATTGCACATTTTTGTGCTTTTATCTATAATTATCTCGATTTCACAAATGAAAGTTTAATTAAACAATCATTTAAATAATTTGTAAATAAAATTCCAATCTCGTTTTTAAAAAAAAATGGATGAAATTTTAAATTCATAAAGTATAATGAGATGGTGCTGGCAATGAATCTGCACTTCTAGTGGCTCCCTAACAAAATTTCTAACGGCGGGGTTGGACTTATGGTGAGTGCAAATCACTTTACGAGGAACAACGATAAATGAAAAATGATCAAGCTGCACATAAGATATAAAATTCTTAGTAATTTCGAAAATTTGAGAAAAAAGATAAATCGTTTTCGTAAAATAAAACTTAAAAAATTTGGCTATTCTCGTAGAATTAAATTTAAACTCAGAGAAATGCAAAATACATGAATGAACTGAAAAAGAAAGAGATTGAATGCTACAAACTACAAATTTTTTATAATAAAAAGAAGATTTAAGTCAGGTCAAACTTTTGCTTGTCGGCTTAATTTTAATAAAATTCCTAAAAACTATTATTATATTTTTAAACTGAATAAAAAAAGAGCACTTCGAAAAAAAATTTTCATATAAAAAAACAAATACGAAAAAAGACATTCATATAAAAATAAATAATACTTGGCAGTATTGAATAAATGTTATAGTAAAAAAGTGGCAGATTTTTACTATATCATCTAAAAGATTTAAAAAGATTACCGTTTGTTTCGGAGTAAGTAGAATGGATTGTAGCGGTGAATTGGAACCAGGATCGGAGAAATTAAGGTTAAAACAAGTTTCACCAGGAACCATACTCATCTTCGTACTTACTTGCTTGCTATCTTCAATCTAAACTGCACTACACTCACATACTTTGTATCCAGATTTAGAGAGAGGAAAAGTAGGCGGTGTTAATTTAGCTAATGCTATGATTGCTGAACCTCCTTACAAGAAGTCTCTTGCCTACTAATCTCTATCGTTCTCGAGACTCTTCGCTTTACGATAAAAATTTTCTTTTCATTTTCACGAACCTAAAACGTTGATGATATAAGTCCAAAACAATTGTGAGTGAGTCAGGTGTATAGCCGTTGAGCGCTTGTGTACATCAGATGATGATAATAATAAAAATAATGATTTGATCTATCTGGGAAATGAAACGAGTTAGGAGTAAATAATTATACAACAGCGCTTAAGGCACAAATCAAACAAGCACGCTAACTAAACGCATGACTAAATAAATGGTTAGCGCCCACTATTTCTGATTAGTTTGGTTCAGCTTACTATCATAAAGTTGGAAATTTTCGTCAGGGAATCACCTGGCGGTAGAAGCACAGGCGGATCGCCATAGCCATTAAGTTGCATGCAGTCGTTTTATTTAAACTGTTATAGACAATTTATTTCACGTATATATCTAAATAAAGGAACATGTACTGTAGCGCCCATCCATGTTGAATAGTTTTTGATTTACAGATAACTTCTGATACAGATAACTTTGATTTCTCTTCTGGCTCTAAAATAAGTTCAGCTCAATCCATTAATTTCTATTGATAGACCAACTTGAAATAATCATCCGTAAGCGAACAGGCGTCATTATCAAGATTTCCATAAATTATATGAAACCAAATCAAGTTTGGCAAAAAAAAGAATTCAAAAGAATTTAAAGAATTCAAAAGCGATTAACTCATTAATCCATAATTGGGAAAAATATTGAATGGCTATGCTGTGAATTTTTTCCCAAGCAAAGAAAATAATTAATTTTGACGATATATATAATTTATCGAAAACCTCAAGCTACTAAAGATTTTTAGAAAACCCAAATTTTCAGGAAAAATATAAGTAACAATTATTATAAAAATGTATAATATAAAATTATATATATAAATATTATATATAAATATATAATTTACTTAGTATAAAAATTATAAGTAAATTATAAAAAAATCTTAGAATCTTAGAAAAATTAGCATTAATTCGAACAAATGCATCCGAAATAAAAATATTTTCATGATTATCAATAGAAGAAAAATATATATATAAAATATAATAGGCATATTAATAATTATAATGAGGAATTTATAATAGGCATTAGGATCTGAGGAGATTTCGTAGATTGATGATTACATCACTCGAGAAATAAGATGATTCTTTTAAAGATGTATTGTGACTGAGTAGTGTTGATGATTGCAGTGATCGATCGGCTAAAAGGAATCCTTAAATTGTATAAAACTATTTTTTTCCAGAAATTCTTTAAGAATTTGTCTGAAAAATCAAAAAATAAAGATTGCATTTCAATGAGATTCGATATTTCGAGGAAGACCAGTTATAATTGATTATTGAAAAAAAACTTATAATCTAATCAAAAAAATTAAAAAATCAGAAAAAACTTTAAAAGAGCCTGAATCCATACAGCAATGGATTATCGGACGAAAATATTGAATTTGGAGCTTGAGGGAAGTTTATCTTAAATGGAATCCAACAATCAAAGCAATCAACATCCTCACTGTTTATTAGTTTTGGAAGCTGAACTTAATTGTGTAATATTTTTTCACTCTTCCTACATTTACATTACACAACAATATAAGACATAGCCTGAGTTAATAAAATGAGCTATAATAGGATCGTATAGTTGTTTTTCATGAATATAAAAATGTAAGAAGGGAGCAGTGCATTTCATGCTGAAATTATAAAAATATTAATCTAAAAAAGTACTATAACACTATAATTAAACAGCAAAAAAGTTCCCAAATAACCTCATCCTATTTGTCCTATTCAAATCCTATTTGAATGATAAATCAAGCAAACAATTTGTTGAAAGACAAGGAATACTCTGATAAGATCTTTTGCTTTAAATAGAAGTGGTCGAATTAATAAATGGAATTCTTGTTTTGTTCTGGATAGAAATTTGGCAAAATTCACCTATAAATTGAAAAAATTTAGTTCTCGGACAGGTTCAAATTAAATAAAATTAAGTGGTCAGTTCTAAATGAAGTAGTTAAAATAGTCGAAAATTTTTGCCAGGAAGACATTTGATGATAGGCGTATAAGTGAATCGTCCACATCACTTCGGTTTTTTAATTTTTTAATTAAAATAATAATAATTTTAATCCTGCAAGGAGTCTTCGCATTTCATCATTAATGCGATAATGACTATTGTGACCCCTAATTGATTTCAATTATCAAAATAAGAAGCTGTGGTGTTTAATAGCAATAAACCAATCACATATAATTCCTACCACTTTTTTGAAGCCAAAACGCTTGGTTGTTTGAGAATTATATTTTTTTATCATAGAATGGTAATTTTGATCGTGGTTAATGGGAAAAATTGTCTCATATAAGCTTAGTGGCTATGAAAACTTTTTTACTACAACATAAGTAAGATAGAATAAGAATCAAAATATGTGGTATGATTCCATAACTGAGCATTTGTTTATATTATCAGCAGCATCACTTCATCAATATGTGTATAACTGCCATAAATATTATTATTCATTACCAAAAAAGTTCACCCCACTGACAAATATACCAAAGCTGTGTTTGCATCTTTAAAAAATCTTATAAAAGAAATCTAGTCAGGATTCACTAACATTGAAAACGTGTATAAAATAACCACAGGAAAATTCGATTTACAATCGCCATTGAGATTGTAATTAAAAGTGCGAACTTCGAAATTGTGCTTTAACAGCCTTTTGAGACTTATTGCAAAATTTTGCAAATCAGCACTCAGGTAATAGCTGAAAATGTTTTTCATGAATATTAAAATATTCGTATATCGTGAGCTTATTATTAATAAAAGTAAGCTATTTTTCATATTGCGCACTTAACGCAGAATCCTTTCCAAAGTTAATAATGAATAGTAAGAATTTCGCAGAAATTTAGCTGCCTTAATTGTTAATTTAAGAAAAAAGTTTCACTCGCTCCACTGGCTTGTCGCAATTGGGCAATATGCCAGGGAATCCCTTGGCGATAGAAATACAGGTGTCAGCCAGCATCACCTGGATTTTTGTACAGGTTTACTCTTGCAGGGAATCGAACCTCAGCATTGGCGCTCGCAATCAACAACCCACTGAGTCATTCTATCCCTTTATTATTATAGCCATTATTTTAAGTTACAAAATAATAAATATCTGAAAAATATAGAGGAACATATACCTTACATATAGTATACCTTATATATACCTCCCAATATTTTAATATACTTTATATAAGTGATATATGTATAAGTGATAAGCGCTTATCATTTCTGGTTAGCTTCGCTCAGCTGACTGTTAGCGCAGTCTAGAATTTTTGTTATGAAATCACTTGGCAATAGAAAATGTACCTAAGTTGGACAGTTTGGTCGTCATCACTCGTATATACCTTATGCATTCGATGTGCATAACCAACAAAATTAAATGTTTGATATAGGTTTTAATTTGCAAAAAAGCATAGATTTTCCTTGAATTTCTCTTTGAATTTTAATGACGCATATTGCTGAGATACTTATAAATACAAACAACAAATAACTAACTTATCAGCTTTATTTCAACTTTTACAAGTTGAAAGGGATGTGATAAAAGATTGTCAAAAACATGACCATCTTGATCTGCCTCTGAAATAAATAAAAAATAAATAAATTACAGAAGGCATAAAACGGAAGCAGTGTACCGATGTTTCACGCACTTAAGAATTTTGGAAGCATATTTAAGCACATCATTAGGCAGCGATGCCAATAGTACCATGATTAAACGAGAAGAGAGATAAAACAATTGCCAATAAAAGATTGTTTTTTTATCAATACGCTGAAACTAATTAAAAGTGATATTTTATGATGACTTCATTTGATTTCTTCTAGAAACTGGGCAAAGAAGAAGAGTTCGAAAGAGATTTTCCTTGAATTTCTCTTTGAATTTTAATGACGCATATTGCTGAGATACTTATAAATACAAACAACAAATAACTAACTTATCAGTTTGTAATAATAAATATACGGATAATAAAATTATGACAAAGGAAATTCAACATTCTAAAGTTCAGTCTTCCAGTTTTCGTTTCTTTCTGGCAAGTCGTGGTATTTCTAATAAAGCAACAACAAGAAATTATTAATATTTATTATTATTAAATATTATTATTATTAAATATTATTATTATTATTAAATATTATTAATATTTTAATTTAGTTTAATAAATTTTCATGGAAAATCGTCAAACTAGAACAAAATAAAATAATCCAATTATTTTCTATTTTTAGTTGATATAATAAAATAAGAAAATAAACGACATATAAAATTGTTTTTTTTTTGCCGACAATAATACTGCAATGTTTGTGTTACATTGTTCCGTGCAATTTTAAGAAAAATCAACATCTTTGAAGGCTCAGACATATTTTAAATGGATAAAATCATGAAGATGGCTAAAATTATTGAAATAAAGGATAAATAGATATATAATTGAAGGAATTTACTATTCTTGAAGATAAATTTAAAATTCTATACATTGAATCTGAAATATATTGAGAATTAAGTGCTGCACCTTCAAACCAGTAGACATTGCAAAGTAGCGTTTATCACCTCAATAATATTTATGCTGAATTCGTCAATTTTGGGCTTTACAGTCTTTCTAGCGTATGAGAGTTGAATTTTAAGAGTTGAATGAAAGACCATATAAAGTGAACAGAAAATACAAATTAATGAATAGAAAAGTGAAATCAGTTGATGTATTGATATGAAAAGTTATAAGAGATTATTCGAGTGGTAGTACGTTCGAGTCTGTTTCATAGCTGGAGTAGGCCTGTTATTAAATGTGAGATCGGAGTAATGCTCTATTTCCTCCCCGAGTGGTTCTGATAAATGGGTCTCATCTTAACAGCAAATGTAGCCAGTAAAAGCAGAAATGGTGAAAGAAGAACGATAAAAAAAAGAAACATCAAAAGAATAATCTACAATTAACTTGCCATAAAGCGTACAAATAATGTGATTCTAATGAAAATTTCTCGTTATATGAATTATTTTTTTGTATAAGAGAAGAGGGTTTGATTTATATAAAGCTTCAAAAGAAACCATAGAAGTGCATTTATTCGTGAAATAAATGCAGTCGAGCTATATACGAATCGACAGATCACTGAAAAGGAATGTTTATGGTGGTATTTATTGTTCATAAGTAAGCAAGATTGTTGAAATGATAAAAAGCACAGCGGCAATCGTTTTCCCAAATGCAACTCACCATTATCCTTCACGCATAAAGTTCAAAATGCTAGTTTTTTGATTCTCAAATTCACCGCCTTCAATTCACTTGTTGGCAATTATGTACTAAACATCAAAATTCAATTTATTATACTTTGAAGGCTAATAAGATCATTAACAACGCAAGGCTATCTTATAGCTTATTTATCTAGCCTAATTTTTCTCGTTCTCTTAAGTTATTTCTGCTTTACACTAGTTAATTAGGATGAAACTTTCCAGGAACCTAACATGTGCTCAACATCCATTTCACAGAACCATTAATATTATTTGTTATGAGAGCTATCTCAGCCAATGTATTTTATAATGAAAATGATGAGGCTATCGTAATATGGATTGATACTCATTTAAACCTCTTTTTATATCATCGAATAGTCAATAATCCCATTAATCAAATTTGGCTGAATCATATGATAAGGCCAAATTATTCGGCTGGGCAGATTTTTGTGCATACAATCTATTTTAATTTCTCATCAAAAAACACATTGATTCACATAGTTTCTTTCGGTATGTTCATATTGTTTTTAACCATTTCTGCGCTAAATCTTTTTATTCATTCAGTTGCAGTTTAAATTTTATAACAAATTTTAGCACACGAATGCCTGAAACGATTATCAGAAACAATTTCACCTATTGCACCACTTTTATGAAGGCTAACTTAAAAAGAATTATTTTCCCTTTATTTTCAGTTTATCAGTCAGTTAATTTGTCCATCATGTTGAAGTGTTTCTATCGTACTACTACCGATATTTTAAATGATTTCAGTAGGAAAATTTGAACCATTCTACACAAAGCATATATGAAGGCGACTATGAACGAATTCATCCATATTTATCAAATCATCGTGTAATATAACTTCACTTAAATCATAACAATTATTTCAGTTCATTCGAGATGCTAAATTCGAGATGTCATTGATGATGATGATGATGATGTAGATTATGATGTTGAACCTATATATTTATTTTTGTGGAAACAAATTAATACCTTTATCTTAACCCATCAATTTAAAAAATGTGTACAAATAGTTTAATTCATCGAACTAACGACTAATAATGCAGTTGAAATCAAGCAAATATTTCTTCAATGTAAAATATGTTCAACACTGAATTAATCCAAGTGCATATCGTATTTTTTCCCAAAGTATACTTATTTCATGACATTGATGGCTTCTGCGAGAAGGCGCCGAGGTTGGATTTTTTTTGAAAAGACATTATATGTAAACCGAAATGGTACAAAGGACATTTTGATGACCTATTTTGTAAGAAACAAGATTATATATCAATAATATTTCATATAGAGCAATCCATAATTTTATATGTGAAATAAAAGGCAATTTTTTGAGGAATTCAGAAAATGATTTTAAATTTTCAAACATTTATTCAGAAGATAGAGGTATAGGTGAATTACGTGATCAATTTTCTCCTCACTTAAGGACAGGAATCAGACCTTTCCTGCTTATCCTCATCCGAAACAAAAGATCATGGTAGTTAGCAGTCGCGCCGAATCCAATTATGTAAAATATCTATATTTCATGTGGACGATCTATTAAAAATAAGAGATTGTAAACATCGTAAACAACAGTAGCGAACAATCTGAGTTAGGGGATTGGACAATTCTTTGCCACTATCTGTGAATATAAATAACATGAAACCTCATGCAAAGAACCGAATTGACAAAATGTTAAACGAGGAGACCGAATTGATATTCACTATTCATCA
This sequence comes from Dracunculus medinensis, assembly GCA_900625125.1. Taxonomy (NCBI): domain Eukaryota; kingdom Metazoa; phylum Nematoda; class Chromadorea; order Rhabditida; family Dracunculidae; genus Dracunculus; species Dracunculus medinensis. Next base: position 1,026,051 of record UYYG01001150.1, on the reverse strand, counting down.
TATCATAAAAGTTGGAATTTTTTCACTGATTCGTTCTGATATTCCTCTGGTTTTTTTATGTTCCTCAGTTTAAGATTAAAATCAAAAACTGGAAACCGCTAATTCAATTAAAATACAAATTAAGATTTATCTCTCTTATATGATACAATAAGAAAAAATCTTCCCTCTCTGGTGCCTCAAAGTTTAGCCGCATCGCCCTTTCGCCCATTGGATTTGCCCATTGCTTGCATCCTAATATTTTAAAAAGAATCATTTCCAGGCCCTTACATAGGCTTAGAAATGTCTCGAGCGGCCGCGTTATGAATCCAGGAGTAGCAACGGCTGTAAAATTTTGAGGAATTATTGCAAATAATGCTCATTAATCTGTGGGTTTATCAAATATTATTGTTATTGTTATCATGATTGTTATTGGTAATACGGTTTTGTTTGTGATGGTCCAAAGAAAATTCTATCTTTAAAGGGGGAAGGGGTAGGGTAACCGAGCGGTTGGCGGCTCAGATTATTCTTTTGAGAAGCTATGGTTCTGCCTTCGATACGAGTAAGCCAGTTGTGTGATGGCGCTGGCGAGCAACGCGGGTTCAGCACTTTTGGCACAATTAAACTTTTCAGTGTATCAGTGAATTCTGAGATGTTTAGGACTTATATCTTATATTTTTTATCAAATTTCACGTGGGGCTTTTGTCATTAAATACATAATCGATGAAAATCCAAGCAAATACACCATTTGGCCATGTAAACATCCGTGCCAAACCTGGGGATAGTCTGCTTGCGATTTGTCCCGAACTATAACTATTGATAACTTTATTAACTATAAATCCCTCGCAAAAATTTCTAACAGCTAGTCTGATCAGAAATGCGCTGAACTACTAACCGCTTTCCTTTATTTGTTATATATTCATGTTTAGTTAAAATTATAGTTCGTCCTATTTCGTTTTTATTTTATTTATTTTTTTCCTGTTTTGTGTTTCTTCAGTTTGAAAAGAAAAGAAGGAAATGCATAAAACATTTTGGCGCTTAACAAGTTTCAATAGATGCCAGGATTTTGGTAATTATAATAGAACAATTTTTGTAAGGCATATAAAATGGGTTACCGGTGAAGGTAATAAATTTTTAAAAAAATTTTTGGTTTTTCTAATTTGTTTAAGTTTTTTATTCAAATTTAATATTTTGTTTTAAGTGATTTTGCAAAAAAAATACATAATTCACGAAAAAAACGCTGATTTTAGACAAATTAATTTCTTTCCTTTTTAGAACAATTGAAAAATTATTTTCAACAATTTGGAGCAATAAAGGCAATTAAACTACCATTTGCAAGTTATTTTCGTCAATTAATACGATTACAATCAGAAAAAATTAGCTTAAAATGATTAAGTTTGATTCCTACGAGGGACCGAATTGGAAAGTTTTACTATTCAAATCCGTGAATAAAAGGTCTTTAATTGGCACTAATGGCTTATATTAGATAAATTAGTTTTTATAGGATTGAAATATCTATCAAGTGAAGGCCTAATCGTTTAAAAAATATGTTTGATAACCCTCAACAATTAAAGGATTTAAATGTGGGACTTCATCGAGGATTCGCCTTAATCACTTTCGAAAATCCAAAAAGTGCTTTGGCTGCTTTGGCTCGACGACCTCATATGATTGATAACGCTCTGGTTAATAATTTGCACTTTAAACCTTACATTTTCTTTACTTCTTTTTAAAATTTAAGATTTTCAATTTTGTATTTTATCGATCCTTAAGAAAATCAGGGAACGAGAATGATTACATAACAAATTATTAATCTTTATTATTTATTAGGAAATACAAAAAAAATCTGATATTGGATAAATAACAATTTTCAGCTTCCAGTTGATCTTTTGATTCCACGCCATACGAAACAGCTTCTAACGGAATTCAATATTGATAGTTTGAAGGAACTATGAGCGAAGTAGCTATTTTATTGAAAAAATTCTTGAATATTTGGTGTTAGTCGAACTATTTAGTCCATTTCTAGTACGTTCTAAATTATTTTTAAAGAATTTTTTTTGCATTATATAATGTGCCTCATGTGTCTAAAATTATTAGATAAAAAATTTTGCAGAATATTAGGTGATGTACGACGCTTACATCTCCAAAAAGGCACATCCAAAGGACTTCCCAACTGTCAAATCAGTATCCTTTGACGCCATGCTAGGGGCGCTATTTCTGTAATATATCGTCTTACACGGAATATCAAGAAAAAGCAGAAATTCAGAATTTGCATTGGGAAATTAAAGACAATTGGAGTAGTATGCATTTTCACTGGAATCATTGTTGAAGTAGCTTTATAATTTATTGAGGGATGGTTCCTACTTTTCGCAGTTTGGAAGAGGGAGTAGAAACCTGAAGTGGGAGTTAATAATTCAAGCACCTTCCACCAGTTTAACCATTTTTTAAAGTCGTAGAATGGTAGTTAAGTTGGTATTTAGTTTTAAAATCATTTTAAGAAAAAATTATGTTATGCTTTGAAGTCACTTAAGGTTCTTACTAATATTTATTTAATGTACATTTGATTAATAATTACGAATGACAGAATTACGAATAATTTAACTATCTCATAATTGAGAATTTTTAATGCGTGGAAGTGAGGGAACATATTTAACAAAGAAGACTAAATTCTTTTCCTCCTCTGATACTTGTTCCCGAAATTCAGAAAAAGCAGAATTTATTCATCCCTTAGGGCGAGACCTTTATGGAATCGCTGCCAAATCAATATCAGAAAGTTTGCATCTAGCTGGCAGCACTCCTATTACTGCTATGAAATATGACACGATTATACACATTTTATACATTCGCTTAGTCAGAGTGTCATCTACGTATTCTTCTCTTCTTTTTACAATGCAGATCTGGTTATCTTAGCCTTGTGATGGCGTTGAAAGAGAGGAGAACCAATCAAGGACTGGAATGTCAGGAGGAACTTTGAGCACACAGATGGTTTAACGGTTTATAGGTCTAAATGGAGGAAAAAAAGGCCCACCCATAATACAGCACTGCTTATCGATTTTGGAAAAGACAGATTCGCGGTACAATTGGAGATTACTTTCTACAAAAAAAGTTTTGCTTTAAACATAAAATGTTAACTGGGGCTCTTTTTATTTAGATTCATTCGCCTTTACATTGAGGTGGAAGAATTTTAATTGCCTTTTGTCGTTAATTCATATAGAACTGCTGGTTTGCTGCAGTCCATACGGAATGATCAATTTGTTCTATTGTTTTATCTATTAATTTTGAAAATAAAATTTCCACTACATAAAATTTTTAAATCAAAATTTTACAACGGTTTATGCCTTCTACATATGCTGATTTTATCGAAAAAAACGCTTGCCGTTCTGATTTTTGGGAAATTTTAGTGAGGATTGACTTGTTTTTCAGATGAATTCGAGTGGATGTTCGAAATTATCCGTAACCATTTTACGTTATGGTCAAATAGTTAAAATAAGATCATTTTGTGCAATGGGAGTGCATCATGCTAAATCAGTGGAATCTGCGGGTGAAACAAGTGTAACTGACAACGATGCCGCATGCTCGAAAATTATTGTCAAGAATATAAGTTGGCTCACCTCATATAGTTAAATTTTTCAATCTTGTTTTGATTAACTGACAATTTATGATCGAAGACAGAGGTTTTATAATACATGCAACTACGATTTTTTACTGTTCTATTTTTCAAATATATGTTGCTTTCAGAAGAAATTTATGAATATTTCTCGAAATTTGGTGTAGTCAAAACAGTGACAATTCCCTGGGTAAGTCTTTTGGTTTCTTCACTTGTTCTGTCCATCTGATAACCTTATTCGGATGGTAAATTTTTATTTTCATGTCCATGGACCAATTTAATTTTAACACGAATATCTATATTCTTAAAAAGCTCGATGGAAATTTGATAAATTAACCTTTTCTTCAAATTGCGAAGGAAGTGTCTTGATATTCGCTTTGAACTATCCATGTTTTTAAAGGTTTATAATAATTCAGATTTAATGATTACCTGTGAAAAAATAATATAAATGATATATCTATATGAATACATGAATATCTTAACGGAATAAGATTCATGAAATTTCAAATTTCTTTAGAATTACAAAATGGGGTTGCATAGAGGACATGCTTTCGTTGAGTTTGATGGCAGGAAAGCTGCTGATGAAGTAATGAAAAGTGCATCACATAAAATTGATGGACGAAGACTGATTATACGCTTACATCCGAAGAATAACAATTCAGAGAATGGTAAAAAAGTTGGTTGTTGATTCACACGCAACTTTCGGGCTTATGTCAAAGTATTTGTAAAAAAAAAATGGTTTATGTAGATCTAAATGATTTGCTCTTTCAATTTAAAAAATCAGTTTTGAAGAAAATAGATTAAATTATAATTTTTAATAGTAATAAAATTATCAACTTTTATCAATTTGATGAAGATCTACAAGACAGCGTGATGAGCCACTTTGAATTCTATAGCAATCAATGAAATGAAGAAATGAAGTTAATAATTAATTTTTCAGAGATGCGACTGATGAAATAAAAGAGAAATTCGTTCAATTGCCTAATCAATCAATAATATATGGATCGAAACATTTGACCTTTTTTCAATCTTGTATGCTTTTTCGTGGAAGAAATATCCAATCCAACGACATATTTTTCAAACTTGTCCTAAATACCTATAGTATAACATATGGGGGCTGTATATGTTTCATATGCAAATTTCTCTTTGTGTGCATGATCATAACATACACCAATATAATCCAGTTCAAGAGCGAATGCACCATTTATCCTGTCCATAATTACTATTCCAATAGAGCTGAAAAATCAGAATCTTAAACTATTGTATCATAAAAGTAGAACCTAAAACCAAACCTTTGATTGTGAATATTATTAAAAAATCACCTAGCCAATCGGAGATCCACTGGGTACTGGCGATCTTGTATCCTTCCATAGACAGTATGAAAAAACCTTGAGAAAGGGATTTTTTCGTATTGCCAGTAAGGACCGCCATGTGTATGTAGTGGATAAGACCAAGTGTCACCCCATGTAATATCCATACTCAACGGACAGTAGAGCATCACTTTGTATGTACGACCATCACCTCGACACTAAAAAATTAAACTCGCCAATAATCTTTTCTCTTTGGAAACTTCAAATTTCCGATATTCAATAAAAATTCATTTAGGAAAATGAAAGATAACCTTAATAAGCAAGTGAGTGAAACTCTTCCACCTAGAAAAGTACTTCTTCCTTCGAAATGATCCTCTGTCATCAAGCTTTATTCCAGCCCAACCCGCTCTTTCTGATTTGCCATCCTATTAACTGTACTTTTATTTTGTTATGCTAAATTTTTTTTTCATTCATCTCAAAATAAAATTTTTTACCACTGATCCATATTTTAACTACAATTTGGAATTTCAAAAATTGTGTAAAAAAATGAAATGAAGAGTGAAAGAGAAAAAAAAGAAAATAATATGCCTTGACAATTTTAGTACTCAAGTTTCCTCTAAAAATTGCTGTCTTTCGATCACTGCAAACTAATTCGCAATTTGAATAACCCTGATTCCAGTCTGAATCACAAGCCATACGCCATAATTTTAGAGCCTAAAGAGAAAAATTCTTCTTATAGAAAATTGCCGAAAAAGCTGAAATTGAAATTTGAAGCAACTGACAAATACATAACGATATTAAAACAACATTTCTAATAACTTATAAAGGCCCTAAATTTCGTAAAGGAAAATTGCAAATTCGATGATATATGGAATACAAACTTCAGGATTATCAAAACAATATTCCTTTCTTGCTTCACCTTGCGATAGCATTCCACAGTTTTCAAATAGTTCTTTCTTCTCCAAATCGAATAAACCCATAGCCTCTTTGGCCATTACCTGAAATGAACAACATAATTATAAATCTGTATCAAGTATTATCCCAAATCTTCTTAACTAAAAAAACAACTTATCAGATTGAATAAATATTTTATTCAGTACTCAAATCCTAATAAGATTAAATTAAAATAATTCAATTTTAAAATGCTAGGAGGATTTCATAAAAACATAAGTAAAGATTAAAGAAAAGAGCAGCTACGGAAGAAAGAGAACTGAAAAAACAATTACTTTTAAGTTATCCTTATAAAACGCTGGTGCCTCTTTCAGTATTTCGCTAAGTTCCATTTCTGGGTCATAACCTTCAATAAAATATTTGTTTGGAAATGATATATTCAATGGATTCATCGGACGTCGAAATAAACCAGTTTTTGCACTGGCAGCTTCCATTTTTGCTAAAATCTAAAAAAATTCATTGATCTCCAGTTGATAACTTATTGTCTAAATACATAATGCAATGAATACAGATCGTGAGGGAATTATGTGAGAAGCGAAAAAATGTCAGTGCCTTACAGAAAGGTAAGGTTGCTGCAGCAACAGAAACGAGCAAAGTGCATTCTACTGATAGCAACAGAACTTAGGCCAACTTATCACAGCTTTTATAAATGATCTAAAGTTAGCCAAAAACCTGAATTAAAGAGAAGTAAAGTAAAGTGAATGTGGAAGAATGTGGGAAAATAAAGAATTTTTCTGCTTTCACAGAAGAAAAATGAAACCTTTGCATGTTCTTCATCGATTTTTTTTAAAGAACTCGTCGTATTTTTATAGTTATCGATTTCGTAATATTTCGCTGAGAAATTACGAGGAAAAAATTTTTTACATTTCCGGCTGCTTTGAAATAAAAATAAACGCATAAAACAGGAAAATAAACGATCATTCGACATTTTCCATTAAAAAATAACTTTTGAACTCTAATTCCGTCCAATTCAATTTAAGTCAACCAAAATTCTGAGAGAAAGGAAAACCGATCTGAAAGATCATTTAAACTGGAATTAATAAACTTAAATAATTTAAGCAATTACAAAACTGTCCACAAAAATTTAAGCCGTTATCTGACTGTTAGAGATCTAATACTCAGCCACAGCGAATCCAGTTCTAAAATCAAGCCTTTCTCGCAAAATTTAAAATGCAGTCGCACCAGTTTAAATAGGCTTCCTGTGAGAGACCTACTGTAACGGCGATTTCAGCGAAAATAAAATGCAGCGCTTTTCCAACGATTTTTATAGTGTTGCTTCACTTTTTTTGAGTGGTCAAGATACCCAACATTTAAGTTTTTTGTAATTAACCATTGAACTAATTTGCTTTGCGGTTGCAAGCCAAGCGATCGCTTTCCACGCTCTTTCTAAATATCGTGTGGATGATTATCGGAGGTCCATTTTCCGCTCTTCAAGTCTCGTGCAATTACCAGACTTGTCTCCGAGCAGAGGTACGGCTATCACTGTGGTGTTTCGAATAACTGAAGGCAAAATGGCGTAGCGACTGTCATGTCTGAAAAAGCTTGGTTCCGCTTTAATTGAATGGAACCCGGTAAACGGCAGCATGGCCTAATGCTCGTTTAAAGGGAAATTCTACGATATTTCAGTGTATATGCTTCAATTTTTAGCGCAGATGATCGATAAGGGCAAGTTCTATGCAAAATTTCAACTTCTAACAACGCCAACCGAAAAGGGCATGATCATATCGGAGGAGACTGGAATGTACGCTTAGATCACGATACCGCTACGATAAATTCAGATAACCGCCAAATATGGTATCGGGATCTGATGCGTCAATAAACCCTTTCTTCGTTTTGCCAAACAACATGAAGTTTTTATTACTAATACTTGCTTCCGGCATCGTAGAAAGCATCTAGTCTCGTGGAATTCCTCGCATAGCCAATGTTTCAACCAGATTGATCATAGCTTCGTCAGTCATCATTGGCAAAGTTCCGTGATAGCCTAGACAGTTGTTCCTATCGCGGCGCTGAAACGGCAATCTTGATGGATCTGACCATGTTAGGCCTGAACCAAAATCTGCATAAAGTTGACGATTCGCCAAAAACAGCACTCCGCAAGAATTTTTAATTATCTCAAATTCATACTAAAAAAGTCGCGGATAGTGAGCGCATTTCAGACCGAATTATTGAATCTCCTCAATGGTATAAATATCAATGAATTTTCTGGTCCAAACTAAAGAAATGTCGCCGAAGATCAACCGCTTCCATACTAGAGCATAGTGCGCTAGTTGGGTATCGGAAGCAACTGTTTAATTGTCTGAAAACACTACCAAAGCACGAATGTCAGAAGATCCTGACTGGGTGCTTCGAAGATTTGCAGCAGCATGGCAGGACAGAAATCATTATTGGAACGACATGGTCTTGAGAATGGAGACCCCGGCTTTTTTTTTTTTAAGAGTTTAACCATTGCTGGTTAAACTCGTTGCGCTGGCTTGTCGCACTAGACAAATATGCCAGGGAATCCCTTGGCGATAGAAGTACAGGTGAGTCGCCAAGATCACTCGGAGAACCTCAGTGTTGGCCCTCCGAATTGGGCAACAACCCACTGAGCCATCGTATTTCCACGGCTTGATTAGGTGATTATAGGAAACTATTCCGCCTTCTTCATAAAACAATTATAACTTGGCGAACGATCAATGGTAAGGTAAGGAATAACAATGGTATGGCTGTTAAAAATATTAAGAACCGTTTATAATCCTCATAAGATGAAAGGAATTCTTTTAGACAAAACTTAACCATGATGCGCCGTCTTTTGCTTTTATAAATCCAGAAAAGATGAAAGCAACTCGGTGAGCAAAAGTCAGGAGAGTGAGGTCTTTTGTGCCATCACAATCTGGCTGTATTGTATCGTCCGATTACGGTTATTACGGTATACACTAATGCTAATGGTACACGTAATGTTTTTGCATTATATCATGCTAATTTTTCAATAAAATTTTCTTAAACATCCAGTGTAACCACTCGACCACTCACAGAACAAGTTTTTTTTTTCTTCGTGGTGATTTAGTAGATAATTCACCAAGAAAAAATTGTGCCTATTCATATGTTTTAGCTGGCTATATTGAAACCATTTCATTGGAGAGGAGCCTAAAAATACATAAAATGTTCCAGCTCCATCGGCCTTTTATGTGTTCCATTATATTCGTATAGTTTCTTCAAATTTTCATTTTTTTATAAAAAAAATTCGGAAAAAAACTAGAAAATGATGAGTTGCTCAATTGAAATTTAAAATAAAAATTTTATTGCTTTGGTATGCACAGATGATGATAAATATAAGAAAGAAGCATGATGAGAAACTACAGTGGACTGGCTTAGTGTTTTTGGCTTAGTATTTTCGGTGAGAGCTTGGAATAATCTGGATAAAAAGACTTTTGGAAACAGTTATTGATGAATTATGCCTTAATTGTTTTAAACTTGACAGCGACTGAGCTTATTCGAGACAAATGATCAAGAAAAGTTTTTGAAATTAAAATATAAATTATTAAAAGTCCGATGTTTCTTATTCTATATATCCATTCAATTTATTTCAAATTTTTGATCTCCTTTGTATTTTTCAGTTTTTATGTATACATTATGATTTCTTGTGTATTTTATTTTTATGATCACTTCATGAATAACTAACTAATTTAGCACCTAAAAAATACATACTTTTATTTAAAAAAGCAAAAGTGGTACTTGATAAAATTTGACAAATCGTAAGCGGACAGTGAACAGTTTGTGTACATTTACTAATTTTTTGCCGACTTTTATATATTTTGCCAATTTATTTGAGATTTTTTTGCCTTTCTCAAGAGAAAAGGAAATAAATACTTCGATAAATGATTTATTTATTCGAAAAGATTTAATTACAAAAAGAAATTTAATTTTAATATTGTATAAAAATGTATATAACAATCCATATGCCAAATTTTTTCGATTCTTCAAGGGCCATGTGAAGAATTCGCCCACAGCTAAACAGGCTATTTTATCATTTAAGCATATGTACTTCGAAGAAAATGTTTCTCACCGGGTTTGAATCTTTTGTCTGATTCTATCTATCTTTTTTTTGTATTTTTTTTGCATTTTTTTATGTTGAATTCGTATAATTTCATTAAATAATAAAATTTTTTAAATGTGAACATTAATATTAATTTGCCAATGTTATTAAAATATAAGCGAATAGATTTTATACTTCAGATTTTCAATCATCAGCCAGATTTGTCCAACCTTTCGGCTTCCTTGGGCAGCATTCAATAAAGAAGAATTTCCTTGGACTATACATAATGTATATAGCATAGTTAAGTATAAGGAGTGAAAAAAAACGTTTTTTTGAAATTGTTAAATTAAAAATAAGAAAGCAACATACCTAGTGCGACACCTCCTTTTTATGAAACTAATGTTATCATTGTCTGGTTCGATGAAAATTCACATGATAATATTGAAAGTGTGCGACTCTTCTGGAATCCTATGTGGCCCGTGGACATCACTGGTTTAGCTTTTATTTATTCAATTTGATCTTACTGGCGGACAATTTATTTTTCATTTTAATTTTTCAAGTGACAAAAATGAATTAACACATGCAGCATTAAATGTTCACAAGGACCATTCTCTGCTCATAAATCTATTCCGATTATCGTTGCATATTCGGGTGGGTTCTAGGTAGTCGCTTATTTTTGTAGATTGTGATCCATTTTCCACGTTCATTGTTTTCGATGGAATTTCAATTGGTGCAGTTGATTTCGATTTCACGGATATTAGATTCAAGCGCTTTAATGTTGTCTGAGTCGCTAATTTTATTGGTCGATTGCATATGTAATAAACAGGAAATCGTAAGCAGCTAAAAGATTCAAATTTTTGAATAAATTGAATAAATTTGTTTAATCGTGAGAATTTGCCCTATTCGGACGTCAGAGTGCTGCACAATATGATATCTTCGAATGATCGAATTAATGAATTTCTAGTGTGGTTTTTCTGCCTTTAAATGGCAATATAGTTGTTTATTTTTATCAGTTGTACGTTTGCAGACGAGCGGGTGAACATTACGTGACAAGTCGGTCTTAATAGCTTTGCTTAGCCTAATTACTTCTATAACAAAAGTGAATTGGCAAAATGATTTGAAAGTTTTCGGACGTGTTTCTCTTTCTAACAGTACCAATTCTGGTTTACTTGTTTGTACTAACTAATAAGATGAAATCTTTGGGCCAGAGAATCATGTGGGGATAGAGATACAATTGGTTTCTGAGCACCGATTAGTGGTTTTTAAACAAAATTCAACAGTTTTGTCTTAAATTTGCCAATTGGTGACTAGTGTTTTAAAGGGAAACTGGCAAGCGTGAAATATACTAGGGCATTGGCTGATATTATCCCGTTGGATTTTGCGATTTTTTTGCTACAAAGAATACCTTGATAGTAGTGTCATTATACTAGTGAGATCATTGATATAAGAATAATATTCATAATAATCATTTTCAAGAGAATGTTTATGAAAAGCTTCACAAAATGTGATGACTACTTGAAGCGATTGTGACATCAAATACATTGTTACAACACTTACTAGAGCTCGAGTTGCATCCTGAAAATTATTGCAACATATTTGGTAAAGAGTTAGTATAAAAGACGGATTTACTTCATCTTCAGCATAATCGCAGT